>CM042151.1:51127840-51227306 GCA_023376005.1 Doryteuthis pealeii | reverse complement strand
AAAAGGAGAAAGAACAGAATAATTGCACAATGATCTTTGGAGATGGGGGAATTGATTTCCTAGCCGCAACACCTGGACACGCAAAAAAATTAATGACATCGTGAGAATTATCTGTAATAAATGTGGATCTGTTTGAAACTAACTTTTTGCCCCCCACGTAGCGGCACAGGGATAGGGGATACTGTGCAGACATATCCTAAAGTGGAAGGAGTTAGAATAGGTGAAGCGCGTCGAGGGATAGCTGCTTCGTCTCGCACTGTTTTTATGAGCCGGACTAGGTACTTCTCCTCGCCTAGTCACCCTCCCTTAAAATCATATCTTCCCACTCCTTCGTTCTTCAGTCACTCTGTGCTATTGGATCGGAAAAAAGGGGATAAGACAAGGAGGAGCGATCTGCTTGTACGCCCATAGGTAGGAGGATGGATGATATAGTCAGGACGAAAGTGAAGAGATGGCCGGGCGGGCCGCCTTGACGGACTTTACAATTACTTTACTATATATCTAATGAATTATGTAGAGTTTATGCGTATTATATATATATATATATATATATAGGAAAAATGAGTAAAGAAAAGAAATGTAGATGGATAAAAATGAATTTAATCGATATCACATTAATGATATCACTTACACATGTGTTTTGGTTCAGTTCATGTGTGTGAAAATATTTCGCACACATAGAAGAATCGACCTTCATCAGAGTGAACATTTATTTTGAAGAAAAATTCGTTGGGAAAAAACAACAATTTTCACACACATAAACGTGACCGAAACACATGTGTAAGTGATATCGATATGTGATATCGATTAAATTCATTTATCCATCTACAATTTCTTTCTTTAACTCATTTTCCTCATATTGTCCGGATTCAATTCCTTTTCCATTTTCACACTATATATATATATATAGTGAATTATGTACAGATTTTGCGTTATAATATATATATATATATATATATATATTATTATTCTTATTATAATGGAGATTGTGTGTTGTTCTGTCTGTAACCGAAACTAGATCACTACTCAAGTCACAATTCCCTTAGTTATTGACGTCACATTCACCATGAATTTATTTTTATTTAAACCTTACTTATTGATAAAATTGGTATACTACCTTATTTATACTGTTGGATTATTCTACATACTAATAACATGCAAGTATATTTATATATTCAACAAAATAGCAGTTTTCACAGTGAACGAGAAGGCTAATTTTGCATATTAATATTTAAGAATTTGATTTTAATAAATATATGCTTAGTATTATTGATTTCTAATTGTTTGGTTTTCTCTTAACGAATCTGAGCCAATATCTCAGGGATAAATCTTAAAAGAAATCCATAAAACAAGCGAAAGAACTGTAATTTTATTAAATACTTCATAATCTAACTAAATAGGTAAATTAGGAAAATATAAAAGACGGGAGTGATGGAAAATGATGAAGAGTTAGATTTAAAGCTGTTCTATTTTTCGATTATACCCCCTCAGTTTATCATTTTCTAAATAGTTTCTAATTTGATACAATATTCTATTACATCAAAACCTAAATAAATTGCACCCGAGGGGTGCATATATTTGCTAGTATATATAATTGATTATATAGATTTATGTGTATTATGTAAAGTGTATTATGTAGAGTTTTATGTGTATCATGTACGAACTGTAGTATGTACACATTTATGTTGCATATGTGCATTGGTAGATTTACAATGATTGATTAAATGGAATCTGAACTACGTTGTTCACGAAGAAATTCAAATAGTCAGACAGAGAGAGAGAGAGAGAGAGAGAGAGAGAGAGAGAGAAGAGAGAGAGAGAGAGAGAGAGAGAGACAAGGGCCTTTTATTGATGTTATTGAAAACGAAGAGAAGCGGAGTACAGAATTAAGAAACCTAAGTACAGAAACAATCTGATACGTTCATGTACATAAATAATCGACGTCAAATCGTTTGACTGTCTGGAGAGGGTGGACAAAACAAACTCTTTCACAGATCAGGTAACTGATGGAGGAAAAATGCCAATTAAAATAGATAAACAAATAATCACTAAAATGTTTTGAAAGTAAAATCATTTGGCAAAGTTGGATAGAGATCCGGTTCACTTAAGTTAGTATTTGTTTATTTCTTTTATGACTGGCTGGGTTTTTTGTTGTTGTTTGCTTATTTGTCTTTCTTTGTAATATTTTCAATAAGAACAGATAATCTCGGATAAACTAAGAGACAAATAAATTTACACACATTTTCATACACATACTTGACAAAACGTGAGCCGTTAGGTCACCCATTCAGCTCTGAGTAGATGACTGAGATGAGGGAAAAGTGAGTTAGCAAAGCGAATGAATTTTTTAACAAATAGATAAATACGGCGGACAAAACATTAAAATCATTTTGTAAGCTTTCTAAGAAAGGAAATGGTTGACCTAATTTAAGCTACGGGTTGCTGCTTGTAAAATTTACCTTAGAAATACATTTCAAATTCTCCCGTCTCGTCTCGTCTCTCTCTCTCTCTCTCTCTCTCTCTCTCTCTCTCCCCAGAGAAACTAACATTAGATAACGAGGAGGTAATCAAGAGATACATAGAGGGGAAAAAAGTGATAGGCAGAAAGTAAAGTAAGAGACTGGTCTTTTTTTTTTACTTAATCGCAAATTGCGACTAATTAGAACCAATTTAAACGGGATGATTTTCAAACATAATTCAATCCTAAAAGTAAGGAATAATTTAGTATAATTATCGTGTCATTAAACTAAACAGTAAAAAAATCCTTTAGGAAACAAAATTGATTCATTTATTTTTACTATAATAATAGATAGCCATGCGTCGTTTTACATATTATATAACGGAGAGGTCCCCACTGATCAATCGGTTGGTCACGTCCATCCCTATCACCTATTAGATCTGGTTTGCATACCATCCCCCACAATAAAAAAAAATTCCACAGGGGGTCAAAAAAGAGGAGTTTTCAAGTTTCAAAAGAGGACACTAAGTTTTTTAAAAATACCAAATTTAGCTTGGTAACAATTTTTCTCGGTCCACCTGATAAACGAGACTATATATGATTGCCCTAACCTTATTGTCCGTATGGTAAGCCTCAACCCTTTTTATCATATATGTGCTAGAAGACGGCGGCTGAAGATCTTAATGTCCTGGGTATGATGTTGAACTATCTGATTGTGACGTTTCAATTCTAGAGCTCAGGGAAATGTGGAGTACCCCTTTATCGCTATTACTTTCAGGTCCACACTGACCCGAAGTGGTAGTACCTGTTATAGTCCCATCTATGGATTAAATAGAAAAATGAATTTAAAAAATTATGTTTTTTAATCAACCAACCAAGGCCATAGATTATTTGTTTGAATTTTTTAGATGAGGGTTTGTATTATCTTATTACGTGGCACGTAATGGTTAGAGTAGTAGAAAATAACCTCGTCGAACCGAGTTCAAATTCTGGACTAGTCTGTTTGCATTTCACATAGCGCTAATACGTTTGAGAAATGTATTCATCCAACTACTCTCCCAACATCTATGGGTAAATAGTAGGGCAGACTGGGCTCTTTAACCATGGCTAGGTAACCAGTCTAGGATAAGAAAACGCTGAATTTTAAACTGTTAACCCTAACCCCCCGAGCATGTGCGGGAAAAAGGACCCACTTCCGACTCCCAAGATAATCTCTCGGCCTTTTAAACTTAGGCCTTAACTGGATCTAGACACTACAATTGACCAGGAAGAATCTCCTTACCACGTGGTGGCTTTTACCGCGAATAAAGGCTAAATCATAAAACTACCTTTTGTCTGTGATTCTTCCTTTCTTTCCTTGAATTCCTTTTCAGCGTGACCCCTCAATATGATGGAGTTAAAAGCAAACCTTGGAAATCGTACCAAGAATAACCAGCTACCCTTAAACCTAAAACATTAAACCTCTTACCATCCAACAAGAATCTGTTTACAGGGCATCCAAATCACACAAGGTTCTTTTTTTTAAGTATCTCAAACGTTATACGACGCACAACTTTATGTAGATTCATTAAAAGCGTGCAAAGCCATATTGGACACTGGGTGATGTGGAAGATGTTTTAGTAGAGTCGCCACTCCCCAAGGACCAATATTAACATATCCGTGATATACTAACAGTGAACACAACAAAAAGAAAGACAAGATAAACCCATTTGTACATACTTAGAACATTTAACATACCAATAAAGTGTTACTAAAAGGAAAGAATGTACAAACTTATCCCAACAGCTAGAATTATGCCCATATTGTTCCATAAGCAAGCATTATGTGAAAGAGGCACAAAATAGAAAAACGTTTACTTGATAGGGGTATTTAAAAGATAGCAATATGGCATTACCGTTCTTTGGCAGGGTTAGAGACATCGTCTATTCTGTTCAAAGACCAGAGGCGTAAAGAGTGTTTTTGTGGATATTATGTATCCCCAACCCCACGAACATGCAAATTATCTAAAAGGGTATAATTATTTATTGTGTCCCTCCAGCCAATTAGAAAGTGAGATAGACAATGTGGCACCTGGACCCATGAGTGATCCGGGTAACCATAGGCAATCTTTCAAAAAATGTGGTCCTTAAAATATAATGTGACAAATAAAACTGAAAATTTGCTAAAACGAGCAATATGCTACTTTATTTTCAAGTAGTTTTTTTTTTAACTCCCAGGACGTTTGTACAGAACTCCTTTTTACAAAATGTAAGCAACCTATTTTTCTATGGACTTACGAAGTCTATTCAAAAAGTATCGAGACTTAAGCTGTATTTACCAAGACAGAAATGAAAAATAAATGAAGCATTTATTTTCTTCAAATATGAGATGATCAAAAAGTATCAAGACTGAAGCTGTATTTAGCAGGACGCAAATAAACAATAAAACTTTTATTTATTTTCTAAAATACTTCTTTTGGCACCCAACATGCTTATTCCAGCATGTTTTACTTTTGTCGAAGCACTTATGAAACTTTTCTTTTGATATGTCGTATTTCTTTTAATGTCTTTCTCATCCACAAATCTTACTCTTGAGGTAATATTTTCAGTTTAGAAAAAAAGTTGGTAATTTATGAGGAAATGCGTCCCGGTCTCCCGCCTCAAAAACCGCTACCCGGTGACTATCAAAATAACAACCCCAACTCGTCGTAATTCTTATTTATTTATCGTAATTTGTCGTAATTCTGGTTTAGATATGAAGATGGATATATAGTTTTGAATAGACTGAGATAGATAGATAAACAAATAAAATACGAACAAATGGAGATAGATAGATATTTTCGACAGGTAAATGTATGGGGGGGGGCTTCTTTTTTGTCGTAATTCTTGTTTATTTAAACTAAAAAACAAGACATTAAACAAACATGAATAAAAAAAATCTTAGTATTTAAAGTAATATAGATAAATATGAACAAATTGAGATAGATAGATAGATGGATAGTTTTGAATAGACTGAGCTGGGTCGTTATTTTAATAGTTACCGGGCAGCAACTCTTGAGGCAGGAGACTGGGACGCACCTCCTCATAAATTACTAAAAAGTTACTTGGATCAAGGTTCAGTGAGTATGAAGGGTGTTGCACTTTTACAATCCTGTGTTTCACAAAAAAAAATTTAAAAAAAAAAAACCCTACTGATCCAGACTTTTCGAGACTGTTGATCAAAAAGTATACTGAGAATACTTAATTAAATAATTGTAAAATAACGAAGTACCAATTTCTAGACATCATCACTTCTATATTATATATTATGCTATAAGTCATTTTATACCGAAATTCTACATTTTGTTACTTGTGTGATAAGTTGCTCAGTGGTATAAACATATTCATTTATGATTTATAAAATCTTAAAATTAAAAAGATTCTGTTCCAATACTTCTTGATCACACTTTAACATGTATAAAAATTGTCAATATCGGAAAATTATAGATAGATATTTTCTGACCTCCTACCAACTCTAATGAACATAAAGTCCGATTAACATGCCCATTTTCTATGACGCTAACCATTACACAACGGGCGTGCATATATATATATATATATATATATGTAAACACGGTTTGTTTTGAATGGCTTTTTGCCGATAATTTTTGGGAGAATAAATGCTTAATTGGAGTCGTACCTAATTTTGAAAATTAATTAATTAATAATGAATTAGGCGGGAATACCTATTAAATGTATGGCTAAACAAATCGAGAAAAATCAATCTCTGTATGTACATTTCGGCCTATTAGGCCTCATCAGCAGAGCTATAGATCGGAAGACCGCCCTGTGCGTGATTTGAAACCGGACTGCCAAGCTGACAGGCCGATCGATTTTTCTCGATTTGTTTAGCCATACATTTAATAGGTATTCCCGCCTAATTCATTATTAATTAATTAATTAATTTTCAAAATTAGGTACGACTCCAATTAAGCATATATATATATATATATATATATATATATATATGGGGGTGAAAATAGAGGAAAAATGCAGATAAAACACCACAACCACTAAATTCAAATGATATTTCGCCCCTGTCTTTTGCGAAGCCTTTTCGAATTTATTCTGAAGACAAAATGGTTCTACGGTCCACTTTTATACTGAAAAAGTAATTTTGGGGCGGACAGAAGACGACGGAGATGTACAGAATGATAAGACGAGAGGCAAAAGAAAAGAATAGAGGTTGGGTTGGATATCATTTGAATTTAGTTGTATTGTTTTATCCACATTTTTCCTTTATTTTCAACCACATTTTGTCGGATTTACCCAATCCTTTACTCATATATATATATATATATATATATATATATATATATTTGGAGAATATGTGCTTAATTGAAGTCATACCTAATTTTGAAAATTAATTAGTTAATAATTAATGAATTTAGGCGGGCATATATGTTCAAATGTAAGGCTAAACAAATCGAGAAAATTTCAATCCCTGTATGTACATTTCGACCTATTAGGTCTCATCAGCAAGGTTATATACATGGGAGATGCTCCGTTTGTGACTCGAAACCTCGACTGCCAAGCTGATAGGCGGGGATTTTAACCACTACACCAGCTGGCCTATCCCAGATTAAGCACATATCCTCCAAAAATTGTCGGGTAAAAAGGCCATATAAAAAATAAACACATTGTATGTTTACTTACTTTCATATATATATATATATATATATATATATATATATATATATATATAATCTTTCGAAAATTCACTCTGTATGTATTAAAAAAACAATCCAAGTGAATTTAACCAGAAGATGGTTTTCACAAACCACATGAACTTATTACGTTTAACAGTACATTTTTCTGGGAAAAAAATTGTGGCTTATCAAACACTTTGAAAACTTTTTTTAACTTAAAAAAAAAAAAAAAAAAAAAAAAATTAAATTTCTTTCACAATAAAATTTCTCCTGACGATGAACTAAGTTCGAAACTAGTTGAGAACAATTAAAAAATAGATAACATCAAAGAAATAATTCCTGTTTGTCTTATCACTTTTTGTTCATCTTATATATATATATATATATATATATATATATATATATATATATCTAAAAAGGGTAGGTCGATTTTGTTTTTCTAAATATCAATATGATTCAACCGGGGAAAGTTGGGTATATATATATATATATATATATATATATATATGTATGTTGCCTTGAACTAAGAAAGTATGGAAGTGATAGACTAATAGATACATACAAAAGATATATATTTGCTAGCCTCTGACAATACGGTCTCCTTGACACAAATTTTTAAAAAAAAACAGTTTTAAAAAGAAAAATTAAAGAAAAAGTAAAAATTGTATGTATTTTTTTTCTTTATTATGTATTTGGCAATCTGATGATTCGGACTTCTTTTAAAAAAGAGGTTCGTTGAAATAAATATTTATAATAAACCACCATCACGGGTTTTTAATACATTCCTTATTATGGAATTGTGCGTATATATATCATTCAAATGCAGCCTGACGATTAAACAATTTTAAAAAACTTTTAAAAACGTTTAAAATCACGGTCGTTAAAAGCCCTTTGGCATAACTGTCAGTTTCACGATGTTAAAATCGATCAGTCGATACTTGTGTCAATGGGAATTGTTTTTCGTCAATTTGTAAGCGATGCAACCCCCATCCCCCCATCCACTCTGAAAGACAAGGCCGTAATAGCCACAGTCGGCGCTTGCAAAAATTTAAATTTTCATTTGTATAGTTAATTTAAACCCACAACTTTTACCACCAACCCTTTTTTTAAAATTTTATTTTGATTATTTACTTATTTTTTCTTTTAAGCAAATGATAACAGGTTTTTTTATGTTGAGCCATAATGCATTGAGAGAGGGTAGAGCGTTCGGCTAGAAACCACAAGGTTCCTGGTTCGATACCGGCCCTCGCCAACTCAGCGTATGAGTAGCACAGGGATCTGTGCGGTAATGTAAGGAGCTGATGGTAGGTGTGGCGCTCCACCTCAGACGCAAAAACAATCTCCTCTATTTAGCACTAGTGAAAAGGGGATAGACTCCCTCCCTGATCGGCTGATACCGACTTTAGACCACCCGACTTATCTATATATATATATATGACTGCATGTCCACACTACTTTAACTTATGGGTGTGTGTGTAATAATAAAAACCTATCTTTAGTTTAAGAGAAAACTTTATAAAATATTTGAGGGGTGTACTTATCTATGAAAGAAACTATATATATATATATATATATATATATATATATATATATATGAGAAAAGGAAAGGAGTTGTACATAATTATGGGTGATCGTAAATGTATAACCATATGAAAATAAGTTTGTGTAAAGTGCGTAAATTCAGAAGAGCGTATATATAAGTACATGCTCACAGATATAGACGTTAATGAATATGTGTGTGTTCTCGTTTATATATATATATATATATATATGGAGGTGGGTTCGTGTCGTGTGGGTGTGCGTAAATTGCAAAGAATAGAAGCGGCATCCGAGCAGAAATATATCGAAGCAGAGTCGATCCGTGCAGGAACGCAGATGAGATTTATTGCCTCTGATGAGGTGGAAGATGAAGCTGAGGAAGAAAACAAGATGATGATGAGATGGGGGATGAAACTGGTGGGCGGGTGGTGGCGGTAGGTAGGAAAAGAGAGAAAGATAGAGAGAGAGAGGGGGAGAGAGAGGGGAAAACACGGCGGAAGAGGCAATTGCTTTTAGTTTGAGGAAATCGACTGTTGGCATGGCGTGGTTCTGTCACCACGGCAACTTTAATTTACGATCCGAAATTGTCTGCCATATTGGAGTGTCATCACCAATATTATAGACATGATTGCCTGGCCCTAATCGCGTGTGCGTGTACGCGGGGGTGTTGGCGGGAAGATACGTGCAATTCACATATGCACGTAATCAATGCACAAATAAATGCACATAAGAATTTGTGAGGGAAGAGTCATCACTCAGAACTCACACCCGAAAATAATACAAACATGAAAATAAAATTATGTGTTCCCAAAATAAAATAAAGACATACAAAATCCCGCAATACATACATATGCATATAACATACACACATATTTTACATCTCTTTAGTTATTCCTATATAAGAACGCAATTAAATAGATTCCTAAGCCGGAAATCCCCATTTATATATACATATAATCAGAATATATCTATCTAAAGGGCGGGTTTAGCTCAGTCGTTAGAGCGTCCGCCCGGGAACTACAAAGTTCCTGGTTCGTTACCGACCATCGCCAACTTAGCGTATGAGTAGCATAGAGATCTGTGCGGTAACGTGAGGAGCTGATGGTAGGTATGACACTCCACCACAGATGCTAAAAAACAATCTTCTTAGTCTAGTGCTAGTGAAAAGGGGATATACTCCCTCACTGTATGGCTGATTTTTTAGGCCACTCCGATTACTACCTTTTTATATCTATCCGTTGATTATATATATATATATATGTGTGTGTGTGTGTGTGTGTGTGTGTGGAAACCACTGTTCTTAGTCATTCCTTTTTAGGTGCGACCGAGAACTTTTCAGTAACCATCCTTCTATCGTGTTTCATGTAAGTCGTGTGAGAAAAAGAGAGAATAAACACACACACACACACACACACATATATATATATATATATATATATATATATATATATATACACACACACACACATAAGGTGGTTACTGAAAAGTTCTCAGTACCACCAGAAAAGGAATTACCTAGAACAGTGGTTCCCAAACGGTGTGCCGCGCCTCCTAGATGCGGCAGAAGTGGATAGCGGGTGACGCGGAAAGATTGAAAAACAATCAAAGTCTTAGAAACTGTTTCAGAAAAAAAGAATTCATATGACAAAAATGAATATGATTTCAAAATTCCAGATGGATTGCTTGTAATTGCATGCATGAGTCCCAGTAAAAAAAAAAAGTAGTTGTAAATAATTATTGACCGATTTTATCATTGGGATATTTTTGCCTTCTATCAAGTATGACGAATATAATAACTTTGGTTTGCAAATTGTCGGAGAGAATTATCAATGATAATATACATATTCTATGGATAGACTATTTTTTCATTATTCTAATATAAAAATCTCATTTGGTGAAATGCGAGCAAATTTTCATTCCGAAAATGCGGCCAAGAGAAGAAAAAAGGTTAGCAAACCAATGACTTAGAACCATGAAACATACATGTCATTTCATTGGCACATCAACACACTTGGCACATCGTTACTCAACTTAGTTTGGATAAGAATTTACATCACTCCCTTTTGTTATATATATATATATATATATATATATATATATATATAAAATCATATCCTAATGTTTTTCTTTTTTCTTCCCTCATCATTTCAAGCTAACTGTAAATACATTTCAATAGTTTCTTAGAAATGAATTACACAAGATAGATTAAAAGGTAGGTGTTAGACGGCTTTAATTAGGACCCATAAATTTTCCCGGGGACATTCAAAGCAAATATGTGCATCCCAGAACGCACTAAATAAAAAAAGCTATCAACATCTATATATATATCTCTCTCTCTCTCTCTATATATATATATATATATATATATATATATATATATATATATATATATATATATATATATATATATATATATATATATATATGCGCGTGTGTGTGTGTGTGTGTGTGTGTAAATAAGTAAATAAATAAATGTTTTAGTTTATATTTATTTGCATTGGAACAATTTTGCTACCATTGGTTTCTTGCTGTGTAGCAGTCATCAGGCAACGAAAGTGTTTTGAAAATGATGCAATGAAATATATATATATGTATATATACTTTTGAAGACTTAATTATTGTGATGAAATATTAGAATCGACCTATATATGAGTAATTTTGTAACGTTGAAATTAAAGCATCAATTTGAATGTTAGTTTTATTCTTTAGCTTACATTTTTTCATGCTTCCAATACAAACCAAAAAGTTTCCCCAACATCCATCACTTACTATCAAGAAGCATGTGGACTCCCTGATAGATAGATAGATAAAGCTCACTGAACAATTATATTAGATATATATGTATATATCTAATGATCTATGTATTATATAATATATAAAGAACATTTACAAATCCCGATGATTTTGTTTTATTGTTATCATTCAATAAATTGTTTGTATTACTTTTTTTTCAATTCAAAATTCCTTTTTTTTATTTTGTGAGTGTTAGTGACTCGTAGCTTCATTTGAAGTGAAAGTAAACTGAGTTGTTTGATTGGCTGAGTTAAAATCTTTCGCCACACTCCAAAGTTTTACATTCAATGTTTAAACTGGAAATCTATAACTAATTGGAGGAAAAAGTTTCAAGAAACAAGTTCTGCTAAAAGTAAGCCAGGGTTTGAAAGACCAAGTGTAAATGAAGAAGGGGTGCATTTATTCAACAGTCCTTTTTTATGGCGGGGGGGGGGTACGACATTGTCTCAGTGACATCAACAAAACAAGGTGGAGTGACGCACAATCAGCTTCCCACTTCACTGCACATATCCAAACAGTCCTACTCATGTACTGAGTTGCCGAGGTCTGGAATCGAACCCAGAAATTTGTGGTTCCTAGGCGGATGCTCTACCGACTGAGCTAAACCGGTCCTATTTTCTTCCATATTTCTTTGGTAACTGCATATATATATATATATATATATATATATATATATATATATATATATATATATGCACACGATGTTTGCTATAAAAATATCGAGATTGAAGTTGCATATACCAAGATAGAAATAAACAATGAATGGAACGTTAATTTTTCCACAATACAAGGCGTGTCAAAAAGTACAAAAAATCTCGATATTTTTTTGACACCTCATATATATATATATATATATATATATATATATATATAAACGATGAAATGCTTCATATGCCTGTCTAAATCGACATAAAAATGCTTCATATGTCTGTCACACATACGTATGTGAGTCATGGGTATATGTGCTCATACGCGCACATTCCTCTCCCCCCACCCCTTTACCAAAATATGTGCGTACATCTTCCGTTGAAATAATTCTCGTTTATATAAAATATATTGCAACACGACGGCACCGGCATAGCGGCCCGACCCTAACCATCACAGCATATTTGTATACACATAGGCTGTTTCCTGTTATTCAGGGACACCCTAGATTCGTGAACATGCAAAACGCACCTGCGCACTATGATTTGTGCGTAGGTATATATATATATATATATATATATATATATATATATATATATATATATATATATCATTAATCGAACGTACATGTTTAGAGTGTATGCATGTTTATTGCAGAAAAGAATAAAAACATAATAATGTTATACTTCTTGGTGTAATGGTTAATCTCGTAGAGCCATTATTACGGAAAAGCAAGTTCGATTCTTGCTGAATGCCCCATACTTGGTTTGGTTTGGTTTACGGCATATCAACCTCAATGGGTCATTTAATGCCAACAAAGTTTTGAAATGAATTCATTCTAAATGGATACACATTTTTTTTTATATACACATTTTTCTATTTAACCCATTGACGGGACCCTAAACAGGTACAACCACTCTGGATCAGAGTGGACCTGGGAGCAATAGTGATAAAGGGGTGTTACACACTTCCCAAACCTCCAGAACTGGATTGTCTTACGGCATATCAACCTCAGTGGGTCATTTAATGCCGATAAAGTTTTGAAATAAAGCAATTCTTAATGGATAATACAATTTTGTTTATCAACTCATGTTTTTCTATTTAACCCATAGATGGGACCCTAACAGGTACTACAACTCTGAACCAGGGTGGACCTGGGAGCAATAGTGATGAAGGGGCGTTACACACTTCCCAAGCCTCCAGAACTGGATCCTCACCATCAGATAGAGTTTAACGTCATTCCCAGGACATGATGACCCTCAGCCACCTTTCAAGCACTCATATGATAAAAAGGGCTGGGGATTGCCATAAAGGCAATAGGGTTGGGACAATCATATAGATACTAGGGCTTGACGTGGCTAGCCGATTGATTGGAGGGGGCCTCTCTGACCGCCGCCCCATACTTGTGATCTTCTGTCAAATCCTACACGTTATCCTAGAGTTATTTAGTTTGGTTTGATGGATATTAACGGCATGTCACCTTGCCTATGGTTAGTTTATGCCTAGAAGTTAACTCTTTGCTTACCAAATTTCCCCTACGACAGTACAAAACTTTCTCGTTAGTTTTCACCTGTATGATGGGATATTTCAAAGTCCACTATCTATTCACCTCACTGACAAAACAAAAGATAGCAAGCAGGGGTGTTCACACAAAGTGGCTTTTCAGTGTAAACAAGTGACGTGCGAGAGCCGCAGCCAACGGTTCACGGTAGGATCACAGTGGTGTGAGAGCCGCTGTGAGCGGTTTAATGTAGGCAAAGAGTTAAGGAATCGTGTTCATTATAAGTTCAGATCTGCATTTTTTGTGTAGTTGTTTCACACAATCCTATCGACTACGAATGGGGTGGGGATGTGGGAGAGCTAGTCCTCCTGGCGCTTTAGCCTCGTTGAAAATTATTGGTGTTGGATAAGAATACTTGAGACAACATAAAAAAACTCGTTATTCATTAGTAAAGGATCTGCGAGACTAGCTTGCTATCCCTTACACTGCGATATGAATTAAGTAAGAAGTATAGTTAATTGCTAGGGCTTGACATAACCAGCATATTGATTGGAGGGGACCTTTCTTATCGCCTGTCTAGCCAAATTAAGGGTTAGGTAGAGTGCTGCATGTCAGACTGCACAGCCACTAGGATTCCGTCTAAATATCACGGGTCGCCACCAAGGGCCAACAGGGGGGGGGGAGATTTAACCCTATGCAGAGGTGCAGTCGGTATATTCTACAGCCTCAGCTGACAGGACTAAGATCCAGTTTAGTGTCATACACAGGATACCCCTTTCGTGTGTGTGGCTGGTCGTTACCCCCTCTGTGGGGATAAGTAAGTTAAAATCATCGGAGTGACCTAAAGTCCGTATCAGCCAGACAGCGAGGGAGTTATCCCCTTTTCAGTAGCGCTAGACCAAGGAGATTGTTATTGGCGTCTGAGGTAGAGTGCCACATCTACCATCAGCTCCTCATTTTACTGCACAGATCCCTGTGCTTCTCGGATAGATAGATATATAAAAAAATATTTTTAACGGATAGACATATATATATATAAAAATTTAACGGGTAGATATATATAAAAGAAAGTAAAGTCATCGGGGTGGCCTAAATACTATCTGCCAGACAGTGGGTATATCCCCTTTTCACTAGCACTAGACTAAGGAGATTGTTTTATAGCGTCTCGGATGGAGCGCCACACCTACCATCAGCTCCTCACTTTACCGCACCGATCCTTATGCTACTCATACGCTAAGATGGCGAGGTCCGGTATTCAGAAACCGGGACCTTGTGGTTCCTAGTCGAACGCTCTACCAACTGAGCTAAACCAGTGTATCCTAAGCGCCGCTGACAAGGCTTGCTTTACACTTAATTTGCATTCCTTCTTTATTTATTTAGAATCAAATGGTTCGTTATCTAATCAAATAGAATGAGATATGACACTGAAATACAAACCTCTTGAATATCATTCAGGAAACACTTAAACAGAAACACCATTTACTCCCCCTCCCCACTTCTCTCTCTACAGTATCGCTCATAAATAAGCACAATCCTACATTACCAGGATTTTTATTATTTCTAGTGGAACATTATACTGTCAAGACAGTATTTATTTATTTATTTATTTATTATTAAACTCTACTCTTTGGTGGATGCGCATAGTGTAATAGTTACCGTTTGTAGGAAAATGGATACGGCGAGACGAGTTCAAATCCCAGACGCAGATGTTTGCATTTCAGATAGCGCAAATACCCTTCGGAAATATACGAATCCAGATGCTGATAGCTTTTTGATTTAGTGCATCCTGGGACGCACATATTTGCTTTGAATGAGTCCCCGGGAAAAATTATGGGTCTGAACTAAAATTTCTTAATAGATTGTAGGGTTTTTATTTATGATCTGGAAAAACAACTACAGCGGTCTAACGCCTACCTTGTAACCTATCCTGTGTAATTCATTTCTAAGAAACTATTGAAATGTGTTTACAGTTAGCTTGAAATCATGAGGGAAGAAAAAAAACACTGGGACGCATGGATATGATTTTACAGCATCCTTTTAGACTTTTGTGCGTCAAGGACGCAGGACGCATACCTATCAGCATCTCTGTATGGATAAATAGTAGGACAGGCTAGGCTCTTCAACTTTAGAATGTCAACCAAATGGGCTCTCTTCTAGTTAGTCAAAACTACTTTGAGAGCTCCCCCCTCCCCGTAAATGTGACACTGAAATAATTCCATTACCCAACCTGGTTCACAAAACATTCAATCAAAATATCGAAAGGATCTTACAAATTTCTTCCTTCTTACTGCATTGAAACTAACTATTGATAATTACGCGTCCTGATAATCTAAAAGGACGCAGTAAAATCATATCTATGCGTCCCAGTTTTTAAACGGCTTGAGATGGGACCCATAAATTTTCTCGGAGAATCATTCAAAGCAAATGTGTGCGTCCCAGGACGTACTATATCAAAAAGATATCAGGATCACTGTAAACTAGGAACTGGCAAACTGAGCCTAAAATGCGTTTTTGACAAAATGACTTTAGCCCCCCTACAGAAAATAATTTACCAAAAATCAGGGAATTATCGGATTTTAATGAAATTTTCAGTGTTTATGTATCAATGAATGATCTTTATAATGCATTATTCATTTTATTTCAAAACTTTCTCATTTTTTTAAGGTCGCTTAATTTTGACTTCCCTTATGTTGGGGGCGTAAAATGTTTTGCAAGTTGGTCATATATTGTACTAATAACAGTATAAATAATGAGATAAAAGACCGAACTTTTGAATAAAAGAAAAAAAATTTTTTACGGTTGCGCTTCTATGAGAAAATAATTACCGAAAATCGAAAAATAAAACGTAACAAAATAATAAATAATTTATTTTTTGGAGATTTCTTTTTTACTCATTTCGATAATTATTTAATTGGCTATTATTTTATAAAAGAAAAAATTATACATCAATGTTTTTCTGCTTAAAAAGGGGAAGGGGTACATTTTCAATCGAGTTTTTCTTCAAAACGTATACTTTTTTTTTTCGAAAAAATAAGGTTTGCATTAAGTAGATATTTATTTTTAAAATCTAAAAAATACCATTTTAAACTTAAAATCCGAAAATTTTTATTTTAACGGAATTTTATATATTAATTTTTCATAGCAAAAATACTAAATTAAAGTTTTGAAATAATTGATGCATTATAAAATTCATTAATTGTTAAATCAATACTGAAAATTTCATTAAAATCGGATAATTACCTGATTTTTGGTAAATTTTTTCCATCCCAAATGTTACGTTAAAATTGTAAACAAGCGGCTAAAACCATTGAAAAACCGCCAAAATAGCGGATCGCGTCGAAATTGACCAAAACAAATAGTTTTAAATCTTTTAAAAATAAACTGCATATGTAATTATATTTTTCTTTCTTTAATGATGGTTATTATGTTACTACTTATCGATTTAGACAAAGTTTAACCTTAAATAATAGATTTAATTATTCTTAATTTGCTTTTAAAACTCGTAGTATCCGATTTTTTTGCCAGTCCCTACAGTATAAACATATATGCCCGTGTGACAAGAACATTTTTTTAAAACACGAGTTCTTATTAACTATTGAAAACATATCGAGATGCACTTCCCTAATTGGCCCCTTCCCCTTCACTTATAAACGTGTGTGTATATGTATTTGCATTGGTGCATGTGTAGACGAACATAGAATTATCCATCACACACACACATACGCATGAATACACAAAGAGGTGCTACATATAGAAATTATGTCACATTATTGCACTCTATTGATTACTTTAGTCTGTACATTGGACACATGAGCATGCATATATAATACGCATGGTTGCATCGGTTTAATCATATAGAAACATGTGTTTATTGTGTTTCGGGCTCAGTACATGTGAATCCTACGCTTCTATCTTGTTGTGTAAAAAAGCATGTAACGAGAAACGTTAAGAGATATGATAGGGGACATCCTATAATAAAGTGAGATGCTTATAGGATCTTAATTGAAAATAGATTCTTGTACTTTCATGTGCTTTATGCCTAATAATATCAGTGTAAGTGTGTGCTTACATTCTGGTACAAGACTGCAAATCTAGGGCACCCGGTGAGAATCAAACGCATAACTCGCTGGTTGGTTTGTTTGTAGGTTGGATTTTAGATATTTATCCGATCCGCTCGGTACGGGTAGGAGGTGACACAAAAGTCGCAAGTATGAGACATCCAGCGAAGAACGAACTCGCTATTCAATAGTAATGTATTTTGCGAGACTAACTTGTTAACCATTACACCACAATGGGACTCGATTGATTGGAACGTTATGATTTTTTTTAAATCGTAAAAATTACAATGTATTAAATCTCAGTCGGTAGAGCCACCAGACGACCGCTATGGCAGGCTCCAGCGGAACGAAAAGAGACGCCTTTCGTAATACCGTGGCGACACCGGTCGCGGTTCCGGCTTAGAGGCTTTCAGCCGTTATCGTGCGGCGGCAGCTTGGCACCGCCGCTCGTTCGAGCGAGCACGCGAACCGTTGCTCCGATCCCGCGGTTCCTCTCGTACTGGACGGGATAGCCGTGGCCACGGCGGACGTAACACACGTGCCGATCGGTAGGATAAAACTAATCTGTCTCACGACGGTAGAGTAATCATAAGGTTCCGAGTTCAATACCGGTTTTCGCCATCTCAGTGCATGAGTAACATAGCTTGTACAATCTAATATGTGCGGTAAAGCATCTGAAAGCTGACGGTAGGTTTGGTGCTCCACCTCAGCAAAAACAATTTTCCTGGTCTATCTCTAGGAAAAAGGGTATAGACTCCCTCGTTACTGGATAAATTAAAGAGGGATTAAAAGAGAATAGATACTAGAAAATGTCTGTACAGTTTTTATTTATTTTGCGCGTATAAAATCGATCTACGCTTGTATAATGTTATAAGGATCACAGAATGGGACACAGGAATTAGGGATTGACCCTCCTTTATCCAGTTGAGGAATTCGACTAGTTGGAGCGAGACAACAGGGCAGTTAACAGCCCTACCAAGCTCGACCGTGTTATAATAGAAATAGATATCTCTCTTGATTCACACATTTTACTAACTCAATACACCCATTCACCAATAAAACAAATAAAAAACAAAACCCTATGGAACAAAATCTAAGTAATTAAGAAATGTAACATGTTAACCCGACAGTAGCTTTAAACGAAATGAACAAAATAAGTTGTCTGCCCATAGGCTCCACGCAAGCTTCCGGGTGAAAAACCAAATATACAAACAATTTAAAATGTTCCCTGTTTAATTTTTTCAACCAATCATAAACTTTCCCAAAACGAATCTCGAGCCTAATCCATAGTTATAAAAACTGCTGACTAAAACCGCAAAAAGCAGTTGACTCCAGGACTGATACACAGCATCACTCAAAATCAAAGGACTACTGAACCTACCGGCCCACGCTCCATCCCCGTGTCACACACAACCAAGTCGTCGGCCAAGAAATAGACTTTCACCCCTACACTTATCCTCACTTCACCGAGTGAAAGAAAGACTTATCTCATTTCCAGCTTTTGTTTATTTTTGAATAAACGAAATTAATCTAATTTCTCTCGTCCGTTTTTCTTTTGCTACGATACGCTTTCTTGTGATATATCAACCGTCATGACAGTCGCAAAAGAACTGCTAAGAAAACCCTATACGTTAGGAAGAACTTTGTAATGTCAGTACGTCTTTGTACAATGTAATTATGTTAAGTACGTTACATGAATAAACATGGTCACTGCTATTTGGGGACTGCCTATTATCTTTGTGATTGTACCTTATTTATTCTGGTGGGGGGGGGGGCTCACATCGCGGTACCGAGCTTTCGTATATCGACTCACTCCAACAAAGTTTAGGTAAAAATATGGACAGACAACGGAAATTGAAGAGTATAAGGAAGAGGTGAAGATACAGAGTGGAAGGAGACCAGAAGTATGAAAATGGATAATCTTAGTTGTTAACACTCGTGGAATTTTCCTAAGCCCAACAAATCAGCGAATATGAATCAGATAGCGTTTACTAAGCAGTTGTCTTTCTGATTGTACACAAAACACAGATAATGTGTGTGTGTGTGTGTGTGTGCTGATGACAAGAGTGTATTTCTTTCTCGGAAGGCACGTACACGCTTTTATGGAAACAGTATGCATTGTTTATTCCGTGTTCGTATATTTTGTGGTAACTCAACTGTAAACGCACGGACACCTGCTTATCTAGAAGAATCGTCTTTACCAAACGTCCTATGGGCGGGGCATAGAACACACCAGCTGCATCCCCTGTAGAGGATGAAGTCCCCAACATCAAGAAGAAAGGGGGTTCTGGGTATGACACCAAACTGCATTTGATGGTGAGGTTCCGGTTCTGGGGCTTTTGAGAGTTTAGAATCATCTTTCGTTGCCATAACTTCCAGGTCCTTTCTGAGTGATAGTACTTGTTAGTACCGAACTAATTTAGTCCCTTTGATGGTTGATTTGGTTTGGTTTGTTTTGTTTTGCATATCAACCTCATTGGGTCATTTAATGCCAACAAAATTTTGAAATAAATTAATTCTTAATGGATACTCATTTTTTTTATAAACTCATGTTTTTCTATTCAACCCATAGATGGGACCCTAACAGGTACTACCACTCCGGGTCAGAGTGGACCAGGGAGCAATGGTAATGAAAGGGTGCTGCACATTCCTCAAAACTCCAAAACTAGAACCTAAACATCAGATAGAGTTTAACGTCACTCCCAGGACATCTTTCTTTGTTGGTTGAGGGAGTTGCCTATGTCTCAGTGGAACTAGTGGTCAATGGGTGATGTTAACGGCATGTCTATCCGTCTGGGGCTATTTCATGACTAGAGGTTAGGGAATCGCGTTCATTATACGGTCATTTTTTACATTTGGTTGTGTTGTAGTTTTTTGCTCACAGTTATATAAAATATTCCTATCTAATTCAAAATTTGCACATAGTTGTATGGTTTGAAGTAATAATTTCTATTTAATAATAATAATCTCCTGCACACTGTTATATGGCTACACGCAACTAATAATAATCCTTAGTAAACAGTGATAACTTGAAATAGGTATTTTATGCATACAAACGACCTGTTAAAAATTATTAGTATTAAATAGGAATACTTAAAATCATATGATTTCAAGTGTTCCTGTGTACAAATAAATTATTCTTAAATCGGAATAGTTACTTGAAACCATAAATTTCCAACATATTATTAGTATTAGATAGGAATATTTGAAACTCATTGTGTGCAAATTATTAAAACTAGCAAAGATATGCACCATCTGAGCACAAGTATTTAAGATTTTATATAATGAAATATATCAAATTAGAAAGGCTAATGAAACTAAACAATAATGCAGATAAAATGATTTGAAACAGAGGTGGGTATAATAAAAAATAAAAAATAGAACAACTTTGAAACTAACTCTTCCATCATTTTCCATTACTGCCGTCTTTCATTGCTAAATTTTCCCAAATTAATTAGTTAAATTTGGAAGTAAAAAATAAAATTACAGTTATTTCTTTTTGTTAATGGATTTCCTCTAAGATTTATCCTCAAGATTTGTGCTCATATTTATTAAAATAAAACTAAACAATAAGAAACCAATAATACCAAGCACATATTTATTAGAATTACTTTTTTAGATTAATATGTAAATTAACCTTCCCGTTAACACTGTAAACCGCTATTTTGTTGTACATATAAATACACTTACATGTAATTAGTTTGTAGATAAGGCCAACAGTATTAATAATTTAAAACAATCTTATTAATAATTGAGGTTTAAATAAAAATAAAATCATGGAGAATGTGACATAGGTACTAATATAGTTTCGGTTACAGATAGTAAGTAAAAGTAAAGTCGTCGGGGCGGCCTAATGTCGGTATCGACCATACAGCGAGGGAGTATATCCCCTTTTCACTAGCGCTAGACCAAGGAGATTATTTTAGCATCTGAGGTGGAGCGCCATACCTACCATTAGCTCCTTACTTTACCGCACAGATACCTGTGCTACTCATTCGCTGAGTTGACGAGGGTCGGTATCGAACCAAGAGCATTGTGATTCCTAGCCGAACACTCTACCGACTGAGACTGACACACAATCTCCATTATAATAAGATAAAAAAAAAATAGTTAATTGAAGCTATAATTGTTTGCAGGTAATCATTTAATAAGAATACATATTTATTAGAAACTACAATTCCTTGCAAAAAATTAAAAAGACTGACTACATACCAGAAAACCAACCAATATAGTGAAAATGTGCTAGTGAAATTTTAACATAGGTTAAGACATTCTCACTTTTTTCTCTTGATATATTCAAACACTTGTTTTGGCATCTGAGGCGGAACCCACATCTACCATCAGCTCCCCACTTTAATGCACATATCTAGGTTGCACCGAGTTGATGAAGTCGAATCCGGAACCTTATGGTTCCGAGACGGAAGCTCTACCGACTGAGCAAAACCGTAAGATTAAATATCATGACAGTAAAAACTAAAAAGGTGTTTAATATCCATTAGAGCAAATATAAACTTTAATGTATACACGAGACAAACAATTTCCTTTTCAATTCACAGAAGTTTTTTTCCTTCTTTTTGCATTAACATAAGAGAAGAACATTCTAAATATATGAAGTAGAAAATTGGAGTAAAATACTATTTCTCGGATTTTTTTAGATGAGGCTTGATAATTAGTATTATTTGTATTATTCCAAATGGACACATAGCCTAGTGGATAAAGGAGTTAGGTTAAGACAGTTCTTAGTGACAGTTATCTCTAGATTGTAGGTTCAATCCTGGTCAGGGGCAGCAGTATCATAGAATAAAAATTAACACAGCTTAATACCTGTACCCCAGCTATGGTTAGTGGATTGAGAACAGAATACCCCTGTGGACTGAATAAAGGGTTGGGTTCAAAGTCCCGTGATGGCTCCTGATTACGAAAAGGTTCCCGAGTCCGACAAGAAATACCTGAAGAAGGCCGGATAGCACATCGACCGAAACGTTGTACAGATAACAATGAAGACGAGGACAATAGTCCGAATAATCTATTAATAATGGAGATTCTTTCCGGGTTTTTTTCTGTAACAAAAACTACGTCACTGCTTAGGTCACTATACCCAAAATCGTCATAAAATAAATAAATTCACTCAAAATTTGAGCATGCAACATTAGACAGTCCTCATTGTTTTTTAAAACAAGTTTTAATAGATACATCCCCAGTATCATATATTTATATATAGTTTGTTTTATTTTAATAGATATACAAAGTTAATAGAACTAGTTTCGATTTCAAATTGTTTTATTTTTTTTACTCCTTTAATAAATTTGATGATTTCATGATTTATGGTTCAAACTCTCCGACATTTAATTTTTAACATCCCCCTTCTCAAGCAATATCTTTCAAAATTTATTTTTATTTTGCTAGTACAAATAATACTGGATTAAAATAGTTAAAAACTTTTTTTTATCTCCTATGAATCCTCTATCCTTATCAATATCGAAAATCTATCGGTAGGTAAAACTCTTCAGCCTAGATTCCAAGTTCAACATCACTTAATATAGAAACCAATTCTTTTTCACATAATTTCAAACAAATATCAGATGAAATGTTTTAAAGAAACGGTGGTGCCTATCACATAAATACGTCCTGGCCCCCTGCCCTAAAAAGCGCTAAGCAGTGCCTGCTAAAAATCCGACCCGTGCTACGAACTCCGTAGATGTTTAAAGGAGTTTTTCCCAAAAAGTTAATGCGATATGAAAGTGATATTTTACACCCCCCCCAGTCTTATATATATATATATATATATATATATATATATATATATATACACACAAGGTGTGTTATAAAAGTATCGAGATTGAAGCTGTATTTACCAACATAGAAATGAACAATGAATGGAACGTTAATTTTTTTCAGAATACAAGATGTGACATAAAAGTGCAAGTTTGAAGCTATATTTACTATGACAGAAATGAACAATGAATGAAACTTTTTTTTAAAATTTCTTTTCTTTTTTTTTTTTTTCAGAATACAAGATGTGTCATAAAAGTGCCGAGTTTGAAGCTATATTTACCAAGACAGAAATGAAGAAGGAATGGAACGTTAATTTTTTTCAGAATACAAGGTGTGCCCGAAAGTACAAAATCTAGATACTTTTTTGAAACATCTTGTGTGTGTGTATATATATATATATATATATATATAATTAATGGTGATATTATGGTTTCACATTCATCTCATAACTTAAAGTTTCTTGGTAAACCAATCATCAGATGAGAAGTGGTTGAGATGTCAAAAACCAGTCGTGAAATGGTTGAGATGTTAAAAATCAAATTTTAAATTGGTTTACCAAGAAACTTTAAGTTATGAGATGAATGTGAAACCATAATATCACCATTAATTATAATCTGCTCTGCTTTATTAGCATTGAGCACCTTTCCATGCAAATACTTTTTTCATTCACTATTCATTATATATATATATATATATATATATATATATATATACAAGAGACTAACACATGTGATACACCGATAATGCAACGTTCTTATATACAAGTGAGTACAGCATATTCTTTCTATTCAGGCTTTCGTTTCTTCAGCCCACATCCACCTTTCTATGCTGCAATTTTATTCAATAAAATTTGATGCTATTATCATAATCTAATCAATTACTATTTGGCATTTAATAAACTGTACATTAAATAACCGACAGTATATGTGAATTTTACTGAGGCTGTTTATGTTGCCGTGGCATTAATACCTTAGTAAAAAGCATGAATCCAATTCTCCCTGCGCTCCGTTTTATCGACAAATATTCTGACAAGACACAACCAAATAATTTTGTTTCATAAAAAGCTATTTTTCTTTAAAGTAAAGCTATTTTATTGAAACATTATACAGCTAAAACGATATAATTAGGTATCATCTATTACAAAATTGTACTGCATTTAACTTCTCTATACACAAATAAAATGTTCACACCTCCGTAAACGGAAATAAAATTGTATAAATGTATATATAACAGATGTGATTATTTTTCATCTGCTGCATATTCATGTTTTTTGATTACACACACAAAGTTTTCTCAAATTTCCGTCTGATGATTGAGCATACCACAGGAAACTTCAAGTAACTGACTTCTGGTGTCCATGATCATAATATTTCTTAGACTTTATATCTGTTCTGCCATAATAACATCGAATACTGTCTTTTTTTTGTAAAAACTTTTATTTCCATATTTTATATACACACACACACAATATATATATATATATATATATATATATACACACATACACATATATACACATATATACACACATATAACACACATCACCTATACATATATATATATATATACACACATATATACACACATGCACATATACATATATATATACACATACATATATACACACATGCACATATATATATACACACACATATATACACACATGCACATATACATATATATATACACACACACATATATACACATGCACATATATATACACATACACATATATATAAACATACACATATATACACACACACACGCACACATATATATAAACATACACATATATACACACACACACGCACACATATATATAAACATACACATATATACACACACACACACACGCACACATATAAACATACACATATATACACACACACGCACATATATAAACATACACATATATACACACACACACATATAAACATACACATATATATACACACACACGCACATATATAAACATACACATATATATACACACACACACGCACATATATAAACATACACATATATATACACACACACGCACATATATAAACATACACACATATATGTATACACACACGCGCGCACATATATATACACGCACGCACATATATAAACATACACATATATATACACACACGCACATATATATACACGCATATATATATATACACACACGCACATATATAAACATACATATATATATACACACACATATATATATACACACACGCACATATATATATATATATATATACATACATACACACGTGTATATATATATATATATATATACATACCCACACTCAGATATACACATACACACACATATGCACATATTTATACACACACATATATATATATATATATATACACACAATATATATATATATATATATATATATATACACACAATATATATATATATATATATATATATACACACAATATATATATATATATATATACACACAATATATATATATATATATATATATATATATATATATATATATATATATATATATATATATATATACACACACATGCACATATGTACACACAATCTTCCTGAAACTGTCTGAAAATATGAAAAGAGGCCATCTCCAAGAATTCCTGAGACGTATATACATATATACAAAATGGCACGTTTAGTGCTGAGAGGCGAAAGCACTTTAGAGATCGAACAAAATTACCTTTTTCCCTTTTTTTCGCGCATATATCTGATTAAATATATCTGCAACAACACAAAATGGCATTACGTAAAAAAGATGGAACCAATGAGAGCCAAGTTAGGGGGCTATAAGGGCTGTCAGATCGACTTCCGGTGCGTCTGAGTTTCTATACAATTCTACATCCTCTTTACTTACGGGAATCAGGTACACATCTGTCAGAAATATTCCGATTAAAAATGGACAGTGCCCACCCCTCTCTCTCTCGCCAGGTGTGTCCGCCCAGATTTGATTCCGCCTGTCTCAATATAACTTGCAATTTAATCTACAGACCTGACGGTCAGTGTGACCCAGACGTCGCTTCCTCCCGCCATTATCATTCGATTAAAATTCATACCGTCTTTTTCGTTTACACGTTTCCTTTTCCAGAACACGTCGAAGATTCTGGTTCTTCTCTCTTTCAGGAATGTTCTTCAAAGTTTATTTTTTTTTTTATCTCTCAATACTTAGATGGGTGACCATTTAAGCAGCAGCAGGTCGTCTAAGTAACTAGATGTCAAAATGAATAGATTGGGTATTAAATGACCCGAAAAGGATTTATATGCCGTTGTAAGAAAAGGTTCAATGTTATATATACTTTGAATACAAAACTCCGACGAAGGTTGACAGACAAAAACATTTAATATAGTACAGCACATGGATAAGACGAGATACAAAGTACATAGGTAAAAAGATGAATACACATTCATGAGTGGTACAAGATAACATATAAAAGCCACAGACATGAGACTAGGGATAGTCCATGCTGTGTCAATTCACTACAGTAATGTAAGGGGGGGTCGAACGCCCCAACGAGACGGGGTAGACCTTAACTAACCCAGTGTCTCGTAGTATCAGAAACAGGAAAAAAGAGAGAAGCATTTTGAACCAGCCGCTTAAATACTATATCCCCCTAGCGGGCACCAGCAAACTAAACGGGCAGACAACTCAACGGTAAGATAATCCCTACACCGTAAAACAAATCAACTAACTAACCAACTCGAAGCAAGGACATATCATAACTGCATCAAGAAACATTTTGCCAAGAAAAGAACACGAGCGGAGCGGGTTGCATAGCCGGAATTAGAGTATGGTATCTGTTCCCTTTGGTCAATAGTGTCATCGTGTTCGAAAAGGCGCGTCAGAAAATAGAATAAAATGATGCAGGCCTGGATCTCTTGACACTGGTCATGTGAACCAGAGACTTTGTTATGCGCATGGGCCCCGCCCCTCGTTAATCTGACAACGTGGTACATACTATAACCGAGGGGTTGTAAGTTGAATACATCCACCTCACACACATACATGTCAGAAAGAAAACAACTGTTTAAAAAATTCTTATATTTTCGTGAGGGGTGCAGGGATTAAAATAGAACAGAAATAAATTAAAAAAATGAATAAATAAAAAAATTCCCATGCGGCCTTCACCGAAAGAACGCTCGGCTCATCTTTTCACTAGCGCTAGACCAGGGAGATTGTTTTTGCCTCTGAGGTGGAGCGCCACACCTACCACCAGCTCTTTATCTTACCGCACAGATCCTTGTGCTACTCATACGCTGAGTTGGCGAGGGCCGGTATCGAACTAGGAACCTTGTGGTTTCTAGCCGAACGCTCTACC
Source organism: Doryteuthis pealeii (assembly GCA_023376005.1). Lineage (NCBI taxonomy): Eukaryota > Metazoa > Mollusca > Cephalopoda > Myopsida > Loliginidae > Doryteuthis > Doryteuthis pealeii. The sequence continues at coordinate 51,199,545 of CM042151.1, read as the reverse complement.
GACTGAGCTAACCCGGCCCTGAAATAGAAAATTATAACATCATCATCATTATCATTATTGTACCAAAAATAATGAACGTTAAAACAATATGTGTGACACAAGACTTTCGGACCACTCTGTATGTACATTTGTATTGGTGTTAGCCATCGCGTAGTTTCGTCAGGAGACGAACACATCGGCTAATATATACATTACGCTATCATATTGGAAATCCTTACTCTTAAACCGAGAAAAAAATACCAGCGAAAAACAGAAGAGTTTTTATCATACTCAGTGATCTCGAACTATAATTGATTTTAAAAATCTTAACGGTCCAAAGCGGAAGACGGGTTATGTGAGAGTATCTTTCGAAATCAGTAACCTTAATGCATAAACACTTCTTTTTGGTTATTTTATTGCCCCCACTCTCATATATATATATATATTCGTTTTGTTTACTTGTTTGTTATCAATGAACTCCTAAGCCATTGAGCCTATCTTGATGAAACTTGGTATTCAAGCCCCCTTTTTTTTTATCTCAAGAAGTGTTTTGATATTTGTTTAAGGCACTTCTCTTCCCTACCTCAGTGGTTTCCGAAAAGAATTTAGCAAAAAATTTATCAGAAAGATCTAATTTTTCCAGCAAATAAGACTGGTATCCACCGTAGTTCCCACCTTCACAGGAAGACTGAAACTCAGAAAGGATTCATTGTACCCCATAAACTCTTAGGTAAATGGGTCAATCTTCATGTCATGTAAACTTCCTTTACCTTAATGAATGTTTTAAAAGTATTAATATATATATATATATATAAATACTCTTGGGAAAGGTATCAATCTAACGATTCGTCCTCCAGCTATGGGCAAATAGTAGGGCAGATTATGCTCTTTAACCATGGTTAGGCAACCAGTCTAGAAGAAGGAAACTTGCTAAAAGAAACACATTCTATTCGTGTGGAGGTGTTTGTAAATATCTGTATGATATCAATTTAATTTCAGAACATATGTATTTGACCCATAAAAGGTACTACCACTCCGGGTCCGTTAGGAGTAAGTTAGGGTAACTCCCCAGGGTGCAGATAGATAGAGTGCATTTACAGGACATAGTAGAGACAGAGATAGCAAATGGATGTATTACAAGTATCGATGAAAGACACGCACACATACTATAAAGGTTTAGATACGTGCGTATATAATCTCAAGTAGATTAATGGCTTGTCTCGTCCGATTCTTAAAAGCTTCTACGGCATATCTGGAAATCGGCAAGATTCGATTCTGCCTGAAGAAATCTACCAAAGATCAATGCATCGGTAGAAAATTGCCTCAGATCTAAACGATGGTCTCAATCGATTACAATGAAAGGATTCACTCAAATCAGGGGGGGGGTATTTATATATAATATATATATATATATATATATATATACACATATATCTATACACGATTTTTATGGGTCCTTTTAGATTTTAATGCGCCAGACACGCGTCCTGCGTTACTATCTATATATATATATATATAACACAAAGTCCGATTATTGTGGGAAGCCACGCACAAACCGAAGATCATGCTGTGGTTAGTGTAAAAATTGCGTGTATTTCTTGAGTTTCTCCTTTGATGGGCCCCATTTTATTTCGAATTGGATGGATACATTGTCGCAATGTTCGCCACAAATTTGACCGGATGATAAACAGACAATATTGGATACATATACAAGGTAGGGTCTTAAGCATTCGTTCTAAAAAAATATTTAGGAAAAAAAATAAAAATGAGAAATTGCTGTTATTCGCCCATTTCATTCATAACATAAAGAAGGGGGAAGGGAAGAGAAAGAAAAAAAAGAAAAAAGAAGAAAGTATCACCACGCAAAAAAGAAACTTAAGCACGTCCATTTCTGATTTTCGTCTCTGATGATAAAGTGTTCTTTGAAATCGATAAGACAAAAAAACATCTTTTTGTTTTTTATACGCATTGTATTGCCTTCAAATTATTAATATATATATATATATATTATATATATATATTATATATACGCACAGATGCTGATAGTAACGCAGGATGTGTACCGGACGCATTAAAATCTAAATGGACGCAGAAAATTGTATCCATGCGTCCAATTTTTTTTCTTCGCCGCCTTTACCACCTTACGATAAATACATTTCAATATTTTATTGGAAACTAATTACATGGTACGGGGTACAAGGTAGGGTTTAGTTGTTCATAGATAAAAACTATAATTTATTAAGAAACTTTTGTTGGGAACAATTAAATTGCCCGGGACTCATTCAAATCAAATCAAATCCGTGCGTTCTAGGGAGCCCTAAATTAAAAAGCTATCAGCATCATTGTGAATATATATATATATATATATATATATATATATATACTAGCTATAATACACGTAAAAACCGGGAAAGGTGGGGTTATTCGCAGTTCCGAGAGTGTGACTGAAAAAGCTGTCGAACCTGAGTGCCCATACTGGATTTTCAATAGCAACCTTTGCTAGGTGTGTTTATGGCAGATCATTTTGTTGTGTGGAACCATAAAAAAATTTTAAATTCATAAGTCCTTTTTCCATCCAGTTTTCTTCATTCAGTGAACAAGCCGAGGAAGTTTGAGTTCGAAAAGTATCAAACATTCATCAAATGTATGTATAAGAATAGAAAACTTATTGCCTTAGCGCTTAAGAACAAATACAGAACAATTGGAAAATTCATCACATTTACTGATGAAATAACCGAGTGAAAATGTTCATGTACTGTTCAAGCACACCCTATATTATCGTTTGTAAAGCCCTTTGAATGACAGAAGCAATTCAATAAAACTATCCTGTAGTAGACATAACCAGAAAAAAAATTTTTTTAAAAACTAAAAAAACGCCATAAGTTGGATAAACAACCAGAAGTGTTGGCCTTAAAAAGGCCTCGTAACGTTGAATATATTATTTTTTTAAATATTGAATTAAAAAGTTTAACTGCAACTCCGACGACTGTGTTAACTAATCTTTTTATTTAGATATTATTTTTACTACTACTACTACACTGAGGACTGTGTTATTTCTTTCTTAATTCATTTTCTAGTATTATTTGTATTATTCTGACTATTGTCCTCATCTTCATTGTTACCTATACAATGTTTCGGTCAATGTGCCCTCCGGTCTTCTTCAGGTATTTCTTGTCGGACTCGAGAACCTTCTTGTCGTAATTGGGAGCCATCGCGGAACACATAGTCTAGTGGTGTTTAGTTAAGAGTTTTAAGTGACAGTTATCTCTAGACTACAGGTTCAATCTTGGTCAGGGGCAGCAGTAACATAAAATAATAATTATGACAGCTTGACACTTGTACCCCAGCTATGGTTAGCGGAATGAGAACAGGATACCCCCGTGGACTGAATAAAGGGTTAGGTTCAAAGTTCCGTGATGGCTCCCGATTACGTCAAGAAGGTTCCAGAGTCCGACAAGAAATACCTAAATACGGCAGGAGGACACATCGGCCGAAACGTTGTACAGATAACAATGAAGATGAGGACAATGGCCCGAATAATACAAATAATACTAATTATCAAGCCTCATCTAAAAAATTCACAGAAAATAATTCATTTTCTCTTTTTACGAAGTGGTATACGCTTAATGTATTCAATGGTTAAAATTGATAAAAATTCGAATTTTGCTGCCCCTGACAGGGATTGAACCTGTAGTCTAGAGATAACTGTCACTTAGACCTCTTAACTAAACTCCACTAGAATTAAAGAAAAATTGGTGCTATTTCCCAAGAAAATGTTTGTAATTTAAACATAAGATTTTCTTAGATATTGCCTGTATGTTTTTTCACAAATTTTTTAAAAATTTTTTAGAATAATTCTTTTAAATATTGCTCATCTATAACAACAAAGTAGACATTATTATATTTATATGGTCCACTGAAATAGCTAATGATAGGTGTGGCGCTCTACCTCAGACGCTAAAAATAATCTCTTGTCTAGCGCTAGTTAAAGGGGATAGACTCCCTCGCTGTCTGGCTGATACCGACATTAGGCCGTCCCGACTATATATATATATATATATATTATATGTTTAGAGGTTGATTTTGAAGGCTATCACAATGCAGGTGTAAAGAAAAAATAATAAGATAAAAATGGTGTTGTGTGTTAATCTGTATTTCATTCTTGAATTTTCGAGATAAAATCTCTTTTTCAGAAGATCACTGGAACTGAAGATCACTGAAGTTCCAGTGATCTTCTGAAAAAGATTTTATCTCGAAAATTCAAGAATAAAATACAGGTTAACACTCAACACCATTGTTACTTATTATTTTTTCTTTACACCTGCATTGTGATAGCCTTCAAAATCAACCTCTTAAACCAATATATACACAATGCTCCAAGCAAATTATAAAACTCTCTTAAATATATATATATATATATATATATATATATATATATATAATATATATATATACACACACTGAAAGTCAATAACACAACTGAGAGAGATGAGCACATACCACATTCCATTGGTTGGAGGGGAGGTTGTGTGTGTGTATGTGCGCGGGGTACTCACGGGTATGTATGTACGTGTAACCAATGACCCGCTGGGTCACCCGCTATTCATTCGCAAAGAAAGAAAAGAGGGAAACTACACTATAATGAGTAGTATTTAATAGCTATCGCTCTTAAGTATTACAAACAAAAATAAATATATTCAAATACACGTGGTGTTTTACCAAAGTAAATAACATCTATAAAGTCGCATGCTTTAAGAACGGCCTAATACTAATGTATAGATATTTTTTGATGGAAGTTGATGAGCTGTGTAAGTCAAATACATTTCTTAATGTAGTGTCGTTGTACAATACATTTTTGAGAACCACTGGTGTAACGTATCGATACCAATAAAAACAACAACAGAAGAAAAAAAACCTTTTCGCAAACAATTGCAGACATTGCTCGTAGCGTGATAATGTTACGCACAATCCCATGCGCGCGTATAACTTCAAATACAGACGAGCTCTTAGAAAACCCGTTTCAGTATCTTTTACGTTTCATTTAATGCTCTTTCTTTTTTTCCTTTCATCTATTTATATTTGTTTTTTGTTTATTTATCTATTTATTTTTATTTATTTTTTTTTTTTATTTTTTTGTTTTATTCATTCTTCCTATTCTTTTTCTTCCATCTTCGGTTTCACTCTTAACTGCATTGTGGATGCCGCTTGTAAATTGTCTTCTCCCTTCCCCCCCCTCCCAATTACTTTTCCCACCTCAAATAATTCGCCTTTCTATCTCTTTTTCATCGTCCGTGCCCCATCCCCCAGCCTCTTGATTCTATCTTCTTGTGTCTCTTGGAAACGGCAAAAGGAAGCCGAATATGACGCGGCACAATGTAGACATAATTGTGGCATAATATAAAACAGACGATATCGATGCGAATGCCGCCACCGTCAATCTGAAAGGCGAACCACTCCAGTAGAAGAGAGAGAGAGAGAGAGAGCAGAGACAGAGAGCGAGCGAGAGAGAGAGAGAGAGAGAGAGCGATGAGCAGAGAGAGAGAGAGATGAGTAGAGAGAGAGAGAGAGAGAGAGAGAGAGCGATGAGTAGAGAGCAGAGAGAGAGAGGAGAGAGATGAGAGAGAGAGAGAGAGAGAGAGAGAGAGAGAAGAGAGAGAGCGATGAGAGAGATAGAGAGAGAGAGAGAGAGAGAGAGCGATGAGTAGAGAGAGAGAGAGAGAGAGCGAGAGAGAGAGAGAGAGAGAGAGAGAGAAGAGCAGAGAGCAGAGAGCGAGAGAGAGAGAGAGCGAGAGCAGAGAGAGAGAGAGAGATAGAGAGAGAGAGAAGAGAGATGAGCAGAGAGCGATGAGTAGAGAGAGAGAGATGAGTAGAGAGCGAAAGAGAGAGAGGGGGGGGAGAGAAAGAGAGAGAATGAAATGAGCAGAGAGTGATATTTAAAAAAGGGGTGTTTTAAGTTTATGTCCTTTTATTACCTTATAAAAAAACGTACTTTCACTCATACAATACAATGAAGGAAAACGTTTGTTGAATTTGAAGACACAAATTATGTAACAAGATAAGTTTGAAGACCAATATATATATATATATATATATATATACAATAAGCTTTGGTTTTGATAGAAATGCAAAACGTTCATATCAATACTCTCATAATATAAACATTTATATACAAGGTCTTTCAAAAAGTGTGAATGTATGGACGATAAAGAAGAGAGCTTGAAAACCAGATTGATATGTTTTATTAGATTTCTAGCGTCAAATATATTGTAAAATCCTGGATCTAGAATATCTTAATGAGCTTTAGAAATGATGGACCAAGTCTTCAATAGGCACACCAAATCATAAAGTTAATGAAAGGTTCATATTTAACTAGTCACCGGTAACTTTGGCTTTCAAATATTTGAAAATAAACAGACGATTTTTTGCACTTATATTGTATCTGACAAAAACAAATTTTACAAATTGTGTGATACTATTTCTGAACAACATCCTTTTATTTAAATAAGCATAACAAATATAAATAAAACTGTATCTTTATTTAAATAAAAATAATTGTATTTCTCTTCTGATTAAGTGAAAACTATTTTAGTATAAAAACGTCTTTCGTCTTTTTTAATTTATCATAAGTGTTGAAAAATATTCATAAACTTCTGATTAAAAAGTATTTATTTAAATAAAGATTTTGCTATTGAATTTTAATTTGCATCCATGTCTCAACTATCTATTTATTTAATTTATCGTAAGTTCAATATCTTAATAAACTTCTGATTAAAATCATTTGTTTACAAAAATTTAGAAGCGTGAGTTACCGATGACTAGTTAAAATATGAACCTTTCATTAAGTTGATGATTTGGGGGTGTCTATTGGATACTTGATCCGAAATTATATTAATTATTAATTATGATACAATTGTTATCAGGCGTGAGTTTAGATCAGTCGGTAGAGCATCCGCCTAGGAACTATAAGGTTCCGGGTTCGATACTGGCCCTTGGCAACTCCGCATATATCTTATAAAACATGGGGAAAACAATCTAGGCTCATGTCGTAGTGTAGAGCATGTGTCAATTAACAATGATGATTTTTTTTTTCAGTAAAATGATTTTAGTTAGCTACTTTGTCTTGGTTGACAGTTTAACTTAATTCTAATTAGTGTTATTTGTATTATTCGGTCTATTGTCCTCATCTTCATTGTTATCTGTACAAAGTTTCGGCTAATGTGCCCTCTGGCCTTCTTCAGGTATTTTCAGACTGGGCTCTTTAACCTTGGCTAGGTAACCAATATAGGAGAAGGAAAACTCTGAATTCAAACCTGTTAAACTCGGTTAAGAAATTAACCTAGTGTCACAGCCTGCTCATGCGGAGGGGTTGATATATATATATTAGCACTATGTAAAATTTGAATAGCCTTGAACTTAGGTAGTTTTATGGTTAGGCCTTTTTATAACCCAAGTTTATATAAAGGGCAGCTGTGAGTTCTTTAAGTGAGAATAAAGCATGTCAACACTCTTTGATAACAAGATAACAACTGAATTTTATTTCAGAAATTTGGCACCTGTCAGTGTATGTGTGCGCATGTCAAGTATTTGCGTATATTGATGACCGTAGTGAGGTCACAACAGGTAGCTAATTAGCTATTTATTCATAAAACCAAATCATGAGTCTATTGAATTAACAAATATTATTATAAGGTTACATTTAATCTATTTTTATTACATAAGTATTTACCTAACCCATCCTCATGAGCAGGATGTGACACACGGTCAAGTTTTAGGTGTGTTTTACTAGTTTAAATATAGATTTTTTTCTTCTTCAAGACCATTTGCTATAACAAGGTCAACAATCCCAGTCTGTCCTATTTACCCATAGTTGAAGGGAGAATAGTTGGAGTCATACCTTTCTGTTGTATACTGGATCATACAGTATTCAGTATACTAGTACATTTAACTACATGTGCGCCAGACATATACTACCTCACAACAGAGTACTAAAACCTCGAGGTAAACGGTTCATGTAACGGTTCCGTAATCTTTGCAGTCTCAGAGTATTTGACTCTCATCCCACTTATGAGGGCGTGACACAAGGATATTTTTATGTGGGCCCACCCACAAGCCGAAGCTCATGGGTGGTAGACACAAAAAATATGTTGATCCCATCAGCATTCCCCCTCAAGGGAGGCGCCTCAGGCACTGAACAATAAACCCAGCCCTGTCCCTTTAAAGAAAGAGGGCAGATATTGCCTGGGGGGATAACCCCTGGGATCAACACTGTTAATTTTACTTAGACACTCCAGAAGTCGAAATACCTCTGAAGCAGGCTCAGCAATCACACAGATATTCTCAGACAGCCATGTATAATAGTCCTGGACCAGCACATTCACTCTCACCACTAGGTATGCTAGGTCAGTCCCCAACACCAAGTTTTGGAAATGTGTACCTGACATATAGTAACTCGCAAGAGTGCTAAAACCTCAAGGTAGACAGTTTGCATAATGATTCTTTAATCGTTGCAGTCACAGTAATCACCCTGATGTTTTCAGATAGCCATGTATAAGTAGTCCTGGACCAGTGCATTCACCTTCTTTGCAAGGTATGCTAGGCTAGCCTAGTCCACAACACTTTCTAAGGGTATTAGTGCTATGCAAAATTCAGTCTCATCTAGGATTTGAACTCGTGTCAGCTTGTCCATTTCCTATGATGATAACCATTACATTATGCTTGCCTGTTATGTATATGTTATTAGCTCAGCAAATTTTAGAATAGAAACTTTTCGACTGCATAAGCAGTGATTAAGTGACAGGTAACACTTAATTCTTAAGAGTTACCTGTCAACAGGTGAACTTGGTACACTTTTCCACCATTCCATAAAACCTTGGACACATATGAGGGATTCTCCATAAGTAATATTATTGCCATTAATCCCAGGTAAAAATTCAAACAGTCTCATCTAGGATTTGAACTCGTGTCAGCTTGTCCATTTCCTATGATGATAACCATTACATCTTGCATGCCTGTTATGTATATGTTATTAGCTCAGAAAATTTTAGAATAGAAATAAAAATCAACAGGGATTTATCACAGAATGTTATTTATTAGTTTAAAATGCATGTATTCCATGGGATTTGCATGGGTCCAATTAGTACGAGAAATAAAATAATGAAAAATATGTATTTTCTGGAAAGAATGAGATTTTGATTGTTTCTGTCAGATGAATAAAAATACTTTTATAATGGTGCAGCATCTTTAAATCATTTGTCACAATAAACATATATCCCTGTCAACAGGGATTGGAATATGCTGACCGTATCCCCTACAGTGGAGGGAGGGGGTAAGAACCTTCTCACTTCACCTCAAAAAAGGGTTGTCCCAGTTATGACTAAACTGCATCCGATGGTAAGATATCAGTTCTGGAGAGTGTAGAGTCCCCCCTTCATTGCCATTACTGCCAGGGCCACTCTGGCTCAGAATGGTAGTACCTGTTAGGGTCCCATCTATGAGTCAAATAGGTCATTCAAAAAATTATTTGTATTTGGTAAGATCGTGTCAAAGAAAAAAAAATTTTTCTCTGAATTTTTTAAATGAGGCTTGATAATTTGGATTATTCGTACTATTGTCCTCATTTTTATTGTTATCTACTCAACGTTTTGAACAATGTGCCCTCAGCGGATTGAATAAAGGGTTAGGTTCAAAGTTCTATGGAGGCTCCCGAGTTCAAAGAGAAGCTTTCCAGGTTTGAGCAGGGGGCTCCTGAGTTCGAGAAGTTCCAGAGTTTGACAAGAAATACCTGAAGAAGGTCAGAGGCACATTGGCCAAAACGTTGTGTAGATAACAATAAAGATGAGGACAATAGTCCAAATAATACAAAGACAAAACTTAAACAACTATAACAAAAATATAAATATGAACACACAATGAATGCAATTCCCTACCCTCTAAGCATAAAATAACTCTAAATGGGTTGACATGCCATCAAAATCAAACAAATAAGGTTATATAGGTTGGGATGAATTGAGATCTTATAAGTGACTTATGATGATCCTATATATGTATTTACCCAACCCCTCCACATGATCAGGATGCAACAAAAGGAAATTTTTTAAGCGGGTTTAACAGTTTTCTTTCTCCTAGTCAGGTAGCCTTACCAATGGTTAAAGCCCAGTCTGCCCTACCATTTACCTATAGGTGGAGGGAGAATTGTTGCATTCACACCTTTCCCAAGAGTATTTGCACTATATAAAATGCAAACAGCCGTGTCCAGGATTTGATCTCGGTTCACATGTTCATTTCTGATGACGATAACCATTACATTACAAACGCCTCCTATAGGAGACTTGAGATGATAGTATGAAATCATATTTTGCTTGGAGATGTGGTGTGTTGAAGGCAAAATTTTGGCTTGTAACAGTCCATCAGGAGTCTGAATGTGCATCCACAAATGGTGAATGCTTTCCAGCTGAAGTTTAACCTTACTCTCCTCATCTTTGGTTCTGTCCTAACAGTGCCTTCTCAAATTTGCTCCCTGGGGTAAAATTCACTTTTTCTCCAGAGAGAGAGAGAGAGAGGGGGGGGGGGCGGGGCAGGAAAAAAGAAGAAAAAAGGTGAAGGACAAAGAGAGGAGAGAAGATGCAGGACAAAGAGAGGAGAATATGTGTGTATATTTTTTCCTTTCAGAAAAATATACACACATATTTATATATCCAGAAGCCTTTTCTGTCATGCCATTAGCGTTGACATGGTGGCCGCAAGGGCCAAGGACATTTTTGTTCAATATATCAAGGCATTCCTCTTCTGATCTTTAAGATCTCAAATTCTGTTTATCCAATAAGAAGCATCCATGACAAATACAATCAAAGATATGAGATTTGTAACTATCAGGTATCAGCAACTCAGGCATCAATTCATATGAGGAAGAAAAATATTATGAGAATAATTGAGAAGGTGGAAATTTCCTCACCTACTTTGGTTTGTATATATATATATATATATATATATATATATATATATATATATATATACCAACCCCTCCGCACGAGCAGGATGTGACACAAGGTCAATTTCTTAAGCGGAGTTCAACAGGTTTGAATTCAGAGTTTTCCTTCTCCTAGACCGGAGTTCATCAAAGTGAAATTTTATTTTGAAATTCAAAATAAAATTTCACTCTGATGAAGGTCGAATCTTCTGTGTGCGGAAAATTTTCACACAGATGAACTGACCAAAACACATGTGTAAGTGATATTGATTAAATTCATCTTTTATTATCCATTCTGTTCTTTCTTTTCTTTATTCATTCTTCCTCATATATATATATATATATATATATATATATATATTATATTTGTATGTGTGTGTGTGTGTGTGTATCTATACATATAAAAAGGGCAGTTTGTATGTATGTATGTATGTATGTGTCAAGGAAACAATGAAAATAAAACAATTAACGACAAAATAAATATGTATACATATTCATTATCACCAGATCTTACTTTTTTGAGCAAAAATAATTAATATTTGATTTATATTCATGAAGATAATTAAAAAAATAAAATCTAAATAACTGCATGAATTTTTTTTTTGCATTTGATATTTTAAATAGGAGACATTAATTTTTCTTTTCAGAGTGACTGTGTACTTTTTTGACGCCCTATCAGACCGTATCAATACAAGATCTTTTTTCCGTATGGATTTTCATGGGGCATCCTGTGAGGATCCAAACTGTGATTCAATAATAATGGATATACAAGACTAACTTTTTACCACCCTCCTCTACCCAGGAGATGCCGGATAGCTTCTTCTAGTATATATATATATATATATATATATATATATATATGTGTGTGTGTATACACACACACACACATATATATAATATAAATATAAAGTAAAGGTAAATGAACATTGGAAAGGGAATAGGGGAAAGAAAAAAAGGATATTACATGAGAAAGGAAAAATGAAAAAGAAAAAAAAGAATGAGATTAATGAGAAGAGAGTGTTGAAGGAGGAGAGAGAGAGAGAGTTGAAGGAGGGAGAGAGAGAGAGAGAGAAGAGAGAGAGAGAGAGAGAGAGAAGAGAGAGAGAGAGAGAGAGGAGAGAGAGAGAGAGAGAGAGAGAGAGAGAAGAGAGAGAGAGAGAGAGAGGAGAAGAGAGAGAAGGAGAGAGAGAGAGAGAGAGAGAGAAGGAGAAGAGAGAGAGAGAGAGAGAGAGAGAGAGAGTCTATGAAATCGCAATTGCTGTGTATTGTTAAGAATGTGAGCAGTAGAGGTAGAATCGAAATGAATCAAATAGCGAGGAATTTGTTGTCAGTGTAGAAAATGCCTTTTCATTGCCAAAAAGAAATTGTTGCTTTGTACAAGTATAACAATACAGAAAATGAAGCGATCAAGCCTTGCACAACACACGCACACACATGTTCCAGTGTATACATATAAAGATGAGGGGGGTGGTGAATGCACTCATATGCAGGCTGTGTAGAACACATGTTCACAAAAACTTATATGCATGTACACACTGAAATATGTATCATATACAGAAAATATGTAACTAAAAAAAAAAAGGCATATAGAAAAAAATAAATACATTTCCACAAATAATCTAAATGTATATCATCATAAATATACTGATAAATAAACGTTATGTACTACTATAACTGGACACTTCCTTTATGCTAGGCACCCCCTATATCTCTCTCTCTCTCAATATATATATATATATATATATATATATATATTAGGCATGTGCTATTGAATAACACAGAATACTCTTTCTTCATTTTTTGGATTGTATTTTTTCCAGTCGTCTGGCGATCTTTTTGTGTTTGGATTCAATTGATATAGAATATTTCCCATACTGTTATCCCGAGCGCTTTTGACTGTTTCGCCAGTTGTCATCATGGGGTATATAAGTTGGTTTTAGTTCATTTTTTTTTTTTTTTATCTATGTTTTATTAAATTTGGAGAGTCTATTTTTTTTAAGAAGGGGGTGTAAGTTAAGTGTGTTAGTTATTAAAGATATTTAAATGTTGTATCCAACTTTAAATGCTATTTTATTGATGTTAGTTTTTTTTTTTTATGCATATGGCTTCTAGGATCTGTAGGCATTTCTTATTATTATTTTTGTAGATAATTTTAGTTTTTGGTTAGAATTTTCCTAATATCAGGGGAGGTGGATTTTTCTGAGTGTTTTTAATTAAGTGTTGCTTTATGGCGCTAGTGTCGGAGAGATGGTATGTGAGGTGGCGGGACAGTGTTGTAGTTGTATGGCCAATGTAGCTACTAATATATATATATATATATATATATATATATATATATGGGAAATAAATAAGATTTAGAACAAATATTCACCATTTTGTTTCTGTTCTTTTTTTTTTCATGCTTCTAAAATAACCAAAAATTATATTCCCAAATATATATATATATATATATATATATATAGGACTGATCAGATATACTGACTAAGAAGCATACATGGACTATAAAAACATCACACACACATGTAAGATAATCCAATTGACTGGTAAGTAAAGGATGATTCTATTTGGGATCATCAAAATCTCATTGTACAACAATACTGTATGCTCTTGTAGGTGCAAACACAGATTTATACAAGGATTTTTTATAAATCCCCAAGAGAGAGTTCAATGTATGATAACTAATAAATCAATTATATACAGAGCAATATTTAACTTTCAAAAGAAAAATTTAAACCATTATTTGACTATAATAATTTATTTTGACCATAAACTTAAAATGAGTCTTGCCTCTTCAGATAGGTATTTGTAAAATCTATCTGAAGAGGCTACACTTATTTTGAGTTTCTAGTTGAAATTAATTATTGTTTGTTAAGTTTCTCTTTCTCTGAAAGTTATATATATATATATATATATATATATATATATATATATATATATATATATATATACTAAACTTGTTGGTAAACCCTTGCGGTAAGAAAAAACCCGGCAAATAGTTTGATTGTAAAAATATACTACCAAACATCACCTGGGGAAAGAAAAAAAAAAAAGACCAAGATAGTCATACCAACCGAAAATAATCGGTTAATACTATAATACTTGGCCAAAAGAAAAAAATTATAAATATATCAAAAATCTATATATAAACTGCCAGGATTATCTAAAGCTAAAAAGTAAAGAGTGCTCAATACATGAATAGAGCAAATAATAAAGTTAAACCTAATGAGTCAGATATAGCTACTAACAGTTTTACTTAGTAGCTCATCAGGGCAAAAATCTGACAGGGCTAAAAAAAGAGTCAGATTTTTGCCTTGATGAGCTACTAAGTGAAACTGTTTGTAGTATATCTGACTCATTAGGTTTAACTTTATATATATATATATATCTCCTTACACTGTGTTGGTAAGTGGTAATAAAAAAGAGAGGCACTTGTAGTGCAATGATTATCAATGTATGAAATAGACATGCTAACCAGAGTTCAGATTCTGGACAAGGTTGTTTGCATCCAATTATTCTTTCAATGGGAGGTCAATTTTTAAGCAAAGTTCAGATTCAGAGTTTTCCTTCTACAAGATCGATTGCGATACCAAGATTAAAAAGCCCAGCCTGTGCTACTATCTACCCATAGATGGAGAGAATATAACTGCATGTCAACCTTTTTCATCATGTGAAATGCAAATAGCCAGGATTTTTCTAAGTGAGTTTTGATTAAAAAAAAAAGGTAGAAAAAAATTAACATGTCCAAGAATTGCATGCATTCCATCCCATGGAGCTGTAGCAAAATATACAAAGGTAAAACATGCTGTCCACTGAAAGTAAGACTAGAAGAACACCGTAAAGCAGTGGTATGAGGAGAAATAGAAAAGTTGGGTATGGCTGACCATATATGTAATAAAAGGGAAACTATCAGCCCTTATGGGATGAAGTTAAGATAATAATAGGAAAGAACATTGGAAGAGAAGATGCCTCAAAGAATCAGCTCATATGATAGGCTATAGTAACCTCTTAAGTAGACCAAGATGAATACAATATGGGAACCTATAATTAAAAAGGCTAGATTAAATTAAGGAAAAAAATGCAATATGGATCATGGTAAAAAAAAATCATACATAAGTAAAAATGTAGATATTCTAGGTAAAACAAGACATTAGGTTTTTAAGTTCCCAAAATTCACACTGGCCGAAATATTGTACAATAAGATTATCAAGCCTCATCTCAAAAATTCAGAGAAAAAAAAAAACATTAAGGTTAAAGTAAATATCAATCAATTTGACAAGGCTTCATCTATGTATAGAGTAACAAAGAGACATTGGTTAAATCAAACTTAACGGACCTAAATTGAACCACATATCTTTGAGGTGTAACTCAGATTCAAAAAACAACAAAAGATACGTGGTTCAAAGTTAACTAACCTGAAAAAATAATAACCTAACTTAAATAAAATAACTAGTGCATTATAGTCTTTATTCATTAATATATCAACAGTGAAAATTTATTAAATTCGGTTAATTCCCTGACTTTTGGTATTTTTTTTCTTTCGGCGGGGTGAGATACGATGGGGGAATTTAGGTCCGTTAAGTTCGATTTAACCAAGACATCTTATCTTGGTTTTGGGGCATTCTTCTGAGATCTCAAATCTTATGTCTGTTGGTCATATGAGAAACAAGAGCCCTATTCTCAACCTATTTAGGCCGTGGTCTTGGTCAGATAAACACCTATTCTTATCTCTCTCAAGGGAGATAAGTTATATTGCCACGTGGTGGTAATGAAGATCCCCAAACATAAGTGAAATACATTTTTTATCATACCCTCTTTAGTGCTAAATATTTATTGTTTATTCATAAAACAATTATATCATGTTTATCTATGGAGGTGTGTGGTCTAATGGTTAGAGTCATAGGAAATGGACTCGTCGGCTTGAGTTCAATTCCTGGATAAAACTGTTTGCACTTCACATGGCGCTAATACTCTTAGGAAAGTTATGAATCCTATTCTCCCTCCAGCTATGGGCAAATAGCAGGGCAGACTGGGCTCTTTAATCATGGCTAGGTAACCAGTCTAGGAGAAGGAAAACTGAATTCAAACCTGTTAAACTCTGCTTAAGAAATTGACCTTGTTTCACATCCTGCTCGAGCAGAGGGGTTAGTATATATATATATATGATATGTTTATCTTTTGGGACTTTTATTCATTGTTTCAACTCTTGTAATATCTAAGTAAAGTCGTTGGGATAGCCTAAAGTCGGTATCAGCCAGACAGTGAGGGAGTCAATCCCCTTTTCACATGCACTAGACCAAGGAGATTGTTTCTTAGCGTCTGAGGTGGATCACCACACCTACCATCAGCTCCTCACTTTACTGCACAGATCTCTGTGCTAATAATACTGAGTTGGTGAGGGCCAGTACTGAACCAGGAAACCTGCGATTCCTTGTCAAGTGCTCTAGCAATTGACCTAAACTGGCCCTTGTAATATGTAGTTGTTATATGTATTTGTTAAACATCATGTATACTTATATTCTTATTTTCACATGAATTTGTCTTGTCTTGTCTTCCTTACTGCATATTCTGTATTAGTGTATCATATATATATGTGGTAAAGAATAAAGGAAAAAGTGGACAAATAGAGCAAACTCAAACAAGTAGATGTAGGAGATATGTTTCATCCTGCTTTGAGCAGGGCTTCATGTCATTTATTAAGATTTTAATAAATGACTGATGAAGTCCTGCTTAAAGCAGGATGAAACATATCTCCTACATCTACTTGTTTGTCACTTTTTCCTCTATTCTTTATCACAGTCTGTCGGATTTACTCCAACCCTCCTATATATATTATATATATATATATATATATATATATATATATCGCTTGTATTGCGGCATGATGATACTGGAATTCTCAAAGATTAGAATTTTGGTTGAAATGAATTTTTAACCATTAACATAGCCAACATTTTAACTTTTCTAACCCCTTCAGCTTATGAGAAAAAAGACAATTTGTCTTGCCACAACTGTCGTCCCTTCCAGGGCACTTCCCAATCTGAAGGGGCTCATCAAGGGGACCAATTTCGAATGCTTTGTGGCCATCAAGAGGTCCATAACAACAGAGCTGTGAGACATACCAGGAGAATCCTTCCAGCATGACAGAGAAGCATGACAGAAAAGGATGGGAAAATGCATTAGATTCAAGATGGTACTACTTTGGAGGAGAAAACATTTAGTTTGTTGTTTGGATTTTAAATTAATTGTTTATGACAACAGTCTCATTGCTTTTCAGACACATCCTCTATAATAACAATCAAGTGGAATGAGAACAGTCTACCCCACGATGGATTGAATAAATGGTTCCATTAAAAATTTGGAGAATGTTAGAAAATACAACAAATATCTTGAGGCCAGAATATTGTGACTATAGCAACCAAAATAGGATACAGAGTTGGGAGAAGGTTCACTTTGATCTGAATAAATAGAATACACACCATTCAGGAAGCTGGGGACAGCTCAGTCACAGAAAGGAAATACACGCAGAGACCAGTTCAAATAAATCAGTGTTAGGATATTGAAGTTGTTTGTTTCAGAGAAACGGTTCATGAAAAAACATAAAAATTGATTTACTTAGCACAGCAAAATATTACATACACAACAATAAAACAAAATATCATAGCGACTATAATAACAACAAAGTCGGTGCTATTCGCAAATTCCACCCCGGCCTCCTGCCTTAAAAAACGCTAAGCAGTGATAGCTGAAAAAACAACCCTCCCTATGAATGAAGTGGTGTCTACTGAAGTGCTTAAAGGCTCCCCTCCAGTCTTTTTTCGACATGTAAATATTTTAACCCTCTCCCTCTTTAAAATATTTTAAGGGAGGGGCTAAATATTTACATTTACTTGTCGATAAAAATATGGCTTACTTTTGATAACTTCAACCACTAAAAGAAAAATAATGTCGATAAAAATGCCTTCAATCTGCTAAAAAACATCTTTTTTTTTGGTATTTTCATATTTTGCAAAAATTTTTTTTCAACAATCAATTACAAATAAAATATCAGAACATTTTTTTCGGTATTTTTATTTTATTTAGGGAGGGTTGTTTTTTTAGCTATCACTGCTAGCATTTTTTAAGGTAGGAGGCTGGGACGGAATTCTGTGAATAGCACCCCTAAGTCCCATTTCTGGTTCAGATAATTAGAAATTATTATTTAGATAGGAATGCTTGAAAAAATATAACTGTATACAAACAAATGAATGTTTTTATTAAATAAGTGTAGTTGCTTGAAGTTGTAGGTATTTACCTAACCCATGTGACATGGTTAGGATGTAACAAAAGTAGGCAGTGGCCTATTGTCAGTATCAGACAGACAGTGAGGGAGTCTATCTCCTTTTTCTCTTGTGCTATACCAGGGAGATTGTTTTTGCTTCTGATGTGGAGTGCTACACCTACCATCAGCTCCCCACTTTACTGCAGATCCAAACCATGCAACTCATGCGCTGAGTTGGCGAGGGCTGGTTTCAAACCTGAAACCTAGTGGTTATGAGGTGGATTTTCAGTTGAAATGGATCTGCAATAACTGGCTAACTGTTAGAACATGATGGACGCCTTATGTGATTGAAGCTGTATTATTGTGTGCAAATTAGTAGTATCGATAGAAATAATTGATCCTATATAACTGTGCAAATAAACTATTAAAAACAAAGTAAAAAATAATGATTGTAATGTTATTGTTATATTGAAAATATAAGTAAAAAGTAAAGTCATTGGGATGGCTTCAAGTCGGTGTCAGCCAGACAGTGAGTGAGTCTATCCTCTTTTCACTAGTGCTAGACTAAGGAGATTGTTTTTGTGTCTGAGGTGGAGCGCCACACCTACCATCAGCTCCTCACTTTACCACACAGATCCCTGTGCTACTCATATGCTGAGTTGGCGATGGCCAGTATCAAACCAGGAACCTTGGTGGATGCTCTGCTAACTGAGCTAAACTGGTTATAATTAAATCAAAACATAAATGAACTAAATTTCAGTATTAAATAATCAATAATGAGTAAACCTAACCCAAATTATTTGTATTAGATAGGAATAATCAATACCACAAAATTGTGAGCAAACAAATTATTATTATAGACAAAGTGCAAATAGAAAAAAATTATTGCAATATAATTTTTGAAATTATAAATAATCATGGAGATTGTGTGTCTATCTGTGTAACTGAAACTATTTTACTATTCAAGTTATTTACATCCCATTCTCCATGATTTTATTTTTATCTAAACCTCAATTAGTTATAAAATTGTTTTACATTAACACTGTTGGCCTTATCTACATACTAATAACATGCAATTGTATTTATATATACAATAAAATAGTGCTTTACAGTGGGAATGGGAAGGCTAATTTGAATATTGATATTAAAAATTTAATTTTAATAAATATGTACTGGGTATTATTGATTTCTAATTGTTTGGTTTTATCTTAATGAATATGTGTAACATCTTCGGGGATAAATCTTAAAAGAAATTTATTAACAAGGGAAAAAAAAAAATGTTATTCTTTACTTCCTATTTTAACTAAATAATTGAATTAGGAAAATTGGACCATATGACACCCCTTTTTGATCTCGATTAAGAAAGCACATGTTTTTCATTCACACCGTCAATATCCGGTTGTTTTAACAGCCGATTTTTAGGGTTTATTTTTAAATCATAAAACTAACCCCTAACCCTAACCCCTAACAAACAACCGGATATTGACGGTGTAAATGAAAAACATGTCCTTTCTTAATCAAGATCAAAACTGGGTACCTAAAGGTAATATGGTCTGGAAAATTTAGTAATGAAAGACAGGAGTGATGGAAGAGCAAGTTTCAGTTATTCAATTTTTTAATTATACCCCACTCTGTTTCAAAGCTTTTTATTTGCATTCTTATTTAGTTTCATTAGCCTTTCTAATTTAATATAATATTTTATTACTTTAAAACTTAAAAACTTACACGTGGAGTGTGCATATATTTTCTAATCATGATTATAATGAGAACAAATAGAGCCAGATGGTTTAATGGTTATTGTCATAGGAAATGACATGGCAAACTGAGTTCAAATCCTGGTTGAGGCTGTTTGTATTTCACAGAGTGCTAACATCCTTGGGAAAGGTATGCATCCAACTATTATTCTTTCAGCTATTGGTAGATATTAGGGCAGACTGGGCTCTTTAAACTTGGTTGGGAAACCAGCTTAGGAGAAGGAAAATGCTTAATTCAAACCTTTTAAATTCCCCTTAAGAATTGACCTTGATAAGATAAATGGCTCAACTGTTTAAAATGATTCTTCTTATATATTTGTTTTCAGCTGAATGTTGACTCCATCTTTCTATTTGCTCTGTAGAGATACTGAAATTATATAGAGGGTGGGTAATTAAGATATGTATAGAGAGGGTGAAAGTGATAGGCACAATGTAAGGGATGATTCAGTTTTTGACTTAATTACCAATTACTGCTAATTAAAAGGAAGAAAATGATTTTTTTCTTACATAATTCAATCCCAGAAATAACTTAGTATAACATTTGTCCCATCAAACTAAACAGTAAAAAAGGCTTTAGTTATTTGCTCAGCTTTAGTATTATATATATATATATATATATATATACACATACACACATATATATACATATATAAGGTGTGTCAAAAGTATTGTGATTGAAGCTGTATTTACCAAGCTAGAAATGAAACAATGGCTGGAACGTTAATTTTTTTCAGAATATAAGGTGTGTCATGAAACTGCTGAGTTTGAAGATGTATTTACCAAGATAGAAATGAACAATGAATTGAACATTAATTTTTTTCAGAATACGTGCATCAAAAAGTACAAAAAAATCTCAATATTTTTTGACACACCTAGTATGTATATATATATATTTATATATCTTATTAAAATATACTCCTAAATTTAGAAATATTAAAAAAGAATACTCTAAATTGATGAAATAATATTATTGTGTGCTTTTTCCAACAATCTAACCCGAGCTCAATGGGCGACCCAACGGGTCATGTTTTTTCTAGTATATATATATATATATATATATATCAATAGGAACACTTTGTGTGTGTGTGTGTGTGTGTGTGTGTGTGTGTGTGTGTGTGAATATTTGTTTGTATGTTGAGTATATTGATGACGGAAAAAAAATAAATTAAAAAGTTCCTCTGTTAACAATTATATTGTAAATGAAAGCATTTACCCAGGTAGACACTTTCAGCAACTTAAATAACAAGTTATTTCTGTTCTGTTTCAAAACAACAAACAACGACTATAGAGCAACAAAAATGCAGCTTTATATTCTTCTTGTGTCTTTATTTACTTTTCAACTTTCTTTTTTTTTTATTCGTTCTTTGCAATCGTTCTTTGATGAAATCCTGGGTCTATTGGAAACAGATAGGATGCGGGGTTGGGAGAAGGGGTTACTTTGATCTGAACAAATACAATACACACCGGGATGATTCAGGAAGCTGGGGACAGCTCAGTCACAGAAAGGAAGTACACCAAACACATCGAAACACAATATAAGCGCACGTGCACACACCCACATATCCACATTAACACAATGATCTATTATTAATCGGATAAAAAAGAATAAATAAATAAATAGATGAAAAAAGTAAATGTTTAAATTTCTGTGTTTTCTGGGACATGGTGTCATTACAATCCAGGAATTTGTTCAGACCAACATCCTTATCTTTACTGTTTTTAGTGCAGGAAAATTCTAGTTTAGTCAGTCTAGGTTTTGTGTGTTCTTATTTCATGTGTAAGGTGATAATGTTGTAGTACTAAGTTATCATATAAAAGAGAACAGCATTGTAATACTTAGTTTTTATGTGAAAGAGGATAATGCAGTGTTAAGTAATTTGAAGAGCAATAACATAATAGTACTGTTTTTATGTGAAATATGATAATGTTATAGTACTTAGTTTTTATGTGAAAGAGGATAATGCAGTGTTATTTGGAGAGCAATAACATCATAGTGCTGTTTTTATGGAAATATGATAATGTTATAGTACTTAGTTTTTATGTGAAAGAGGATAATGCAATGTTAAGTTATTTGGAGAGCAATACATCATAGTACTGTTTTTATGTGAAATATGATAATGTACTTAGTTTTTATGTGAAAGAGGATAATGCAGGGTTAAGTTATTTAGAGAGCAATAACATCATAGTACTGTTTTTATGTGAAATATATAATGTTATAGTACTTAGTTTTTATGTGAAAGAGGATAATACAGTATTATTTGAAGGGCGATAATATAGTACATGTGAAATAGGATAATGTTAAAGTATTGTTTGTATTTGAAAGGAAATGATATTACAGTATTGAATTTTATCTGAAAGGGAATGATATTGCAGTATTGAATTTTTTCAATGAGAGAAGAAATAGTTGTGCTGAGATTTTATCTGAAAAAATAAGATAGCATTGTATAAGTGTGTTTATATCCAAGAGAGATAAAATGTAGTACTGAGTATTTCATTATTTCAGTATTCAGTTTTTATTTAAGAGAGGTTAACTTTTTTTTGTTTGTTTTGTTTTTATCTGAGATAGGATAATGAGGTGCCTTGAGAATAAGCTAGATGGGACCTGCACAAGAATGCTGCATGCGATCTTGAACGTGGAAACAGCACCCACATCTCACAAACCGAGTGAGATGGACAAGGCATGCTGGACACTGCTGGAGGAGCAAGGACGAGCTCATAAGCGACGTCCTCCTGTGGAAGCCAACACATGGACATGCTAATGTGCCGCCCACCAAGACCTACATTGACAAGCTCTGCACGGAGACAGGATGCTGTGCAGAGGACCTCCCTGGATAATGAATGATAGAGAAGGTTGGCGAGAAATTGTCATGGATATCCATGCTGATTGCGTGACATGATGATGATGACAGTATTTCATTTGGAATGGGATAACATTTCAGTATTCAGTTTTTATTTAAAGGTTAACTTTGCTATGTTTTTTTTTATTTTTTTAGATGGGATAACATTACATCAGTTCATTTATATCCAACAGGAAATCAAACTGTTTATTTTATGAACAAGACATGCTGGTCACTGCTGGAGGACAAACTCATGGACATTCTTCTGTGAACACCTACGCATCGACACCAGTGTAGGTCAACCAGAAAAACCTACATCAATCAGCTCTGTGCAGATTCTAGATGCCATGTGGAAGACCGGCCAGGAGTGATACCTGATAGATAGTTATTGAAAGAGAGTCATAAGAATATGTGCTGTCAGTACAACATGTTTTTTATTGGAGAAATAACATTGTATTTTTTACAGTATTTTTAAAATTTTCTTCTGATATGGATAACTTATCAGTATTCAATCTTTATTTATGATGGGATAATTCATTTGCTGGTTAGTTTCATGGTATGACAATGATTGAGGTTTAGTTCAGTTTGGTTTGTTTTACGACATATCAACCTCAGTGGGTCATTTAATGCTGACAAAGTTTTGAAATAAATTCTTTCTTAATGGATACTCAATTTTTTTAATATAAACTCATGTTTTTCTATCTAACCCATAGATGGGACTCTAACAGGTACTACCACTCTGAGTCAGAGTGGACCAGGAGCAATGTTGATGAAGGGGTGCTCCACATTCTCCAAACCTCCAGAACTGGAACTTCCCATCAGATGAAGTTTAATGTCATTCCCAGGACATGAAGACCCTCAGCCACTACTTCTAGCACCCAGATGATAAAAGGGTTAGGGCTTGCCATAAGGGCAATAGGTTGGTGGCAATCATATAGGTGCTGACCAGCCGATTGATCGGAGGGGCCTCTCTGACTGCCCGACTAGCCTAAGTAAGGGGCTAAGTAGAGTGTTGCATGTCATGGACTGCTCATCCACCAGGATTCCGGATTAAGCATCATGGATAGCCACCCACAGCCAACACATGGCCCCATTGGGGGTTGTAGGTTTATTTAATGCCAAAGTCTTTGTTTTTTTAAGCAATTATATAGTTTCAAGTCACAATACTTATTAGATAATCATTTGTTTGCACACAGTTATATGATTTCAATTATTTCTATCTAATACTAATAATCTTCAAACAGATCAATTGCACCCATAAATGGGACTCAAATATTCTGGTGCAGAGTGGACCTGGGAGTAATGACTGTGAAGGTTTGGTTTATTTGGATCTTTGTCCTCATCTTTGTTATCAGTCCAACGTTTTGGTCGATGGTCCTCCGGCTTTATTCAGGTATTTCTTGTCGGACACAGGAGCCATCTCGAATTTGGGAACCTTCTTGTCGTAATTGGGAGCCATCATGGAATTTTAAACCCAACCCTTTAATAAATCCACGGGGGTATCCTGTTCTCATTCCGCTAACTATAGCTGGGTATAAGTGTTAAGCTGTGTTAATTATTATTCTATGTTACTGTCACCCATGACCAGGATTGAACCTGCAGCCTAGAGATAACTGTTACTAAGAACTACCTTTATCCACTATGCTATGTGTCCAATTGGACAATTCAATGTGAAATTTTAGGAACTTATAAACCTAATGTCTTGTTTTACCTAGAATATCTATCTTTTTACTTATGTATGATTTTTTTACCTAGACTCATATTGCGTTTTTTTATATGTTGAACAGATAATAAAGATGAGGACAATAGTCTGAATAATCCAAATAATCCAAATTATGAAGCCTCATCTCAAAAATTCAGAGAAATAGTTTGGTTTATTTGTTTAACAGCACATCAAATCTTATGGATTAATTTGATTCATTTGTAAGTGTGATTATAATTTATAACAATTTATATTTGATAATCATTTTAATTTTCAGTGCAATCCCGAGTATTCAACTCACGATTCAGTAATAATGGATCTGCGGGACTAATTTAAAAAAATCCCCCTGCCCAGGTGACGCCGGGTACCTGCTGCTAGTTATATATAAAGGGCAGTCGGTATGTATGTATGTCCGGAGGAAACTATGAAATAAAACAATTAACGACAAAGTAAATATATATAAACATTTACTATCATCATATCTTGTTTTTGAGCAAAAATAATGAAGATTTGATTTATATTGTGAAGATAATTAAAAAGTAAAATTTAAATGCTAACAGTATGGCATTTTTTTTGTATTTAATGTTGTGAATTGTAGACATTAATTTTTCTTTTCAGAGTGATTGGATCAGCGCAAAGTCTTTTTTATGTGGGGATTTTAATGGGACATCCTGTTGGAAAGCAACTCATGATTCAGTAATAATGATCAATGAGACTGAATTTTTTAAAAATCCTCTTAACATGCAGTGCATATACAGTATGCATACATAAAAATATTTGTACAATTTTTTTGCAAAAAATTTTTTGAACCCTCATCATCATTAGGACGGCCTAATATTGGTATCAGCCAGACAGCGAGGGAGTCTATCTCCTTTTCACTACACTAGACCAAGGAGATTATTTTAGTATCGGAGGTGGAGCTACTATCAGCTCCTCACTTTACTGCACAGATCCCTGTGCTACTTATACGCTGAGTTGGCAAGGGCCGGTATCGAACTTGGAACCTTGTGATTCCTAGTTGAATGCTCTACCGACTGAGCTTTGGGAATAACCAAAGCTAACTTAATTGCCACCCGACAAGGCGGCTTTTAAGTGAGTATATAATAAATAACACATAACACACTTTTGCATTTCTGTAATGGTTAGCAAGCTAGATTTGCAGACCATTGTTACTGCGTTCAATTCTCATTGGGCACCCATACTTCTGGCCTTGTGCCACATCTAAGCTAAGCTTAGTAAATAACTATATAGTAGCGACAGTAGTTTTATTTTCTTATGAGTTTGTGAGTATAAGTCAATACATAAGTGCATATACATTATGCAAATCGCACGCAAGGATTGAAAAAAATAACGTAGCATTCAACCGTTATTACACAGCCATTATAATAGAAAAGTTGCAGAAACACACACAACTATCAAATATCGGACATATTCTGCCAAAATAATTCAATGCCTGAAGAAGACAACAGATCAGAAATACGTGTCGCATATGTAAGATAAAAAGAATAAAAAATTTTTTCTGAGAACATAATACATTTTGCGGACTTTCTTTTTTATAAAATACATTATGCATACTGTTGTATCGTTGAGTTGGTAATAGATACACAGAGAAATAGGGTGCTTGAGATGTATTTTATTCAGCACTTGTATCTGGTGCTAACAGATACTTATTACATAAAAACAAAAAGTAGAACAATTCACAAAGACAAACTTACAAGAATGAGGAGGGTCAAATGTGTGTAGTCAAACGCAGTGATTTTGTCCAAATATAATTTTTCGTTTCTATCACTGCTACGTTGATTATTATAGCTTAATTCCTCTACAACACATACATAAAAATATTTGTGTGTATGTATGTACATATGTAATTACATATGCACTATATATGTACTTATATATACTTATTAATAAATTAAAAATTATGTCACAGGGGGAGTATAAGATTTAAAGGCAGCTGAGTTTGAATCTGAAGATTGCGAGTTCGAGTCTTGTCATGGTCGTATAAGTGATGTTTTAGTGTCAGTATAGTTCAGCATCCACCAAGGAACAACAACAGCCCATGAGTAGAACAGATTGGATCTGTGTAGTAAAATGGGGAACTGATGGTAGTTGTAGCACTCCATCTTAGACAAAAACACAATCGGTTATTTCCTATAAGTCTAACATGATCAAAGGGGAACCACTCTTAACTGATAAATTATTTATCTATTTATTGATCTACTAGGAAAAAAGAAGACTGAGTTAGAGTTAGGGTTAGGGTTTAGGGTTAGTTTAATGGGAAAATAAATAATTTATCAGTCAAGTGTGGTTCCCCTTTGATCTTGTTAGACTTATAGGAAATAACCACACAATCTCCTTGGTCTAGCACTAGTGAAAAGGGAATAGATTCCCTTGTCATCTGGCTGATACCGACAATAGGCCACTTTACTAGGTGGGGCAATGCCAGAAAAGGTTGGGAACTTCTGGTTTAGTGTCATACCCAAGACATTATTTAGTGGGGATCTTACCCCTCTACAAAGACACAGTCTGAGTAGATAATAAGGTAATAATGATAGGAAAATTCAATATGCGTATTTCATCTGAAATGGTAAACAACATACCAGAAATTTGGTAGAGTACCCGCCTAGGAATCACAAGGTTCTGGGATCGATACCAGTCCCTGCCAACTCTGCACATGAGTAGTATGTATTGGGTAATCTGATCTATGTGGTAAAGTGGGGAGCTGGCGGTAGATATGGCGCTCCACCTCAGCAAAAATCTCCCTGGTCTAGCAAAAAGGGGATAGACTCCATCGCTGTTCAGCTGATACCGACAATAGGCCACACCACAAAATTTACTTTCAGTTTTTATTCAAACTCAATTCACAATTTGTTGTTTTTTTTGGGGGGGGGGGCTTCTTTTTTTTGTTTTTGTTTTCTTTTTAAATGGGAGAGACAGTTTCAAATATTTTTTTGAAAAAAGTTTTATTTATTTCTGTTCAGATTAATTTTCTTGCCTATAATAAAATCATTTCTCTTTAACTTCATTCTTACAATGGAGTACATCCGCTTAAAGAAAGATTCTGTATTATTAAATAAGATAAAATAAAGTAAAATAGACCCAATTAGAGAAAACAGAACCTGCCTGTTACCCTGCTACTACCTTTCATTTAGTATTCACTTTCTATGGAACAGTAAAAAAAAAAAAAAAAATTTCAAGAAATAAAATTTTTTTGAATAACATAAAAACTAAATCTGATTTGTTTAGTTTTAATGAAAACTCCCACACATTAAAACTATAAAAAGATAGATCCCAAAATTTAATCAAATCTACATACTCACAATATAAAAACTACCGCATTTCAATAAGATCTGTTAAACTCTTTCAAAATGATCTTTGAAAATTATCCATGTGCCGACAATATTAATTCTATCAGTAGTTCCCTAACTTTTATTTGTCCTGGGTATGACGTTAAATGCATCTAATGGTGAAGTTTCAATTCTGGAACTCTGGGGAGTGTGGAGTACTCCTTCATTGCCATTAAGCCCAGGTCCACTGACCTGGAGTGGTAGTACCTGTTAGAGTCCCATCTATGGGTTAAATAGAAAAAAAAAGAGTCTAAAAAAATGAGTCTAAAAAAAATGAGTCTAAAAAAAAAAATGAGTCTTTAAAAAAATGAGTCTTTAAAAAATGAGTCTTTAAAAAAAATGAGTCTTAAAAAAATGAGTCTTTTAAAAAAAATGAGTCTTTTTAAAAAATGAGTCTTTTAAAAAAATGAGTCTTTTAAAAAAATGAGTCTTTTAAAAAAATTAGTTTTTAAAAAAATTAGTTTTTAAAAAAATGAATCTTTAAAAAAATGAGTCTTTAAAAAAATGAGTCTTTAAAAAAATTAGTTTTTTAAAAGAATTAGTTTTTTAAAAGAATTAGTTTTTTAAAAGAATTAGTTTTTAAAAAAAATTTCAATACCCATCAAGAATGAATAAAACAAAATGTCTTCAGCTTAAAATAACCTAACAAGGGTTGACATGCCGTAAAATCCAGCCACCCTTCCAAACTTTTATTATTCAGCAAGCTATTTTTGTACAGTTACCATCTAGATTTTTATCCAAACATTTTGATAGAGTTCAAATGATGCAGCCATACAGTAGCACTGACAAAGCTTGGAAGAATTCACCACATGCTTAGACAAATAAACTAAAAATTTATTGCAGAAAAGAATGCTTTTAATATGTATTCCTAAATAACTAAATCATTATTTGTTGCGTAGGGTTCAAGTGATGCTGCCATACAGTAGAACTAAAACAGCTTGAAAAAATTCATCCTATACTCAGACAGAAAAAAAAATACAACTAAAGATTATATTGTAGATAAGACAACTTTTCTGATATATATTTTTAAATAACTAATTCATGATCAGTCAAAAATTCTTTGCATAGAGTCCAAGTCATGCAGCCATACAGTAGCAATGACACTGTTTGGAAGAATTCTCCATATATTAGACAAAAAATAGACATTTTATTGCAAATAAGATAACTCTTGAATATATATATATATATATATATATATATATATATATATATAAAAATGGACTCTCCAGTCGATTTTCGACGTATGAGGGTTCATACATACAATGAACTCCCACACAGGGATTTGTTTATAGTGGTGAAGGCTTGTGTTGGACTATCCACACTTTTTGGCACAGTCGATAGCAAAGAATTGGTGCATCAAGGGTTGCCACAAACCCAATCAACGACCGATCTCAGGAATTTTGAATTCAGAGTTATCCCTCTCCTAGACTGGTTACCTACCCAAGGCTGAAGGGCCCAGTCTGCCCTACTATTTAACCCATAGCTGGAGGGTGAATATATGGATTCATACCTTTCCCAAGGGTATTAGTGCTATGTGAAATGCCAACAGCTTCGTCTAGGAATTGAACTCGAATCGATGAGTCCATTTTCCACGACTCTAACTACAAGCCCACGCGCCTCCATATATGTGTGTGTGTGTGTGAAGAGAAAGTGGAAGTGAATCCGATAGTATGTAATATAGTGAAAAATTGAAAAAACACGTTCATAAAACGAGTCATGTTTATTTTGCCAACGTTGCAGTGTTTCAATCTGTTTCAATAATCTTCATCAGGGCTTTTGTTAATTTGAGGAAAAATAAATTTATCACAGAGAATAAGAAGACTGTGAGAGTCTTTTGATTTGTCGGTCAATCTATTTAAATATATGAATAAATATATAAATATAATAAAATATATAATAATATAAATAAATATATATATATATATATAAGTAAAGTTGTTGGGGCAGTCTAAAGTCGGTATCAGCCAGTCAGCGAGGGAGACTATCCCCTTTTCTCTAGTACTAGACCAAAGATGTTGTTTTGACATCTGAGGTGGAGTGCCACACCTACCATCAGCTCCTTACTTTACCGCACAGATTCCTGTGCTACTCATACGCTGAGTTGGCGAGGACCAGTATCGAACTAGGAACCTTGTGGTTTCTAACCGAACGCTCTACCGACTGAACCACACACATTTCTAAGTAACTAAATTATTAGTTACGGTCAGACATCCTTTACGTAGGATCGAAAGTAGCCAGGCATTGACCTTCATGTTCTAAGCTTTGTGGATTTAAATGATTGCCAAATTAGTTACGAAAATGGAAATTCACAGCTTGGGTCTTATATGGAGAGAGCCACCCTGGGAATTGTAGTGAAATGTCCCTTCAGTGCCATTGGCAAGAAAAGATTAAACATAGAAGGAAAAGTATTCATTTCAACATGTCCACTTGTGAGTGAATTGGTGTCAAAGAAATATTGATATAAAGAACATTTTGTTGACATATAAAAGGGCTCTTCAGTTGTGGGAATTAAATGTCAATCTACATTTGGAAATGTCACCCATGATTCCTTTGGGCTGAGAGTAAAGAATCTGATTCATTCAAAACAAACCCCTTCACAACGTTAAAAAAAAAATCTAGCTTTCTGTGCAGTGTAGGCATTTAAAAATCACATACACACAAAATCTTTGTGTGTATATATACATATACACAGACACATATATATATATCATATACGTACATCCATGATACCATGGTTATCATCTGATGAAGACGTTGTAGGATGCAATTCTGCTGGTGCTGCTATTTTTCCCTGAAGTGTGTATATATTTATATATATGTGTGCATGTACAATTGTATATATGAAATTAACATATATATATATATACACATATATATATGTGTATATAATTGTATATCCTATATAAAGTGTATATATGTTTAAATAATATGTAAATGTATACATGTATATAATTGTATATATGTAAATGTATACATGTATATAATTGTATATCATATGTAAAATGTATATAATTGTATATCATATGTAAAATGTATACATGTATATAATTGTATATCATATACAAAATGTATACATGTGTATATAATTGTATATCATATATAAAATGTATACATGTGTATATAATTGTATATCATATATAAAATGTATACATGTGTATATAATTGTATATCATATATAAAATGTATACATGTGTATATAATTGCATATCATATATAAAATGTATACATGTGTATATAATTGCATATCATATATAAAATGTATACATGTGTATATATGTATAGTATAAATTATATATATATGTATATAACATATAAAATGTATATATGTATACAATTATACATCATATGTAAAATGTATATATAATTGTATATCCTACGTAAAAATGTATAGATGTATATAATTATATATTTTATCTAGAATTAATATATATATACACGTCTATATAATTGTATATATGTGTTTTCATACATGTGAGCATAAAGTGGGTCTATTTGCATGTGTAAAAGTATATTTATTCTAAATATAATATTTAGAATAAATATACTTTTACACATGCAAATAGACCCACTTTATGCTCACATGTATGCAAACACACTTTATATACACGTGCTTTATATATACACACTCACACACTTTATGCATATAAACACATACTTTATACATACACACACACATACACATATTATACATACACGCATACTTTATGCATATACACACACATACTTTATACATACCCACACATAATTTATACATACACGCATACTTTATGCATATACACACACATACATACACTTTATACATACACATACATACAATTTATACATCTATATACAATTTACACACACAATTTATACATATACACACACATACATATAATTTATACATACACACACACATTCATACAATTTATACATACACACACACATTCATACAATTTATACATACACACATACATTTTATGCATACACACACACACACACACATTTTATGCATACACACACACACACATTTTATGCATGCATACACACACACACATATTTTATGCATGCATACACACACACACATATTTTATACATGCATACACACACAGACATATTTTATACATACACACACAAACACATATTTTATACATACACACACAAACACATATTTTATACATACACACACAAACACATATTTTATACATACACACACATGTGTATTTTTGTCTTTATAATTCTTGAGAACCTCTAATATAAAAAGTAATGAAAGCGCAGTCTTCCCTATAAATAGATGGCTTTAAAATAAAGTTATTCAAATCTCAGATGAACAATAATGTTGAGGATGTTGTGTTCTGACTAAATGAATAAGCAGTAATGATGCTTTAGTTTGTTTTTTTTGTTTTTTTGTTTTTTTCATAAATAAGGAAACTTAATGATTTCAGTATATACCCAGGAGTGCTTTTAAGATAATCAAGAACCTTGCATAGACTTAATTAAAAGAAAAGAAATAATTAAAACTTATGGAGACATTCTAGCTCATGGCAATTGTCAGAAAATCCTTCCCCTTAAATTTCTGTCATAAAATTTTTTAAATTTCTTTTTAAATCAGAATTAAATATTACTACTACTACTACTACTACTACTTAGGGCCGGTTTAGCTCAGTTGGTAGAGTGCTTGGCTGGGAACCACAAGGTTTCTGGTTCTCAGTGAATGAGTAGCACAGGGATCTTTGCGGCAAAGTGAGGAGCAGATGGTAGGTGTGGTACTCTATCTCAGATGCTAAAAATAGTCTCCTTTGTCTAGCGCTATTGAAAAGGGATAACTCCCTCACTGTCTGGCTAATACCGATTTTAGGCCACCCCGACGACTTTACTTACTTACTACTACTAACAATAATTATGATGATGATGATGATAGCTTACACTTGCTATTCTCCTCTATGTAGTAATAGAGTTGTAAACAATTAATAACACTGGCCTCAACATAAACTCAGATAAAACAGAGGTAATGTATTTTAAAAACAAGATGGAGTCATCGTCACATTAAATGGCAAGCCTAAATTAGTAGATCAGTTCACATACCAAGTTAGCAATATCTCATCTACAGAAAGTGATGTCATTATACAGATATTATAGTATTGAGGTCAATCAGTCAGTATACTGTTGGTTTGGACAACAACAACTGGCTAAGCACAACTGAACTAGTGCCCAAGACAACTGAAAATCCAGAATAGTCTATTCATGTATTTGGGTGATTTCATTCCTTGTGTCCTGATTGGCTCCTATGATGTTCTGAGGCTTCATAAATACTCTGGCATTCTGCAGTAGGATGGCAACAAGGTTAGATCTATATTGAGTTACAGCTACTTGTTGTCTTGTCTTACCAATTCGACGGTAATTGGAACTTAGTATGATTATAGAAGGCAGGGCTATGGAGTCAGAGAAGAGTCGGATTTGGAAGCAATTAAGGGGACACTGGAGTTGGAGTCAGTTAGACTATACTAATTCTGATTCTAGTTGAATTTACTGTTTATATGGCCCTAGTTGAGTCTGTAAAACTACACCAACCACAACCCCAGTTGAATTTACACTTTATATGGCCCTTAGTCTGTAAATTTATGCAGTAAACACTCCTTATTAAAATAAAAAAATGATAGTTTAATAGTTATTTCTAGTCCATAATCCCTTAATTACATAAAGAGGAGTTGGAGTTGCCAGTGCCAAAAATAGAGGAGTTGGAGTCAGAGTTTTTTTGTTCCAAGTCTACACCACTGTAGGAAAGGCATGGGCTGCTTTGACAGATTGTTGATCATATGGAAATCTGATCTTTCTGATAAGATAAAAAAACAACAAATTCTTCCAAGCTGTAGCCACATCAGTGCTATTGTATGGCTGCACCACTTGGACTTTAACAAAATGCTTGGAGAAAAAGCTAGATGGAAACTTCATAAGGGTGTTTTGACATCACAATCTCATGAAGAATGTTGAAACTAACAGACATAGCAACTACACACTCATATGTGTACATATACATATTTATATATATATACATATTTATCAATTATCTACTGGCATCCGACCATGCCAGTTGAACACATGGTTCATTATAGTAGGAGACTACACACAAACCGAAGCTCATGTGTGGCCAGTGAAAAAATTGCGTGGATTCCTTCGCCTCTTTTGAGCGCCCTCAGGCACTGGGCAATAAACACAACTCTATCCCTTTAAATCAAGGGGGCAGGTACTGTCTAGGATCACACTGTTATTAATATCTTACCGTCCCATGGCCACAGGGCCTATAGGCCAGGTAAGTATATATATATTATATATATGTAAAAATCCTTGTATAAATGTATGTTTGCATAAACATGAGCATGCATTGTGGATTACAGGAATATTGATGATCCTAAGTAGAATCATCCTCTTCATACCAGTCTGTTGGATTCTTTTACCTATATATATATATATATAATATATATATATATATATAAAAAACACACACACATATCATGGACTCTCTTGTCGATTTTCGACGCATGAGGATTCATACATACAATGAACCCCCACACAGTGATTTGTTTATAGTGGTGAATGCCATCACACTTTTTGGCACAGTTGATAGGAAAGAATTGGTGCATCATGGGTTGCCACAAACCCAATCAACGACTGACCTCAGGAATTTTGAATTCAGAGTTATCCCTCTCCTAGACTGGTTACCTACACACACACACACACATATATATATATATATATATAATATATATATATATATATATATATACAGTGATTAAAATCTAACCAAACTTTATCATTAATACAAGTCTTTGTAATGATCACCATCTCTCTTGATGCCATAAACATTATCATCAAATTCATATCAATATATCATCATCCTCCTTAATGCCATCCCTTTATCATCAAGGAATCTTTTTGTTGTATACTGGATCATACAATATTCAGTATACTAGTACATTCAACTACAGTTTGCGCCAAGCATGGAGTAACTCCCAACAGAGTGCTAAAACATCGAGGTAGATGGTTTGCGTAATGGTTCCATAATTTTTGCAGTCTCTCTGATATTCTAAAACAGCAGTCCTGGACTAGTGCATTCGTTCTCTACAAAAGGTAAGCTAGTCTAGTGCACAACACTTTTGCAATGATGACCATCTCTTCTTATAACATTAACATCATTATAAAATCAATATTGATATATCACCATTACGATAAACTCCATATTGATTACATTGTAGGGAGACAAATATAATTGTCTTCACTTAGATTATAGGCATGGCTTCCCCCAAATCACATGCCCATTGGTCACATGATGATTCAGCCCCTTGAACCCTTCTCTTTCAGCCATCTTTCTTTGAAGGGACAAGACCTATTTTGTTTCGGTACTTGCTTGTTGAGCAAATCAGACATATTAGCTCAGCTCCATTGATATAGTATCTTATTGCTATAAGATGCATGGTTGGTTAGTTGGTTGGATTTTATGGCATGTCAATCCTTAGGTTATTTTATGCCAAAGACGTTTTATTAATTTTTGATGGGTATTCAAATTGTTTTTTTTTTAAACTAAATATTTTTAAAACTTATTTTTTATATTTAATCCATAGATGGGACCCTAACAGGTACTACAACCCCTGGCCAGAGTGGACCTGAAAGTAATGGCAATGAAGGGTACTCCACACTCAAGTCCTGAGCTCCAAAATTTAAGAAGGTGTATATGCAACATCCTGTACAATTTATGATTAAAAATATCAAGGTCTCTTAAAAAGGAATATATAAACATGGCTAGAATAATGCCTCCTCAAATGCTATTTTTTTGTTTTATTCATTCTTTTTAAAACTTTTTAAACACATTTTTAAAAACTATTTGACCCATAGATGGGACCCTAATAGGTACTACAAAGTGTACTTGGGAATAATCCCTACAGAATAACCGTGGTCTTAATTAACCTTTTCTTTATTAAACATTTTTAGAACATGCATTTTACTTGCATATCCTGTATCTATCATTACATGTTATGTTGATCAAACATCTTATATAGATTGTTGATATGAGCTGTCTGTCTTTCCTTACTGAATATTCAGTGTTAGGTTATCTATGGATAACCTAATGCAGCAGTCACCAAACTACAGCCCACGAAGGCATTTTATCAGGCCTGCTGATGGTACTTGAATTTATAATGTTTTGAAATAACTACATTGGTCAAATTTGTTTTTGTGAATCTTATGCCACTCATCCATGTATATATGATAGGGAAATAAACTTTTTTTTACATATTTTTCACAGAGCTTTCGTTCAGGCTGGCAAGTATTGAACACAATAATAATGTCACCTGTGCTCGTTATTTTTCAAATTATCTAGCCACCATGAAAAGATTTTGGTGATCCCTGACCTAATGCTTTATAAGGACTTTGTTTTGGTTTTGAACTGCTAACTATCATCATCATTGTATTCATATCATCGCTATGAGTTTTTCTCTGGTAATCAGCATTTACTTTAGCATCTACATGTAGATTATAATTTTCCTTCTCCATTATTAGAAAATCATAAATAGGAATAATCTACCTTGTATTTTCCTTATATGTTTTTTTTTCTGGGAGGCACACAATTTCTCAATATCCAGTTTTACAAAATATTTCTTGAAAGGCTGGTGATTGGCTCAAAGCTAAAATCCCATCATTGGTTATTTCGTAGGTCTTAATTATTTTTGCTCTTCCTCTGATTTTTAGCTATTTTTTTTAAGCACAGCACTTGAAAAGCTTCAAGGCTCAATGGGTTAATATTAGAAATAGTAATTAAATCTTATTTAGATAACAAAAAAAAGAACATTGTTATTTTTATGATAGTCATACGCAAAGCACAATCTTCTTCAATATTTTTAGCACACTGTATAACTCATAGATAAGCAACTTTTTTTCACAAATTTTTTTTAATCAACCAGTCTCATAACCAGGAATATATATATATTTACCAACCCCTCCACATGAGCAGGATGTGACACAAGGTCAATTTCTTAAGCAGTTTAACAGGTTTGAATTCAGAGTTTTCCTTCTCCTAGACTGGTTGCCTAACAAAGGTTAAAGAACCCAGTCTGCCAGACTATTTACCCATAGCTGGAGGGAGCGTAGAATGCATACCTTTTCCAAGGGTATTAGCACTAAGTGAAATGCAATTACCACGTCCAGGATTTGAACTTGGGGTGACGAGTCCATTTCCTATGACTTCAACTATTACACCACACGCTTCCTACATTACCAGGAAGATATAAGGTGATTTTTGTTCAGTAAATAGAGGAATGATTCATTCTTTTAAAAATCATTGCCCAACCCCAATGAAGGAGTCTTAAGTCCCAAAGTTTCCTTGGATTCTAAAACTTAACTCCTTACTTTTTTTAATCTGAGTATTTACCCAGCCCCTCCACTATGAGTAGGATCTGATACAAAGTTAATTTATCAAGCAGAGTACAGCTGGTTTGAATTTGGAGTTTTCCTTAAAGATTGATTGCCATATCAAGGTTAAAGAGCTCAGTCTGCCCTACTATTTACCCATAAGTTAGTAGGTGGATCAGAGTTTGATCATCTCTGACAGGGTTAGCCTGGCGAGGGGAGTATGATGTTGAAAGACCCGAAACATCACTGACAACACCTACCAGCGCCCCAAATGTGGGAGCATTCTAAGAAGAAGAAGAAGAAGAAGAAGAAAGTGCAGATGGAGGAGGAGGGGAAGGGGCAGTCGGAACCGTGACAAATGCAACAACAACAATCAAGATGAAGGTGATTGAAATCTTTGCGAAGAAGAAGAATGGGAGGAGGAGGAAAAGGAGGAGGAGGAGCAACAACAACCAAGATGAAGGTGATGGAATTCATTTCGGAGAAGAAAAATAAAGAATTACAAGAAAGAAATTAGAAGAAAAAAGTAAATATATGAAATAATTAGAGAAGACAGTTGAAATCTAACATGAAGAAAACAAAGAGACAAGAAGAAGAAGATTTTTTGATTTTGTTCTTGTTTTACGGCATATCAACCTCAATGAGTCATTTAATGCCGACTACGTTTTTGAAACGAATTGGTGATAATGTTTAATTTTCTAAAGATTTTTTTTTTTTACATATTTTTTGTGAATGGAACTTTTAGATGATTCTTTTTAACATATATTTTTGTGTTTTCATTTTTTTTGGAAGATTTTTAGATTTTGTTCTAGATGTGTGCCTCTTTTATGTATCTGAGTAGTTTTTCTGGGTTTATTTGGTAGAATATCTGTTTTAGATTTGTTGTTTGGTAGTATTTTTTTCGTATTTGTTTTAGGTTGCTACATTCTGTTAAAATGTGTTTGATTGTGTAGGGTTTTTGGCATGGTATGCAATATGGGGCTGCTTCTTTTTTGAGGAGGTATGAATGGGTAATGTATGAGTGTCCTATTCTTAATCTGGATAATATTACTTCTTTTCTGAAAAAGAAGAAGAATGGTTGAGAAGAAGAAGAAGAAGAAGAAGAAGAAGAAGAAGAAGAGAAGAAGAAGAAGAAGAAGAAGGGTTGAGAGCATATATTTAAACTATGGACTCCATTTTTATCTTTACCAAGTGGGGAATTAAAGGATTCATATCTTTCCGAAGGGTATAAGTATGATGTGAAATGCAAACAACCACATCCAGAACTTGAACTCAGATCGCCGAGCCCATTTCCTATGACAATAACCTTTGTGCCACCTCCTTTAATTGTAAAACAGAATGCTGTATGCATGTTCTGGTTACTTTATTTAATGGCATATCAACTTTTGCAGGTTATCTAATGCTAAAGCCATCCTTGTAGAAGAACACTGGTATTATTTAACCCATAGCTGGATGGGGTGAGGAGGGGGTATTTGCTTCAGACCCCACTTATATGGGCTGGGCATAAGGCCTCGTTTTAATGTGGGCCCACCCACAAACCGAAGCTCATGGGGGGGAAAGAACAAAATTACATCGATCCCTTCGGCATTCCTTCTCAAGGGGGGTGCCTCAGGTGCTGGGTAATAAACCCAGCCCTGCCCCCAAGGATGGGGTGAGGAGGTATTAGTCTGAAAGTGAACGTAATAGCACAACTGGAGTTTGAACTCACTTACTATGATGTCACAGTCAAGCATGTTTGCCATTATGCCACAGGACTCCCCACCCACCACATTGCATGAATACTATCACAGGAAATGGATTTGGAATTTCATTATTTCTGAGAACCGGTTGTTACATTAAAATCAGAGATTGTCAATCATTTTTTTTTACCCATGGATCTGCAGGAAACTGTAGCAGTGAGAGAACCTGTTGTTAGTGAGACTTGGAGTGAAAGAACCTGTTCTTAGAATATTTTTAAACCCATGCGACTTGTATCTCATGTTACAATAACATCCAAAAGGAGGAAACTGGTTCAATTACATTGATCTTTAATAGTGATAATTACTCATCTAAGAAATTAAGACAAATACCAAAAACAAGCAGAATCTATCAGCAAACTATTGGATAGATAACAGCAGCAATCATCCTCATCATTGCAGTGGTACAGCAATGGCTAGTATGGCTTTTGTCATGGGCAGCACTAATTGAGGGGCAGCAAATTTGATTTAAAGAATTTCCAGGCTGTAGTTGTGTCGGTACTGCTGTATGGCTGTACCACCTGGACCCTAACGAAGCGCCTTGAGAATAAGCTAGATGGGAGCTGCACAAGAATGCTGCGAGCGGTCCTGAATAAGTCGTGGAAGCAGCACCCCATAAAAAAGCAACTGTATGGCCACCTGCCCCCCATCTCACAAACCATACAAGTGAGATAGACTGGACATGCAGGACACTGCTGGAGAAGCAGGGACGAGATCGTAAGAGACGTACTACTGTGGAAACCAGCACATAGGCACGCCGGTGTCGGACGCCCAGCCAGGAACTACATTGACCAACTATGTAGGGATGCGGGCTGCTGCGCGGAGGA
Organism: Doryteuthis pealeii; assembly: GCA_023376005.1. Classification (NCBI taxonomy): domain Eukaryota; kingdom Metazoa; phylum Mollusca; class Cephalopoda; order Myopsida; family Loliginidae; genus Doryteuthis; species Doryteuthis pealeii. Next base: position 51,159,758 of record CM042151.1, on the reverse strand, counting down.
GCTCCTAGAGTCGATAAATGATAGGGAAGGTTGACGAGAGATCGTTATGGATATCCATGCAAGTTGTACGACATGATGATGATGATGATGATGATGATATATATATATGCATATAAATTTAAGATAATCCAAATGACTGGTAAGTAAGGGATGACTATTTGGGATCATTGAAATCTCACTGTACAACCATACTGTATGCTCTTGTAGGTGCAAATGTATATATTAATACTAAGATTTTTATAAATCCCTAAGAGAGCTCAATATATATAACCAATAAATTAATTATATACAGAGCAATATTTAACTTTCAAAAGAAAGGAAAACTTAAACCGTCATCCAATTATAATTTTATTTCAACCAGAAACTCAAAATGAGTCTAGCCCTTCAGACAGATTTTACAATTTACAATAATTATTTGTAAAATCTGTCTGAAGTGGGGAGACTCATTTAGAGTTTCTGGTCAAAATAAAATTATAACAGGATGACGGTTTAATTTTGTCTTTCTTTGAAAATTATACATACATATATATATAGGGTCAGTTTAGCTCAGTTGATAGAGTGTCTAAGAACCACAAAGTTCCTGGTTTGATACCAGCCCATGCAACTCAATGTATGAGTAGCAAAAGGATCTATGTGGTAAAGTAAGTAGCTGATGCTATGTGTGACACTTAAACATTCTTTGGTCTAGCACTAGTGAAAAGGATAGACTCCCTCACTGTCTGGCTGATACCAACTTTAGGCCATCCCAACGTCTTTAATTTTACTTACTGCTTCAGGAATTAAACTAGGAATATGGTACTGTGATGTATGTTTTCTCTTGTGAATTTTGGACTGTGGGGATGTGATTGGCCATGAACCAGGGGTGGAAAAAGTGCATACTATGTCACTGCATCATTGTACTATGTAGTATGTGTTGTTAACAGGAACTGTATCAATAAGTTGTTTATCATTTAGTGTTTTGATTTGCCAAAAATTCCATAAAAAGTTTAAATTCACCACTTGGTAAAGATAAAAATTGAGTCCAGATAGATTTACACATACTTTAAATATACACTCCTACATTTGGGGCACTGGTTGGTGTCGTCAGTGATGTAGAATGCATGGGTCACTGGGAAGTTTCGGGTCTTTCAACATCGTACTCCCCTCACCAGGCTGACCCTATCAGAGATTATCAAACTCTGATCCACTTACTAACTTGAAATGCTAACAGATGTTTAGCTTTTATTGTTTTGGGATGAGTGTGAAACTCTATCAAGCCTCTGATTGGTTGTGAGCACCAGCCAGTCATATGCATGTGCAGTCTATTTACGTTGTGTACACGGACAATAACACTTTCATGAATGATATCAAATACTGAAATAGTATACAACTCAGAAATTCAAATATTAACATAATACACTCAAGAAAGTTGTGAGATACATTTTAAGTGTCTTGTTGAGAAGGAGACATAAAAAAGAATAAGTCAAGGGTTGTGTGAATTATATGCCTTGAGCGGGGGAAGGGGTTCATAAATTAATAAAGACAATACAACCAATAAAATATGACAAAAGAAAGAGAGAGAGAGAGGGAGTGGGGGAGGTATAAATAAAGAAGGAGGTGTTAAAGAAAGAAAACAAGAAGGCAAGCAAGAAAGAAAGAGACATAAACTGGAGTGAATGAGTAGACTTAAAGAATGAAAGACTAGAGGAAGTAAGTTGTAGAAATAAAGAAAGATAGAAAGAAAGACTAGGTAGAAATAAATAAGGAATGACTAGAGGAAGAGAGAAGAAAGAAAGAAAGAAAGAAAGAAAGAACCATAAACTAGAGTGAGTGGGTAGAAAAATAACTGTCTCTTTTGGTGCCTTGCCAGCACACTGAATACATTTGCATTGCCAACCTCTTGAAACGAGCAGTCCATAATCTTACTTTTATAGTATTAATTTATGCGTTAAAAAGATTCCGCCAGAGAAGCACATAAATTCATTATAATTTGTTAATTAATCAATTATGGTGGATCATTTAATGCTGGCAAAGTTTTGAAAGCTTTGTAGCGATAGTTTGGTAGAATATTTTTTTAAACTCAATTTTTTTTTTGTAAACAAATTTTCTAGTTAACCCATAGATGGAACAGGTAATATCACTCCGGATCAGAGAAGACCTGGTAGCAATGAAGGCTTGCTCCACATTCCCCAGACCTCCAGAACTGGAACTTCACCATCAGTTTGGCGTCATACCCAGGACATGAAGACCCCCAGCCACTGCCTTCAATTGTCTAATTTTTAATGGTAATTCTTATGTCAAATTCTTTTTGAGCTGTCAAAATTCAACGTAAATATTAATTTAAAATACAATTTCAGGAATTCTATGATTTGAAAAAAAAATTGAATATTGGAATTTTCTTTAATCTTATTTCTTTCAAATTAAAAAAAAAAAAAAAAAAAAAAAAAAAAAAAAAAAAAAAACTTTTAGAAAGATTTTGTAACTTTTCCCGTCATCTATACATTTTTCACACAAAATCGATTGAACATCCATAGTAATATTCATCTCGGTATTGCATTTCTTTTTCATCTAATTCGTATAGTTTTAATCCCCAAACATCCTAAATCATGATTTTATTACAAAATAAGTTGATTTGAATTCTTAATTTAGTTATGAAAATCTTGTACCTATTTGAATTTAAAACAATTTATTTGTAGTGGTAGCAACAGGTGGTGAGAGCTCTGGATTTGGAATAGTATCAATTAAATTCTCACTCTTGGTGCTCTAATCTTTCTTTCTACTTTTACAGAGGTACTAAACTATATAGAAAGTGATTAATGTAGATATAGAGTAGAGACAATTGACAGGCATATGTAAACTAAGAGATGGGTTGCTTTATGACTTAATTGCAAATTACTGCTCATCAAAATGATGAAAATATTTTTATTTCAAACATAATTCAATCCCAGAACTAAAGAATATATGAGTATGTATTTTAAGTTATTAAACAAAACAGGAAAAAACCTTAGGGAAATAATCATTGATTCACTCAGCTGTATTATAATTATAATTATATATATATATATATATATATATATATATATATATATATATATATAATCATGTCACACCAGCAGCGTGGATATCACAATCTCATGCCAACCATCCCTATCATTCATTGACCCCCAGGAGGTCCTCCGCACAGCATGCAGTATCCACACAGATCTGGTTTATGTAGGTCTTTGCTGAACGACCCACACTAGCATTTCCATGTGCTGGTTTCCACAGAAGCACGTTGCTTATGAGTTCATCCTTACTTCTCGAGCAGTGTCCAGCATGTCTTGTTTGTGTTACTAAGATGGTTTGTGTAATAGGGGGCAGGTAGCCGTATAGCTGCTTTCTTGTGGGATGTTGCTTCCATGATTTGTTCAAGATCACATGCAGCATCATTGTGCAGCTCTCATCAAGGCTATTTTCCAGGCGCATCCTCAGGGTCCAAGAGGTGCAGCCATACAAAAGCACCAACACCACTACAGCTTGGAAGAATTGTCGCTTCAACTTGTCAGCGAGATCTGACTTCCATATATATATATATATATATATATATAGCCTTCTAAAAGATGCGTGTTGGCAGTTGGTGTTTTGAGAATCTGCAAGCATTTAGTCCATAATATAAAATGTTGCACAATGTCTAAAAATTGGCGGGGGGGGGGGCTGGTCTTCAATATCCTAATTTAAACTTAAAGAGTTCCTTTCACTAACCCAGAACATACTGAATTATTTCCACCATAATGTCACATTTATTCTGAAAATCATTCAAACTACAGTACACTGTTTACATATATTTTGTGGGAGGGAGGAGAATCATTTACTTTTAATTATTTTATTACTGACACCAACAAATTACAAAATCCAAAGTCTTACTAATTGTCTGACAAAATTAAAAAAAAAAAAAGCTGCCAGAAAACAGAAGTGAACTTGGAAAGTGTTTAGCACCAGGATTCAAAAGTAAAAGGAGACTATCCCACCAAAGACTAGGGTTTTCCATATCCTTTGGTATCAGTCACTTAAATCCAATAACTTATTTCAGGCTAATCTATTAATAATAGAGATTAGGTGTATTTCTGTCTGTAACAAAAACTACATCACAGCTTACATCACAATATTCTCTATTCATAATATTCTATTAATGAATATCTATTTATAGTCAAAATCGTTAATGCATAGAATAAAAACATGCCTATGTTTTATTCACTCAAAATTTGAATAAGCAATTTTAAAAATTGTTTTTTACTCTCACCCCTTCTTTTTAGTAATAAGAAGTCTAAAAAATTTACGAATAAATACCTATAATTTTGCATAAAATCTATATGCAAAATATTCAAAATAATTATTTAATTAATGATTAATAGATGCACGCAACATTATTTGAGCGGGAAACAAGGAAATTGAATTTCGTCAACTTTGCCGCTAACATCACCACATCGAATATAATACTTTTTTTTACATATAGTAATATTTGTTTTCCAAATTACTACTTATAAATAGTGGGAGAATGTCATTGAATCATATAATACTAAGTGTATATAACTGCTTAATTCGAGGGTAGCCTACGAATTATGTATGCAAGAGTAGTTAAATTCAAATTAAGTTCCCATTTCAAATTGTTTTTTTTTTTACTCCTTTAATGAATTTCAGGATTTTGCTTACTTATGATAAAAACCCTCTGACATTGAATTTTTACCCCTCCTTCCCCACAGACAATATCTTTCAAAAATATTTTCACACTGACCGGAGGGTGTTTTATTGTTCCTAGTATTTATAATAGAAATGAGTAAAAAAAAAAAATAAATAATAAATAAATAAATAAAAAGTTTATATGAATGATTATTTATTATTTTTAATTTTTTTTATGTGGTCTCAAGGATTTTATCTTTCTAGAAATGTAATAATTTGGGACTGGAATTTTTTTATTCAAATGACCAAATGATCATACAATCTGAATTGATAAAAAACATTTTTTCAATTTTTCTTAATGAAATAATTCATTATTAAATTACGTCATTAATGAATAAAGAGGTGGAAATTTCATTAAAATGATTTTTGGTAATTGTTTGAAAATTTAAGAAAAAAGATTTTCCTATGCGATCTTTGGTTTATATATATATATATATATATATATATATTATATATACATAAAATAAAAATGATTGTTAGAACGGACCAATCTTTTAAATAATATGGCTGCCATTTAACCGGCTGAAAAAAAATGAATTGTGAATTGTGACGTGGGGAGACGGAAGCACTCTCACACCTCTGGAGAACTTAGATCTCTGACATCTAATGGTAGAGGGAAGGGGGAAATAAAAAGAAATCTTTCGCGTATTAATATGCATGGAATTTTTGGAACTTGTATGCTAAATTTAAACAAAATTTAATATTTTAGCCGTTTGTATTGACTAAAAGATAGAAAATTATATAGTGTATCGAAACCCAAAATCTACACAGTATCTAGTAGGGTCTGCCAAAATGTCGTCTGCTTTTGATTTTAAAAACGAATTAAAATTTATTAAATCGATTATTTAAAGTCAAATTTTTGTCTTAGTCGAAAAGTAGTAACATAATGAGCATCAGTAAATAAAAGCAAAATAATATTACACATGTAATCTATTTTTAATACATTTTAAACTATTTTTTCGGACAATTTTGCTCAAATATATCCTAAACATGACCGCAAAAAAATTAAGTAAAATCCGTATTTTACAAAATAATTTAACAGATTGAAAAAAATAACTAAATCAGGGAATTATCCGATTCTAATGAAATTTTCAGTGTTGATTTATCAATGAATGAATTTTATAATACATTAGTTATTTTATTTTAAATTTATTTTGTAAAGGCGAAAATAACTTAATAGAAAAAAAAGAAATTATAAACAAACACAAATTCTTGTGGTTATTTCTTTGTAGAAAAAGAGAGAAGGGTTTGTTAACATATTAATTCGTTTGGATCATATAACTCACTTTCGGCCATGCCATCCTGAATCTAGCGACGCATGTGACCCCCCTACCCTTGCACCCACACAGTTAATATTTAGCTCTCGTGTATAATACACATCCCTAAGTTTGGGGCTGAAAGTTTTTTTTTTTTTTACAAAATAGAAATCCCCAACGAACAAAAATAAAAGCATTTACAACTAAAAATTGAGATGATTGTTAGTAGTAAAGACCCACAGAAAAAAATGATGTGCGAAAAAAAAAAATGAAAACACTCACATCTGCGGAGAATTCGGGTCTGTTCTTTAATGTGAAAAGGGTAACACAAAAATGGTGGAAATTGAAAATATATTGTAATTCAATCGACTTGGATTGGTTCTTCTGCCAAATATTCGATTTTATAGTCATCCACCCCACTCCCACCATACCTTCCACTTCCGGTCTGCACTATATAAAGTGAGTCACTCTCGGGCGCCACTTTTTCTAAGGTCACGAAGTAATTGAAATTTCCATTCACCATAAAACCAATTCGCACTACAAACACCAAAACTTACTAGTCTCTCTATGACAATCTAATCCCGTATTTACATAATAGTAAGGAAGGGGGGATGATTTATATATACAATTAAAACGAAAAAACAAACAAACGAATAGTCCATTGCAAAATTAGCAGGTAACGAGGTATTTCTAACCCATTCAACCATTCAAAAACGAGAATTAAATATTAACAACAAATATAAAAGACTGTTAAAAGATTCTTCGAGCTTTTCTTCCCTCCGAAGATTGCAGCTAAGTAAATGTTTTCATAGCATTAAGGGGCCGGGATAGCTCAGTTGGTAGAGCGTTCGGCTAGAAGCCACAAGATTCCTAGTTCGATACCGGCCCGCGCCAACTCAGCGTATGAGTAGCACAGGGATCTGTGCGGTAAAGTAAGGAGCTGATGGTAGGTGTGGCGCTCCACCTCAGACGCAAAAACAATTTCCTTGGTCTAGCGCTAGTGAAAAGGGATAGACTCCCTCGCTGATTGGCTGATACCGACTTTAGGCCACCCCGATGAATTTACTTACTAAAACCAAGTAACTCAAATAAATAAAGAGTTTTTTTTTTTTTTTTTTTCCTAAACGCTAATAATTTTATTATTAGTATAAATTGAAATCGTGGTACCGTAGTTAGTAAGGTAGTCTCGTAGATCCAAACTACTGAACAGTGGGTTCGATTCTCATTGGCTCCCTTATACTTGCGATCGTGTGCTACATCCTACCAGTGGTGAATGGGTTGAGTAAATACCTGTTATATTTAACAATCTAGTCTCACAGATCCATTACTACTGAATAGTGGGTTCGATCCTCACTAGATGCTCCATATTTGTAACTTAGTGTCACTTCCTACCCGTGGCGAGCGGGTTTGTTAAATTAAATACCTAATGGTTAGGGTGGGGAATGAAAAATAAATTAAAACCCAATGAATAAATAAAACCAAATTGAAAAAGATTAAATTTAAAAAATAAAAAAAGGCACAAAAAGTAACAATCTTCCAGAAGGCTTCAGACAGGAAGAACCTTCTGGGCGTGCGCAGAGAAAAATCCCCTTCCTAGCGCCAAAAAGGAATCTCTTTCTTTTTAGACAGGGAACGTCGCTGGGTGCATCTGGCTTAGGGAGAAAGTTCCTTCCCGGGAAATAGTTGTGAACCTAGGAATAAAAGTCTAACCGTAAAAGTACATTTTTCTTTCCTAATTCATTTTCAGTCTGACAACCCAAAAGAAAGAAAAACCACGTATAATGTGTTTAAAGAAAAGAAATTAGCAATATTCTCGCAGATCCGTTGCTACTGAATAGTGAGTTCGATCATCATTATATTCCCCATACTTGCGGCCTTGTTCCTAATCTGAGCTATGCTTTGTTTTTATGGTCACCTCAGGTGATATAATGGTTAGCAAGCTAGATTCAAAGACCATTGTTAGTGAGTTCGATTCTCATCGGATGCCCTATACTTCTTGCCTAGTGCTACATCTAAGTTAACCTTAGTAAATATTAATTGAAATTATTGATACCGATTTATGGTCACCTCAAGTGGTATAATGGTTAACAAGCTAGATTCATTGTTCGTGAGTTCGATTCTCATCGGGTGCCCTATACTACTTGCCTAACGCTACATCTAAGCTAACCTTAATAAATATTAATTGAAATTATTGATACCGATAAAATTTTCATACTTTAATTTCTGAAATTGTCGTTTATGGAGACCCAGTATAGGTTGGTCCAAAAGTCTTGTCACCCTGCACATATTTTCTAGAGGTAAAAAGATACACACCAAAATTCGAGAAAATAATCTAACTTTTAAAGATTTGTTTTTAGAGGTGAAATAATCACGTAACTTATATATTATGTCATAATATATCATCAAAAGGGTCTGTTTAACTCAGTCGGTAGAGTGTTCGGCTGGGAACCTTAAGGTTCCGTGTACGATACCGGCCCTCGCTAACTCAGCGTATGCGTAGCACAGGGATCTGTGCGGTAAAGTGATGAGCTGACGGTAGGTGTGGCGCTCCGTCTCAGATGCTAAAAAAACAATCTCCTTTGTTTAGCGCTAGTGAAAAGGGGATAGTCTCCCTCGCTGTATGACTGATACCGACTCTAGGCCTCCCCGACGACTTTACATTTTATAGGGATGACAAGACTTTCGGACCACTCTGTAGTTTCTGAGTTTGAGGCAAAAACGTATCTTTCCTCCAATAAAAATTTTGTTCGTGTAATGGATTTTACCACTGTATATCGGACAAGAAATACTTGAGTATATATAATCATATGAATAGATAAAGAAAGAAAGAGATAGGGGAGGGTCAGTATCGAATGTCTGGTTTCACGAATGATTAGTCCGCCAAGACTGCTTGCTTGATAATCCGGTGTCTTTAAGCTCAAGTTAATCTTTTTAATCTCTTTTCTGCTGGTGTCGGTGGTTAGGAACAGGCAAAGATAGAAAAGCCATTCTGCCATTTCGCTTTTCTCTCAGATCCGATTATACAGGCCATTATTCTTCCCACTACCATTCCATACCGTCCACCACAAACGCCACCCACTTCATTTTCTATGCAGTTCTTCTTTTTCTTAGTTTTTTTTATTTTATTTTTATTTTTAGAAATTTTTGTTTGTCTTTAATTGTTTATTTTGATTGCTCACTTAGGCATAAGTTTGGAAAAAAAAATGCATTGTGGTTCAGGAAGGACTTTTTAAAACGTTTTTGATCTTTTTTTCTTTCTTTCTTTTATTTTATTTTCTTTTTAATTTATTTGTTGCTGTGCTTTTCTGAAATCGAGGTGAAGCGAATGCACAGGGTTTTAGGCTTGATCTAACAATGTTTTCCTTGAGCTTTGTTTTTGGTTAAATGCTTGAATTCAAAAATTAAATCCTTAGGAAAAGAAAAGACAAAAAAAAAGAAAAGAAAAAGAAAACTATAAGATCGTCTATTTTCTTGTATTTTTAGAATGAATTTTGTTTTGTCCTCTTTTTTTTTATTGGCTTTTCAATTTTTATTTCAATTTATTCAAATTTGTTTTATTTATTCTAAAGAAGTAGCTTTGGCTATAGGCATAGAGATAGAAAGATAGATAAAGATAGAGAGAGAGAGGGGAGAGAAAGATAAATGTATAGAGAGAGGGGAAGAGAGAGAAAGATAGATGGATAGAGATAGAGAAAAAAAGAAGAAGAGAGAGAGAGAGAGAGAGAGAGAGAGAGAGATCATAATCTATCAGAAGGTAAAATCAGTTTATAAGCCAGAATTACCCAACATAGCTCACCTCCAAATTTTTGCCTCTACCTTCCATGATTTTTTTTCTAATTTTAATTCCTTTTTTTTGTTTGTTTTGTTATTTCCTGTCTTCATACATTCTTTGATTTTTCTTGGTCTTTCATTTTATTCCTTTCTTTCTTTTCTAGTTTATGTAATCTTTTGTTGTTCTTTCAATATCACATTTTTAATCTTTTACAAAATCTTTCATTCAACTCCATTTTTGATTTTTTCATCACTCGTTCTTTACAGACATTTCATTCATTTTTCATTCTTTGTTTTACTTGTTTGTTTTGTTTTTTTAAATTTTTTCCTTTTTATTTTGTGTTCTTCTTATCAACTTATGTCTTCTTCTCATCCCCCTTCTTCCTTTTTTCCTTCCTTTTCATTCTGATCTTTGTTCTAATCTACCAATGTCTCTTCTTCTTAATTTTTTTCCTTCCTTTTCATTTTCCTTTCTTTGCTCTAATCTACTCATGTTTCTTCTTCTTCTTCTTCTTCTTCTTCTTCTTCTTCTTCTTTCTTCTTCTTCTTCTTCTTCTTCTGCTTCTTGCTTCTCTTCTTCTTCATTTCATCCTTTCTTTTAATTTCTTCTTCTTCATTTCTCCTTTCTTTTTCATTTCTTCTTCTTCTTTTCATTTTATCCTTTCTTTTCATTTCTTCTTTTCTTCTTCTTCTTTTCATTTCTTTTCTTTCATTTCTTCTTTCTTTCTTCTTCTTCTTCATTTTTTATCCTTTCTTTTCATTTCTTCTTTCTTCTTCTTCTTTTCATTTTATCCTTTCTTTTCATTCTTCTTCTTCTTCTTCATTTAATCCTTTCTTTTCATTTCTTCTTCTTCTTCTTCTTCTTCATTTAATCCTTTCTTTTCATTTCTTCTTCTTCTTCATTTAATCCTTTCTTTTCATTCTTCTTCTTCTTCCTTTTATCCTTTCTTTTCATTTCTTCTTCTTCTTCATTTTATCCTTCCTTTTCATTCTGATCTTTGTTCTAATCTACTAATGTCTCTTCTTTTTATCGATCCTTTTCATTCCAATCTTTGCTATTATCTACCAATATCTCTTCTTTTGTTTTCTCTTCTTTCTCTTTCATTTTTCCTTTATTTTTCTTTTTTCTCTTTTTTTCATTCTAGTCTTTGCTCTTTATATATGTATATCTCTTCTTGCTTTTCTTCTACTACTAATTCATTCATTTTATTTCTGTATTTTTAGATCTGACTTTCTCCTCATCAATTTTTTTCTTTTTCTCCGTTGTCTTTTCTTTTCATTCCCACTTTTATCTTTTTATCATTCATCTTTCTTTCTTCAGTTTTCCTTTTTTCTTTCTTTCTTATAATACTTTCAACTCATTGTTTCTCATTCAAACCTTTTTTCAGCCATCTTTTTTTTCCTTCAGAAGGTTCTATTTTGTCCTTACCCAAAATTTTTTATGGTATTGTGCACAGGACCAGTGCTAGGATCTCATGGGGCCCCTCCGAATCCCCTTATATTATATGTCAATTTTTAAAAAAAATAGTATTCCTATAAAATACATAAAACCTGCTCTTTCAGGGTCCCCAAGGAGGCTTGGGCACACTCTGGTTGGGAGGTTTGGGAGCAGTATGTTCTGATCCTGATTGTGCTAAACTAAACAAAAGCTTAGTAAATTCATCATCATCAGATCATTCTGAGAGCGTGGATACTCATGACTCTCTCTTGCTAACCATCCCTATCGATCATCGTCCCTAAATATGATCTCTAACAAGCCGAATTGACAATTGTCGATGACCTTGTGGGGTTTAAGATAAAATTAAAATTAAAATAACAATCTCACAGGAGCACTCAGATGGAACGAGCCCTCTGAGCATGCACAGAAAAAATCTCCTTCCCACCGTCAAAAGGAAACCTTGATCATTTCAATGCAGACCATTACTGGGAACAGATGCTACAACTGGCACAGGTAGAAATTTCCTTTCCACGAAATAGCTATGAACCTAGAAAAAAAGTCTGAAACCTAAAAGTATATTTCATCTTTCTCTTCTTTTCCTCTCCTTAATTCCTTTTCAGCTTGACGACCAACAAAATCCACACAGAGCTGATTGATGCAGGCTTTTGCTGGCTGGTTGGCCTTCACTGGTGTGTCCATGAGTAGGTATCCACAGTAGTACTAAATCATATTTATTTTTTAAAATAATTCTGTAGATATTTCCCCCTTTCTCTTTTCCTTCTTTTTTTTCTCTTCTTCTCCCTTTCGTATTCCTTTTTCTTCACAAATTTATTTCTTTTTTTATTTGTATTCATGTCTTTATTTTCTTTCCATTTTTTTTCCTTTTTTTAAAGTCAACTCCTTCCTCTTCAATTATTTCTGGTAATTCCTTTTTTCTACATTTGTATTGTTTTTAATTTTTAATCTTCTGTCAATTTAATCCTTTTTCATTCTTGACTTTCTTCACATTCTTTAATCCCATTCCACTCTCCATCCTTCATCTCTCTCTCTCTCTCTCTCTCTCTCTCTCTCTCTCTCTCTCTCTCTCTCTCTCTCTCTCTCTCTCTCTCTCTCTTTATCTATTTCAGTCTTCATAACTATATATCTATTTCAGTCATTCTATCTATCTATGTATCTATCTATTAGTCAGTTCATAACTATCTATCTATGTATCTATCTATTACAATCAGTTCATATCTATTTCAATCAGTTCATATCTATCTATCTATCTATCTATCTCAATCGGTTCATATCTATCTATCTCAATCGGTTCATATCTATCTATCTCAATCGGTTCATATCTATCTATCTCAATCGGTTCATATCTATCTATCTCAATCAGTTCATATCTATCTATCTCAATCAGTTCATATCTATCTATCTCAATCAGTTCATATCATCTATCAATCAATCTATCTATCTATCTATCTAAATCAGTTCATATCTATCAATCTATCTATCTCAATCAATTCATATCTTTCTATTTTAGTCTGTTCATATCTATCTCAGTCTTTTCATATCTACCAATTTATATATCTATCAGTCAATCAGTTCATATCTATCTATCTATCTATCTATCAATTTCAGTTTATATTTATCTATCTACCTATCAATTTCAGTTTATCTATCTATCTATCTATCTATCTATCTAATCTTCACAAAATCTGTTTTCATTATAGAGTAATGAGAAATTTCATGGCTTTTATAACATTTATTTTCTCGCTTTCTGTCTTTCTCTCTTTCTAATTTCTTCTTCTATTCTCTTCTTAAGTCCTCTTAACCTTTCTAATTTTCTTCCTCCCTATCTTCTTCCACACTTTCATACTCACTTCCACTTTCTTTACTCTCACACTACCTCTACCTTTTGCCCTTTTCCCTTTCTGATTTACTTTTCCAATCTCTTCTCAACTCCCCCTTTTTCTTCTTCCATTCTATCTTTTTTTAAATCTGTCTTCTTCGACTCTTTCATATTAACTCTTCTTCCTTCCCCTCACACACTCTATCTTCCTCTCTCATTATCTTCTACCTTCTCCACATTGTCTTCTCCCACTCTTTTACATTCCCTCTTCCTTTCTCTCACACTCTCTCCATCTCCCCCTCTCATGATCTTCTACCTTCTCTACATTGTCGTCTGTCACTCTTTCATATTAACTCTTCTTCTTTTCCCTCACACTCTCTATATTCCTCTCTCATTATCTACTACCTTTTCCAAATTGTCTTCTCCTACTCTTCACATTCCCTCTTCTTCCTCCCCACACACTCTCTATCTTCCTCTCTCATTATCTTCTACCTTCTTTACATTGTCTTCTCCCTCTCTTTCATATTCACTCTTCTTCCTTTCCCTTACACTATCTTTCTTTCTCATTCTCTTCTACCTTTTCCAAATTGTCTTCTCCCACTTTTTCATATTCCTTCTTCTTCCTTTCCCTCACACTCTCTCTATCTCCCTCTATCATTCTCTTCATTCCTCTCCAGATCCCCCTCAACCATACGCATTCAATATTCTCTCATCTTTTTCTCTTTCATTATCACTCTTCTTCCTTTCCCTTACACTATCTTTCTCTCTCATTCTCTCCTACCTTTTCAAATTGTCTTCTCCCACTCTTTCACATTCCCTCTTCTTCCTTTCCCTCACACTCTCTCCATCTCCCTCTATCATTCTCATTCTTCTCTAAATCCCCCTCTACCATACACATTCAATGTTCTCTCTCATCTTTTTCTCTTCCTTCTACCACTTCTCTTCCAATCAACCAAAATAACCTGCAGTAACAAAAACAATTTCAAAAAAATAAAAGAAATCTTCAACAATCCCATCAACCGCTACCCTCCCCCATGAAATTCTTCGATTCTCACTGCCTGGCAGCAAATGCCTTTACGTCTACAGTAATTTAACAGTCGGCAATTAATGATGTCGTATCTTAATCCCGATTCCAAATATGGAATCACAGTCACTGATTATCAGGAATAGGAATTTAAAATAGACTCTTAATACTAATTATAAAGACATAAATAATTGCATTATAGTACAGATGCCCTTTTTGCATCCGTAGGGGTTAAGGGAACAGGAACCCCAGGAAAGTGGAAAAAACAATCTTCAACATTTGTAACCTTGCTCCCAGCCTTGACATTTTATAGTGCTGACCATATTAAATACAAAAAAACACAAACAAACAAACATGAAACAGCAGAATAGTACAGTTGCCCTTTTGTATCCCTAAGGGTTAAGGTAGTAGGAACCCCAGGGAAGTGGACAAAAAAAAAATTTGAATATCTGTAACCTTGCCCCCAACCTTGACTCAAGAGAACCATCATATTTATGCAAGATAATGCCCCTCTAATTCAGCACGGAGTACCTGCAAAAAATTAGGCTTCTGTGGACCTCGGAATATGAACTGGCCAACCAATTCTCCAGACTTAAACCCAACTAGCAAAATAAAAAGACACCCTCCGGGTGATGTAAAAATAATTTTTTGAAAGATATTGCCTGAGGGGATGGGGGCTGAAAATTCAATGTCATAGAGTGTGTACCATAAGTATGTAAAATCATCAAATTTATTAAAGGAGTAAAAAAAAAAAAAGAAAGAAAGAAAGTCAATTTGAAATGGAAACAGTTCTGATAACTCTATATATAAATATATAACGCCTGGTGAAACAATGAGGATTGTCTAATGTTGCATGCTCACATTTTGAGTATATTTATTTATGTTATGACATTGGATTATGTGTTGGGTCATGTGACGTAAGCAGTGACGCAGTTTTTGTTACAGACAAAAACCGGAAGCGAATCTCCATTATTAATAGATTGAAAACTTGTGGAGCATTTTGATGAAATTTTTATGAGAATGGATGCCAATTTAGAAACAAGGATGACTTTTTGACAGGAAATAGTAAATATATCACGTGAAATTACATGAGAGGAAATCCAGAAATTGACATGTTCAATGGACAGGCCATTTAAAAAAAAAGATTACATATCTCATATTAACCATCGTCACTATCATTTTTGAACTCTCTTTATTTTTTTTATTTCAATTTAATGTCATCTTAGTTACTGTAAGTAAAGTAAAGTTGACGGGTGGCCTAATGTTGGTATCAGCCAAGCAGCAAGGGAGTCTATCCCCTTTTCTCTAGCGCTAAACCAAGGAGATTATTTTAGCGTCTGAGGCAGAGCGCCACACTTATCCTCAGCTCCTCATTTTACCGCAAAGATACCTGTGCTAGTCATAACTGAGTTAGCAAGGGCTGGTATCAAACCAGGAACCTTGCAATTCCTAGACAAGTGCTCTACCGACTGAGCTAAACCAGCCCTCACTAGTTACTGTATGTATCCCTAAGTAGTAAGTAAAGTCGTGGGGTGGCCTAATGTTGGTATCAGCCTGACAGTGAGGGAGTCTATCCCATTTTCACTAGCGCTAGACCAAGGAGATGGTTTTTTAGTGTCTGAGGTGGAGTGCTACACCATACCAGCTCCTCACTTTACCACAAAGATCCCTGTGCTACTCATACGCTGAGTTGGCGAGGGCTGGTATTGAACCAGGAACCTTGTGATTCCTAGTTAAACGCTCTAAACCGACCCTAGACATATGTAAGTAAGTAAAGTAAAGTTATCGGGGTGGCCTAATGTCAGTATCGGCCAGTCAGCGAGAGAGTCTATCCCCTTTTCATTAGCACTAGACCAAGGAGATTATTTTAGCATCACACCTACCATCAGCTCCTCACTTTACCGCACAGATCCCTGTGCTACTCATATGAAGCAATTAAAGGATTATTTTCTTTTTTACAAGGGTTTTGAATTTTTATAGTGCTGGCAATATTAAATACAAAAAAAAAACATGAAACAGCAAAATAGTAAGAGGCACGCTTGTGTAATGGTTATTTTCATAGAAATGGAAACAGTGAAAAGTTCAATTCCTGCACAAGGGTGATTGAGGTTCACTTTGTGCTGATGCTCATGGGTAAAGGCATGAATCCATCCATCCCTTCTCCATCCAATTATGGGTAAGTAGTAGAGCAGATAAGGCTCTCTCAAACCTTGGTATGGTAACCTGTCTAGAAGAAGGAAAACTCTGAATTCAGACCAGTTGTACACTGCCTAAAAAATTCACATCTTCTATATACTTCTTCCATCACAGTTGCAGTGCTTGGATACCATTGGTAAAAAAGACAACATAGTCCTCCTTGTGGTCTACATACTTCTTCTCTAGGTGTTGCAGTGCTTGGATACCTTTGGTAAAATGTCAACATAGTCCTCCTTGTGGTCTACATACTTCTTCCATCACTGTTGCAGTGCTTGGATACCATTGGTAAAAAAGTCAAAATAGTCCCCTTGTGGTCTACATACTTCTTCCCTAGGTGTTGCAGTGCTTGGATACCATTAGTGAAAAAGTCATTAACAGCAGATATGTCATCATATGAACTCTCAGTCCACCGCTTCTCATTCATTTTGTTTTGTTTATTCATACTCAATTTTCCTTTCAAGAACTTCTTTTCATTCTTCTTATTTCTCCTTTTTTGATTCTTTTTGTTTTTTCTTTTTATTCATTCATTTATTTGTTTTAATTCTATGTCTACCCTATTTTCATTCTTTGTATTTTTCATTCACTTCTATAATTTTTTTTTCATATTGTTCTCCCCATTCTCTTTCCTTCTACTCAATATTTTCCTTCCTTTTCTTATTTTCATATACATCCTCTTTTTTTTTCTTTTTTCATTCTCCTTTTGTTTTGTTGTTTTTTCATTCTTTATATTTTCATTTTCATTCTTCATTTTTTTCTTCGCATCTTTCTTTCTATTCAACATTTTCCTTCCTTTTTTTATTTTCAGATACCTCCTTTTTTTCTTCTTTCTCCATTGTTTGTTCTATTTTCATTCTTTCTATTTTTTCCTTCTCATCCACAATTTTTTCTTCTATTTATCCCTTCATTCTCTTTCTTTTTACTTAATATTTTCTTTCCTTCTTCTTATTTTTAGATACCTCTTCTTTTTTGACTGTTTTTCTTCATTCTCCTTTTTTCTTGTTCTATTTTCATTCTTTCAATTTTTCTTTCACATCCATCATTTTTTCTTCTATTTTTCTTCTCATTCTCTTTCCTTCAACCCAACATTTTCCTTCCTTCTTATATTCAAATACTTCCTCTTCTATTTCATTCTTTCAATTTTTCTTTCAATCATCATTTTTTCTTCTATTTTCTTCTCATTCTACAAATACTTCCTCTTTTATTTTCTTTATCTACAATTCTCCTTTTTTCTTGTTCTATTTTCTTCACCTCATTCATTTTTTTTCTTTCTTTCACCTTCATTATTTCAAGAACATTTCTTCATCTCCCCCCACCCCAAACCTACTGCCGCCTTTACCGTTCTTTACTTTTCGCACTTATTCAACCAATTTTCTGTCTTCTCTTTTCATTAAACTTTTTCCTACTTTTCACCTTTTTCTCTTTTTTTTTCTTTTTCTTTTTGTGTGTTGTGTGTGTGTTGTGTGTGCGTGTGTGTGTGCGTGTGTGTTGGAGGTGGGGTGGTGGTGAAGGAACAAGCATCATCAATGAATAGTTCACACCTTCCAGCTGATTTAACCCAGGTAATAATAAAAGCCGTTCAACCAATAAGATGACATTCTCAATAATGAAATCTGGTTTTATTGCCCGAATAAGAGAGTTTTCCCTGGTGAATGATTGAGGCTAAGTATTTGCCAGCATCGTCTTCCTGCATTTCTCAATTCCCTCGTCTTTTCAATGTAATTCAATCCTTCTCCTTGAACAGCATTTCACAGGATGCCTGAGCCACATAATAGCCAAAGACATTCAACTCTCACATTTCCTCATAAAGAAAAAAAATGTTGTCATCAGAATTGCAATTAAATAGCAATATAGAAAGACTGCATATAAATTTCTTATTAAAAAAAAAAAAAAGAAAAAGAAAAAGAAAAAGAAATAGCTTCACTGGATTCTGGTTTGATATATTGGTCAAAAATTAGCTATATATTAATTGGATGAAAAGAAGAGACCATGACAGATAGAAAGATAAAAGAAAAAAAAAAAAATATTTGTTTTTTTTTTTTGTTTTTTTTGCTAGACTAGGAATCGCAAGATTCTTGGTTCGATACCATACCTCGCCAATTCAGCGTATGAGTAGCACAAGGATCTGTGTGGTAAAGTAAGGAGCTGATGGTAGATGTGGTGCCCCACCTCAGACGCTAAAAATAATCTCCTTGGTCTAGTGCTAGAGAAAAAGGGATAGACTCCCTCGCTGTATGGCTCGTACTGACATTAGGGAACCCAAACGATGACCTTACAGCTCAAAATAAAGATTTTTTTTTAGTTTTAGGGCCAGTTTAGTTCAGTCCGTAGAGTGTCTGCCTGGAATCACAAGGTTCCTGGTTCGATACCAGCCCTCGCCAACTCAGCATATGAGTAGCACAGGGATCTGTGCGGTAAAATGAGGAGCTGGTGGAAGGTGTGGCACTCCACTTCAGATGCAAAAAAACGATCTCCTTGGTCTAGAACTAGTGATAAGGGGATAGACTCACTTACTGTCTAGCTGGTACCAACTTTAGGCAACCCCGACAACTTTACTTATAGCTACATGAAAATAAAGCAAAAACTCTTCAAAGCAGTGCAACTGTATGGCTGTACCACTAGGACTCTAACTGTTAGATAATAACTGAAGCAGCCTATTTATTTCATAATATCTTATCTTATCATAAAGGAGATTGTGCATTTGTCTGTCTGTAACAGAAACTATATTACTACTCAAGTCACAATTCCCTTAGTTATTTACGTCACATTCTCCATGTTTTTAGTTTTTATTAAAACTTTAATTATCAATAAAATTGCTTTACATTAGTAATACTGTTGGCCAAATCTCAGGGATAACTCTTAAAAGAAATCCATTAACAAGAAGAAATAACTGTAATTTTATTCTTTACTTCGTATTTTAACTAAATAGTTAGATTATGAAGATTTAGCAATGAAAGATGGGAGTGATGGAAGAGTAAGTTTAAGTTGTTCTATTTTTCAATTATACCCCCTCTGTTTCAAATCCTTTTATCTGCATTCTTATTTACTTTCAGTAGATATTTTATTACATTAAAACTTAAATACTTGCACCCGAGGATGCATATATTTGCTAGTATATATAATATAAAAATTCAAAAGTTCATGTTTAATCTTGGAGAAGAGACATGGAAACCTACTTAGGTTCAGATAGGTAAGACAGATAGATGGATTTGTGGAATGAAATCAGTGGGTAAGTAGTTGATTTGAATGAAGGTGCTCTTTAGAGGTGGATTCTAAAATGAAGTTCTTCTTTTCTGCACTGCACATAAGAGATTGGTGTTTAGGAAATAAAACCATCAAAAACAAAAATACACCTGAGAAAGAGCCAGCTGACACTAGACCAAATGAAGAGAGACCTCAACTAAACCAACAGAGATAAGAAGAAAAAAATTAAAATTAGTGAAATAGATCACTAATTAGGACTGAGCCTATTCTAGAAGTGACCACCCAAAGTGGATTTAACAGGTTTGAATTCAGGGTTTTCCTTCTCCTAGACTGGTTTCCTAACCAAAGTTAAAGAACCCAGTCTGCCCTATTATTTTACCCATAGCTAGAGGGAAAGTAGTTGGATTCATACCTTTTCCAAGAGTATTAGTGTAATGTGACCTGTAGCTTCATCCAGGATTTGAACTCAGGTCGATGACTTCCTTTCCTATGACTCTAACCATTACACCACAGGCATATTTGTCTCATACCCCACTTGTATGGACTGGGCACAAGGCCTTGTTTTAATGTGGGCCCACCCACAAGCCGAAGCTCATGGGTGGGAAAGAACAAAAATTGTGTCGATCCCCTCAGCATTCTCCCTCAAGGGGGGCGCCTCAGGCGCTGGACAATAAACCCAGCCCTGCCCCGCTATTATTTACAAAAACCTAATCCAGCGGCCGAAGCTCACTGGACCTCCCGGTTGGGAGTTTGTAGGTCTGTAACCATTACACCACAGGCCTCCAACAAGAAGACTCAAAAGAAACAGATAAGAAGTAATAAGAATAATAAGAGGCATAATGAAGCACTTGGAGAAAAAGATATATGGGAGCTATACAAAGACGCTGCTTGGTGTCTTTAACAAATCTTGATAGCAGCACTCCACAAGAAATCAGCTGTACAGCCACTTGCCCCTTATCACACAAACCATCAGAGTAAGATGAATGCTGCAGAAACAAGGAGGAAATCAAAAGTGATGTTCTCCTGTGGACACCTGCACATGGACACACCAGTACAGGTACTGACCAGCAAAAATCTACATCAATTAGCTATGTGTGGATTATAGATTCTGCATGGAGGACCTGCCAGGAGTAATAACTGATAGAGACAGTTGAAGAGAGAGAGAGAGATAGTCATGGATATCCATGCTGTCAGCACAACCTGATGATAATGATAATGATGGCAACATGGCTAAGAAAAAAAAAAAGGAAGCAGGACATGATTTTTCTTTAAAAATATATTTTTGGGAGACTTTGAACTTCTATTTCCAAATCACAAAGTTCTTAAAAAAAATAAATAAATAAAATAGAATAAGCTAATATATCCTTAAATAAACATGGTTTAAAAAAAAACAAATCTATATAGTTCAAACTTTTTCAATATTAATCTATTTTTAATGGAACATTTCAGTGGGCCAAAAAATTTCATTAGAAAATTTTATTAGAAAAAAATAACTGGTCAGAGATCTTTTCCACATTGTTACACACAATTCAGGAAATAAAATATTAGAAAAATAGAAAAGCTTCGATACATAGAATAAAGATTGGCAAATGCCTACATATTTCGATCAAATACATCTTATAAATGTTCTGGGTGTTTTAATATATCTAAACTAAGCTAAATATTTTTAATATATCTAAACTAAGCTAAAGTTTATCATGAATTATTATTGTTATTTACTCTTTTTGAGTTTTCACATCAGCTTTAGCTGATGGCCTTTCACTGGAATCTGAGTGACAGCAAGTCTCCTCAGGTCTCCAGGACTCTTCTGAGTATTCTGGCAGATTGCAGCAGTGCAGTGTTCTGAATGGTTTCAATCCTTCCTCTGATTCCCAAACTTTCCAGACCCTTTTCCAATCCTTTTGGGGCTGTTCCAAGTGCACCAACCACAATTGGTATCACTTTCATATTCCATAACTTTTTCAGTTCTCTGGCAAGGTCCAGATATTTATCCATTTAAAAAAATTTATTATTATTATTATTATCATTGTAAAACATTGTAACTTAAACAGTGGTACCTTGACTTACAAGTGTGCCAACTTCCGAGTTTTCCGAGTAACGAGCTGTCACCCAGACAATTTTTTTGCTTTGTGTTACAAGCTAAAATTTGAGGTATGAACACTCTTATGTTAATAAGTCCACTAAAAATATTTAATTTTCCAAATTTATTACACCCAAGAAAAATATTAGTTATAAAAGAATAAACATCAAAACATTACAGCACATAATTCCTTACATTCTATTTTATCATATTTTTATATAATACAGAGCTATTTTTTTAATTAAAAAAATAACATGACTAAAAATAGTGTGTTTTGGGGAGGGCTGAATAGATTAATAGTATTTTAGTTTATTTCAATAGTGAAAATCGATTTGATATACGAGGAAATTGAGTTATGAGCGGAATAAATAAAACTCATAAGTCAAGGTACGACTGAATATTCAAACTAGATGCAGAGCAATACCTTCTTGGTAGAGTGGGAGATGAAGTCAATTTGGTTTGATTTCTTTGTTTAATGGCATATCAACCTTCCTGGATTATTTAATGCCAAAGCCATCATTGTAGAACAGTAGTGGGAGTATTTAACCCATAGTTGGGTGATATGAAGGTTCATATCTTTCCCAAAGGTATTATTCCAAAAGTGAATGTAATAGTGCAACTGAAGTTTGAACTAAGTTACTACGATGTCGCAGACCAGCACGTTAGCCACCACATCACAGGGACTCCTCACAGACCCTAATAGGTACTACCACACTGTTTGAGAGTGAACTTGAGAGTAATGGCAACAAAGGGATACTCCACTGTTACGATTTTATAGGCCATCCTTTAGGCTTCAAGCAAGTGCGCTTGTCCAGCGGAAATCCTTGGCAAAGAATCCTTTGGTTGTAAGTTCCTTCATCAATGATTGCAAATGGACATCTGTTCAGTATCAGTGAATAAGTAGTTAATTAGCCACGCATTATGGCTGTTTATTGGCAGAGGAATAAACCATGTGACCCTGCCTAGTCTATAAATTTAGGTGGTGAATTGTAGCATACCTTATATACAAAAATATTCCAACATTCACATTCTCTAAAGGTTCAGAACTGGAGTCCCACTACTGGATGCCATTTAGTCCCACTTTTTAGTCACTTTTTGTGTGAGGCTTGCTCCCAAGAAGAGGATAATATATATGAGGAAATAGTAACAAGCAGAATGAATAAAACACATGAGTCAGGGGTACCACTGAATATTCAAACTTAACAAAGTTTATTTATTGGAAAGCTGAGAAATAAACTTATTTTTGGTGGCACATGGAACCAGGAAATTTCCCAGATAAAAATTGGATACTTGCAACTAAGATTTAATGATTGATTGATTTTGATGACATATCAAACAGTCTTGGATTATTTTATGCATAGAGTTTAGAAAATCTATGTTGTTCAACAGTTGTGGAGCCTCAGGTGGCAAGTTAGTTTAATTCTGGACTTGCAAATGAGGTCACACACATTGCAAGGGAAATTCCCATCTGCATGTGGTGGTTCATGACAATGAAGACGTTGCTGCTCTGCAGCCCTATTAATTTCGATATTGAGCTGCTCAGATCCTGTCTGGCATGTTTCTAGCCAAACCTGTCTGTTGGGGGCCAGATATATAAACTTATTTTTGGTGGCACATGAAACCAGGAAATTTCCAACTAGATCAAAACTGGATTCTTCTAACTAAGTTTTAATGATTGATTGATTTTGATGACAATCAACCTGTCTTGGATTATTTTATGCCTAGAGGTTAGAGAATCACATTCACTGTTCATTCATATTTACATTTACTAGTGGGACCTCTGGATATACCACAGTCCTTTTAATTTTTCTTTTAGAAGTCCATTGCAGACAATGATGACATCTCTACATGTTCTTCAACAGTTGTGGACTCCCAGGTGGCAAGTTAGTTTAATTCTGGACTTGCAGATGTGGTCACACACATTGCAAGGGAAATTCCCATCTGCATTTGGTGGTGCATGACGACAAAGACGTTGCTGCTCTGCAGCCCTATAAAACTCAATATTAAGCTGCTCAGCTCCTGTGTGACATGTGTCCAGTCAACCATGTCTGCTGGAGGCCGGCATATATTCCAGGCTTGAAGGTGAGATAGTGCATTTCTTCAGTGTCATCTTCATATGCCACAGTATGATAATTCAATTATTACGTTTGATGTTTACTATCTTTCCCCAACTCTCTTTATTTCTTTCTTATTATCTTTTTTTGTGTAGCCTGTTCTTTTTCTTCCCTTTCTTTCTTTATAATAAAAACAAATGGTCCATTATTTAGCTGAGGTGACAATACTCATTTAGACATTTTAAAATCCATCCAACCAACCCTAGCTATGAGTTAAATAATACCACTACTGTTCTTCTACAAGGATAACTTTGGCATTAAATAACCCATGAAGGTTAATAATATTATTAAACAAAGAAACCAGTGACCATTACTAGTGAGTTTGATTCTAATCTGTTCCCTATATTTCAACTATGTGCTCAGGGTTGTGTGTACTATCCCCGAACCCCCGACCAGAGGGGGCTCAATCCTTCATGAAGGCCCCAAAAGGGCAGGTTTCTTATATTTTCAAAATTCCAATCATGCTGTTACGCTCACTTTTGGACTAATACCCTTGGGAAAACTATGAACACCTTCATTCTGGGGCTATGGTTAAACAGTACCACTACTGTTCTTCTACAAGGATAACTTTGGCATTAAATAACCCATGAAGGTTAATATACTATTAAACAAAGAAACCAAAGCAAAGACAATATCCTTTTTAAGCAATTATTCTTCTTGTAAAATTCACAGTATTTGCACATACCCTTAAGACAAAACATATATGTAAATGTCCATATTATTGCATTTTACCTTTTTAATGATGATGAAAATAATTTGAACAAAATAAACTCAGCATATGAGTAGCACAAGGATCTGTATGGTAAAGTGAGGAGCTGATGGTAGGTGTGATGCTCTACTTAAGACACAAAAATAACAATCTCATTGGTCTAGCACTAGTGAAAAAGGGATATACTCCCTCACTGTCTGGCTGATACCAACCTTAGGCCACCCCAACGACTTTATTTTTTTTTATTCTTCTTGTAAAATCCACAGTATTCACAAAGACCCTAAGACAAAACATATACAGGGATAGACTCCTTCGCTGTCTGGCTGATACCAACATTAGGCCACCCCAACGACTTTATTTTTTTTATTCTTCTTGTAAAATCCACAGTATTAACACAGACCCTTAAGACAAAATATATATGTGAATGTCCATATTCCATTAGCTTGTCCTTCCTTTTACCTTTAATAATGATGATGATGATGATGATGATGATGATGAAAGCAATTTGGACAAAATAATTTCTGTATGACAATGCACTGATCTTAATCGGGAAGCTATTTTGTCCGAGGCAATGCCGGGTCATCTTGCTCAAGATTAGATTGCTGTAATAAAAAACCTCCTTGACATTTTATTTTTCTGCTAATCATAATTCTGCCCGTATCTAGTTCTGAAGATTCATTTCTTTCACTGATGAGTCAGTCTTCTTCTTTATTAAGAATATTCGTTATGGCTTTTTTTTTTTTTTTTTTTTTTGTAGGATCCTCAGGCCTTTTTCGTCTTTCCCATCCACATGACAGCCCCATTAAACATTAAGCTGCCATTCAAGTCAATGATTTAAAAAACAATGAAGACAATTTCATATTTATCTGCTGAGCGAATTACATGCTCATTTTGTCAATTTCGTATTCAATAAAGAAATACAAGGAGAGGGAAGTTGCCTATGACTGGATACACATGCCTCCTGGATATAATGATACAGGTAGAATTGTCAGGCTGAATCATTATACATTTATAAACTGCTTAAAAAAAATGTTTATATAAGTAAGCGATACATTCCAAACATCTTTAGCTGGATATGGTGGTGAATACTCTCAATTCTTTTTCATTTTCTTTTAAATCTTTGTCAGCATCATTTCATTTTCTTTACGTGCCTTTAAATGGCACCAATGAAAAAAAATGAGGAAATAGTTATAAAATTTTGTATCATTTACATTTTTCAGACTGTTTAGCTCAGTCGGTAGAGCGTTCGGCTAGAAACCACAAGGTTCCTAGTTCGATACCAGTCCCCGCCAACTCAGCGTATGAGTAGCACAGGGATCTGTGTGGTAAAGTAAGGAGCTGATGGTAGGTGTGGCGCTCCACCTCAGATGCTAAAAACAATCTCCTTGGTCTAGCGCTATTGAAAAGGGGATAGACTCCCTCGCTGACTGGCTGATACCGACTTTAGGCCGCCCCGTCGACTTTACTTTACTTACTTACTTATATATTTATATATATAACAATAGATCTCATCAGGGACAATTCATGCACACTCCAGGAACAAACAATGTGTCTTGTGCAATCTGTAACAAAGTCTGTAAGTCAGCTTCTGGTCTTAAGAGACATATGGTGGTGCATAAGCATCAAATTTTATTATCTGATCCATCTGATACAACGGGAAGGATATCCTTCCTATGTCATATCTGCATCAAACTTTGTGGATCTACAGTGGGTTTGATGAGTTATTTGAGGGCTCATGAGAGGAAAAGTTCTGGTGGTGGGGTTATAGGATTGTGAGGGACGGCAGTGATCTGTATAGATTATGCTATTGCTATTACTATATATAACAATAAAGATGAACAAAAAGTGATAAGACAAACAGGAATTTTATGTTTGTTTTTTTTCTTATGTCATTGTCAGAAGAAAATTTCTAGTGAAAGAAATTGTTTTTAGAAAGTTTTAAAAAAAGTTTTCTAAGTGTTTGATAAGGCAAAAAAAATGTATTAGAAGTGACAAGTCCATCTGTTCAGTGAAAACCATCTTCTAGCAAGGCTCATCTGTTATTTACAGATTTGAGCTCTTTAGTGATCGTAACATATGTATACTAATATATGTATTTATCAGTTAAAACTCTGCTCCTTACTGACAGCTGAAGACGGCCGAGGGGTTAAGGAATCGGACTGATGAAAAGTCAGTTGGCATTCGCTCCCAGTTATAAGTAGTTGCTAAGTCTAGCCACACTGAAGAGACATGACCAGTCCCCAAATGAATAGCAGAGCTTGGGTAATTTGATATGTGTAGTAAAGCATCAGGAAGCTGACTTTACTTTTATTTTTATTATGCATGGACTTTCCATGAAAACCGTTCTGTGTGTATATATATATATATATATATAATATATATATATACACACACAGAACGGTATGGAAAGTCCATGCATAATACAGCTTCCTGATATACCTAATGAATCAGATATACCTACTAAAAGTTTCGCTTAGTGCTCTTCAGGGCTAAGATCTGACTCCTTATATACAAAAATCCTGACTAGGTAACCAGTCTAGGAGAAGGAAAACTCTGAATTCAAACCTGTTAAACTTCGCT
Source organism: Doryteuthis pealeii (assembly GCA_023376005.1). Taxonomy (NCBI): domain Eukaryota; kingdom Metazoa; phylum Mollusca; class Cephalopoda; order Myopsida; family Loliginidae; genus Doryteuthis; species Doryteuthis pealeii. The sequence continues at coordinate 51,132,857 of CM042151.1, read as the reverse complement.
TAAGAAATTGACCTTGTGTCACACCCTGCTCATGTGAGGGGTTGGTAAATATATGTATACAAAATCCTTATATATATATATATATATATATATATATATATATATATATAAGTATTTTTGTTTTAGTTGTAAGAGTTTCATGTATGCTTCAGATATTTGATGTCAAGGTTAGAAAAAATAAATGTACTGGGTTTTTTGATGCATGAAAGAATAGTGAAACTAAGCGTTCAGATTTGACTTTTTTCGGATTAATAGTGTAAATGATGCTGAATTAGATTTATATATATAGTGGCCTAGTATTGGTATCAGCCAGAGAGAGAGAGAGAGAGAGTCTATCCCCTTTTCACTAGTGCTAGACCATGGAGATTGTTTTTGCATTTGTTAAGTGGAGTGCTACACCTACCATCAGCTCCTCACTTTATTGCATAGATCCCAGCTGATATGAACCCAACGCTACTACCCCATGACTCTGCATTCCATGTCAATGCACTGTCATCAGACAGGAAGGTGTATTTCAGTTATTCAACTTTCTTCGTCTGACTCACATTTTTTTTCTCCCAATTTGGAGCCTGACCCAAACTTTCTTGTACATTCAGTTTTTAATCCAGAAATTTCCTCATAAAAAGACATTACTGAAAGCTCAGCACAGACCTTCTGGCTAAACAGTAAAATTTAATATAATGTCTTTAAAAGTAAAGAAATCTTGTCCATTTTATAAAATGGAATCTGAGGAGAAAGCTGAATACTAAAAACTGCCTCTGGGACATTGTATGGAATTGGGACATCAACGAGAGAAGTTAGAATAGTTAATTTTATGTTATTTTGAATGCAACTTGTGCCAATTTATTTTCTAAGTTTCAACAAATCAAGGAGGCTGCTATTTGCAATTTGACATTGGCCTTCTGGCCATAGTAAAGGCGGTTTAAGAATTTAAAAGCTGAGTGATAACCTTCTTTAATAAATTACAAAATGAAAAATAAAATAGAAAAAAAAGATATCAGAATTTTTATTGCCACGGTGTTATGAGCTATTTGACATTTCAGGATGATTGTTTAAACTTTAACTTTATCCTAAAAGGTGTACAAACCAATAACATTTTGATTGGTAATTTCTTTTTTTTTTCTTCAAGTGGTGCTGTGTAAGATTGTATATTTAAAAACATTGAAAACAGATTGCATTTTAGGGGGAAAATATGTTTGGTGTTAATTAAGACGTTCAGAGATGTATAAGAAGTGTTTATTTTGCTGTAAGGGCTTCAATTTTGGAATCTTAACCCTTTTGTTGACAAAGTGACAATTTTTGTTGCCAACAGTACAGACGCAGAGTGACATTTTTGTCATTTTTGGTAGCTCAATATGAGGCATTTTCCTATTGATTGTTCATTGACCAATTCAATGTTAATGTATAGAAACATCGTTATGAGGGCTGGTATTAAACAAGGTCACCTCCTTAGGTATTTAGGTCTCTATTGGTAAATCCAGGGCCAGTTGAGCTCAGTTGGTAGAGCGTTCGGCTAGGAATTACAAGGTTCTTGGTTCAATACCTGGCCTTGCCAATTCAGCTCCATCTCAGATGCTAAATTAATCTTTTGGTCTAGAGCTAGTGCAAAGGGGATAGACTTCCTCGCTGTCTGGCTGATACTGACATTAGGCCGCCCCGACGACTTTACTTTTACTTTTTTTATTAGTAAATCCAATGATAGACAAGTGTATAGTCTCAGTAGTAGAAATTCTGTTGAAATCCTAGACAGAACCAGAGTGTACATCTTGTAGCAGAGAATCCAGTTGTAGTATTCCTTCTGGATTTCACATCAATTACCAATGACAAGTGCATTCTATGTCGTTTTTCATCTGTCAATACCTGCCTGCTGCTGATTTTGGGAAAGTCTATGAATAACAGTGGTGATTTCTTGTAAATCTTATACCCAGATAATTCAACAGACCCCACAAGGGCATAGGTGTGTGTAAAGACTGTTTTTTAAAAATATCCTAATTAAAAGTGAGTGTTTTATTGTTCCTATGTATTGTACTATGGCACACAATAGAAAATGGTTATGGTCAACTGAGTTCAAATTTTAGATGAAGATGTTTGAATTTCACATAGCACTATGAGTAAATAATAGGGCAGACTGGGCTCTAGGTATGGCAACTGGTCTAGTAAAAGAAAAACTTGTTCAAATCTGTTCTTCAAGATTGATCTTGTATAACATCCTGCTTATGTGGAAGAGTTGGTAACTACATGTATTATGAAACACAATTGTTGATTAAATTATCATGTTTTTTTTTGTTCTTTTTTGTTTATTTTTATTGATGATTAATTGATATGTTTGAACATAGCCTCTATTTTGCAATATATATATATATGTTGATATATAGATAATGTATGTGAGTGTGTGTATATATATATATATATATATATATATATATATATATATATATATATATATACACACATTCACAATGTATGTATATATATATGTATACACACTCACAATATGTATGTATATATATATATGTATACACACTCACAATATGTATGCATAATAATCTTCATACAATGATTGCTATTTACACAGTAGCATTGCAACCAACAAAGCCTTCGCCAGATGATGACTTTGGGTTCAGGTATGTTTTCGGGGCCGAAGCATCATTACCTCTAACCCAGAGCGCCCCAGCAGTATCTCACGATACCACCAGACTTTGTCGGTTTGATGTCACAATATAGGACTGCCATATCCACGCTGATGCGGTTAGAGCTTTCTCCTGGATCTTTTTATGTATTTCCTCTCTGATGGAGAAAGTCCAAGTTTAGACAAAAATGCCGAGGTTGAGTATATATATATATAATGTATGTGAGTGAATGTATATATGTATACATATATACACATTATATATATATATATATATATATATATATATATATATATACATACTTACATACATTATATATATATATATATATATATATATATATACTCAGAAATAATTTTTTCCTTCTCTCTGCAGCTTCAAAGTCAAAGTTATTAAAATTTCTGATTGCAATTATTAATATAAACATGAATGAATATATTTCAAGGAATACACCCTAAGGTGCCCCTGACCACATCGTTAGTGATGTAATTTCCATCACTATATAAATACACACACTCACATTTGTACATGTGTTTATATATATATATATATATATATATATATATATATATACACACACACACACATATGTATACATAATGTGTGTCGGCCTTTGTGTTATGTATATATGTACATGCAAAAACAAAACACTATATTACAATATAAACTTGATGGCTGACTGGATTTTGAAAAATTGATTGGTTTTTCCGGGTTTTTCATAATTGAAAAGAAAATAAGAAAAATTGAACTACGAGATGAGAGAAAAATGAAAATGATGGTGGAAACAAGGATTGTAAAAATGCCGTGAGGATGTATATACACAAACAAAGACTTCAAATGTGATATTAAATGCTCTCCTCCTAGCATCACTAAAATACATCACCCTGACGATTAAGAATTTATGGCATTTTTTTCTCATTTAACATTATCTATCTACCTTTATATCTATATCAGTCTGTCTATCTATATGCATATATTTATGTACCTGTTTGTTTATCTTTCTTTTTTTCTTTGTCTATCTATTAATCTATCTCAGTATGTTTATACCTAAGTCTGTTCATAATCTGTTCTTATCTAACAAATAAAAAACTATTTCTCTGAATGTTTGAGATGAGGCTTGAAGATTAGTATTATCTGCGTTATTCGGAATATTGTCCCCCTCTTCATTGTTATTTGTACAACGTTTCAGCCGATATGCGATCCGGCCTTCTTCAGGTATTTCTTGTCGGACTCAGGAACCTTCTCGGACTCGGGAACCTTTTCGGGCTTGGGAACCTTCTTTTCGAACTCGGGAACTTTCCTGTCGTAATCGGGAGCCATCACAGAACAGGGTTAGGTTCAAAGTTCCATGATGGCTCCTGATTACGACAGGAAGGTTCCCGAGTCTGAGAAGGTTCCTGAGTCCGAGAAGGTTCCCGAGTCCGACAAGAAATACCTGAAGAAAGCCGGAGGGCATATCGGATGAAACGTTGTACAAATAACAATGAAGATGGGGACAATAGTCTGAATAACGCAGATAATACTAAATAAAAAACTTTTGGGTATTTTGGCAAAAAGTTATTATACAAGGATCTTTTGTTAAAGACTACAGAATATTTCTTCTTTATGATGTTTAAGGGTAGAAGTACAAGTCTTGTTGTTTTCTGTATATCAGAACATTTTCTCTACCTGTTAGGATTTTTGTGTCCATTTTTAGGCTTTAGGAAAGAGCAATTTACAGTGGAGACCCCTTGTGGCACTAAGCTTGACCCGTTTTGGTTGGAATCCTTGTGTTCCTCAGTGTTAAGCAGAATCCTTGGTTGTTCATCCGTTCTTCCATGTTAAACACGAGCAACTGAATGCTTTTTCATGAAAGCCATTACATAGCCAAACTACCACATATTCGAGTGTGTTGATTGGCTGATTGAATCCAAGTGGCTACGAAAAGTCTATAGATTTAAATGGTGACCTACAGCACAATATATTCCAACACAACAATCTAGATCCTGATATACAAAAAGCAACAAGAAGACTTTAAGGTCTACACTTGAAAATCATACAGAAAAAATATTCCACGGTCTTTATCAAAATCTGCTGAAATAATATATATGTATATATTCTAGGAATTCAAGGTACAGACATGGTAACACATCTGAGTGGAATTTTAGCATGTCTGTACCTTGAATTCCTAGAATATGACCCTTTTAAATATATCTTAGTAACACATATATATGTGTGTGTGTGTGTGTGTGTATGCGAATGAGTGTGTATGTTACTTTCAGAGTCTCCCTTATATACATATTTACCAACCCCTCTGCACAAGCAGGATGTGACACAAGGTCTATTTCTAAGCAGAGTTTAATTCAGAGTTTTCCTTCTCCTAAACTGGTTACCTTGCCAAGGTTATA
>CM042151.1:51102840-51122840 GCA_023376005.1 Doryteuthis pealeii | reverse complement strand
TACTGAAATTTGTACAAAACTATATGTTTTCAAGTATTCCTATCTAATACTGATAATTTGTACAAAACTATATGTTTTCAAGTATTTTATCTAATACTGATAATTTGTACTAAACTATATATTTTCAAGTATTCCTATCTAATACTGATAATTTGTACAAAACTATATGTTTTCAAGTATTCTTATCTAATACTGATAATTTGTACAAAACTATATATTTTCAAGTATTCCTATCTAATACTGATAATTTGTACAAAACTATATGTTTTCAAGTATTCTTATCTAATACTGATAATTTGCACAAAACTATATGTTTTCAAGTATTCTTATCTAATACTGATAATTTGTACAAAACTATATGTTTTCAAGTATTCCTATCTAATACTGATAATTTGTACAAAACTATATGTTTTCAAGTATTCCTATCTAATACTGATAATTTGTACAAAACTATATGTTTTCATGTATTCCTATCTAATACTGATAATTTGTACAAAAGTATATGTTTTCAAGTATTCCTATGTAATACTGATAATTTGTACTATCTAATACTGATAATTTGTACAAAACTATGTTTTCAAGTATTCCTATCTAATACTGATACTTTGTACAAAACTATATGTTTTCAAGTATTCCTATCTAATACTGATACTTTGTACAAAACTATATGTTTTCAAGTATTCCTATCTAATACTGATAATTTGTACAAAACTATATGTTTTCAAGTATTCCTATCTAATACTGATAATTTGTACAAAACTATATGTTTTCATGTATTCCTATCTAATACTGATAATTTGTACAAAACTATATGTTTTCATGTATTCCTATCTAATACTGATAATTTGTACAAAACTATATGTTTTCAAGTATTCCTATCTAATACTGATAATTTGCAAGCATTTTAAACAGTTAAGCACTTTATACTTAGTTAAATAGAAATATTTTGGAGCCAATGTATTATTAAAGTTCAATGACTTTAAACCTTATCTCAAACAGATATATTTGATCCATAGATGGGACCTAACACTCTTGGTCAAAGTGGACCTGGGATTAATGGCAACAAATAGGTGACTCCACATCCCCTAGAGTTGCAGCATTGGAGCTTCATCACTTAATTCAATTTAGTGTTATACCCAGGATCTGCTTTCTGAAAATAGCTTTTTCAAAACATTCAGTGTGTTTACATGGTTATTTGTTTTAAACTCTTGTTGGCTTATGGTTGAAAAATATGTTGAAAGCACTGATTCTTGCTAAATCACCAAAGTTAAGCAGCAGTAAACCTGTTCAATACGGGGGACTATTTAAGCAACAGTAGGTACTGTAAGTAAAGCCAGTCAGCAAGGGAGTCTATCCCCTTTTCAATAGCGCTAGACCAAGGAGAGTGTTTTTGCATCTGAGGTGGAGTGCCACACCTACCATCAGCTCCTTACTTTACCGCACAGATCCCTGTGCTACTCATACGCTAAGTTGGCGGGGACCGGTATCGAACTAGGAACCTTGTGGTTTCTAGCCGAACGCTCTACCGACTGAGCTGACCATTTGGCATAAAATGATTGATAGAATAAAATAACTGAAATAACTGAGCTCTTGTGGTTAAATTAAGAGTACATAAATTAAATATACTTAGAATACAAGGGTCAGCTGAAAAGTTCAGAGGCTGACTAAGATACTCACCCAGCCTTCGGACCTGTGTCCAGTAGCTTTAACCACTGAACCGGTGATGTAATTAACGGCAATATCCCAGTGGTCCATCCCCCAAGCAACACCTACTCCTTGATTTAATGGGGCAGGGCTTGGCTGATTGCCCAGTCCCTGAGGCACCCCCGTTGAGGGGGAATGTCGAGGGGATCCACACAATTTTTGTGCATGCCATGGCATGAACTTCAGTTTGTGGGTGGTCCCACATTAATAGGACCTTGTGTCTGACCTGCATAAGTGGGATGCATGGTAAATACTATACTCTCATGGAATGTGACCAAATGAGGTTTATTTTTCAACATAGTACCCCTAGCAGTCAACACACTTCTTTCATTGATGTTGCAGTGCTTAGTTCCCATTGGCAAGAAAAATGTGATGAACAGCAGATATAACATCATCATATGAAATTTTCAGCCCATCCTCGCAGTATATTTATTTTTTAAAAGTGTTTTATAATTTGCTTGAAGCGTTGTGTTTACATTGGTTTGTGGGTTGGTTTTGAAGGCTATCACAATGCAAGTGTAAAGAAAAATGAAGTAACTATGATGTTGTTGGCTTATCTTTGATTCATTCTTAATATTTAGAGATAAATATCTCTTTGTCAGAAGATTTCTGAAAGTCTGAAACTGTTGCTAGGAATTGTCCATTCTGTTTTGTGCCTTATATATTCCAAATTCTCTGCATGTGTGTATGTGTAAGAATGTGTGTGTGCTTTATGTGTGTGTGTTTGTATCATTCTAGGTTTGGCCTACACTTTTTTGTTTTATTATTAAGCAATAGTTTGTTTATGTGTGTGTGTGTGTGTGTGTGTGTGTGTGTGTGTGTGTGTTCTCCAGGCACATCTGGTTTTATTTTTATTTTTTTATTTTTTAAAATTCTATTTCTTTCCCCTGTTAACTCCTGCTAATTTATTTTTTAGTTTAAAATTTGAGTATGTAAGTTCTTCAAGATCGACACAATATTTTCACCTCCTTTTTTTAAAAAATTTTAGATTTGAATGAGTTGTCTTTTTATTTTCTCAAAATGACTTTTATTGGTGCCCCAAAATTAAAAAAAATGTTATTATCAGAATTTTTCAATTATCTCAAACTAAATTTACAACTCGAATTGTAAGTGAAGTTGAGTATATAAAAAAGATGCCATTAAAATAAATCTCTTTCTCTATACATTTACTGGACGTTCTAAAAAGGAAATTTGTATATAGAGTAGCACAGAAATCACTTAACATTTTATAGAATAAATAACGTCTTTTTATAAATTTATTATCTATTTTATTTGAGGGATATTATACTCAATTTCAGTTTCCATTTCTTTTTTTAATTGCATGTCAACCTTTATGGGCTATTTAATGGCAAAGCCCTCCTTATAGAAGAACAATAGTGGTACTATTTAACCCATACCTGGGGAGATGAGTGGGTTCATACCTTTCCCAATGGTATTAGTCCAAAGATGAATGTAATAGCACAACTGGAGTTCAAACTTTCTTACTCTGATGTGGCAGTCCAGTGCAGTATGCTACAGGGACCCTCCATGTTATATTCCACAAGGAGTTAACCAAGGTTAAAGAGTCCAGTCCACCTACTTATAGCTGGAGGGAGAGTAGTTGGATTCATACTTTTCCCCAAAGTTAGTGCTATGTGAAATGCAAAAATCTTTGTCCAGGATTTGAACTCATCTCATGTCCATTTCCTATGACAGTAGCCATCGCACCACATGCCTCCACTAATATATATATATATATATATATATATATATATATATGTATGTGTGTGTGTGTGTGTGTGTGTGTGTGTGAGATTTAATATATGATTTGAATATATGTGTATATAATGATTTTATATATATATATATATATATATAATATATATATATATATATATATATATATATATATATATATATATATATATAATATTATATAATATATATATATATATATATATATATTATAATATTATATATATATATATACATATATATATATATATATATAAATATATGTATACACACGGACACACACACAAAAAATATATTATATATATATATATATATATATATATATATATACACACACACATACACATTATGTGTGTGTGTGTGTGTGTGTGTGTGTGTGTATATACAGGATAAAATGTTTAAGTGAATATAAGAAATTGACATGAAAATCAAAATTTGGTGGAGGATTTATTTGATATGACTTCAGCATGAAATAACGGAGCAAAGTTAGTTGTATGTAAAACCTACCAACCAACCATCCAACCAGCCAATATGGCAGCTTGAGAAGAATATGAAACCTCTTAATATGCCATTGTTTTTAACCTTATATGCAAAATTTGATGAAAATATCACATAAATCCATTTTTCCTTTTATAGCCAGTAGAATCAAATATTACATCTTCAAAATTAGCTTTGTATGCATTGTAGCATATGATCATATTGATGTACATTTTCCACTACACCCCTCAACCCTCCAACTAATATTAATAATACCAGAACGACCAAATTTCATACACTTATTAATTGGTCTGACCCTCTGGGAAAGTCCCCACGGCTTCACATTTTTCCTGAAAGTAATTAATCAATCAATTACGGTAATTTGATTTCATATAATTAATTAGCTGATTTAATTATGCAGAAACTTCTGCTTTTGTACTGCGGCTTTGCCATTGTCAATTGAGAAAGCTGATTTTTGAGTCTGTCGGAATTGTTTTTAGTGTTCTTATTCGTTTTTAACGTTCGTTTAATGAATCTCTAGCCAGTCCAATTGGCAAATATTGAAACCTTGCAGCCAAGTGGGAATGGAAAAGAGGTTGCGTGGGGGTGGAGTTGGGGGGGGGTCTGTGTATCAAATTTTCTCACTTTCAAGTTTTCTAGTATTGGCAGCATATTAAAATATAAAAGGAAATTCAGGAGGAATTTAAAATTGCTTAGAAGGAGTTTAAAGAGGTGTGCAATTAGTGCATATGCGTGCATGCATCTGTCAATTAATTTGCAGCAAATCTCTCTCTCTCCCTCTCTCTCTCTCTCTATATATATATATATATGTATATATATATATATAGATAGATAGATAGATATAGATAAAAGAAAGGTTATGTATGTCTGTACGTTTGTTTGTACAACGACTAAGTGTTTAAAAAGACGCGCAATTAAGATTGTGGATTTTATTGAACTTTGGTCTTCGCTGGTCTCCACAAATTTTCCTTTATGAAACGGTCATTGTACAAACAGACAGACATACAGAAACTTTCATATATATATATATATATATATATATATATATATATATATATATATATATATATATATATACACACACAAAGATGTGTCAAAAAAGTATCAAGATTTTTTGTACTTTTTGATACATTTTGTATTCTGAAAAAATTTACATTCCATTCATTGTTCATTTCTATCTTGGTAAATGCAGCTTCAATCTTGATACTTTTATGACACAGTTATATATATATATATATATATATATATATATATATATATTTTTTTCTGCAAATTTATCATCAGATGCACACACTAATTGCACATCTTTTTAAATACTCAGTATATATATATATATATATATATATATATATATGAATGATTCTATATGTCTGTCTGTTTGTGCAATGACAGGACACATGTCCTTCTATAAAGGAAAATTTGTGGAGACCAGCAAAGACGAAAGTTCAATAAAATCCACATCCTATTTTATTCAAAAGGGGCAATTAAACTTTTTAACCCTCATTAGAAAAGCTAAATAAAGATATAATAAGGTTATAAATCAATGGTAAATTTTTAAAAAGTAGTTTAAAAAATGAAAAATAAAACAAATTAAAACATAATAAAAAGCAAATTAAACAAATAAAATAAAAAAAAAAATAAGAATAATAATAAACATAAAAACAAGAATATATAAAAGATAAAACAAATATTTAGAAAAAGAATTTTTATTAAAAATTGTGGTGCGCCTGAGCATTATACACAATAAATTTCATTATTATCATAATCAATCTATATATATAGATAAGAGGTTTGGTTTGGTTTGTTTTGTTTTACGGCATATCAACCTCGGTGGGTCATTTAATGCCGACAAAGTCGTGAAATAAATTCATTCTTAATGCATAATAAATTTTGTTTATGAACTCATGTTTTTCTATTCAACCCATAGATGGGACCCTAACAGGTACTACCACTCCGGGTCAGAGTGGACAAGGGAGCAATGGTGATGAAGGGGTGCTCCACATTCCCCAAACCTCCAGAACTGGAACCTCACCATCAGATAGAGTTTAACGTCATTCCCAGGACATGTAGACCCTCAGTCACTGCCTTCTAGCACCCATATGATAAGAAGATTGGGGATTGCCATAAGGGCAATAGGGTTGGGGACAATCATATAGGTACTAAGGCTTGACGTGGCCAGCCGATTGATCGGAGGGTGCCTCTCTGACTGCCCGTCTAGCCCAAGAAAAGCCTAAAGTGGAATATTGCAAGTCATGGACTGCTCAGCCACCTGGTTTCTATCCTTAAGCATCACGGGTCGCCACCCACAGCCAACAGGTGCCCTATTGGGGGAGTCTTACCCCTCTGCAGAGGTGCAGTCGGTTGCATTCTAGCATCCCAGCCGACAGGGCAGTATAGATAGATTTATTTTCAACTTTTGAAGTCCTGGTAAATCTGTGGTGTTCATTAAACAACACAGTAAAATGACATCAAAAAGTATAAAGATTGAAGTTTTTTTTTTTTTTTTTTAATTTCAAAATTCAAATAAAGATGAGTAAAGTAATTAACAGCATAGATCCCCAGGGAGTTAACCCACCCAGGCAATACCTGCCCCCTTGATTTAATGGGGCAAGCTGGGTTTATTGCCCAGTGCCTTGAGGAGGAATGCTGATGGGTCTATGCATTTTTTGTACCTACCATCTCATGAGCTTCAGTTCGTGGGTGGTTCCACATTAAAAAGACCTTGTGTCACATCCACATATGCATAGATAACTACAATGCATTAAGTTATCAATAATTCATAATTAATGGCAGAGAATGCTCAAGTCAAATTATTCATTATGTTGACCATAGACTGAAGAAGTAAAAACAAACTCATAAGTAATGTCCTCTTAAGGACTCCTACCTATGGACACACCAGTGTTGGCTGATCAGCAAAAACTTAAATTCTTTAGCTTAGTGTGGACACAGGGATGGCTGACAGGGACAGATGGTGAGAGAGAATCAAGCGAATCCATGCCTTGATGATGATGATTAAAAAATTGCAAAAATAATTTTTATGGCAGTTTTTTCTCGAGCTTTTTTTTTTTTTTTAATGACATAACTTTTTATGAAAATTAATTAATGTGAATCCTCTGTAAGGAAAAATAAACTTGCCTAAGTATATAAAGGGTGTATTATTATTTAACTGTTACACTTTCATATTTTTAGTTGCAGTGTTTAGTAATAAATAATACCTATTAATATCCATTTTAATCTTCTAATTTTTTCATCTAGGAATAATAGAATACTGGCTTACAATTATTATTCTACTTTTTTCAAATATTTAATTAAACCATTATGTGTTATATTCTACCCAAAGAATTCTTGCCCTACCCAATATTCCAGGTCTTGACGTGAAATTCTACCTGCAAATACTCTATAGAAAATGAATTTGTCTCCAAAAATGACCATTACTGTGTTACACTGTTTTAACTTTGTTCATGGAGGCTTTAGCCCAACATATCATACCATTTTGAAATCCAGTCACTTCCATGTGCAAATTGAAAAAACATTCCAGGTTGAAGTTGGACTAGCAATCCTGAAATTTTGGATTCCTAAGTTTTTTTTTAAAGTTTTTTTTTTGTGTGTGTGATATTTTAATGGTATTTTTATAACTTGGAAATAAATTTGTGAATAATCAAAATTAATTACAAAATTCAAAAGGAGCTAGCTTAAGTACTGCCTAATAGGGTGGCTTTTAAGCTAGTATGCACATGATTTTTCCTCTCTTATCTTTAGTGTAGCATCTTTTATCAAACAACTTGCATTCACTATGTATAGAATTAGTTAAATTTTGTTGAAATTCTTCCTGCCAATACTCAACAAAAAAATGCACGCACACACACACACACATACATACACACATATATATATACACATATATACACATACATACATATATATATATATATATATATTCTTTCAAATCTAGGAAGAAGGAAAAATTCTCATTTTAAAACCAGGGAGGAAGTAGCAACTCCAACTAAAAAAAAAACTTACTAGTTACTGAAAATGCCGTTCCTCCCGCCCATCACAGATGAGGGTGTACTTGTAACCCTATACGCCTCTACAGGATGCACTGTTTTTTATATAGATATGCGCTTTATAATACTAACAAATTATGCATCATAGTTTGTGAAAATTGTTCATTTATTTCTCTTCATATTTTCACTTGTACATAAATTAAAAAATGTAACTTTCAAAATAAACAAAAGAAAAAAGAAAAGAAAAAAAACATGCAAAATACTTGCAAAGGAAAATATTTCTTTTTGTCTTTGTATTTTGTTTATTTATTTATATTTTTCAAAATTTTTTTACTTTGTATTCTTCATGACACAATGCCTTCTCAGCTTGGAATAAAGTGTTGGTAGATTTTGTATACAGGTACTGAACCATTTATGTGGATGCATGCCAGAGGTAATGGTTATTATCATAAGAAACAGACTCAGCGAGACAAGTTCAAATTCTAGACAAGATTGTTTGCATTTTGCTTTGTGCTAATATCCTGAGAAAAGCTATGAGTAAATAAAAGTCGTTGAGGTACCCTATGAGTAAATAAAAGTCGTTGAGGTACCCTATGAATAAATATAAGTCGTTGAGGTACCCTAAAAAAGTATCGAGATCTTTTGTACTTTTTGAAACACGTATTCTGAAAAAAAGATAATGTCCCATTTATTCTTCATTTCTATCTTGGTAAATACAGCTTTAAACTTGGTACTTTTTTGACATACCTTGTATCTTGAAAAAGAAATAATGAATGGAACATTTTTTTTTTCAGAATACAAGGTGTGTCAAAAAATCTCAATAGATTTTTGACACATCTTGTATACTTATAAAACAAAAATAAACAACAAAAAGTCAAGAATAAACTTGTTATTAATGGATACACTTCTAAAACAGGATCTCTTTTATCTTTGATAACCCATTTAAAATGCTTAAAATACCTCAATAGAATACCTGTACCATGTGCAGTATATTGGATGAAAATTGAATAAAAAAAAGTAAACAAAATTATTTTATTTAACAGATACAGGTACAAATTAATACACTTAAAATTTTAAAAATACAATTCTGCATTTTTTGGGGTAAAAAAAAAACAAAAAGAAAAAAAAACAAGAGTAATTTATTTAGAATGTATGGAAAGAAATGTGCAGTGGAGCATTTTGAGGATGGCTTGCATTTTTAGGTTAAAGTCTTCTCCCCATTCTAGAATTCTTTTACATTTTTTCTTCCCTTACAACCACTTGATTTTTACCTCATGGTAATAAATCAAGATTATAATAAATCTAGACAAATTATCATTTACTGTGAGAGGATCACCCATGCAAATCAACTGTCTCACTTGAAATGGCAGCACGTAATTTGTATACCATTGAAACCTAAGCAAAATGGCCGCCTGGTGAATGATAACAATACCAGTTGAGCTAATTTAACAACATGCCAAATTCAAAAGCAACCCATCTTTAAAAAAATAGCCAGTCTTTTTTTTTTTAGGGGGTATGGATTTCTGGAAATCGTATAAATGATTCTGTACATGTATTGGGAAATCATATTTCCATTTGATATAGATACTCAATTAATATCCACAAAACATGGATTACACACCATATCACTTAATTGCAATCACAGAATAAGTCTTAATGAAAAATGGAGTTTCAGATGGTACATTCTCTAACCCTTCTTGAGAGGCATTACAAAATAAATATTATAACTGACTCTCAAATAAAGAGATTTTCTGAAACACGAGTTATCATAATTATATATTTATGTATTGATGTACTTGGACTAGGGTCCTGTCTTGGTTGTTATAGTCAAAATGTTTCAGTTGTTCTACCATCCAGTCCTTTTTATATATCTGTTGTATTCAGTAACCTTCAGAAAATTTCAAATTAAAACTCTATATTTACTCACTTCATGAAAATTAACTTGGTAAAGACGGGAATGCTTCTCCTCTTCTCTCAACAATGAATAAATAATAGGCCAGACTGGGCTCTTTAGCCTTGATAAGGCAACCGGTCTAGGAAAAAGAAAAAAAATGACTTCAAAACTAAAAGGCATGAATCCTTCTATTCTTCTCTAAAATAGAAATAAATAATAGGGCAGACTGGGCTCTTTAACCTCGGTAAGGCAACCAGTCTAGGAGAAGGAAAAAACGACTTCAAAACCACCAGAGTAAAGCCCGGGGTAACTAATTTGCATGTTGTTTTAACATTTCCCAATGCAGGTATAAAATAAATAATTTTAATTCTAATTAGAGGATATCTTGTATTAGTCAATTCTTCTCGGTTTATTTCTCCTTGGGATGTCTTTTTTATGGTTATATGGCCGAATAGTTAAAAGGTAATTTAGTTACCTGGCAGTTGTGTGTTCAATCCCTGGATTAGGTATTGCAAAAAAAAAAAAAAAAATAGAAAAGAAAAAAAAAATTGTTTTACGGGAGGGCAGAAAGTCTTATGACTCCTACATATTGTTTTAACTTTGATTATTTTTTGTTTTAATAACATAATACAGGGGTTGGATACAATAATGGAAAACTAATTTTTCCATTATTGTGTCCAACCCCTGAATATAAGCTATGAAACTATTTTACTTGTAAAAAAAAAATATAATTAAAGATCAAATTATTTTCTAGAATTTCAAGTTATATTATATAATTATTTTACCCCTAAAAAATATGTAGGAGTAATGAGACTTTCGAACCACCCTGAATACTCTGATTAGTGGGAAACAATGGATATCTCGAAGATAAATTAACTTGAAATAATTAACTGATACAAAATATCCTCTAAGCATGAATGGAAGAATAAAAATAATCTAAATTTATGTGGCCTGCTTAGTGTAATGGTTATCATTGTAGTATCATATGCAAATGTGAAAGACTATAAAAGTAGTCTGCCTCAGTAGCAAGGTAGACAGCTACTGCCTTTGCCAAAATATAAACGTATGTTCCCGAGATTGACTGACTTCACAACAATCATCACAGGAAATGGAATCGGCAACCCAAGTTCAAATCCTGGACAAAGCTGTTTGCATTTAACTTTGCACTAATGTTCTTGGGAAAGTCATGTGTATTAATCACAATGGTGCTATATCTTCATTAAATGGCTAGCCTCTAAAATTAGTAGACCAATTCATACACCTTGGTAGCAATATCTCATCAACTGAAAGCAATGTCAACATAGGAACAGGTAAGGCATGGTCTGGTAACATCCATCTATGTAAATAGTAGGGTAGATTGGGCTTGTGGGGTTATTTTCGTATTTGCCTGGGGAGTTGTCTGTCCGTTTAATGTCGCTGGTTCCCGCTAGGGGCCTCGTGTATTTAAGTGGCTGTTTTGAATTTCTCTTTCTCTTTGCCTGCTGCTCGCTACGAGACCACATGGGTTAGACAATTGTCATTCCCTTCTTGTTGGGGCTTCGGCCCTCAACGCCGGACTTGTCACTGTAAGTGATTTATACAGCATGGACTATTCTTAGCCTCATGTCTGTACCTATATACTATGTGACTTTTATGTATGTATTTCATGTACACTTCTATGTAATGTATGTATCCTTTGTGTATTCATGTGCTGTACCATATTAAATGTTTGTCCCTCAACCTTTGTCGGAGAATGTTCTTCATATATTAACCATGAACCTTAAAGGCTCTTTAGCTTTGATAGAGTAACCAGTCTAGAAGAGGGGAAACCTAGAATTCAAACCAGCAGTACTCAGTTTAAAACTTGACCTTGTGTCACATCCTGCTTGGGTGATTTGGTTTCTTTGTTTAATAGTATACCAACCTTTGTGGATAATTTAATGCCAAAGCCATCATTGTAGAAGAACAGTACTATTTAACCCATAGCTAGAGGATGAGGGGGTTCAAGCCTTTTCAAAAGACATATCAATCTTTGTGGGTTATTTAATGCCAAAGCCATCATTGTAGAAGAACATTAGTGGTACTATTTAACCCATAGCTAGAGGATGAGGGTGTTAAAGTCTTTTCAAAAGACATATCAATCTTCAATCGGTTGTTTGTAGGAGCCGAGAGGATCTCCAACAGCCAAAACAGGGTCTAATATTCATATGCACTTAATTTTATCTCTTATCTTTTGTGTAGCACCTTTTATTAACCATCTTATGTTCATTTTTGAAAGTATAGACTTTTGTTTAAGAACAAATATTATAGTGAATTATAAGTCTCCGATGGTTGGGTCATGTACGTCGGATGGATGATGGATGAATCCCGAAAGACATCCTCTATGGAGAGCTTACGTCTGATAAAAGACTGATTGGTTACCTCCAGCTGCAATTAAAGGATGTCTGCAAGCATGATCTCAGGTGCTTTGGCATTGCCCCTTCCAGCTGGGAAAATTTGGCTTAGGACTGCCCTCGGTGGCGGCAGATTCTCCATAGAGGACTGTTCATGTCAGAAGTCACCCTAACACAACACCATGAAGCTAAGAGGTCCAGAAGAAAGCAGCGGCAACAAAGCATCGGAACATCAACATCTTCAGCCTTCAAATGCAAAATCTGTGGTCGAGAATGTTTTTCAAACATCAGACTTCACAGTCACACGAGGCGCTGTAACTTCAGGGGCACATAAAAACTTTATCATAGTCTTCCGAGACTGAAATGCCAGTAATAGTGAATTAGTAGAAGGCACCCAACTAGTAGGGAGACCACGCCTACAATTTAAAGATGTCTGCAAGAAGGACATGAAGACATGCCAACATCAACACCAACATATGGAAGGTTAGTGCAAAAACTAAGCAGCCTGGTGTCTCATTGTCAAACAAGGGACGAAAAGGAGTGAAAAAGAGAGGAAAGAAGCCACCACAGAAAAAAGAGCCAGCGGGAAGGAGAGACAACAGAACTCCAGCAAGCATCACTGTACCAGAGATTGCCATTCAAAAATTGGTCTGTTCAGCCACTCACACAGATGCAGTTAAAAAAGATAAAATAAAAAATGTAGATATATCATTTTTAAAAGAATAGACTTTTGTGTGGAATTCTACCAGCAAATACTCGAGAGTCCAGTAGCCTAAACATGACTATAACAACCAAGATTAAGACACTTGTCTCAGTACATCACTCAATGTATAAAATTACTGAAATTTTTCTTTTATTGCAGCTAGAATGTTATTTGCAAAGTGCTATTTGTTTTCTGCCATCTCATTCAATTATGGGACAGGATTCAGTTTAAAATCAGTATCCATTCAAATGCATATTTTATAACATTTATTATTTGCAGCATCTTGCAATATCTAAATGCGGTTAAATGCCTGAAGATGATTGGAGAACATACCAGATGAAATCTTGCAAACTTAAAAATGCAAATAATGAGTGTAGCAATTTGAATAAGCAAACTATGATCACTTGTATATGATGGTAAGCAAAATGTAAAACCAACTTACTTTTATTATTTTTGATTTAAAAAAGAAAAGAACAGTATGTTAAAATTGCTATATTTTAGTATAATCTAACCGGCCCAGCTGGGGGTCCAGTGGCTTCAGCCCTGGACCTTACAAGCTAACATCATTGATCCCAGGGGCCCATCCTCCCAGACAACACCTGCCCCCCCCCCTTTATTTAAAGGGGCAGAGCTGGGTTTATTACCAAGTGCCTGAAGCGCCCTCTTGAGGGAGAATGCCGACGGGATCAATGCATTTTTTGCACCTGCCACTCATGAGCTTTGGTTTGTGGATGGTCCCACATTATTAGGGTCTTATGCCTAACCCATACATGTGGGGTACGTGGTAAATATCTAGTCTATCTATTTCCCAAAATATCATGAAAAAACAAGATGGTGTCTGACAAATTGTATATATATATATATATATATATATATAGTGGACTCTCCTATCATAAAAAAAACAGATGAGGGTCAGCAGTAAGTGATTTGTTTCTTCCCACATTTCGCATGTTATCAAGAATACATTTTGTGTTTTCTTAAGTGTGATACTAGCCCAGCCTTGCTGCAAGATACAAAGCCACACTGACACATGAAATTTTCTAACTTGATTCGAAACTTTGGTTGGTTGGGTGGGGTAGCATTCACCCGGGATAGGTTGTGCTAGCTCCATCTATAGAATTTGCTGATTCCCAGCATTCCAAACTTGACTAGTTACCATCACAAGGATCACCTGGTAATTCAAGACAAAGATCCTGTTCAAGAAAGAAGCACCCCAACTCCATGAAAAGAGTATGTCAGTTAAGGGAAAAACTTTAATTTTATAACAATCCAGGAACTAGTTCTATGAACTTCTCTAATTTTACTAAATGGTGTAATATATTGCCTGGTCAATAAGTTCACAGCCAGTAACCAGGTGCAGATACTGGTGCATGGGCACAGGAAATATGTGGGTATCAATCATGGGCCTGAAAACAAAAACAGGATATTGCCTTGGATGCATTGAACTGACCTTTGACCCCCAGAAAAAGACAGGTGTTAATTGACAATGCATAGGCACAGAAAATGTGTAGGTGTAGCCCATAACCAATAAAAACAAGCTGCATGGGGGAGGAGGTGTGTCTACAGGAAAACTGCATAGGTGTCATGATCAAAGAGGCATGACCCTGTTGAGTTAAAGAATTATAGAAAAAAAACTTAGAAATCTGGGTTGGGTTGGACAGATCAAGATTGCTCGCAGTCAGAACTATCAAATGTTCCTGTGTATGTGCACTTCTCTACCAACGGCTATCACTCTACACACAATCGATGAATAAAAATATACATATATATATAAGTTAAAAGAAAGGAAATGAATCCGACAGTATGAGTATGAGCAAGATGGAATGAAAACAACACACAATGCTGTTAAAGAGAAAGCGATTTATAAAATATTCATAGCTGATACTGATCAATATTTCGATTTTACAAAAATCATCATCAGAGCCAGTTACTCCGTGTTGTTGGTGGTCGGAGATAAAAGTTGAATGAAGTTCAAAACAAAAACCATGATTTTGCAAAGAAGAGAACGAAAGTTGTTACATTATTTGCAAAATCAAGGTTTTTTGTTTTGAACTTCATTCAACTTTTATCTCCGACCACCAACAACACGGAGTAACTGGCTCTGATGATGATTTTTGTAAAATGGAAATATTGATCAGTATCAGCTATGAATATTTTATAAATCGCTTTCTCTTTAACAGCATTGTGTGTTGTTTTCATTCCATCTTGCTCATACACACACATATATATATATGTATATATATATTTTTTTATATATACAGGTGTTCCATGTTCTTTGTTGGGTCCAGTGACAGTATATAACAATGATTCTTATGAGCTGTGCTGAAAACTAACCAAATCCCATCACTAAGTATATGTGCAATAACAGAAAGGGAATAGAGTTTTACATATAATCTGCCTCTACTTTTAATTTACCATCATATACAAGGAAAGCAAAATAAGCGGAAGAAATAGGAAAATCTTAAAGACCAACTTACGTATTGTTCAGATCAATCTTTCTGGATAATCCTGGATTATGAATCTGTGGTCAGACTTGGCTTAGAATAGTTAATGTCAGTTAACTGGATTAAAGCAGCTTTGGCTTTTTAAGTTGTGAAACAGAAATGATACTGGATTTTCCAACAGATAAATCATGTGTCTCAAGTCTTTTAAGATTAGAATTCTTGTTTTTGAAAAGGTAAATCTCCAATCATCATCAGACATTATGTTATTATTCTCTTCAGGTCAACAAAGGTATATATATATATATATATATATATATATATATATATATATTTGGGCAGCATTTTTTCTTTTATGCAGACACTATTAAACAGCAGATGCCCTGTGCCTGATTAGTTTCTTTTCAATCCATTTGAGTTGAGCAGCCAATCTTATAAAATTGAATTGGGGTGGAATTTGTTAATGAGTGCACTAGAATTTTCCCTAGTACTTTCAGCACTACAAAGTGCCATTTTCAGGGAGTTAGATATAATCGTGCCATTTTCTTTGGAGTTCTGTTTAAATGAAGAAATGTAGGTTAAGGAACAAGTTGAAATGGAAGTATATATATATATATATATGTATGTGTGTGTGTGTGTGTGTGTGTGTGTGTGTGTGTATGAAAAAAAAGAAGTTTACTATCAGATGACAAAGCTCCAATTTTAAGACAACTTGAAGACCACCTTCAAGAGCCTCAAAATACCTGCTGCATTTTGGATGGACCTGGCAGCAGATAGGCTCTCTTAGCAGAGCCTGATGGCCTGAGGAGTGGACCTCATTGATCAATATTGTAAAACAGTAAAGAAACGCCAGATCTGCATGTGCATTAACCAAAACAACTGGCCAAAAATGCACGTCTTGAGGCAGAGATTTACACACTTGGGTAGGACTCGTCAGTCATCTCTGGACACATTCTTGCAGAGACCAAGGTCATAGCCATCATCGATATTGATGGACAATCATCATGTATGTGTGTGTGTGTGTGTATACATATATATATAGTATTGGATAAAAAAAACAGACTACTGATTTAAAAATTCATAAAGACAGCTGATTTAGTTCATGTTAAGTTAGTTCAATTCATGACCACTTAATATTTGGTTGGGGGTGTAGTATCAATCTTAGGCCCCTTTTTGTGTGAATGGGATGGACCAAATGAAAGGCATCCATCTTGCATATAAGCTGAGGATTTGTTGTACGAATTAATTCAGCAAGTAGAAATGAAGTGAAATAAAACTTAAGAATAAGTTTATTTCGGCTCCTGTTTTTATTACAAGGGGTATCTATTAGCATTAATTACTGCCCAATAACATCTGATCATACTTTTAACAAGTGAACCCGTCCTCCAGGCAGGGGTCTGGTGGCTTTGGCCACTGGACCTGTTATTGATTTAACAGCCTTGATCCCAGGGGGCCACCCCACCAGGCAACACCTGCCCCCTTGATTTAAAGGGGCAAGGCTGAGTTTATTGACCAGTGTCTAAGGTGCCCCCTAGAGGGGGAATGCCAACTGGATCAATGCGTTTTTTGCACCCACCCATGAGCTTTGGTTCATGGGTGATCCTACATTAATAGGGCCTTGTGCCTAACCCATACACGTGGGGTATGTGGTAAATACCACAAAGATTAAGACATTAATTTGCTCCAGTTTTTTCATGGTCTGTTTTTTGTCCAATACAATATATATATATATATATATATATATATATATATATATATATGCTGATCAACTCTCAAAATACATTCACTATAGTGGTCAATAACTGTAAGATTAAAATCTTGACCAAAGGTCAACTTCTGCAAAACGGTCTCTTTCGGGAACAGCTGAAATTGATGGTGTCTTCAGTTTTTCGACTTTGAAATTTTGACTAAAGCAAATTAGTTAACATGTAACATCGATCTTTACAGTGGAAGATTGTGTAGCACATTATACATAACATCATTGACTTTAAAAAATGGCAGTCAGCAAGAATTCCTATCGTTCAAAATTATCATTCAATTTCAAATTGGTCAGGAAATTTTTATTCTGAATGCATTTTTAAGTGTATTGCTCTTTGATACTCAAGCAAAATGGTAGTATATGGTCCAACTCATAAAAACTACAGTTTTTGAATAACTTCCTTTGCTCTATGTATATATATATATATATATATATATATATATATATAGGCTTTGTTCATTTCATTAAAAGATTAGAAGTATAATTTGTCAATTTTTTATGAAGATCAATGAGAAAAAAAAAAGTCTTATCCTTGTTTTCTTGAACTGAGTTTTCTTAACTCAGCTTTTTGCAAAATTTTGGTCAGGAACTGTTGGTTGGTCTTTTACTGATAACAAAAACAATCGATATTTTTTTTTTATTAAGATCTTTTTTGCTTCCACTTATTGCTAATTAATGTAAAAGTCAATTCATCATTTTTGGAAAAAAAAACATTTTGAGGGGTTTATCCTTTGAGCAAAGTGCAGAATATGATAATATTTCATGCCTGTTCCAATATTTATATATATATATATATATATATATATATATCTGTTCTCTTCAAGTTATATACATAATGTGTACATTTTTATAGGCTGGTATATTGATGTTATGTATGAGTTAAGAAGAGGGAGAATAAAAAGAATTAGATGGTATTTTGTTAGTTGATATTGATTAGGCTCACCTGCTTTTTACATAGCACATGTATGAATTAATATTGCACTAGAACAGTCCAGAAATCATTGAGGATCTTGTAACCATATAGTGATAAATAAAATTTTATTCTGGAAACCATCTGGAATTTATTTTCTAATATTTTAATTGCTTTTGAAAATTTTTTAAATCAAATATTTGTTGCGTAAAAAAAAATGAATTCACTAGGAGAATGACAATTTAAAGAAGAAAAATTGATCCATCACTCCATATATAAATAAACACACACACACACACACACACACATATATATATATATATATATATATATATATAGTTCAATGAAGTAACAAATAAAAGTTTTTGCTTTTATTTATTTATTTCGGAACTCTATCACAGTTATTGAGCACTCTTCTAATAACACTGTACGTTGGATTACTATTACTTTTTCTAGTATACTAGTGCCAACCATACACATTAATAATATATATATATATATATATATATATATATATATATATATTGTCAATACATTATTTTAAGAATACTCCCATACCAATTATTAAAGAGAAGATAACAATCCCATCTCACTCCTAAATAATTCTGGTCTGTATTGGGTTAAGAAAGGTATGAACTACATCTCCCCTTCATTAAAAAACATTCAGCATTTACATAACTTCCAAGATTAGTATATATATATATATATATATATATATATATATATAATCAATATCCCATAAAGGGGATAGAACATTATCTTTATGTAGGTATTTAACAGTCCCTTCGCTAGATGTAACACAAGGTCCATTTCTTAAGCGGAGTTTAAGAGGATTGAATTCATTTTTTCTTTCTCCTAGACTAGTTGCCATATCAAGGTTAAAGCTCCCAGTCTGCCCTACTATTTAACCCAAAACTGGATTCATACCTTTCCTAAGGGAATTAATGCTATATGAAATGCATACAGACTAGGATTTGAACTTAGTTTACAGTCCAGTTCCAACAATGATAACCATTATACCACAAGTGCCTCCAGCTAGAACATTTTATCTATAATAGATATTCATACCAAACTTAAATTGTGTATATACTATTTTTGGAAGGTTTCCAATGTTAATTATTAAACAAAAATGAAAGATTTTCTCCCTCAAATAATTTTGGCAGATATTGGGTTGAGAAAGGTATGAATCTACATCTCCTCCAAAAATTAATTTACTTCACGTGTACGTATTTACCCAACCCCTCCACACGAGCTGGATGTGACACAAGGTCAATTTTTAAGCAGAGTTTTAACAGTTTTGAATTTGAAAGTTTTCCTTCTCCCAGACCACTTGCCATACCAAAATTAAAGAGCATAGCCTGCCTTGCCATTTACCCATAGGTGGAGTGTGAATAGTTGGATTCATACTTTTCTCAAGTGTTTTAGCGCTATGGAAAATGCAAATAGCCTCGTCCAGGATTTGAACTCAGGTCACCATGTCCAGTTCCAATAATGATGGCCATTACATGATGAGTGTTTCCAACTGAACATTTTTATATATCATAAATATTTATACCAATCTTAAATTTTGGAATGTTCCCAATGCTAATTATTAAATAAAAATGAAAAGATTTTCCCCCTCAAATAATTCTGGTGGATATTGGGTTGAAAAAGGCATGAACATACATCTACCCTCAAAAATAGTTTATTTTGTATCATTTGAAAATTCTCTCCAAAATTTCATTGCTGAGTATTTTCCACTTCCTCAGTTCTTTCTTGAATTTCTCAGTGTTTATTTCATTCTTTTTTTTTACTTAAAAAGGTGATAAATGAATATATAATGTATGTGATTTTTTAAATACAGTTTTACAGTCTTTTTTTTGTTATTGCCTATGTTCATAACACCAAAATGCTATCATTTCCACAGAAGGTAAAATATATCATTAAGGGATGATCAGGTACATTTAGGGTCATATACAATTTAGACACCAAGGTGGTAATT
>CM042151.1:51080340-51097840 GCA_023376005.1 Doryteuthis pealeii | reverse complement strand
ATAGTAAATGTGAATGTCAGTGTGTCACAATTTTTAAACTTTCCTCCTAGAGGCTGTAGCCCAAAATATCATACATTTTGGAATATGTTTTTTGGTTTAGATTTAACTATGCATTCATTTGCTGAAATGGCATCCTTCTCTAATAGTAAATGTGAATGTCAGTGTGTCACAATTTTTTAAACTTTCCTCCTAGAGGCTGTAGCCCAAAATATCATACCATTTTGGAATATGTTTTTTGGTTTAGATTTAACTATGCATTTATTTGCTAAAACGATGCCCTTCTCTAATAATAAATGTAAATGTCCATGTGTCAGTGTACACACAAATCTCGATACTTTTTTGACACAACTTGTATATTGATGAATATTGGCAAAAAATAGAACAATGAGGATTCCTCTTAAAAACAGCTTCAGTCTCAACACCTTTTCGATCACATCTTATATGTGGGTGGACTTAATGACACATCATGTACAAATGTCAAAAACCCATCTAGACAATTACTGGTGTTTTCATGCTACATGCCAATTCCATTTTGCCATAGGAGGTGTTAGCAAAACGATTTCATAGCAAAATGAACATTTCTGGCTGTCAGTCACTAATTTAAAATGAATGAGATTTATTGCATCCTGACTGCTATATAATAATTACAGGATGCAGACATCTTTCATTTTTTATAAGGATAAAATATGAAAAAAAGTACCATTTGATAGATAGGTATGGACAGATAGACAGATATGAATAGAGACAAATAGATAAATATGAATAGACTGAGAGTGAGACAGATAGATAAGATATGAATAGACTGAAACATATTGACATATATTAACAGGTTGAGACAGGCAAATGTGAACACACTCAGACAAATAGATATGAATAGACTGAGACAGAAAGACAGGTAGATGATAATAAGTGATATATATATATATGAACAGACTGATATAGATATTTCTGAATAGACTGAAACAGATATGAATGAGAGATAGATATTGAACAGACCAAGAAAGATAGATAGATATGAACATACTGAGAAAGATAGATAGATAGATATGTACAGGCTGAGATAGATAGATAGATATGTACACACTGAGAAAGATAGATAAATTGATATGAACAGACTGAGACCGAGAGAAATATATGAACATACTGAGACAGAGATAGATATGAACACACTGAGACAGAGAGATAGATATGTACAGACTGAGAAATATAGATAGATAGATATGTACAGGCTGAGATAGACAGATAGATATATACACACTGAGAAAGATAGATATGTACACACTGGGAAAGATAGATAGATATGTACAGGCTGAAATAGATAGATATGTACACACTGAGAAAGATAGATAGATAGATAGATAGATAGATATGTACACACTGAGAAAGATAGATAAATTGATATGAACAGACTGAGAAAAAAAGATAGATATGAAATAGATATGAATAGACTGAGATAGATAGATATGAGCACAAGTCAGGGAAGGTACCTGCTGTGGTTGGTAGCATTGTAGTAGTTAGTGCATTGACATGTTGTTGGCCTGGTTTGTTTAATGGCATATCAACCTGCATGGGTTATTTAATGCCAAAGCTGATTGGTCAGATTGGTTCTCTCTGATCACCCATCTAGTCCAAGTAAGGGCCAATATAAATGGCACTAAGAACTATTGAAGTCAGTCAGTATACTGCTGATTTGAACAACAGCAACTGGCTAAGCACAACTGAACCAATGCCCAAGATAGCTGGTATTTATGGAAGTCAAGAATAGTCCATTCATGTATTTGGGTGATTCCATTCCTTGAGTCCTGATTGGCTGCTTGGTTTCTATCATGTTATGATGCTTCATAAATACCCTGTCATTTTGCAGTAGTATTGCGACAAGATTAGATTCGTATTCAGTTACAACTACTTGTCGCCTTGCCTTACTAATTCGACGGTAATTGGAACTTAGAGTGATTATTCTAAAAGAACAACAAAATAGAGCATCTCATATCAATTGAAAATGATCTCAACAATGTAGAATCTATTTTTGTTTTAGAGAAATCTATTTTCCAAGAAATTACGCAAAGTAAATGTTTTGAATTTCAATTGTGATTGACTTTGTAAAAATAAATTAAATATTTCTTTAACTTTTTTTTTCTTTCCTTTTTCTAGAATATCACTTAATGCCTTACAAATAGCTGTAGCCGAGGGGCTGTACAAAGTCTTAATCCAGCTCTCATGATCTTGTAGTGTTAAGTTAATATAGAAACGAGAAAATGATCTTTGTACAGAATTGTTTCATGCTTTTTTTTTCCCCCTTCAGTAACGATTACAGACAAGAGAGAAAGATTAAATTTGGACAATGGATTCCGATATAAGAGAGTCAGTGGTTGGTCATTGAGTGACCAAAGCTATTATCAAGCTGTCTAGTGAGAGGAGAGAGAAAGTGAATGAGTATAATATAAACGGCATTGAAAGAGAGAGAGAGAGAGAGAGAGGGGGGGAGATTGAGCAGCTAACCCTGGATCAAGCCTGGCAGGCTTCAGATGTCAAAGACAAGATGCTTCTACTTCAGACAAATAATGTCTCCTTTGTTGACTTAATGGACATGAAAAAATAGAAGAGAAAAAAAAAAAGAAGAAAAGATAAGAAAAGAAATCAATGATGAATATGAAAATGTCTTGCAGACAATTCTATTAATCTTTGTTAAGAATTGTTTCTCTCTTTTACTCTTCTGCTTCTTTGATTCTACAAGTAGTGGAATGGTTAGTCAGTCAGGCTAGCAGACTATTGTTAGTGAGTTTGATTCTCACTGGGTTTCTCATACTTTTGGCCTAGTGTGAAGTTAACTTTAGTAAATGAACACTTTGGTTACCTAGGATTGTGCAATGGTTAGAGAGCCAATCTAGCAGACCATTGTTAGTGAGTTGATTCTCACTGGGTGCTTCATACTCCTGACCTGGTGAACTTTGGCCACCTAGTGTGGTTTAATGGTTAGTGAGCTCATCTAGCACACCATTGTTAGTGAGTTTGATTCTCACTGGGTGCTTCATACTCCTGACCTGGTGAACTTTGGCCACATAGTGTGGTATAATGGTCGTGAGCTCATCTAGCACACCATTGTTAGTGAGTTTGATTCTCACTGGGTGCTTCATACTCCTGACCTGGTGAACTTTGGCCACATAGTGTGGTATAATGGTTTGTGACCTCATCTAGCACACCATTGTTAGTGAGTTTGATTCTCACTGGGTGCTTCATACTGCTGACCTGATGAACTTTGGCCACCTAGTGTGGTATAATGGTTCGTGAGCTCATATAGCCCACCATTGTTAGTGAGTTTGATTCTCACTGAGTGTCCTATACTCTTGACCTGGTGTTAAACCAAGTTTAGCAAATGAAAACCTTGGTTACCTAGCATGGTATCATGGTTTAGGAATTAAAAATCATGTACTAATTTTTATCAATTTAATTCAAATATATAAAAAAACTTTTCACATTAATTTGTTTTATGTTAATCACTTGGTACCATATAATGGTGATTGAGCTGGTTGAGCAGACCATTGTAAATGAGTTTGATTCTCACTGTGTGTCTTATACTCCTGACATGGTGCTAAACTCAGCTAAGTTTAGCTAATAACTACTACTTTTTCTGCAAGCATTTTACTCTGCTGCTGTGTAGATGTGTATGTATGTATGTATGAGTGTGTGTGTGTGTGTGTGTATGTGTGTGTGTGTACTAAATGCATAATTATTTGTACTATTAAAATAAAAAACGCCCCTGGGCTATGTAAAAATTAATTTTTGAAAGATATTGCTTGAGGAGGTGGAAGTTAAAAATTAAATGTCGGAGAGTTTGAGCCATAAATCATGAAATCATCAAATTTATTAAAGGAGTAAAAAAAAATAAAACAATTTGAAATCGAAACTAAGTTCTATTAACTTTGAATATCTATTAAAATAAAACAAACTATATATAAATATATGATACTGGGGATGTATCTATTAAACTTGTTTTAAAACAATGAGGACTGTCTAATGTTGCATGTTCAAATTCTGAGTGTATTTATTGTATAGTGACGTAGTTTTTGTTACAGACAAAAACCGGAAGTGAATCTCCATTATAAATAGATTCTCTTATAGCATCAGTCACTGAAATAGCACTTGTATGACCTTAAAGAACCAGGCCAAAAGAGAGAGGAAGTTGCAGGTGATTTTTAGGGAATGGAGGGGAGTTACTCCTCTGAGTAGAACCAAAGTGTAATCTTTTGATGAAGAGCAATGGATT
This sequence comes from Doryteuthis pealeii, assembly GCA_023376005.1. NCBI lineage: Eukaryota > Metazoa > Mollusca > Cephalopoda > Myopsida > Loliginidae > Doryteuthis > Doryteuthis pealeii. Next base: position 51,093,576 of record CM042151.1, on the reverse strand, counting down.
TCATTGAAAGTGAATATCATGTTGATCATCAAAGTCCTATCTGACCATATCACCAATTTGAAACATGTGGGTGGAGGATTGGGCGAGTACTTGTATGATCAAAATTTGAAGAGCTAGACTGTCTTCATTTTTAACAGAAAGATACTCTCCCATCTTCTCACCAATTCAAACAACATAAAAATTTTAAGAGGAAAATAAAAATTTCAAATTTTCATTGTAAAGAGAGTCAGTGTTGTCTCATTTTAATTTGGATACCAGATTGGGTAATCTGATCAGGGCAGTAAAGCATCTAGCTGGTTGTGTTTTTATGGCATGTCAACCCTTGTTGGGTTGTTTTATGCTGAAGACATTTTGTTTGAGTATTTCTTGATAGATACTCAATTTTTTTAAAACTCAAATTTTTTAAACCCATTTTTCCTTCTTAAATTTTTTTTAAAAAATTGAGTATCTATCAAGAATGACTAAATAACCAACAGAACCTACGACTTTGGGTCAGAGTAGACCTGGAAGTAATGGCAATAAAGGGGTACTCCACTTCAGCATCAGAGAGTTTAACATCATGCTCAGGATATGAAGATCCTCAGCCACCACCTTCTTGCACACCATAAAGAAGGTTGAGGGGTGCCATAATGGCAGCAGGGTTGGAACAATCATATAGAGAGGGAGTCTACTTCCCTTGGTAAATGCAAAGTAGGACCACTTGGTATATAATATTTGTATTGAAAAAAGAGTTGGCAGGTTAGTTGGCACAGGCTAACAATTCTCAGGGTTGGGGGAGCTACTTCCCTTGTTAGTGACAAAGGTGGCCCTTTGATGAAGAATATTGATTTTGAAAAGAGTAATGCACAAACACATATCATCATCAGCAACAGCTCTCATTGACAGCATGGGTACCCATGACTCTCTCTTACCAACCATCCCTATAGTCACTGCCCCTAGAAGGTCCTCTGTACAACATCCAGAATCTGCAGAGATGGTTGGTCTACAGGAGAATATCACTTATTAGTTCATCCTTGCTTCTCCAGCACTGTCCAGCATGTTTTCTTTGTCTTACTTGGATTGTTTGTATGATAAGAGGCAAGTGGCTGTACAGCTTCTCTCTTGTGGGGAACTGCTTCGAGTATTTATTCAAATCAACCTACTGCAACCTTGTGTAGTCCTGTTATCTACCCAACCTATGAACAATAATGGGTATGTTCCAATACTCATAAATACAGAAGTATTATGCTGACTGAGTAGTCTGATAACACTACCAGTGGTTTAATTTTTTTCGCGCCACTTGCAAGTATTATATTTTGTTAATGTTATTCCATTTCATTTCCAACCTTGGTTATTTTTCATTTAGTAACCTTTGATAGGTTACAACAAGATCCCATCTAGCTTTTTCTCAAAGATTTTGTTAGAGTCCAAGTGGTGCAGCCATACAGTAGCACTGACATATTCATAGTGTATATATTAGGGTGATCCTTATTTTTACAACTTTCAAAACTTGAACTGAAATTGTTACATATGAATTGAAATGAAGTATCCCCACCAAATAATTTTTTTCCCATCACTTAATATTTCGGATGTAGTCAATATAAATTTTAAAAAATCTAATATATATATATATATATATATATGGCCAGTTTAGCTCAGTCGGTAGAGCATCCGCGACAAAGTTTCTGGCTTGATATCAGCTCTCGCCAATACAGTATATGCGTAGAAAAGGGATCTGTGTGGTAAAGTGAAGAGTTGATGATAAGTGTGGTGCTCAACCCCAGACGCTAAAAAACAATCTCCTTGATCTGGCATTTGTGAATTTTTATTCTGTAATTTCTCAAAGTAAAAATTTGGTGTGGTTTCTTGTGTTTAATGGCATATCAACCTTTGAGGGTTATCTAATACCAATGTCACTCTTATAGAAGAACTGCAGTAGTACTATTTAACCCATAGCTGGAGGGATCATACTTTTCCTAAGGGAAATTGTAATAACCATTGAAACTCTTTCTCTAAGTGAAAGTAAAGAATAATTTGATTATCATGTCAGCTTAGTATGAACTCATTAGATTAGTCCGTTTTTTCATTTTTGGTATATTCAATTTAAGAGTAAGCTCAAATTAAACAAAATTTTCCTATATGCAGTGATGGGCATTATCCTAAGTAACACACTTCTTCTGCTAGTAAAGTTAGTGGAATGGCCTATTGTTGGTATCAGCCAGACAACAAGGGTTGTTCATCCCCTTTTCACAAGTACCAATACAAATAAACAAATATATATATATAAGTTACAAAAATAAATTTATGTTTCAAAACACTCACAAGTTTAGGAGTACATTTTTTTAAATAACATTTTAAATGTAAAAAAAGAAGACCTTTCCTAAAATAAACAGACATTAAAATATGCACATTTTTAGTGAATGTTTTTTTAAATTTTGATAAAGAATTTACTAAATTATTTTCCTCTTACTCATTTCTTTGCCCTTTCTCTCTCACTGCCTGGTATTCCTAAAATCTTTTTAGTTTGGTCATAGACTAGGTACTTTTGCTAGTATATAGTGTGTGTGTGTGTGTGATAATATATTGCTCATGATTGACCAATATTGATTTACTTACCAGCAAGTTGTTTTGATCTCCCAGCATCTCCATCACTCCATCCATCATCAGTGTCTGAAGAAACAATATCGTTCTGACTGGCACAGATCATTGACAACCGTTGCTCTCTTTCTTCTCCATCTATTTCCTGTTGACAATACGAAAAATAAATAACATCAATAACATTTCTTATTAAAATGGAGAAGATAAATATAGTATAGCTTATATTTGGCTGAGTTAGTTTTATACACAAGTAGAAGGAATAAACATTAAAACAGAAAAATCAGAAATTATTCCCTTATTTATTCAGATGAGCATCCTCACGTTGGGTCAGTAAAATGGTTATTCCTGTATATAGAGTGAGTGAGTGAGAGGCTCTGTGATTGGATATACCAATCACGTGATAGCCCAGAGTTTAGGCGCAATATCCAAAAAGCCAAGGCAGACAGATTCTACCAGGGGCACCAGGAGGCAGCAAATTCAGGGGCTCAAAGAAACCACCCTAAGATATCTTCTCCAACGTGGAAGGACTTTATATTGTTGTTTATTGTTTTATGTCTAGCCAATAAATTCTTTGAATTAGAGGAAATATTAATTCCTTTCTTGTTGTTCTTAGTCTTAGAATTGAATGCTATACTAACACAATACTCACTTTGGTTATTATTATAGTCACAATTTTTGGTCATTGTTTCCATTTCGTTTCTTTAAGTATTTGTTGTAGTTGGTAAGTTTGGTTTATTTATTTATTTAATGGCATATCACCTCTTTATGGATTATCTAATGCTGAAATCTGATTAATTTCTAAATGATAAATTACAATCAAAACTATATGTTACAATTTCTGTGGCTATTTTTAGGTTTCATGTGAGAACACTTTACAATGGAGATCCCTTGTGTTCCTTAGTGAAGAATCCTTGGTTGTTCCTTGGTGTTGGGTAGAATCCTTTGGTTGTTCCTTACAGTTAGGTAGAATCCTTTGGTTGTTCCTTAGTGAAGAATCCTTGTGTTAAGTAGAGGCTGATCTGCTTTTCTGTGTCGAATACATGCAAATGGACAGCTTTCAAGATCGATGATTAAGTAGTTAACTAACCATGTATTTGAGCGTGTTGATTGGCTGGCTTTAATCCACATGCCCATGCAGATTCTATAAGCTTAAGTGATGGACTTCAGCACACCTTATATATAAAAAACTCCAACACTATATTTTAATTTTTTTTTAATGCATTTCAGAGGCTTAGCATCCAGTGTGAAGATAGTAAAACATAATTTAATAAACTTTATTTTAATTTTTTTAGATTTCTTTTGCTTCTAATTTATGAAAAAAAAATTATGAATTTACATAAAAAGGTTTTTATTTCACAAATAAATTTTTTCTTTCTGTTTTTCTTAGAAACATTTTAGCATATTTGATCTGCGAACTGAACTCCTTACAACATCTTAAATTTCTTTTCTTTCTTTTTTTTTTTATTAATGATTTTAATTTTAGCAACTTAGTCTGTAATTTTACAAGAATGACATTCAATTAATAAAAGAAGAGAAAAAGAAAAAGAAAAGCAAAAGAAAGTGTGTGAAGAAAGAAGACGAAGAAAAAAATAACATAAAAAGAAAATATAACGGAACCTTGTGAAGTATAAATACTTTCAATTAGAAGAAGAAAAAAACAAGAAAAAAAAACAAAACAAGAAACATTGGTCAATCTTGTTGAAACATTTTTTTTTCTACTTGGAACTTCAAAAGATTTCTTTCTTACCATTTCTGAAGACATTCTTTCCGTCTTCAGGTCTGTATTATGCAATGATGAATTGGAAACACATTAAACAAACTTCAAGTGTTGAGTCAGAGCATTTAACTTCTATTTGAATTCTCATTTGATTTCAAATATGAGATCTAAGATTCAATTTGCTTGCTACAGTTTTTTTTTTTTCAATTCAAAACCGGATAATTTCAGGAAAGACAGTTCTACACAGTAATTTATCCATACTTTCAGGCTGTAATTCTTCTGAAAAAATTTTGGGGTAAAGAGATGGGTTATGGTAATGGGGGGATAATTTTAATGTAGTGATTTTATTTACCTATCTCTACACTGTAATACACTCACATACACACAAATAATATATATATATATATAGAGAGAGAGACACACACATACACAGTGTTTCAGAAAATTTTATATCATTAGAAATGTATAGGGTATTTCAGAAAAATTAATATCATTTTGTAACCTGACCAATTTTGTTTGTAACCTGACCAATTGACCAATTCTCCTCAAATGATCTCAAATTTTAACAGCATGTGTAAAAACAACTCAACTCTGAATTCAATTCATTTACTAATATGGAAGAGCAAAGCCTATTACTCCTATCTTACAGCCCTGAGGGAAGTTTTGGTTTCGTTTTGTTTCTTTGTTTTATGGTATATCAGCCTTCGTGGGTTATTTAATGCCAAGGCTATCCTTGTAGAAAAACAGTAGTGGGGCTTCATACTCACTTACTATGATGTCTAGTCAGCACATTAGCCACTATGCCATCAGGACTCCACCCCCATCCACTGAGGAAAAGGCCTGAGAAAAAAAACTAATGGAAAGACTTTTGTACTGTTGACAAATTTGGGTACTGGTTGTTTGAGATCATAACAGAGTATAAAGATTTAAACAACAAATATAAACAATCTATATAATAAATATCTATAATAAGTAATTGAGAGTTATCTCCCTACTTTATGATTACCTTCCCTTTGGAGAACTCTCTAAGGAATACGAGACTATTTAAACTCTTAGTAAGTGTACCAGTTATTCTAAGTAGAATACAGCTTTCCAAAGTCTGTTGGTGTTATCGTTTGTCATTACAATCTATTTAACATACCCCAGTAACAACAGGTGCTTGAAACTGAACATAATGATTTTGTTGCTATTTTTATTTTCTGTTTTGACTCCGAGTGTTATTTATTATCTACATTAATGTCAAGTTCTCTCATTTTTGCCTTTTCTAATTTTCCCTAAAAAAACCTTTTGCATAAGGAAATCCCCCACCCCCATCATACAAACTGAGTGAGATGAACAAGACATGCTGGACATTGCTGGAGAAGCAAGGATAAACTCATAAGCAACATTCTCCGGTGGTAACAAGCACATGGCAATGCCACTGTGGGTTGTCTAGCAAAGACCTTACCCAACACATGACTATGTTATCGGAGTCAGTACAAGGTCTGTATTTGGTTACAGCCTGTCAGCCTTTGTCTGTCAACTGGACGCTAGGTGAAACCTTTTTCTGAAGGTGAGTATTATATGTGGATCCTACAATTTTATAGTTGACCCTAATGTTGGAGTTTTTCAAGCCACCATTTTAGGGTGGAGAAGAAACTCGACAAAAATCTAGATCCTATTCTTTTTTAGTATTTGCAGACAGGGAAGTTATTTCGCCTTCATGGCCAACTGAAGCTGAACCTTTGACCCCAACAAAAATGAACTGGAAAAAAAAAATTAATTTTCTATCTCTTCTTTCTGTCATGTGACACCTATCAACCAATCAGCACTCATCTACCCACTCAATCCAATTGCACAATACACGCATGAGATGTTATTTTCCCGGAAAAAAAAAATCCGGATCAGTGGTATATCCTTGTCCTTTTTTGACCTTGAGGTCATACATCTATTGTTGACTTCTGCACTGATTGACCTAATCTTGTACAGCGCAAATATGAAGTGCAAGTGTATGTGACAATTCCAACAAAGATGGCTGCCAACATAAAACAGTGGAGTTGCAAAATGTAATAAGATTTTTGCATGCTAAGGGCAAAAATCTAGCAGAAATGCATTATAAACTTGTTGCCATGTATGGTGAATGATCGAAAAGCAAGTATTAGTCTGGTGTAGTGTGTTCATGAAGAGGCATATGAATCTGCAGGACAAGCTTCCTGTTGAGTATACAAGTTTGCCGACAACAAAAGACAAGATAAAAATCTTCTTTCCATTTCTTTCGAGTTGGAGGTGCATGGGGTAATGGTTAGAGTTGTAGGAAATGGACTCGTCGACTAGAGTTCAAATCCTAGATGAGGCTGTTTACAATGCTAATACTGTTGGCAAGTTATGAATCCAACTACTCTCTATCCAGCTATGGGTAAATAATAGGGCAGGCTAGGCTTTTTAACCTTGAATAGGAGAAGGAAAACTCTGAATTCAAACTGTTAAACTCTGCTTGGGGTGGAGACTATTGAATTGGCTCAGTCCTAATTAGTGATCTATTTCCCTGATTAAAGAAAAACAATTATTTCCTTTTTTTTTTCTTCTTCTTTCTATCCTACTTTCCATCATATTTTCCTTCTTCTTCTTTTTCTTATTTCACTTTCAAATTTGCCTTATCTTTCTTTTTCTTCTTTCCTTCCCTTTTCTGTTGTACTCTTTTTTTTTCGTTTTTATTTTTTCATTTTTTCCTTTCTATTTAATTTTCTTTTAGCTCAGTCAGTAGAGCATTTGGCTAGAAACCACAAGGTTCTTAGTTTGATACTGGCCCTCGCCAACTCAGCGTATGAGTAGCACAGGGATCTGTGCGGTAAAGTAAGGAGCTGATGGTAGGTGTGGCGCTCCACCTAAGATGCAAAAACAATCTCCTTGGTGTAGCACTAGTGAAAAGGGGATAAACTACCTCGATGATTGGCTGGTACCAACTTTAGGCCACCCCGATGACTTTACTTTTTACTTATATTCTTACCTTTCTTTGTATGCATCTCATTTTCTAGGACAGATTCATGTAAAATTTTTAAGCATGATCAAATTTTAATTTCTTGCACAATTCCAGTATATAACCTTTCTGTTGTATCGCAAGGTAAAGATACACAGAAGAATGGTCTGCTTAATACATTTATTAAGCACCAGCATCCGGTGCCAAACGGATACATACAAACACAGAACAAATAAGTACAAACAATTAACATGACACAATTTACACTAAATAGAGAAGGGTCAATTAAGCATAGCCAATGCAGCAAAGTCAGTCTGAATATTATTCAGCTAGTTAATCCACTTTAATCGTAGGCTATTTTATGGCTATGAGCCAGTCCATCTGGTAGAGTGCTGAAGGGGTGTTAGCTACTCTACAACACTTTCCCTTCAAGTTGTGCCAAGTCTTGTATTCCTTTTGTGTCAGCTGCATTTTCTTATTATGCAATTAACCGTTTCGTCTGTCATCACATAACCTACACTTTCTATTTTACTGCATATCATCAATTATTATTTATTATAATTAAAATGACATCAACTTTATTTTTTTAATGCTCAACTATGGTGTCCTTGATATTGATAAACAAATCTATTTGAACCATAGATAGGACACTAACCAGTTGAGCCACTCTGGGTTAGAGTAGATCTGGGAGTAATGATAATGAAGAGGTCAAATTTCCTAAAACCCAAGAACTGGAGCCTTGCCACGTGTCTGTTATGGTGTGTGGAATCACATGCCTCTAGGGGTCAAAGGATTACCAACTTTTCCATGGGGACTCCCTGATTTTAAATCTGACAGACCTCAATTTAATTCTAGTTACAGGGTCTGTTCACAATTCATGACCTCCCATGAATTGTAACACATGGTGTTTGGGGTGGTCACTAGCAATAGTGAAGTTATGCCTCCGTTCATCTTCTTACATGGCCTCAGCAAGTCAATCCGGAGTTTTACATCAAGTGGCTGGAGGAGTTAATGTTACCTGGATTGAGAGGGTAGCTGCTGGAAGACCTTATATCAGGACTGTACCATGCCACACAAGCAGGAGAACCTAGTGCTAGCTGTCATAAAATTTCTAAAACTATATCACCCCTAACATCTGGCCACTTAATTCCCCAGATTACAATCCCTTTCATATCATTGACATATATGAAATATCCTAGACAAGGCTGTTTGCATTTCATGTAGCACTAATATCCTTGGGAAAGGTATGAGTCCATATATTATTCCCCCAGCTATGGGTAAAACAGTAGGGCAGACTGGGCTTTTTAACTTTGGATAGGTAACCAGTCTAGGAGAAGGAAAACTCTGAATTTGAAAAGCCTGAGGTCAGTTGTTGAGTGGGTTTGTGGCATTCCTTGTGCACCAATTCTTTCCTATTGGCTGAGCCAAAAAGTTCAGATGGTCCAACAAAAAGCCTTCACCACTATAAACAAAACACTGAGTGGGTTGTTCATTGTATGAACCCTCACGCGTCAAAATCGACGAGAGAGTCCATATCATCGATATATCAACATTGTTATCATCGTAAGTAATTATCATTGATGCGATATTTGATATATGAAGAAGTGGAATATATTTGGTGAGATATTTGATATATAATTAATATGATATCAATATGTTATGGCAGAGGCTAACACAATATCATCACGGAAGGAATTGGTAAAGGTCATTGTACAGTAGAAGACACAAAATAGCTGAATGCTATTATTATTCTATTGATTGATTGATGCCTAGAGGTTAGGGAATTGCATTCAACATACAATATTAAACATTTCTATTGTCTCCCTAAATTTGTATTTACATTTTTTGTGTAGTTGTTTCATATATATATATATATATATACATATATATATATATATAGTGATGCTGATAGCTTTTTGATTTAGTGCATCCTGGGACACACATATTTGCTTTGAATGAGTCCCTGGGAAATTTATGGGTCCCAACTAAACTCTTACCTTGTAACCTATTCTGTGTAATTTATTTCTAAGAAATTATTGAAATATATTTACAGTTAGCTTGAAATGGTGAGGGAAGAAAAAAGAAAAACACTAGGATTTGATTTTACTGCATCCTTTTAGATTTTTGTGCATCAGGGACGCAGGACATGTACCTATCAGCATCTCTGTATATATATATATATATATATATATATACCACTCTACATGAGTAGGATGTGATATAAGCTTAAATTATTAAGCAAAATTTAACAGGTTTTAATTCAGAGATTTCCTTCATTCAGACTGGTTGTCTAAGCAAGGTTAAAGAGCCAAATCCACCCTACTATTTACCCATAGCTTGTAGGGGAATAATTGGATGCATACCTTTCCAATAGGTATTAGTACTAAAGTTTCTTAATAGATTGTAGGTTGTTTTTATTTATAATCTGGGGAAACAACTAAAGTCATTTAACTCCTACCTTGTAATCTATCCTGTATAATTCATTTCTAAGAAAGTATTGAAATGTATTTACAGTTAGCTTGAAAGGGCAGGGAAAGAAAAAAGAACAAAGAAAAATACTGGGAAGCATGGATAGGATTTTACTGCATCCTTTTAGATTTTTGTGCAGCAGGGACGCAGGATGCATACCTATCAGCATCTCTGCTCATGAGCATGTATTTCAAATAAACATGGATTTACTCGGATTTTCTCAATGTGTGTATCAGTATTCTTCTTAATGATTCCCAGTGCTCCTATTACTACTGGAATTGTGTTTAAATACCATATTCTTGCAATTACTATTTCCATATCATTATATTTTGAAAGTTTATCAAATTCTTTTTTGTTTTTTTTCTATCAGTTAATTATTATTAGAAGAAAAAAAAGACTCAAAAAAGCAGCTCAAATTGAAAGAACAGATTCTACAATTCTATCTGCATTTATTTAGAAATGCCATGATACCCACAAGGCATAAACATACTGCAGGAAAAAGGAAAGAAAAGAAAAGACTCAAAAAAGCAGCTCAAATTGAAAGAACAGATACTACAATTCTATCTGCATTTATTTAGAAATGCCATGATACCACAAGGCATAAACATACTGCAGGAAAGGAAAGAAAAGAAAAGACTCAAAAAAGCAGCTCAATTTAAAAGAACAGATACTACAATTCTATCTGCATTTATTTAGAAATGCCATGATACCACAAGGCATAAACATGCTGCAGGAAAAAGGGAAAGAAAAAAGATTCGAAAACGCAGCTCAATTTGAAAGCATGATTCATGAAATTGTTTTTTTCCTTTTCTCTTTTCTTCTTCTCTTTATTGAATGGTGTGTGGTCGGGGTGTTTGTATAACTACAGGGGAAGTCCTCGGACTAAAATCTATTCTTTTCCTTTCCTGTAATCATCCTACGCCTTCTATCCTATATTCTTTACAGTCATCATCAAACTATCAATCTAGCAGCAGACATCAGCGTTGGCTATAATTGACAGCAACACAAGAGCAATAAAGCTCAATAAGAAGAGAGAAGATGAATCGGGGTGAGAGGAGGCAGCGGAGGGGGGAATTTAAAATTATAGAGGGAGAGAGAGAGAGAGAGAGGGAGAGAGAATCAAAATGAGCAAGGAGATGAAAAGAAAAAAAAAGAATGAATGAGGTGTGACGTTGGAGGGGGGCAGGGAATTAGAGAGAGACAAAGAAAGAATGAAAATGAGCAAGGAGGTAAAAAAAGAAAAAGAAAGAAAGAATGAGGTGTGGGGCAGAGGGGGTGTAGAGGAGGAAAGAAACAAAAGGGAAGGAGATGAAAAATAGAAAGAATGAATGAGGAGTGACATGGGGGTAGAATTAGAGAGAGAAGGAAAGATAAAAATGAGCAAGGAGATAAAAAAGAGAAAGAATGAATGAGGTATGGTGGAGGAGAGAGAGAGAGAGAGAGAAGAGAGAGAGAGAGAGAGAGAGAGAGAGAGAGAGAGAGAAGGAAAGTATCAAAATGTGCAAGGAGATAAGAAAGAGAAAGAATGAATGAGGTATGGTGGAGGGTAGAGAGAGAGGGAGAAGGAGAGAGAAGGAAAGTATCAAAATGTGCAAGAAGATAAAAAAAAGAGAAAGAAGAATGAGGTATGGTGGAGGGTAGAATCAGAGAGAGAGAGAGAGAGAGAGAGAGAGAGAGAGAGAGAGAGGAGAGAAAGAATCAAAATGAGCAAGGATAAAAAAAGAGAAATAATGAACGAGAGAGAGAGAGAGAGAATCAAAATGAGCAAGGAGATAATAAAAGGAGAAAGAATGAATAAATCATTTAAAAAAAAGAAAAATAAGAGAAGATAGGTGATAGTAAAGCAATAATAATAATAATGTTGGAGATGATGGTGATAATAATAGAGGGTCTTATGATGAAAAGATGAAGTATAATATAGAGAAGATGAAAAAAAATATAAAGAGAAAGATAAAAGATAAGAAAAGTAATGAAAAGAATTAAAAGTCAACATTTAAAAAAAACAAAAAAGAGAGAAGTTGAAGCAAGGGTTGGGCAATTTGATAGAAAGAAAGGAAAAAAGAAAGAAAAATGAGCAAGTAAACATAAGGAAAAAAAAGAATGATAAAAAAAGAGGGAAAAGAGAAAAAGAGAGGTAGAGAGTTGATACAAAAGTGGTGGTGGTGGTGGTGGTTGTGGCAATAGTTCTGTTGTTGTTTAATGATGGTGATGGTGATGATGATAGTAAATATAGGAAAAAAGATAGAGAGAGCAAAAAGAGGAGGAGGGGGAGGAGTGGGAGGAAAATGAAAACTTTCAAAAAGTGAAGAAGAAGAAGAAGAAGAAGAAGAAGAAGAAGAAGAAGAAGAAGAAGAAGAAGAAGAAGAAGAGAAAAAACAAAGAATGCTAATAATGAAGAGAAAGAAAATGAAGAAAATACAAAATAATGAAATGATATGAGGTGTAAAACAGTGAAGAAAAGAAAGCTAGGAGAAAAAAAGATTGAATGAATGAAAAAGAGAAAGAAATGAAAGAGATGAAAGAATGAATTAATGATAAAAAGAAGGGGTAAAAAGATTGAGTAAGTTAAAAGAACAGAAGGAAAAGAAAAGAATCCTTTGAAAATTGAAAAAAAAAGGATGAAAAAGAAAACAAAGAATGCTAATAAAGAGAAAGAAATGAAAGAGATAAAAGAATGAATGAAAAAGAGAATGAAAAAGAGAATGGAACGAAAGGGATGAAAGAATGAATGAATGAATGAAAAAGAGAATGGAATGAAAGAGAGAAAAGAATGAATGAATGAATGAAAAAAGAATGGAATGAAAGGGATAAGAAATGAATGAATGAAAAGAGAATGGAATGAAAGAGATAAAAGAATGAATGAATGAATGAAAAGAGAATGGAAGAAGAGATATAAAGAATGAATGAAAAGAGAATAGAACGAAAGAGATAAAAATAAATGAATGAAAAGAGAATAGAACAAAGAGATAAAAGAATGAATGAATGAATGAAAAAGAGATGGAATGAAAGAGATAAAGAATGAATGAATGATGAAAAAGAGAATAGAATGAAGAGATAAAAGAATGAATGATGAAAAGAGAATAGAATGAAAGAGAAAAAGGAATGGATGAATGAAAAAGAAATAGAATGAAAGAGATAAAAGAATGGATGAATGAAAAAGAGAATAGAATGAAAGAGATAAAAGAATGAATAAAGGAATGGACCGAAAGAGATGAATGAATGAATGGAAAAGAGAATGGAACGAAAGAGATGAATGAATGAATGATAAAAAGAAAGAAATGGAAGGTAAAAGAATGAATAAATGAATGAAAGAAAGAAATGAAAAATGAATGAAAGAATGAATAAATGAAAAAGAAAGAGAAAGAATCAAAAAAAGAAGAGAAAATGAAAAAACAAAACAAAAAAAAAAACAAGAGAAAGAATAAGTGCAAGCCATTAAAAACAATGACATAGAAAAAGAAAAAAAAAAAAACAAAAGCATTAAAACTCGAAGGAAGTATTAGAAAATAGAAGAATA
>CM042151.1:51047840-51077840 GCA_023376005.1 Doryteuthis pealeii | reverse complement strand
CCGAGTGCAAGTATTTAAGTTTTAATGTAATAAAATATTGTATTAAATTAGAAAAGCTAATGAAACTAAATAAGAATACAGATAAAAAGATTTGAAACAGAGGGAGTATAATAAAAGATTTGAAACAGAGGGAGTATAATAAAGATGGAACAACTGAAACTTACTCTTCCATCACTCTCGTCTTTCATTGTTATTTTTTTCTAATTTAAGTATTTAGTTATAAGAGGAAGTAAAGAATAAAATGACAGTTATTTTATCTTGTTAATGGATTTCATTTAAGATTCATTGAAGAGATTTTTGCTAATATTCATTAAAATAAAACCAAACAGTTAGAAATCAATAATACTAAGCACATATTTATTAAATTCGATTTTTTAATATTAATATGCAAATTAGCCTTCCCGTTCACATTGTAAAGCGCTATTTTGTTGTATATATAAATATAATTGCATGTTGTCAGTATGTAGACATAGTTAACAGTATTAATAATGTAAGACAATTTTATTAATAATTGAGGTTTAGATAAAAATAAAATCATGGAGAATGTGATGTCAATAACTAAGAGAATTGTGACTTGAGTAGGAATATAGTTTCGGTTACAAACAAAAAAACACACAATCTCCATTATAATAAGATATGTTGAAAGGATGAATAAATAAAATTGATGTAATTTGAGTTACTAACACGTTTTTCAGACAGGAGTTTGTTCATGTACACATATATTCTATTTATTATTATTCTAAATAGAAAATAAAATAATAATAATAGAAAATTATAAAATATTAATGCATACAAAGAATAACAGCCTTCATCAGAGTAAAATGTTTGAGATTCTCTGTATTTTGACCATTTTACTTCAAATATCAAACATTTTACTCTGAAGATCCTTATGGTGAAACTTGAGTAGGTTATTTCTGTACACATAATAATATATATACACACACAGACATACGCTTTACACAAGTAAGCATTCTCAGGTATATGTCTGTCTGTCTGTATTTATTTTAAAGTGAATGGCTTTTTTAGTTTCATTGGTTAGATAGATATGTACACATGTGTACAGAAGTACATACTCAAATATAGACTTGATTATATGCTCATATAACTAGGTGTCTTTCTAGCATGATAGATAGAAAAGTACTCAAGCAAAAACTCTCAAATGTATTTCTGTTTATGTATTCAGTTTAACAAAGTGCTAAGCTTTTTAGTTTTATTGATTCAGAATGTTTTGATTGGGTGTAATTCACAACAAAGGAAACTAGCTTCTATCTACTTGAGTCTTCTACAATTCAACAAACACTTTTCGAATTCTCATTAACTGTAGATGTAATAACTCTTATCAACATTATATATACTAGCAATATATGCACCCTCCGGGTGCAAGTATTTAAGTTTTAATGTAATAAAATATCATATTAAATTAGAAAGACTAATGAAACTAAATAAGAATGCAGATAAAAAGACTTGAAACAGAGGGGTTTATAATTAAAAAAATAGAACAACTGAAACTTACACTTCCATCTCTCGTCTTTTATTGCTAAATTTTCCTGATTTAACTGTTTAGTTAAAATAGGAAGTAAAGAATAAAATTACAGTTATTTCTTCTTGTTTATGGATTTCTTTTAAGATTTATCCTACAATTTTTGCTGTTATTCATTAAGATAAAAACAAACAATTAGAAATCAATAATACTTATTTATAAAAATATATATATTTATTAAAAACAAATTTTTAATATCAATATGCAAATTAGCCTTCACATAAACTGCTATTTTGTTGTATATATAGATATAGTTGCATGTTATTAGTAAGTAGATATAGTCAATGGTATTAATAATGTAAAACAATGTTTTTGATAATTGAGGTTTAAATAAAAATAAAATCATGGAGAATGTGAAATAACTAAGGGAATTCTGACTTGAGCAGTAATATAGTTTCAGTTACAGACATAGAAACACACAATCTCCATAATGATAATAATGATATAATATATATATATATATATATATATATATATATACATACACACAATGCATATCCATATCTACACTAATATAAATATATATATATATATCCACAATGCATATCCATATCTACACTAATATAAATATATATATATATATATATATATATATATGTATATCCACAATGCATATCCATATCTACACTAATATAAATATATAAATATATATATATATATATGTATATCCACAATGCATATCCATATCTACACTAATATATATATATATATATATTATATATATATATATATATGTATATGTATATCCACAATGCATATCCATATCTACACTAATATATATATATATATATATATATATACACACACACACACACACACACACACACACACACACAGAGCGTATTCAGGATAAATTTGACATATTTATATTTGGTTACTTTTCTCCATAGGCTGGACGGATTGATGTACACTACACACCATTTAAAAGCTTGGACCCTTCTTCATTCATATATGTGATGACAGATAGAATGGATGACTGGAACACACCTGAATCATGGAAGAGAATAACTTGTATCATGATCTGCACCAGCCATCAAAATAAGTAGATTATGGTTGCTGCCCAATGCTCCCTGAACACTGTAAAAACAATCACGCATGAACTGGAGAATTGCAATGGAGACTATGAGGCTGTGGCTAGAAGAAAGCAAAATAACAGATGATCTGATTGCAATCGTACAGCAGAATTTCTGGAAAATCTGCAGGAAAATGTCTTGGGAGACCCTGGCATTGGAATTCAGGGTTTGTCAAGTGAATTGAATGTTTCAGCCTCTACCATGAAACTTGCACTTAATGAAGACCTTCGCTATTACTTATACAAGTGTTGCAGATGTCAAGTACTCCCAGAAAAGGCCTGTGAAAATCGTCTGACAAAGGCGAAGAAACTTCTGAGCAAAGTGAAATATCCTGCTGAACCACAAACAATCTGGTTCTTTTCTGATGAGAAAAATTTTTGCCAAGATCAAAAGCACGACACACAGAATAACAGATGGCTTGCATACAGTTCAAGACACTCCTCGTGTCATGCAGACTAAATTTCCCCAAACTGTGTGTCCTTTGAGGGTATCAGGGTGAATTCAAATACCTACGGGGAGTTGCTAAACATTGTAGTCAAGCCCTGAATAACAAGGGTAGCCAATGATAGGCCATATATATGGCAGCAAGATTTTGCCCTCTGCCACATCACAGGGAAAAGTCAAAAATGGTTGTCGGCGAATTTTTACGACTAAACCAGTCCCAATGTTTGGCCTCCGAACTCCCCAGATTTTAACCCCATAGATTATTATGTATGGGACGCTGTTGAAAAAGACACCAATTGCCATGCCAATACTACAAAAGCCCAGTTAATCAAAAGGATTAAGGTAGTTTTTGAGACCCTTCCCAGGGAAACTGCTCCAGGTTCCGGAGCAGGATTGAGGCTGTGATCGACACTAATGGCGGCAATTTTGAGTGAAACTTGTTGATAGTAGTGTAATTTCCGAACCTGTTGAATTTCTTTGCAATTCATTAAGTTTTGTAGTTACCAAGCACTTTTTCTTTTTCCTTATGAAACTGTTAAATTTCTCCCAAATACCCTGTATATATATATATATACACACATACAGATGCACACTCATAGATATATGTGAGGATTTTTTCAAATCCTCTGGAGAACTCAATGTATAATAATTCATTTTATACAGAGCAATATTTACACTTATATAGAAGTGTGTATATATATATATATATATTGTGTGTGTGTGTGTGTGTGTGTGTGTGGAGAGAGAGAGAGAGAGAGAGAGAGAGAGAATTTTCCTGAGGAAGGTGTACTTTGAACATCGAAACCATGATAAAGAGAAAACCTTTTTTTTACAACTATAAATGCTCTATAATTTACAAAATATATTGAGCACTTTTGGATTAACTACTAATGCTGCTACAATGAAAACGTTGTAGCAACTTTTAAATATTATATACACATAGTGTCTCAGTCACCAAGTCGTAATAATCTATCAGTTGACTGAAAATAAATGCAGACAAGAACATTTTATGACAATTTTATTTACCTTGGCCTTAAATAGCATTTCTATCTAGCAACTATTTTTAATATTATTTTTAACCATTACATTCATTATATCCAGATTGAGTACACACTGGATGGGTAATCCACCAATTCATGTGCCTGGCTCAGGGCAAGGTCATTGAGAAACCCAGGGGATATATGTTCATTACAACTATCATCAGAAAGCATCCTGTTCATTTTACCTTGGGCATCATTGGTTGCTTATTCAGAAAGCTCTGTAGAAATGACCACTGACAAGTAATGGGCTGAAGTCAATTGGGGATGATGTCTGGTCCAAATATTGTATGAGGTATGGAGGTAAACACTTCAAGAACATTAATCCTCATCTTGTCTCATCTTGTGAAGATTGAATTCAAATTAAATAATTTTATTTTCTTTCTGCTTGTATTACATATTCTACTGACAGGTACAGCTCAGTAGTTATGACACAGACCCATTCAAGGTGAGGTCTAAGATTGTATTCATATTCGATAGGAACAGGTGCAAAATATAAAGCTCTTATGAAACAACTACACAAAAATATAAATATGAACGTCAAAAATGGAAAATTTACTTTTTAATGTTTTCTTTTATGTTTGATATAAAGAACAATTCCAAGTTTATGTGTTAAAAAAAAGAAAAAAGAAATTTCTCTTACATAAAACCTAAATTTTTGCATTTAAAAGTAAATTCCCGTAAATTCTTAATCTTTGTTGACATAGTTATCGCATTTTGATGTGTGCACCTTTTTTTTTGTATGGAGGGTCGTACATATAATAATTTTTTTCTGAAGCAAAAACAAATTACTATTTTAGCATTTCCATGATGCCTCATGATTTAACTTATGTACCCCAACACCCAGCACTGCATCAACAACAACTACAAGAGTTTTCCTCAAAAACCAAAGCGGATATTATTTCCGTTAGATCCATCCATTAACAAGAATAATGATAATTTTTAATTCAAACATTATTTTCAAAATTTTTAATAATAAAAACCAAATTCTATTATGTCATTATTTTGAGCTAGATATTTTTTATACAATATTTTCTTTGATTAAAAAAATACGATTTTGATATACACTAAACAAAAGTATTTATTTTACATTTTATAAATTTTTAAAAATCCCTGAAAAAAAAGTAGACAATAGGAACTTTTAATATAAAATTCTTTAGAAAATAATCTAACAATTTAGAAAAAAAAAAAAAAGATACATATTTTTTTCTTATTTATGAGATTTAAGTTTCCAATGTTTAAGATGCCCTATTTCCAAAACCGAATTAGTAGCAAATTATCTTTTTTTACATATGTTCCGTCATTAAATGATCTTTCCAAAAATGTAAAATTTATTTATATACAAAAAAAAGATTTTGTACAGGGGATCAATTTGCGAAACAAAAACTAACAAAAAAAATTATTAGCTTTTTCAATTTAGTAAACATTTATTTACAATAAAAGTTTGTCTATTTCATATACTGAAAGTTTTATTAAAATCGGATAGTTTATTTTATATGATCACCCTTAGAAGAATTTTATGTGATCACTCTTTTTAGAGTCAGCTAGAAAATGCACATACCTATATGTGTGTATGTATATATACATATATATATAAATATATGCGATTCTTAAATCAGACACACATACATATGTGTGTGTATGCATATATATATGAATATCTGATTCTTAAATCACACACACACACATATATATATATATATATATTTTATATATATATATATATGTGTGTGTCTGTGTGTGTGTGTGTGTTTGCATGTATGATTCTTAAATCTCAACAACATGGGTGGAATAATCTATATACGTGATTCTTAAATCACACAACACATATACATATATATGTGTGTGTATGCATATATATATGAATATCTGATTCTTAAATCACACACACACATATATCTGTGTGTGTGTGTATGATTCTTAAACCTCAACAACATGGGTGGAATAATCGGTTAGAAACCCAGTATTTCAACAGACTTCTACTCTGTTTATTTTTTCTATATCAATGATTTCTCTATTGACTTTCACATTTCTTATTGAAAGAATTCATGATGAATGGTATTGATGCGAATTTTGGAACAGATTTCCAAGTCTTTTTTCGTGGAACACAAAAGCAGTGATAAGATCACAGAAGTGAAAGTCAATTGATGTCTGATAGAACTTCTTCAGCATTTTGGCCATGCAAAGCAGGGAGATGTTGATATTGTAGTCTGCGTAAGGAAACGGACCAGCATGATGTCAACCTCTGGAGGGTGTTAGCAGTCAAATCATGCCACATAATATCTCAAGTTTTTTGATGAGCTGACCAGTGCCATTATCATCTTGTGAGTCAGGGTGCAAGGAATTATCCTTGACCGCTGCCCTCAATTTTGAGTGGCTGATGCCCAGGCATTGTTGTATATTAAGATGCTGGGGACAGTGAATGGGTGGGGGTATGGGGCTTGTCAAGATGCATCAGCCAGATCTGTACAATAACCGTCATCTTGGAAATGGAAAAACAGCCAAGGAAGGGACAAGGGGTAGAAAATAACAAAAAATAAATAAATAAATGAGGGAATTAGTCATGGTCAATACATGGTGTTTCAAAAAGGATGAAACTAACTTTTTGACAACTTGTATTTAAAAAAAAAATATTTACGTTAAAAGTATGTACAAGTTGTGTCATGAAAGTATCAAGATTGAAACTTTATTTACCAAGATAGAAATGAACAATGAATGGAACATTAATTCTTTTCAGAATACAAGTTGTGTCATAAAAGTATCAGGATTGAAACTTTATTTACCAAGATAGAAATGAACAATGAATAGAACGTTAATTTTTTTCAGAATACAAGGTGTGTCATAAAAGTATCAGGATTGAAACTTTATTTACCAAGATAGAAATGAACAATGAATAGAACGTTAATTTTTTTCAGAATACAAGTTGTGTCATAAAAGTATCAGGATTGAAACTTTATTTACCAAGATAGAAATGAACAATGAATAGAACGTTAATTTTTTTCAGAATACAAGGTGTGTCATAAAAGTATCAGGATTGAAACTTTATTTACCAAGATAGAAATGAACAATGAATAGAACGTTAATTTTTTTCAGAATACAAGGTGTGTCATAAAAGTATCAGGATTGAAACTTTATTTACCAAGATAGAAATGAACAATGAATAGAACGTTAATTTTTTCAGAATACAAGGTGTGTCATAAAAGTATCAGGATTGAAACTTTATTTACCAAGATAGAAATGAACAATGAATAGAACGTTAATTTTTTCAGAATACAAGGTGTGTCATAAAAGTATCAGGATTGAAACTTTATTTACCAAGATAGAAATGAACAATGAATAGAACGTTAATTTTTTTCAGAATACAAGGTGTGTCATAAAAGTATCGAGATTGAAACTTTATTTACCAAGATAGAAATGAACAATGAATAGAGCGTTAATTTTTTTCAGAATACAAGTTGTGTCATAAAAGTAATGAGATTGAAGCTGTATTTACCAAGATAGAAATGAACAATGAATAGACTGTTAATTTTTTTCAGAATACAAGTTGTGTCATAAAAGTATCGAGATTGAAGCTGTATTCACCAAGATAGAAATGAACAATGAATAGAACGTTGATTTTTTTCAGAATACAAGGTGTGTCATAAAAGTGCCAGAAATTAATAATAAATGGAATGTTAATTTTTTCTCAGAATACAAGGTGTGTTATTAAAGTGCTGAGATTGAAGCTGTAGTTACCAAGATAGAAATGGACAATGAATTGAACATTAATTTTTCAGAATACAAGGTGTGTCAAAAAGTACAAAAAATCTTGATATTTTTTTGGACACGCCTTATATATGTAAAAAGTATATATACCAAATTTGGTAGTTTTACATTACAGATTATTTGTTACAGGTTTTATGCACAAAATATGAGGTATGTATAAAAAGTACGAGAATGAAGCTGTATTTCCCTAGATAGAAAAGAAGAATGAATGAAACATTAATTTTCTTTAAGATCTTCTCTTGTATGTTTTTTTTTTTGCTAGTAATATTAATAACAATTAAACTACATAGTTAACACTAGAATTGGCTACCCAGCATCGCCTGGGTAGAGGGATGGGTAGCAAACAAAGTTAGTCTCACAGATCCATTATTACTGAATCACGAGTTGGACCCTCACAGGATGCCCCATTAAAATCCCTATGTAAAAAAAAAGACCTTGCGTTGATTCAGCCACTCTGAAAAGAAAAAATTATTGTCTACTATCTAAAATCTTAAATGCAAAATAAATTCTATGCTGTTATCATTTAAATTTTATTTTCTAATTATCTTCACAAATATAAATCAACCCTTCATTATTTTTGCTCAAAAACCAAGCCCTGGTGATATCTAATGTGTATATATATTTACTTTATCATTAATTGTTTTATTTTCGTAGTTCCATCCGGACATACAAATACACACAACTGCCCTTTATATATTTATAGATTTATGTTAATAAAACAAGAAGACCACAAGATTACAAAATATTGTTGTTGAGTTCTGCAAAACCCAAGTAATTCTCTAAATAGGCCAATAGAAACAGCAAATCCAACATCAGCAAGAGATTTTTTTGTCTTTGCATGAAACCTTATGTCATGTTAATGTTAAGTTGAAGGAAGGTAAAAAAAAAAAAAAAAAAAGAAAAAGTTGCACTGTATTGGCATAAGAGTGACAGACTTGTGAACTCAGTGTCACTGGAAATTGTTAGACAGTTTTTAAAAAAAAAATTTTTTAAATCTCATGTCAAATATTAAGAGATGCAGTGCTTGGTTTCAAAATTATATTTCTTTTTCATAAAAAGATGTCAGAATTTTATAATCTCTAAATATACACAATGGGCCAGTTTAACTCAGTCTGTAGAGAATTCACTTAGGAATTGCAAGGTTTCAGGTTCAATGCCAGTCCTGCACATGAGCAACCCAGCTTGAGTAATCTGATTTGTGCAGTAAAGCATCTGGTAGCTGACTGTAGGTGTGGTGCTCCACCTCAGCAAAAACAATCTCCCTGGTCTAGTGCAAGTGAAAAGGGGATAGAATTCATTGCTGTTTGATACTGTCAATAGGCCACTTCACAGACTTTACTTTAGATATACATTATTATTATTTGCTCCTTTTGAGTTTTCACATCATCATTAGCTGATGGTCTTTCACTAGAGTCTGAGTGACAGTCTCCTCAGGTCTCCAGGACTCTTCTGAGTATTCTGGCAGATTGCAGCAGTGCAGTGTTCTGAATGGTTTCAATCCTTTATTATTATTATTATTATTATTAACTAGCAGAGCTACATGGCATTACCTGGTATTTCAAAAGTTAAAAAGAAGTCTCTTATCTATATTCATATATAAATGAAAATCCTTTTTTCTATATATTTGTTTTATTATCTTTTAATCTTTATATGATTCTTGTTTTTAAGTTGTTTATTTTTATCGTTCTTCTTGTTTGTATTTTTTATTTTATTTTCTAACTCAGTCGGTAGAGCATCAGACTAAGAATCACAAGGTTGTGGGTTTGATACTGGTCCTTGCCAACTCAGCGTATTAGTAGCACAGGGATCTGTGCAGTAAAGTGAGGAGATGATGGTAGGTGTGGCACTCCCGCCTCACACATCCAAACAATCTCTTTGGTCTAGCACTAGTGAAAAGGGGATAGACTCCCTCACTGTCTGGCTGATACCAACTTTAGGCCACCCCAACGACTTTACTTACTATCCTATATTGATTTGTTTCATTTTTTAATCATCATTTTAAATTTTTTTTTTTAAATATATCATTGATTTATACCCTTATCATATTTTTATTTAGCAAATGAGAAAAATGTCAGTAAAGAGTTTCTTTTTTTTCAACCTCCTCTAGGATAAGAATAGGGGGTGGATTTTTATTGAACTTTGGTCTTTGCTGATCTCCACCTATTTTACTTTATAAAAGGACATCTCACTTGGTCATTGTTCAAACAAATATACAGACAGATGTTTTCTTTCTTTTATATATATATATATCTATATATATATATATAAGTTAAAAGAAAGGAAATGAATCCGACAATATGAGTAAGAAAAGGTGGAATGAAAACATCACACAATGCTGTTAAAGAAGAAAACAATTTATAATATAATCATAGCTGATACTGATCAATATTTCGATTTTACAAAAATCATCATCAGAGCCCATTCACTCCGTGGTGTTTCAAAATCCGCTACAATGGAGAGTTTACCGACAAAAAAGGTATACATATCGGCATGACCGACAAAAATATGGCGCGAATGCCCACATTGGTGAATAATGTAACAACTTTCGTTCTCTTTTGCAGAATTAAGGTTTTTTGTTTGTGAACTGATTTGACATTTTTCTCTGACCCAAACACCACGGAGTGAATGGGCTCTGATGATGATTTTTGTAAAATCGAAATATTGATCAGTATCAGCTATGATTATATTATAAATTGTTTTCTCTTTAACAGCACTGTGTGATGTTTTCATTCCACCTTTTCATACTCATATATATATATACATATATATATATATATATATATACTAGAAGCAGGGTAGAGGGGAGAACACTGGTGTATTGATTTGTTTACTTTGAGATTTACAATTTTACTTAAAATGCTGGACATTTTAAGTAAAATTTCAATGCTATTTCTATGTATATTCTCATTTTTAGATATCTTTGAATATAAATCAAATCTTTATCATTTTTGCACAAGAATTCAGAACTAGTGAGACTTAATGTGTATATATATTTACATTGTCGTTAATTGTTCTATTTTTGTAGTTTCATCCAAACATACACACTTACATACATATAAACAAACCCCCTTTATATATGTATAGATAGATATATATTTTAGTGTTGGTGGGGTTGGGGCATTTTATTTGTGTATTTGATTGCATAATGTTGTGTATATCTGTTTATTGGTGCATTTGTGTATGTGCATGCATCTGTGTATATTGTTTTGTTAGCAATGTATTTAATGTATATTCTTATAGCCCAAATGATATCAGAGTAAATTGATATTACATATCAGAATGGCAAAACAATCTCCTTTCCTATTTCTAGTTTTATCCCCCTTCAGCCATCTATCTTCCCATTTCCTACATCTTAATTTTTTTTTTTCACCTTTCTGTTTCCTTTTCTCTCAGAAATATTTTATCAAGGAGGTGTACATTGTGTAACGGTTATTGCTAGGTTCAGACTTAACGAAATCTAGAGTTACTCCCCTTGATCAGTGGGGGACTGATGGTAATCCGGAAGTAGGGTTTCCACAATGACAGTTTTGTATTGAGATTGGTCCAGTCAGGATGCACGTGCACAGCACGGTTGAGCTAGTTAAATCAATTTTAGGGTAGAAGCATTCTCTACCCTGTGTTAAATAAAGCCTTGTTAATTTCGAACAACCTAGTCTTGCATTTTCATGGTTCTGTATTTTATCTATATAAAAACATAATGTAGAATAAGCATCATACTCACTGTAGAATATTTCCAATTACCGTTGAATTGGCAGACAAGGCAACAAGGAAGCCGTAACCCAATACGGATCTTACCTTGTTGCAAGCCTACTGCAAAATGACAGGTTATTTATAAAACACCATAACACCACAGAAACAAAGCAGCCAATCAGAACTCAAGGAATGGAATCACCCAAGTGCATGAATGGAGTATTCCTGAGTTCCATAGGTACCTGCTGTTTTGGGCACTAGTGCAGTTGTGCTTAGCCAGTTGCTGTTGTTCAAACCAACAGTATACTGACTGACTGACCTCAATATATAAGTTATCATCATAGCAAATATACTCAGTCACCTGAAATCTTGGACAAGTCTCTTTACATTTCAATATGCACTAATATACTTAGAGAAGGCATAAATCTATCTTTTTTCTCTTCAGCTAGAATAGTAGGGCAGACTGAGTGTTACATAATTTATAAGCAGCTTATAAATTATGTGTGTACCTGTAGTTAGAATATTTTGAATAGGGTCCATTAAATTCAGAATAGCGGGGTCCTATGGAAAGTTGCTTGACAGTTATTGGTGGTTAGTAAACTTTGAACTTGACACCTTCGAAAAACGCACGATTGGGCACTGTGAGAATAAGTTTTAGTTTAGTGGTTATGCAGCAGAGAATTCAGAGTGAGTAGACCTGTAGGTCGCTTATGAGCCTACTCCGGAAGAACCCTCTATGCATGTGCGACAAAAGGACTGACCCCACAACCCCAAAAGAATATCTTGGCCATTTGAATTTAGGCCATAACTGGGTCTAGTGGCTCCTACTAGCCAAGGAGATATTCCCTTGCTACAGGTGACTATAACCCGGTCAATAAAGCCTAAGTCATACAACTACCTCCTGCCTTTGTCTCTTTCTTTTTGTTCCTTAAATTCCTTCCTTTTCAGCGCAACTACCAAATAAGATGGGGTTAAAGAAAGAAAAAAACAAAACATACGAACAAACAACAAGAGTATCCAACTACATTATACTTAAAACACCCAAAACCTCTTCCTACCCCATATGACCAAACAGTTTAATAAAGTCTTTTACATCATTTTTTTTCTCCTCTCACTCTCTTTCCTTATTTTCTTTTCTCTCGTTCTACTTTTCTCCCTCTCACTTCCTTTTGTCTCATATATATATATTATATACACACTCATTTTTCCCCCTCTCTCCCCAGGTTAGTTAATGCCCATCATTAATACCCGAAGGACAAACATTATTTAATTTTGTTGCTCATAAATAAATTTATTTTCTTCTAAATCAAAAAAATACCAGCATTTTATTATTTCATTATTTATTTTGGGTGTGGGTTAGCTCAGTCGATAGAGCATTTGGCTAGAAACCACAAGGTTCCTAGATCGATACCAGCCCTCGTCAACTCAGCATACCAGTAGTACAGGAATCTGTACCATAGAGTAAGGAGCTGATGGTAGGTGTGGTGCTCCACCTCAGACGTAAAAACTATCTCCTTGGTTTAGCGCTAGTGAAAAGTGGATAGACTCCCTCGCTGATTGGCTGATGCTGATTTTAGGCCACCCAACGACATTTTTTTTACTTTATTTATTTAAAAGAACAAGAAAGAGAAAGAAAAAATACTGACTTTAGAATTAAGATTTTGTTTGATTTCTTTTTTTAATGGCATATTAAGCTTCAAGGGTTATTTGATGCCAAAGCCATCCTTGTAGAAAAACAGCAGTGTTACTATTTAATTCATGGGTCCCAAGTAAACCGTCTAACTCCTACCTTGTAACCCATCCTGTGTCATTAATTTCTAAGAAACTATTGAAATGTATTTACAATTAGCTTGAAATGGTGGGGAAAAAGAACAACACTGGGAAGAATGGATACGATTTTACTGCGTCCTTTTAGATTTTTGTGCGTCAGGGACACAGGACGCGTACCTATCAGCATCTGTGTATGTGTACCCACACACAGATAAATCAACACTGAAAATTTCATTAAAATCGGATAATTCCCTAATTGTTTTGTTGTTTGGTTTGTTTTTTTTCAATGGGGTGGGGGTATTTTGTAAAATACCGATTTTACGTCAAATTAGACAGCGTTTGCGGCTATGTTTACGATATATTTGAGCATAATTGACTGAAAAAAATATTAGTTTAAAATGTATAGAAACTAAATTACAAAATAAAAAAATTTAAAAAAAACCCCAAAAAACAAACAAACAACTGAAGTGTTCACTACTAGAATAGGCTCAGTCATAATTAGTGATCATCCTCCACACATTACTACAACAACCAACATTACGTTTTTGTTTTTTGGTTTGTTTTGTTTTATGTGACATTGTTTATATTGTGTAATGTGTGAAAATAAACCATTGTCTTCTTCTATATGTGTATTATTTTGCCTTTTTCGAAACATTTAATAATCGATTTAATTAATTTTTATTAATTCGTTTTTAAAATGAAAAGCAGACGACAATTTGGCAGAGATACAGGAGGAGGGAGGGAGATACAGAGAGAGGGAGGGAGATACAGAGAGAGCTAGGGAGATACAGAGAGGGGGGAGAGAGATACAGAGAGGGAGGGAGATACAGAGAGGGAGGGGTGTGTTTTGGTTTATTGGTTTAATGAGTTATTGTTCATTTAATGCTGAAGGAGAAATATAGACGACATTTCATGCAATTTTTAAATTCGCCGCTACGGGAGGCTTGCTTTCTGCGTGGCATCCTACATTAAAAAAAACTGACCTTGTGTTCATTTTAGTTTGGTGAGGAACTGAATAAAAAATAACCTGAAATTTGATTAATTTATGAATGTTTGATTGTGATCATGTCTATATTTTTAAAGTTCCTTTGTATTTCTTTTAAGTTGCAATTTTCTATTTGCCTATAATAATTGCAACATTTTCTTGTCAATATGGAAAGAAAGAGGAAATTCCCCGGTCGAAATTCTGGCCACCCGGGTTTATTTATTTCTAGTTACTTAGCACAAATACCGGTCGCAAGAGTTCAAATGGCTTCGAGTAACTATTCTTAATACAAATAATTTGGGAAGAGGCTACTTAGCCGGTCCTAGTCAAATAGACAAACTTACTTTTAAGTTTATTTTACTATCGCTGTAAATATTTTTAAAATTATGAATGCAAGTAATGTTAAAAATAACAACACAGATTTAACACAAAAGTTTTTTTTTATATTTATATTTTGTAAAGGATCGATAAAGATACAAAAAAAATCTTCTAAATTAAAAATATAGATACCGTTAATGATTGATCAAACGTGAATTTTTACAAAGTTTTTAAAAAATTAAAAGAAATGATAAAGGTAAATTTGACTATCATGATTTTTTTTAAAGTGGAAAAATCGCATCTTTGTTAATGTTAAAACATAAAATTGTAAACCTAACTCTAACAATGAATTCTTGTTGATATTTATAAAAACGTAATATAATTATTTTCGTTCCAAACATGAAGCGTGTAAAAAGTTGTTTACATTACCTTTTATAAGGAAAGACGTTAAACTTGAAAGGCCGGGTGCTAGTTTTTAGAACCGGCAAAATATCTTATCCGAATAATTTGCACAGTTATATGGCTCCAATTATTCCTATCCAATACAAGGAATTACAGTCGAATATTCCAAGTCTTGCGGGTAGGGCGGCAAAATGTTTTGATATTTTAGTATTAGTATTAGTATTATCAACATCAATAGGCAATGAAAGTAAACATCCAGGGTAAAGAGGAACAATTTCCTCGTAAATATATTTTCTTGATTCTTTATTCTTTAACAAATAAAGAAAATATACTTAGTTTTGTAAAATAAAGGGTGCAAAAAAATAAAAACATTTATTGCAAAAACACGGACATAAAATGAGGGTTCAGTTTATTTTATGGTAGGAATTTACGAGGAAATTGTTCTTTTTTACCTCGTATACGCCTGATATCTTGCAATAATATTAACAGATTGAAAAGAAGAGGAAAGAGAAGAGGAAAAAGAAAAGGGAAAAAAAGAGAAAAAAGAAAAGGGAAAAAAAGAGAAAAGAAAAAGAGGAAAAAAAGAAAAAAGAGAAGAAAAGAAAAGAGAAGAGAAGAAAAAAGAGAAAAGAGAAGAGAAGAAAAAAAAGAAGAAAAAAGGAGAAGAGAGGGGAGAAGGGACATTACCTCTCCCTTATATTTCAGGGGTCATGTGATATAAAAGTTAATAAAAAATAGCAACTTTTGGTTAGTAACATTTACCAAGACTTCCTATCAGGTTAGGATGGGAGACAAGGTATTTTTTAATGTGGGAAGCCACGTACAAACCGAAGTTCATGCGTTTGTGGCCTGGGTTGACTGAAAACAATCTTTCAACAACATAAGGTAAGTTAATGCTTCTTTTCCCGATAATCTGAACATTAATTACATAAATTCCTTTCTGATTCTATCAGCCATTTTTTATTGCAACATTTTAAAATTACAAACAAAAGAGAAAAAAAAAACATAAACTTCTAAAACTTAAATTTTCACATGTTTAAATTCAAGAAAAGTTTATTGAATTTCGTTAAATTTTATAAATATACAAAAAAAATATTTGAAAAATAAGTTTTTACTAAGAACAATAGTTTTGAATTGGTGCAATGTTGGGAGAGGAGACGAAACCATTCATTGCTCACTTGTTTATAAAACAAATTTTTATTTAATTTAATTATTATCCTTCATTTAGCAATGGTTATTTCGAATCAATACAACTGCATTTTTTAACACGAAAATATCATAAATTGTGTTCTTAATAACAATTAAGTTTATTTCAAATAATGCGCAAGCACAATTTTATGGTAGAAATTCATGTAACTAAAGTTCAGATGACCCTTTTCCCACCTGAACAATCAATTTCTATACGCAGTATTAAAGAATGTATGCTGCTAATTAATTTATCTTAAATGTAAACTGCTAAAATGTAGATATTGCCATTTGATGATATAAGCTCAAACTATAATTCAAATGGTAAATTTAACACAAAAAACTCGGATTTAATAGGGAATGAATATAGCAAAATAAATTAAATGAAATCGTTAGAATAGAATTCGTTACAGATAAAAATATAAGTGTTACTTACTCGAAAAAAAAAAAAAGAAAGAAAGAAAAGGTAAACCTTCTATGTTTAACAATTTCTGTTTGTAAGAGAGTATATCCTTTTGTCATTAACAAAATGAATATTTTTAAAAAAAAATACAAAAAAAAATGTGAAACAAGGGATTAAAATGGAGGGGGAAAGGTTGGTCTTTTCTATCCTAACTTTTAACTTAACTATTTCTATTCGAGACCCAATTCATATTACAAATTTCCATTATTTAACATAAAAACGATTCGCACTACAATCGCCAAAATTTACCAGTCTCTCTATGACAATCCTACACCTAATCCCGTAATTTACAAATGAAGGATGAGGTTGATTTGATATATTAACAAAATGAATCCGTGTTGGTATGATAGGTACCACCAAAATACACCACGTGATCAGGTTAGGCCATATTGAAGGAAGAAATGTAAATATTTTTAAAACTTTGTCAAACATATTTTCATTAAAAGATTAGTGTGTATTAGGTACTCCCAAAAAGGTCACGTAATCAGTTTAGGCCATATTGATGGAAGAAACGTAAATATTTTTGAACTTTTTCTTTTAAAATCTCGCAGAAAAGAAATAACGAACATAAAGATTTGCCACAAATAAAAAAGTGTTAACTCAAATCAAATTATCCGATTGGGGAAAAATTACTCCTCGCTATCGTGAAAAATAAGTACATCAGTCCGTTTATTTACAACACGGTCAGTTTCTTTATTGACTTTTTTTTAGCAGAATTCTGTATTCATCGGATTGAGACTTATAAAATCTTCTGATATAATTATTCAGACTCTTATCTTTCTAGAAAAAAAGTAAAAATCGTTTTTTGTCGGTTCATTTTTTCATTAAAATAATATGGGTGGGGGGTAGAGCTCGTAAAAAAATATTTCCCCAAATATATTTTAGAAAAAAACAATTTCAGACAGATTTCACAGGGTAAATTGGAGTTACCTACTAATCTACATAAAGAAATGTACATGAATTGTAACATTTCAAGAAATTTACGTCACTTCAACCTTATTCGGTTTGGTTTATTTGTTTAACTACATATCAACTACCTAAACGCTTCGCATCATGCCATGGTAAGCTAACTAGACGGACAAACCATTACTAGTGAGTTTGAGTCTTACTGGGTGCCCTACACACCCGGCTTTGTGCCATATCTAAGTAAAACTTAGTAAATTACACATCAACTTATGGGTTATTTAATGCTGAAATTTAATTAATTTCTAAATGTTTGACTCTAATAAACTATATTTTCAATGGAGCATTGCATTTTTAAAATGCACTTTTTATTTGTCAATAATCTATTTGCAAACAGTTATAATATCAGCCATTACTATCTAATACTAATCATTTTTAAACAGATCTTAACAGAGATGCTTATAGGTACACGTTCTGTGTCCCTGACGCATAAAAATCTAAAAGCACGCAGTAAAATCCTACCCATGCGCCCCAGTGTTTTTCTTTTTTCTTCACTCGCCATTTCAAGCTTAATGTAAATACATGTCAATAGTTTCTTACAAACAAATTACACAAGATAGGTTACAAGGTAGGAGTTAGACAGCTTTTGTGGTTTCCCTAGATCATAAATAGAAAAGAACCTACAATCTATTAAACTTTAGTTGGAACCCATACATTTTCCCGGGGATTCATTCAAAGCAAATATGTGCGTCCCAGAACGCACTAAATCAAAAAGCTATCAGCATCACTGTATCTATTTGACCCGTAGATGAGACCCTAACATGTATTATCACTCCATGCCAGAATGGATCTGGGAGCAATAAAGGGGTACTCTACACTACCCAAATCTTCAGAACTAGAGCCTCACCATCAGATACAGTTAATGTCATACCTGGTAACTTCAACTATTTGTATACGAACAAATAACCACCTCTACCTGATATCTAGATCAGAGGTACTTAAAAGTTCATTAGACAGTGATAACATTTTAAAAGATTGAAATCTATCGCTGTTACAGGTTAATTATTAGGTAAGCAGTATATTGGAGGTGTCACTGGTAATGGGAGACATATTTTCAATTTGAATTCTAGTTATATTTTATTCATTTTGTATAAAATGGCAAACTTTGCTGTTTTGAATATTGAAATTAAATTTTCTAACCAATTTCTAGGCTAAATTTTGCGAAAACAAGGATTTTTGGTGCATTTTAGTAGACAATTTTTGATGCTATTTCCTCAAACAATGCTGCAAGATATCTAGTTTTTGGTATCCGTATTCCTCATACCAACACACAACTTTCACTATTTGAGAGAATTTGATATTCTAAAAAAAGTGAAAAGTCAACCTACCCTACTCCACACTCCCCAGAGTTCTAGAACTGGAGTGTAACCCCTGGATATAGTTAAGTGTCATACCCAGGACACAAAGAAGCACTAGTGTGTAATGGTTATGATTGTAGGATATGGACACAGCAACCTAATCCTGGACGATGCTATTTGCATTTCACATAGCGCTAATATCTTTGGAAAGTATACAACCAAATTTCCTCCTTCCTGCTATGGGTAAATAGAAGGGTACACTAGGTTCTTTGACCTTGGTATGGCAACTGGTCTAAGAGAAAGAAAACTGAATTCAAACCTGTTAAACTCCACTTAAAAATTGACCTATCATAGGGAGAATAAGTCAACGGCGGACCTAAAGTCGGTATCAGACAGCGAGGGAGTCTATCTCCTTTTCACTAATGCTAGACCAAGAAGATTGTTTTGGTGTCTGAAGTGGAGCGTCACACCTACCATCAGCTCCGCACTTTACCGCACAGATTCCTGTGCTACTCACACGCTGAGTTGGCAAGCGTCGGTATCGAACCCAGAACATTGTGGTTCCTAGGCAAGTGCTCTACCGACTGAGCTAAACAGAAACCGTCTAGGATTTGAACTCGGGGTTACCATGTCTATTTTCTATGACAATAACCATTACACAATGAGCGCCTTCCTTTTTATTTTTTATAATTGTTTACTAATACACTGTAAGTATATATATATATATATAGAATAATCATACTAAGTTCCAATTATCATCGAATTGGTAAGACAAGGCAACAAGTAGCCATAACTGAATACGGATCTAATCCTGTTGCAATCCTACTGCAGAATGCCAGAGTATTATTAGGCTTCATAACATCATAGAAACCAAGCAGCCAATCAGGACTCAAGGAATGGAATCACTCAAATACATAAATGGACTATCTTTGAGTTCCATAAGTACCAGCTGTCTTGGGCACTAGTTCAGTTTGTGCTTAGCCAGTTGCTGTTGTTCAAACCAACAGTATACTGAAGAGAGAGAAAGAGGGACCATATGCCCTTTAGGCACCCCTTTTGCTTTGCTGATTAATAAGTACATTTTTTTCATTTACACCGTCAACATCCGGTTGTGTGTTAGGGGTTAGGGTTAGGGGTTAGTTTTATAATTTAAAAAAAAACTCTAAAAATCTTCTATTAACAAATAACCGGATGTTGACGGTGTAAATGAAAAAAATGTACTTATGAATCAGCAAAGCAAAAGGGGTGCCTAAAGGTCATATGGCCCAGAAAGAGAAATGTCTAGCATAATTCTGCTTAAAAACTGACCATGTGTCGCATCCTATTCGTGAGGGTTGGTACATGCATACCCATGATACTCCTTTTTTTTACTCCTCTGCAAAGGATACAGTCAGTACTCTAAGCCCCACAGTTAGGTTTGTAGATAGATAGATAGATAGATAGATAGATAGATAGATAGATAGATATACCCATGAATAAATTGAAAGAATATATAAAAGAAACAACCTTACATGACATAAGAGACAGTGCAGCTTATTTTTCCGATACGTTTCCTTTTCGATGCTCTGCTGCAGTTATAAAATTGCAAACTCTTAAGATAGAAGCCAAGTTAGAATCAATATAAATTGAAAGTTTCTCCCTGCCACCCGCACTTAGAATCTTTCAGTCATCAGAGATCGGATCCGGTAGGTAACTGTTAAATGTAGGTAAATGCTAACTGCTTTTTTCATGGCAATGTCAGAACAAGATACACATCAGAGATTTGTTCTTTTTATTTTAAACCTTGTATTATATTGCAGGTGTAGTATATTAAAAAAACAAAAAAACTTTTAATACCATTTTGAGATGTGTCAACTAATATGGGTTTTCCTTTATTTTACACAGTACAAATGGATTTTAACCTAGTCAGGATTCTGACAAATAACAGAATTATATAGTGTGAAAAACACCCACCCACAATCATATATACAAGGAGTGTCAAAAAAAGTATCGAGATTTTTTTGTACTTTTGACACACCTTGTATTCTGAAAAAAAAAAGAACATTCCATTCATTGTCAATTTCTATCTTGGTAAATGCAGCTTCAGTCTCGATACTTTTATGACACATCTTTTATATACACATCATCTTTGTCCCGCATCCGTCCCTGACGCATAAAAATTTAAAAGGACACAGTGAAATCATGTCCATGCGTCCCAGTGCTTCCTCCCCCACCATTTCAAGCTAACTGTAAATATATTTCAATAGTTTCTTAGAAATGAATTACACAAGATAGATTACAAGGTAGGAATTAGATGGCTTTACTTGTTTTCTCATATCACAAATAAAAACCCTACAATTTATTACGAAATATTAGTTGGGACCCATCAAATTTCCCGAGGACTCGTTCAAATCAAATATGTGCATCTCGGGATGCACTAAATCAAAAAAGCTATCATCATCACTGCAATTATATATATATATATATATATATATATATATATTAGACGAAACGTTACCCATTGGGTCACCCATTGAGCTGTGGAATTAGGGAAAAGAGTTTGCAAAGTGAATTAAATTTTTAAAAATACGGACGAAGAGTTAAAAAAAACACATTAAAATTAATTTGCAAGATTTCTAAGAAAGGGGATGTTTGACCTAATACAAATTGGAATGGGCCCATCGCTGCTGCTGAATATTAACATACAAATAATGTGAGGAGTTAAATATCTCTATTAAAATCACTCTTTACACACACAGAAATAACATATTTAACGAGGAGGTAATCAAGATATTCATAGAGGGGAGAAGTGATGGGCAGAATGTGAAGAGAGACAGGTCAGTTTTTGACTTGATTGCAGATTACGACTAATTAAAACCAATTAAAATGGATTTTTTTCAAATGGTCCTAAAACCAAGGAATATTTTAGTTTGAATTTTGTGTCATTACACTAAACTGGAAAAAAGCTGTTAGGAAACAAACATTGATTTGCTGTGTGTGTGTGTGTGTGTGTGTGTGTGTGTGTGTGTGTGTGAATATATAGAAAGACACAAAGTGTTCCACAAGATGAATATTTATTCTGTGGTAATGTCGACGCTATAATGTTTCCGTTTTTGCAACCTTCTTCAGGACAAGTGAAATCTTGTGATTTTAGGACCTTTCTTGGATATATGACCAGCACTGCTCATAACCCTACAAGGAGGATCCTAACATCTCCATACAAAATTTTACCCTGTGTCCTGAAGAAGGTTGCAAAAACCGAAACATTATAGCGTTGACATTACCATCAAGAATAAATGTTCATCCTTTGGAACACTTCGTGTCTTTTGATATATTTTTCCACATACTGTCGAACTGATTTACCCATTTTACTCTCATTCATATATATATATATATATATATGAAAGTAGTAAAGTCGTCACGGAGGCCTAAAGTCAGTGCTACTCATATGCTAAGTTAGCGAGGGCTGTTATTGAATCATAAACCTTGTGTTTCCTAGTTGGATGCTCTACCGACTGAGCTAAACTGGGGAATTTTTTTGAAAAATGCAAAATACATTTTTGTTTCCAATTTTTTCCCCATAAATGTACATTCTGCATTGGTTTATAGTAAAAAAATTTCATTCTCGCAAAAATATTTTTTGAGTCTATTCAAAATGTCAGCAAATCAGAGAACTCTGGGCTTGAAGAAAAGTCTGTCATCAAACTTCTGGTGGCTGAGAAGTGCAAACCATGTGAAACCGAATTTGAACTTCAGTTTTTGATTAATGCCCTTTGGAAAGATAATGACTCTGCCTCATCTCTCTAGCTATGGGTTAAATAGTACTGATATTGTACTTTTACAAGGATGAATTTGGTATTAAATAACCCATGAAGGTTGATATCATTAAACAAAGAAACATCCAAACTCTTTCATTCTTTCTGTACTGTAATTTCATTTTATCTATCTTTCTTTGATATGTTTCCTAGTTTTCCCCTTTCTTTCTTTGCTGTAATGACAATTTAGATGAGGGCACTTTATTAATGAAATTTGTATAATTTTTACATACAGAAGCCATCCCATCATTTTTGACAGATATTATGCTAGTATATTGATAATATTGAAAGTAGTACAGTTCCTTGGACAATCCTTGTTTTTCTGATCTGATGTTGTTTGCCTTAATGTGCCAAGATCTTAAGGAATTTCTCTTGGAATATCTCCATAATTCATTGTTGGTAGAGAACACAGGATAGCGCCTTCCGCCATCTTGAAAATCAGTTTGCATTGTTGATGGTTGTATTTTTGTCTTTTGTTCAACTCAATCAGTTGGAGACTTGAATAGCTTGAACGGTGTTGAAATGAAAGAGTTTATTGTTGAAAAGAGTCAGCGGGGAGAGAGTGTTTTTTTTCTTCTTCTTTTATTTTTTTATTTCACTGGTGAAAATGGAGATGAATTTGTTGAAAAAGCCCGACAAAGAATTTGAGAAATATTCTATTTTAACTACCTCCTTGTTTTGTACAAAAACACCCAAAACATTAGGCTGAACAAAAGTCCTAACTGTGAACATATTTCATGAAATTTGTCTGTACAAAAATTTGCTATCACAATACATGAAGAAAATACTTGTGTATTATTTCTCCCTCTTGTTCTTGTAGGCTCCACCCTATCATATCTCTCTCTTAAACACAGAAACACACAGAGATATGTGTGTGTATATGTATGTATTATTTCTCTCGTTCTTGTAGGCTCCACCCTTTCATCTCTCTCACACACACACATATATATATATGTATGTATGCAGTATGAAAGTCCTTTGATACAAAAACAACTCATTTCTTCTAATATATATATATATATAATCAAATAATAACTACAAATATATTCCTATTAGTCATCACTTTTGTTCATCCCATTCAGTGGAGTGGCCTATTGTCCGTATCAGCCAGACAGCACTAGAACTGGAAGATTGTTTTTGCATGAGGTGGAGCACTATACCAACAATCAGCTCCCAACCTTACCGCACAGATCCAAGCTGTGCTATTCATACGTCAATTTGGAGAGCACCGTTATTGAACCTGGAACTCTACAGACTGGGCTAAACCGACCCTTATGTTTAATAAAATAGCAT
The DNA here is from genome assembly GCA_023376005.1 of Doryteuthis pealeii. Classification (NCBI taxonomy): domain Eukaryota; kingdom Metazoa; phylum Mollusca; class Cephalopoda; order Myopsida; family Loliginidae; genus Doryteuthis; species Doryteuthis pealeii. Next base: position 51,053,820 of record CM042151.1, on the reverse strand, counting down.
TTAACATGGGTATTAACATCTTTAATAACTAACACACTAACCATAGTGCTCCAACCTATGATAAACCCTACTAACTGAAAAAACCTTGTACAACAAAATAAACCAACAACAATTACAACAAATAATCTTCCTGGAGATGATCATGGACGTGGTTGAAAGCACTTGAGGGGAAAAATAGGGCAGTTCCTTTACCATCTGGAGCTTGATATAAGAAAATTACACAAAGGATTGAACTTAAACAATTAGAGATTAAGAAGAAATATTCTATGGTATTCAACCAAATCTTTTAAAAAATGTTTGTGTGCATGTTTGTTTTTAATTTTTAAAATTAAATTTGGTTAAAAGGATATATATATATATATATATATATATATATATATATATATATATATATATATATATATGCCGTGGTCTGACTGACCCATACTTCTTGTGTTTATAGGAAAAGTTAGAAATAATTAGATTCCCAAATAAAAATGACTTAATTAATAAAAAGGATGAGTTCCTAGGAAAATGTATGCATAGATTACGCAATGCATTAGAATACCAATAAGATAAAATTGATCAATAAGGGCATAATACAGTAAAATTATGATATAGCAGTAACAAAGAAAAACTACTAGAAGAAATAAAGAAATAAATTTTTAAAAACTTAGCCACACTCCAGACTAACTGACCCCACAAAGGTCAATAGAGTAAGTTGAAGATAGTGGAAAAGGGTAATAAAAGTATAATGTTACAGCGCGCTACTACCCACGTAGGTCAAAATAGGAGGAGTTTAACCCCAACTACAAACTAGCAGCCTACTAAGATTAAATTCAGGAAGAATTAAAAAGATATCAGTCTAGCTATATAAAGTAACCGAAAAAAATCCCACTCAATCCCCCTGATGAAGGTGTTGGGGTAACACCGAAACCGCGGTAGGGAAACAACTTCTTTTACGACTAATAATATATATATATATATATATATATATATATATATATATATATGGAATGAATCCGTCATTATGAGGTATAGAAATAGAAAAACATATTGTGCTAATAAACGCCCGTTTCAACCTGTGGGGTTTATAAAATGTAATTCAAATGAAATCATTTTAAAATTAGAATGTAAAACAATTGCAAAAGAAAATTTATAAACACTGGTCTTCAAAAATATTTGCTCTGATGAAGACCAGTGTTTATAAAGTATCTTTTACAGTTGGCTTCGTTTTAATAGCTACTTCTAGCTGGGAATGAAACCTGACGGACTTTTCATCAGTCCGACCCTTTCCTCTCGGCCGGGCGTAGCTAAAGGCGTACACCTGTAGATGTGAGTTACGATCACCATAGAATTTGAATCTGTAAACAACAGACGAATATTGTCTTACGCTAAAGCGGTGAAAGTTCGTTAAAGTCCCCTCTAGAGGTGTGCGCGTGTTTATTTAAACAGCAGATTCTCTTGTAGTCATTATTTATTAAAAATGACTGACAAAGATTTAGTGTTTAGCTTTATATTCCATTTTTCATATGACCACGTTATATCTGGTGTTGACTTTTTTTTATCATTGGGATCCAAGCACTGCAACACCGATGAAAGAAGTGTGTAGATTACAAGGGGGTGCTATTTCGAAAAATAAACCTCATTTAGTCACATTCGATGAGAGTATCTTAGTCTGCCTATGAACTTTTCAACTGACAGCAAATTTATATATATATATATATATATATATATTATAATATATATATATATATATATATATGGTACAGCAAAAAGATAACTATAATGAGTGGGTCATACTTTATTATGAACTAGTGAAGTTTAAAAAAAACTTAGGGCCCTTCCGACCGATACATTTCAAAATAAACATTGGTGAACGAAGAAAAGTCACATACAAAGTATAATTCATGAGAAAAGGAAGGTTGAGGAATGGAAACACAAAGAGAGAGAAAAAAATATGATAATTCATATATCTAATAATATCTATCTATCTATCTATCTATCTATTATATATATATATATATATATATATAATATATATATATATAATATATATATATGTATGTGTGTGTGTGTGCGTGTGTGTGTGTGGTTGTGTGTGTATGAAAATAGAAACACAAAGTATTCTGAAAGATGAGTTTTATTCTTGATGGTGAAGTTCAGAATACTTCATGTTTTCTTTTTCTACATACTGCAGGATTTAATTCCTTATTTCACTCCCTTATGCATACTAGCAAATATATGCACCCTCTGGGTGCAACTATTTAAGTTTTAATGTGATAAAATATATCAATTAGAAAGGTTAATGAAACTAAATAAATGCAGGTAAAAAGATTTGAAACATAGGGAGGTATAATCGAAAAATAGAACTGAAACTTACTCTTCCATTCTCCCGTATTTCATCGCTAAATTTTCCTAATTTAATTATTTAGTTAAAATACGAAATAAAGAATAAAATTAGTTATTTCTTTTTGTTAATGGATTTTTTAAAAGATTTATCCCTGATATTCTTGCGCATATTCATTAAGATAAAACCATCAATTAGAACTCAATAATACTAAGCAGATATTTATTAAAATCAAACTTTTAATTTCTATATGCAAATTAGCCTTAACGTTCACACTGTAAACCGGTATTTTTTTGTATATATAAATACAATTGCATGTTAATTAGTACGTAGATATGGTAAACAGTATTAATAATGTAAAACAATTTATTAATATTGATGTTTACATACAAATAAAATCATTGAGAATGTGACGTAAATAACTAAGGGAAATGTGACTTGAGTAGTATATAGTTCGGTTACAGACATATAACATAATCTCTATTATGATAAAATATATATATAAATATATATATGAGAGAGGGGAGGTCGTATATGGGCATTCAGTGAGAAACGAACTCACTTTCAATGGTCTTCTAGCCTAGGTCACTAACCATTACCCCAACCGGAACACACTTCAGCCACATAGTTTTAGTTTTTCCTATTTTTTAACTATTTTGTTTATGAAATTTAGAAAAAAATTCAGGTTGAAACATTAAAATTCCTCTGTTCGGCTTAATTTTCCATGTGCGTGACAAAACTTAAAGTGAACGTTTGCTTGTGCACATTAATTTCTGTAGAAAACAACATCTGCACATTGGCGGCATCAAATACAAGATCTGTCACACTTTTTGAAAATGCAAAATACATTTTTGTTTCCAATTTTTCCCCCCATAAATGTACATTCTGCATTGGTTTATAGTAAAAAAATATTCATTCTCGCAAAAATATTTTTTGTTAGTCTATTCAAAATGTCAGCAAATCAGAGAACTCTGGGCTTGAAGAAAAGTCTGTCATCAAACTTCTGGTGGTGAGAAGTGCAAACCATGTGAAACCGAATTTGAACTTCAGTTTTTGATTAATACCTTTGGAAAGATGATGACCCCGCCTCATCTCTCTACCTATGGGTTAAATAGTACTGATACTGTGCTTTTACAAGGATGACTTTGGTATTAAATAACCCATGAAGGTTGATATCATTAAACAAAGAAACATCCAAATCTTTTCATTCTTTTGTACTGTACTGTCTTTCATTTTTATCTATCTTTCTTGATATGTTTCCTAGTTTTCCCCTTTCTTTCTTTGCTGTAATGACAATTTAGATGAGGGCACTTTATTAATGAAATTTGTATAATTTTTACATACAGAAGCCATCCCATCATTTTTGACAGATATTATGCTAGTATATTGATAATATTGAAAGCAGTAAGTTTCTTGGACAATCCTTGTTTTTCTGATCTGATGTTGTTTGCCTTAATGTGCCAAGATCTTAAGGAATTTCTTCTGGAATATCTCCATAATTCATTGTTGGTAGAGAACACAGGATAGCGCCTTCCGCCATCTTGAAAATCAGTTTGCATTGTTGATGGTTGTATTTTTGTCTTTTGTTCAACTCAATCAGTTGGAGACTTGAATAGCTTGAACGGTGTTGAAATGAAAGAGTTTATTGTTGAAAAGAGTCAGCGGGGAGAGAGTGTTTGTTTTTTTTTTTTCTTCTTTTTTTTTCTATTTCACTGGTGAAAATGGAGATGAATTTGTTGAAAAAGCCCGACAAAGAATTTGAGAAATATTCTATTTTAACTACCTCCTTGTTTTGTAAACACCCAAAACATTAGGCTGAACAAAAGTCCTAACTGTGAACATATTTCATGAAATTTGTCTGTACAAAAATTTGCTATCACAATACATGAAAAAAAAATACTTTGTGTTTATTTCTCTCTCTTGTTCTTGTAGGCTCCACCCTATCATATATCTCTCTTAAACACAGAACACACAGAGATATGTATGTATGTGTATATGTATGTATTATTTCTCTCGTTCTTGTAGGCTCCACCCTTTCATCTCTCACACACACACACACATATATATATATTATGTATGTATGCAGTATAAAGCCTTTGATACAAAAACAACTCATTTCTTCTAATATATATATATATAATTATATATATATTATATAATAATCAAATAATAACTACAAAAATATTCCTATTAGTCATCATTTGTTCATCCCATTCAGTGGAGTGGCCTATTGTCCGTATCAGCCAGACAGCACTAGAACTGGAAGATTGTTTTTGCATGAGGTGGAGCACTATACCAACAATCAGCTCCCAACCTTACCGCACAGATCCAAGCTGTGCTATTCATACGTCAATTTGGAGAGCACCGTTATTGAACCTGGAACTCTATCGACTGGGCTAAACCGACCCTTATGTTTAATAAAATAGCATTTAACATGGGTATTAACATCTTTAATAACTAACACACTAACCATAGTGTTGCCGCCTATGATAAACCCTACTAACTGAAAAACCTTGCACAACAAAATAAACCAACAACAATTACAACAAATAATCTTCCTGGAGATGATCATGGACGTGGTCGAAAGCACTTGAGGGGAAAATAGGACAGTTCCTTTACCATCTGGACCTTGAATAATAGAAAATTACACAAAGGATTGAACTTAAACAATTAGAGATTAAGAAGAAATATTCTATGGTATTCAACCAAATCTTTTAAAAAATGTTTGTGTGCATGTTTGTTTTTAATTTTTTAAATTAAATTTGGTTAAAAGGATATATATATATATATATATATATATATATTATAATATATATATATATATATATATGCCGTGGTCTGACTGACCATACTTCTTGTGTCTATAGGAAAAGTTAGAAATAATTAGATTCCCAAATAAAAATGACTTAATTAATAAAAAGGATGAATTCCTAGGAAAATGTATGCATAGATTACGCAATGCATTAGAATACCAATAAAATATAATTGATCATAAGGCATAATACAGTAAAATTATGATATAGCAGTAACAAAGAAAACTACTAAGAAGATAAAGAAATACATTTTAAAAAACTTAGCCACACTCCAGACTAACTGACCCCACAAAGGTCAATAGAGTAAGTTGAAATAGTGGTAAGGGTAATAAAAGTATAATGTTACAGCGCTCTACTACCCACGTAGGTCAAAATAGGAGTTTAACCCCAACTACAAACTAGCAGCCTACTAAGATTAAATTCAGGAAGAATTAAAAAGATATCAGTCTAGCTATATAAAGTAACCGAAAAAAATCCCACTCAATCCCCTGATGAAGGTGTTGGGGTAACACCGAAACCGCGTGAGGGAAACAACTTCTTTTACGACTATATATATATATATATATATATATATATATATGGAATGAATCCGTCATTATGAGGTATAGAAATAGAAAAACAATATAAATATTGTGCTAATAAACGCCCGTTTCAACCTGTGGGGTTTATAAAATGTAATTCAATGAAATCATTTTAAAATAAAAATGTAAAAAATTACAAAAGAAAATTTATAAACACTGATCTTCAAAAATATGTGCTCTGATGAAGACCAGTGTTTATAAAGTATCTTTTACAATTGGCTTCGTTTTAATAGCTACTTCTAGCTGGGAACGAAAAA
>CM042151.1:51045327-51047830 GCA_023376005.1 Doryteuthis pealeii | reverse complement strand
CACAGACACAGATATCTGACATAACGAATACAGTGATAAGAGAGAGTGAAAGTGAAAGAGATAAAAAAAAAAAGAAAAAAAGAAAGATGATCCCATTGTGACATTTGGTGAAATTAATTACTTTGACTGTAAAGTGGAAATCTACAATGGCTCGATTTCTATCTCCGAGCCATACACACCGAAAACATCGTTGATTTAAGTTTTACTTAAAACGATAAGCGTGTAGACCAAATAATTAAACTTTCTTCTTAATACATTGCAGGTGTCTCTTGTTTGGTTTTGTTTTTTTTTTTGGGGGGGGGGTTGGATATATGCATCGGTCTTTTGAGAACCGCCCCCCCCCCCCCCAAAAAAAAAATCCCTCCCCAAAATGGACAAGGTTTGTGTACAGATAAGTAGTAATGAAAATTAGCTTTAATTTAAAGAAAAAAAGAAGATATTTAGATATAATACTATGAAATATTTTCTGTGCTTTCACGTGAGTGTTTGCGTGCATATCTCGCAATAAATTTAGATGGGGTGGGGATGGGGGGTGGTAAATGTGTGAAAATCGTATGATGAATAGGAAATGGAGACATCAAAAACAGTTTTAAGATTCTTGTTTATTAGACCATAATTATTTTCTGTTAGTTTGTGTGTTGGCTATGACACTAAATTGCATCTAATCATGAGACTTGAGAGTTGTTGTGAGTGTGAAGTTATCACTTGGTTACATTTAACCATACCCCTCGTAATTAATTATACTTCTTGCATCCTCTGTTCTTCTGTCTTGTTGTCTTCTCTACTGCGGTGTTGAAGACAACTTCTGGGTTTCTCCTTCATCGGGTCATATTGTGTCTCTAGTTTCACTCCGTGTCCATCTTAGTTCTTGTTAAAAGCAGGAACACGTGTTAGCTATGACACTAAATTGCATCTGATCAGGAACTCCAGTTCAAGAGCTACCTGAGTGTGATGTTATCACTTGTTCATCACTACCCCCCCCGGTGTTGGATACTCGTAATTAATCAATCATGGAGGAAACATTGAAAAGATATTGACATTGATTTGCAACAAACTTACAATGTTTTTACTGGAATTATTTTTAAAAAGCAAAGGATAAAATTGACTAATTCAACTAATTGGTTGTCCGGTTAAACTGTAATAAAAAAAAATCAAATAAAATTAAGTAACTAATCTCATGAAAATGCTCAGAAAATGTTCTCTTCTGTATTCTCTACTGACCCAGGACATTTCTGGTTTTTTTCTTTGAGTCATACCGGTTTTTGGTTCACTCCATGTCCATCTTAGTTCTTGTTAAAGGCAGGAAACGGAGACTTAATTCTATTTATTGTACAATCTTTATTTCCCAAGCTCCATGTTTCAAATCTTATGTGAGGAAGAATTCAAATATTTGCCCAGTCCCTAGGGCTGTTTAGGCAATTCTCAATCATTTTAAATGTGGAAGACCATGTTGCAATGGTTACTGTCGTAGAAGTGGACACGGTGAGACGAGTTAAAATTCTGTATCTCAGTTGTTTGCATTCTCTACTGGCTAATACCCTTGGAAAAGGTACGAATCAACTATTCTCCTTCCAGCCATGGATAGTAAGGTAGACAAGCTCTTTAGCCTTGATATGGCAACCTGTCTAGGAGAAGAAATCTGAATTCAACCAAAGGGCTCTCTCTTATGGTCAAAACTACTTGGAGAGCTCCTCCACTCTTCCCTCCATATAAAGGGAATCTGCTTCAGAACCTAGTTTTAACTTTCCAGGGTCTGTCCGACTCCTAGCCAATCAGAGAATTGCCTGAATGAAAAGCTTGTCTGTCAAACTTTTGAATGACTTTCCATGAATTCTTACGGTTAATTGTTAAATTTGAATTTTACACTTCATTAAAAAATGATTGGCTATGACTATTATGTAACACCAGGTTTATTCTGACCCAGATTCGTAGTATCTGTTATCTAGCTCAAACAGATTAGTCAAAAATTAGTATGATTTAACAAAGTTAAATTAGGAAAATTTAGCAATGAAAGAGGGAGTGATGGGAGACTAATTCAGTTGTTCTATTTCTATATATATTATATTTATTATACCTCCCTCTGTTTCAAATATTTTATCTGTATTCTTATTTAGTTTCATTAGCCTTTCTATTTAATATATATTTCATTATTAAACTTAATATTATGGATCATATATCATAATTTATTATTTGTAGTAACAGGTAAAAAAACACAAGAAATTTACACATAGTTAATTTCTCTGAAAATTCTTGTGATGACTCATATATATTATATATTATATTAGTAAAGCTAGTACAGGTAAAAAAAAAATACCAGAAATTGGTACAGTGGGAGGAAATTTGTTGGAAACAGTTAAATTATTCCCTGTATAATACGCACCCTTAAATTTTGGGCTGAAAAAGCCACAAAAAAGTTTTTATACAGAAATAATTATGGTAAGCTAGACTGTATAAATGACTATTCCTCTGTGGAATCAGAATTGGTGCAGATCTATTTTGAATA
>CM042151.1:51032827-51040327 GCA_023376005.1 Doryteuthis pealeii | reverse complement strand
AGTCAAGATACAGAGAAGATAGACACAGAGTAAAGTAAAGAGTGTCGGTTTTTTGACTTAATTGCAAACTACAACTAATTAGAACCAGTTAAAACATATATTTTTTCAAATATAATTCAATCCAGAAAAGTAAGGAATAATTTAGTATAATTTCGTGTCATTAAGCTAAACAGTAAAAAAAAAGTCTTGAGGATGCAAAAGTTGATTAACTCGGCTAGTATAATAATAGATATGACAAACTTTGTTTATAATTCAAGATTTCAAAATATTCCATTGATTTCTAAAATGTTAAAAATGATTGTACATAAACCAGATTTATCAATTATTGCATATTTCCTGTCATAATGATGGATTATTTCTGTAGAAATTGACACTTGTCTTTGTCTCAAGATTGTATCTATTATGTTATTGGCAATTAAGAATGCAGTAAGGATTGGTCAAACTTTCAAATCACTTAAACAGAGAAAGGAAGAGAGAAAGAATGAAGAGAGAGAGAGGAAGGAAAGAGAAAAGGGAGGAAGGAAAGAGAAAAGAATGAAGAGAGAGAGGAAGGAAAGAAGAAAGAAAGAAAGGAGGAAAGAAGTAAAGAGAATGAAAAAAAGGAAAGAAAAGGAAGAAAGGAAATGTGTGGGAAGGAAAAAGAGGAAAGAAAGGAAAGAGAAAGGAAGGAAAGAGAAAGAATTTAAAAAAAAAGGGAAATGTGTAGAAGGGAAAGAGAAAGAATGAAAAAAAGGGAAATGTGTGGAAGAGAAAGAGAAGAAAGAGAAAAGAGAAAGGAAGGAAAGAGAAAGGAAGGAAAGAAAGAGGAAGGAAAGAGAAGAAGAAGGAAGAAGGAAATGTATGGGAAGGGAAAAGAGAAAGGAAGGAAAAGAGAAGAAGAAAGAAAGGAAGGAAAGAAAGAGAAAGGAAGGAAAGAAAAAAATGTTGGGAGAGAAGAAAGGAATGAAAGAAAAGAAAAGGAGCAAAGAAAGAAAGAGGAAGGAAAAGAAAGAAAGGAAAAAGGAAATGTATGGAAAGAGAAATGAAGGAAAGAAGGAAAAAGAAAGAAGGAAGAAAGGAAATGTGTGGAAGAGAAAGAAGGAAGAAGTAAAGAGAAAGGAAGGAATGTGTGGGAAGTAAAAAGAAAAATTGAAAAAGAGGCAAGAGCAAAGAACATGAAGTGATACAGGGAAAGGGGGACTCAAAATATGAAAACTAGAGAGAGGGGATGTGTTAAATAGAAAGTGGTAGTACCTGTTAAGGTCTATGGGTTAAATAAAGTCTCTTTGCAGTTAATAAAATAATTTCTATAATTATTAAATACAAGTAATATGAAACTTAAACATAAAATAATTTCTACCAATTATGATACTTAGTTAATATTTCTAACATTTAATAACAAACAAAAATATGAACCTACATAAACTATTATATTCTACCAAATTAATCTTATCAATGGAGATTGTGTGTTTGTATGTCTGTAACCGAAACTATCATTACTACTCAAAGTCACATTCCCTTAGTTATTGACTTCACATTCATCCATGAATTTATTTTTATTAAACTCAATTATTAATAAAATTGTTTAATTATTAAATACTGTTATACATTCTACATACTACAACATCAATTATTTATATATATACAACAAATAGCGGTTTACAGTGTGAACAGGAAAGGCTAATTAGCATATTATTTAAAATCAATTTAATAAATATGTGGCTTAGTATTATTGATTTCTAATGTTTGGTTGTTTTTAATGAATATAAGCAAAATCTCTCAAGAATCTTAAATGAAATCCATTAAAAGAAAAATAACAGTATGTTATTCTTTACTTCCTCTTTTAACTAAATATTAAATTAGAAAATAGCACATGAAAGAACGAGAGTGATGAAAGAGTAAAGTTTTAGTTGTTCTATTTTCGATTATACCCCTCTGTTTCAAATCTTTTTATTTGCATTCTTATTTAGTTCCATTTAGTACTTTCTAATTTAATACAATTATTTATTACACTAAAACTTAAATACTTGCACCGGCAGGGTGCATTATATTGCTGAAGTTATATATAATAAAGAAAAAAACAAGATTTAGCATTAAATAGCCCACAAGTGTGATTATGCCATTAAACGAAATAACCAATAAAATCAAACTAACTTTAAAATTATTTCTATTAATTGATACATATTAAGTTAATGAAAATACAATCAATATATACAAAAAAAAATGCATTAAATAAATAAACACGTGTAGATGTACCATTAACAAATAACCAAACCGCGCACGCAGGCACGACACACATAACACAGTCACTCACACACACACACGACTCATGCATACACAATATGACATATCCATATGCTATAGCTCACACATCTTATTATAATGGAGTAGGCTATACCAAAAAAAAATCGTTTGCTACGTTTTTAAAACGAATTAAAATGTAATTAAATCTATTATTTAAGGTTAAACTTTTGTCTAAATCGATAGTTAGTAACATAATGACCATCATTAAAAAAAGAAAAATATCATTACATATGCAGTTTATTTTAATACATTTAAGGGATTGTTTTGGTCAATTTCGATGCGATCCGCCATTCTGTCTTTTTTTTTAATGGTTTTAGACGCTTGTTTACAATTTTTAATGTAACATTCGCGATTGCAAAAAAATTTACCAAAAAAATTAGGTAATTATCCGATTTTAATGAAATTTTCAGTATTGATTTATCAATAAATGAATTTTATAATGCATCAGTTATTTATTTCAAAAACTTTAATTTAGTATTTTGCTAGGAAAAATTAATATATAAAATATGAAAAGCCTGATTTAAGTTTAAAATGTTATATTTTTAGATTCTAAAAATAAATATCTATTTAATGCAAACCTTATTTATTACTGAAAAGTATACCTTTTTTGAAGAAAAACTCGATTGAAAAATGTACCCCCCTTTTTTAAGCAGAAAAAATATCGATGTATATTTTTTTTCTTTATAGATGATAGCCAATTAAATAATTATCGAAATGATAATAAAAAGAAATCTCCAAAATTAATTATCTATTATTTTTTACATTTTATTTTCGATTTTCGGTACTTATTTTCTCATAGAAAAGCCACCGTAAAAATTTTTTGTTTCTATTCAACTTCGGTCTTTTATCTCTTTTTATTTATATGTATTAGAAATCTATAGACAGAACTTGAAAAAATGTTACGACTCCAACATAGGGTGGTCAAATATTAGTGACCTTAAAAAAATGAGAAATTTTTAATAAAATAAATAATGCATTATAGATCATTCATTGATAAATAAAACACTGAAAATTTCATTAAAATCCGATAATTCCTAGATTTTTGGTAAATTATTTTCTTGTAGGAGGGGGGGGGCTAAAGTCATTTTGTCAAAATCGCAGTTTAGCCTGATATTTAGGTATACCTATAATGGAGATTGTGTGTTTGTCTCTAACGAAACTATATACTACTCAAGTCACATTTCACTTAGTTATTTACGTCACATTCTCCCATGATTTTATTTTGTATTAAACCTCGATTTATTAATAAAATTGTTTACATTATTAATACTGTTACCATATCTACACTACTAATAACATGCAATTGTATTTATATTATACAACAAAATAGCGGTTTTACAGTGTGAACGGAAAAGAAAGAAAGAAGAGTGAGAGAAGTTAAATCTTTTAACATATTTAACTATTTTGCAATAACTCTTAAGTTAAACGTATCAAACGTATATAATAATTAAATTACCGTGGTATATCCATTGGTCCAGCTTAGTTGTTAATTTATTATACAAATGAACTGTGGTTAAATCGAAATTAACGGACCTAAATTCACCATTGTAGTGTCGCCCCGCCGAAAGAAGAAAATGCCAAAAATCAGGAATTAACCGAATTTAATGAAATTTTCAGTGTTGATTATATTAATGAATAAAGATATTAATGCACCAGTTATTTTATTTAAAAACTTTTACATTTTTTCAGGTCAATTAATTTTGAACCATGTATTTTGAGAGAATCTGTGTTTAACGCCTCAAAAATAAGTGGTTCAAAGTTAACTGACCTTGAAAAATGTTAAAGTTTTAAAAATAAATAACTGGTGCATTATCTTCTTATTCGTTAATATATCAACACTGAAAAATTTCATTAAATTCGGTTAATTCCTGATTTTTGGTAATTTTCTTTCTGGCGAGGTGTCATACAATGGTGGAATTTAGGTCACTTAAGTTCGATTTAACCACAAATGTTTTATATTGTAAACAAAACAACCTTTCAAACATAAAATTTTTCCCTTTTTTAGTCCAGCGTAAACAATTTTTGTTATATCAGATTTTTCGAAACCCTTCTTACAAATTACACAAAGTTAATAATACAGTCGAAATAATTTTTTTTCTTTTTTTTTTAAGTTAGTTTTATCCACACGTCTTTCTTTTTATTTATCTTCTCTATTGTCGTGATGTTCCTGTGCTTTTGTGAGAGTGCAAATTTAACATTTTTACCAGGTGTACATAGTCAGACCCATCGTTGCCACTGCTAAGAGTAATAGGTGTGAAACCTGACGGACTTTTCATCAGTCCGACCCCTTCCTCTCGGCCGTCCGTAGCTAAATACATACACCTGTAGATGTGTATTACGATCACCATAGAATTTGAGACTGTAAACAACAGAGGAATATTGTCTTACGCTAAAGCAGTGAAAGTTCGTTAAAGTCCCCTCTATAGGTGTGTGCGTGTTTATTTAAACAACAGATTCTCTTGTAGTCATAATTTATTATAAATGACTGACAAAGATTTAGTGTTTAGCTTTATATTCCATTTTTCATATGATGACGTTATATCTGGTGTTGACTTTTTTATCATTGGGATCCAAGCACTGCAACACCAATGGAAGAAGTGTGTAGATTACAAGGGGGTGCTATTTTGAAAAACAAACCTCATCTAGTCACATTCGATGAGAGTATCTTAGTCTGCCTATGAACTTTTCAGCTGACAGCAAACTATATATATATATATATATATATATATATATATATATATGGTACAGCAAAAAGATAACTATAATGAGTGGGTCATACTTTATTATGAACTAGTGGAAGTTTTAAAAAAACTTAGGGCCCTTCCGACCGATACTTTTCAAAAGAAACATTGGTGAACGAAGAAAAAACACATACAAAGTATAATTCATGAGAAAAGGAAGGTTGAGGAATGGAAACACAAGAGAGAGAAAAAAATATGATAATTCATATATCTAATATCTATCTATCTATATCTATATCTATCTATCTATCTATCTATATATATATATATATATATATATATATATATATATATATATATATATATATATAGTGTGTGTGTGTATGTGTGTATTGAAAATAGAAAAACACAAAGTATTCTGAAAGATGAGTTTTATTCTTGATGGTGAAGTTCAGAATACTTCATATTTTTCTTTTTCTACATACTGCAGGATTTAATTCCTTATTTCACTCCCTTGTGTATACTAGTAGATATATGCCCCCTCTGGGTGCAAGTATTTAAGTTTTAATGTGATAAAATATATCAAATTAGAAAGGTTAATGAAACTAAGAATGCAGGTAAAAAGATTTGAAACATAGGGAGGTATAATCGAAAAATAGAACTGAAACTTACTCTTCCATCTCTCCCGTATTTCATCGCTAAATTTTCCTAATTTAACTATTTAGTTAAAATACGAAATAAAGAATAATATTACAGTTATTTCTTTTTGTTAATGGATTTCTTTTAAGATTTATCCCTGATATTCTTGCGCATATTCATTAAGATAAAACCAAACAATTAGAAATCAATAATACTAAGCAGATATTTATTAAAATCAAACTTTTAATTTCTATATGCAAATTAGCCTTAACGTTCACACTGTAAACCGGTATTTTTTTGTATATATAAATACAATTGCATGTTATTAGTACGTAGATATGGTAAACAGTATTAATAATGTAAAACAATTTTATTAATAATTGAAGTTTACATACAAATAAAATCATTGAGAATGTGACATAAATAACTAAGGGAAATGTGACTTGAGTAGTAATATAGTTTCGGTTACAGACATATAAACATAATCTCTATTATGATAATATATATATATATATATATATATATGAGAGAGAGGGGGAGGTCGTATATGGGCATTCAGTGAGAAACGAACTCACTTTCAATGGTCTTCTAGCCTAGGTCACTAACCATTACCCCAACCGGAACACACTTCAGCCACATAGTTTTAGTTTTTCCTATTTTTTAACTATTTTGTTTATCTGAAATTTAGAAAAAAATTCAGGTGTGAACATTAAAATTCCTCTGTTCGGCTTAATTTTCCATGTGCGTGACAAACTTAAAGTGAACGTTTGCTTGTGCACATTAATTTCTGTAGAAAACAACATCTGCACATTGGCGGCATCAAATACAAGATCTGTCACACAGACACAGATATCTGACATAACGAATACAGTGATAAGAGAGAGTGAAAGTGAAAGGAGATAAAAAAAAGGGAAAGAAAAGAAAAAAGAAAGATGATCCCATTGTGACATTTGGTGAAATTAATTACTTTGACTGTAAAGTGGAAATCTACAATGGCTCGATTTCTATCTCCGAGCCATACACACCGAAAACATCGTTGATTTAAGTTTTACTTAAAACGATAAGCGTGTAGACCAAATAATTAAACTTTCTTCTTAATACATTTGCAGGTGTCTCTGGGTTTTTTTTTTTTTTTTGGGGGGGGGGTTGGATATATGCATCGGTCTTTTGAGAACCGCCCCCCCCCAAAAAAAAAATCCCTTCCCCAAAATGGACAAGGTTTGTGTACAGATAAAGTAGTAAATGAAAATTAGCTTTAATTTAAAGAGAAAAAAAGAAGATATTTAGATATAAATACTATGAAATATTTTCTGTGCTCTTCACGTGAGTGTTTGCGTGCATATCTCGCAATAAATTTAAGATGGGTGATGGGGTGAGGGGGTAAATGTGTGAAAATCGTATGATGAATAGGAAATGGAGACATCAAAAACAGTTTTAAGATTCTTGTTTATTAGACCATAATTATTTTCTGTTAGTTTGTGTGTTGGCTATGACACTAAATTGCATCTAATCATGAGACTTGAGAGTTGTTGTGAGTGTGAAGTTATCACTTGGTTACATTTAACCACAACCCTGCCCTCGTAATTAATATTAACTTCTTGCATCCTCTGTTCTTCTGCTCATGTTGTCTTCTCTACTGGCCGTGTTGAAGACAACTTCTGGGTTTCTCCTTCATCGGGTCATATTGTGTCTCTAGTTTCACTCCGTGTCCATCTTAGTTCTTGTTAAAAGCAGGAACACGTGTTAGCTATGACACTAAATTGCATCTGATCAGGAGACTCCAGTTCAAGAGCTCCTATGAGTGTGATGTTATCACTTGGTTGCCATCACTACCCCCCCCCCAGTGTTGGATACTCGTAATTAATCAATCATGGAGGAACATTTGAAAAGAATATTG
>CM042151.1:50927827-51027827 GCA_023376005.1 Doryteuthis pealeii | reverse complement strand
TCTTATCTTATGCCCTGAAGATGATCTATTTAATAGATCGAAACACTGCAGCGTCAGCCAATAAACTCACCACTTAACCCATTTAAACCTGTGTTTTTTCAATTTTCTTGATATATACATATATATATATTATATATATATATATATATATATAGGGAGATTATGTGCTTAATTAAAGTCATACCTAATTTGTTAATTAATTAATTATAATTAAATGAATTAGGCGTGCATATCGATTTAAATGTAAAGCGTAAACCGACATGCACGCCTAATTCATTTAATTATAATTAATTAATTAACAAATTAGGTATGACTTTAATTAAGCACATAATCTCCCTAAAAATTGTCGGCCTTCGCCATTTTCAAACACATCGTTTGACCACTTTATATATATATATATATATATGTGTGTGTGTGTGTGTGTGTGTGTCTTTATTTTACAGTTTTGATATGATAGTTCTTGGGCGGGGGTAAACTAGTTGGGAACAATCAAAAACTAGATAACA
Organism: Doryteuthis pealeii; assembly: GCA_023376005.1. NCBI lineage: Eukaryota > Metazoa > Mollusca > Cephalopoda > Myopsida > Loliginidae > Doryteuthis > Doryteuthis pealeii. The sequence continues at coordinate 51,027,321 of CM042151.1, read as the reverse complement.
TTAAAGAAATATTCCTATTTGACTTATCATTTTTGTTCATCTTCATATATATATATATATATATACACACACACACACACACATATATATATATATATATTATATATATATATATATATATATATATAAGCGGTTCTTTGACTTATGAGTTTAATTTGTTCTGCTCGTAACTCTTCCTCATATATCAAATCAATTTTGCCCATAGAGATAAATTGAAATGCCATTAATCCATTCCAGCCTTCCCCAAAATACCACGATTTAAAAAAAAATGCTTTTTGAATTAGAAAAATATCACTGTGTTTTATAAAAACAATGAAATAGTATGTAATGTATTAATGATTATTTTTAATAATAGGTTTTAATAGTATGTAATAATAATGTATGTATGTAATAATAATGTATGTTTTAATAGTATGTAATAATAATAATAATGTAATTTAATAATGTGTTTTAATAGTATGTAATGTATTAATGATTATTTTTTATATAGTATATATTATTTTTTATTATAATATGTAATGTATTAATGATTTTTTTTCTGTAATGTATTAATGATTTTTTTTATAAAAACATTTTCTTTGTGTAATAAATTTAGAAACTTAATAAACTTATAAGTAGTGTATCTGAAGCTCAGTCGGAACATATGACCTTTAGGCACCCCTTTTGCGATCTTGATTCATAAGGACATTTTTTTTCATTTACACCGTCAAAATCCGGTTGTTTGTTAACAGACGATTTTTTTAATTCTAAAACTAACCCCTAACCCTAACCCTACTCCTAACAAAGAACCGGATTTTGACGGTGTAAATGAAAAAAATGTCCTTATGAATCGAGATCGCAAAAGGGGTGCCTAAAGGTCATATGGTCCGCTCAGTCGTACCTCAAATTTTAGTTCTCAGCACAAAGCAAAAAATCGGTTGAATGACAGCTCGCAAGTTATGGCTCTAGTGAGTCAAAATACCACTATATATATATATATATATATATATATATATATATATATATATATATATATATATATAATCAATCCCGATGAGAATTTAATAATATACTAGACAAAACGTGACACATTGGGTTACCCATTCAGCTGTGGGTAGATAATTGAGATTAGGGTAAAAGGAGTTAGTAAAGCGAATAAAAAAATTTTAAATAAATAAATACGGCCGAACGAAACCTTAAAATCATTTTGTTAGTTTTCTAAGAAAGGAAATATTTGACCTCATTTAAGCTATGGGTTGCTGGTTGTGAAATTTAGCATAGAAATACATTTCAAATTCTCCCGACTCTCTCTCTCCAGAGAAACGAACATTATATAACTGGGAGGTAGTCAAGAGATAGACACAGAGTAAAGTAAGAGATTGGTCGGTTTTTGACTTAATTGCAAACTACAACTAATTAGAACCAGTTAAAACATATATTTTTCAAATATAATTCAATCCGAAAAGTAAGGAATAATTTAGTATAATTTTCGTGTCATTAAGCTAAACAGTAAAAAAAAAGTCTTGAGGATGCAAAAGTTGATTAACTCGGCTAGTATAATAATAGATATGACAAACTTTGTTTTAATTTCAAGATTTCAAAATATTCCATTGATTTCTAAAATGTTAAAAATGATTGTACATAAACCAGATTTATCAATTATTGCATATTTCCTGTCATAAATGATGGGATTATTTCTGTAGAAATTGACACTTGTCTTTGTCTCAAGATTGTATCTATTATGTTATTGGCAATTAAGAATGCAGTAAGGATTGGTCAAACTTTCAAATCACTTAAACAGAGAAAGGAAGAGAGAAAGAAATGAAGAGAGAGAGAGAGGAAGGAAAGAGAAAGGGAGGAAGGAAAGAGAAAGAAATGAAGAGAGAGAGGAAGGAAATAGAAAGAAAGAAAAGGAGGAAAGAAGTAAAGAGAATGAAAAAAAGGAAAGAAAAGGAAGAAAGGAAATGTGTGGGAAGGAAAAAGAGGAAGAAAGGAAAGAGAAAGGAAGGAAAGAGAAAGAATTTTAAAAAAAGAAGGGAAATGTGTAGGAAGGAAGAGAAAGAATTTAAAAAAAGAAGGGAAATGTGTAGGAAGGAAAGAGAAAGAATGAAAAAAAGGGAAATGTGTGGGAAGAGAAAAGAGGAAGAAAGGAAAGTAAAAGAGAAAGGAAGGAAAGAAAGAGGAAGGAAAGAGAAAGAAGAAGGAAGAAAGGAAATGTATGGGAAGGGAAAAGAGAAAGGAAGGAAAAAAGAAAGAAAATGTGTGGGAAGAGAAAGAAAGGAATGAAAGAAAAAGAGAAAGGAAGCAAAGAAAAAGAAAGAGGAAGGAAAGAGAAAGAATAAGGAAGAAAGGAAATGTATGGAAAGAGAAATGAAGGAAAGAAGGAAAAAGAAAGAAAAGAAGGAAGAAAGGAAATGTGTGGGAAGAGAAATAAAGGAAAGAAGTAAAGAGAAAGGAAGGAAATGTGTGGGAAGTAAAAAGAAAAATTGAAAAAGAGGCAAAGAAGCAAAGAACATGAAGTGATACAGGGAAAAGGGGACTCAAATATGAAAACTAGAGAGAAGGGATGTAGTTAAATAGAAAGTGGTAGTACCTGTTAAGGTCTATGGGTTAAATAAAGCTCTTTGCAAGTTAATAAAAATTATTTCTATTAATTCATTAATACACATAAAATTATGAAAAACCTTAACATAAAAATAATGTCTACCAATATCTTATTATAATGGAGATTGTGTGTTTGTCTGTCTGAAGCCGAAACTAAATCACTACTCAAATCACAATTCAATAGTTATTGACGTCACATTCACCATGAATTTATTTTTTATTTAAACCTCAGTTATTGATAAAATTGTTATACCTTATTAATACTTTTGACTTTATCTACATTCTAATAACAAGCAATTGTATTTATATATGCAACAAAATAGCGGGTTACAGTGTGAACAGGAAAGCTAATTTACATATTGATATTAAAAGTTTAATTTTATTAAATATGCGCTTGGTATTATTGATTTCTAATTGTTTGTTTGTTTCTTAATGAATATGAGCAAAAAACTCGGGGATAAATCTTAAAAGAATTCCTTTAATATAAAGAAATAACAGTAATGTTATTCTTTACTTCCTAATTTAACTAAATAGTTAAATTAGGAAAATTCAGCAATAAAAGGAGGGAGTGATGGAAAATGATGGAAGACTTAGTTTCAAAGTTGTTCTATTCTTCGATTATACCCCCTCTGTTTCAAATCATTTTATTTGGATTTTTATTTAGTTTCAAAAGTATTTCAAATTTAACATATTTCATTACATTAAAATTCAAATACTTGCACCCGGAGGGTGCATATATTTGCTAGTATTGATAAACATTGAGTTAATATTTCTACCAATTTATTAAACCAAACCAAACAATATGTCCTGACAAACTATTTATTTAAAATTAATATATATAATAAAGAAAAAAAACAAGATTTAGCATTAAATAGCCCACAAGTGTTGATATGCCATTAAACGAAATAACCAATAAAATCAACTAACTTAAAAATTATTTCTATTAATTGATACATATTAAGTTAATGAAAATTACAAATCATATATACAAAAAAAAAATGCATTAAATAAATAACACGTGTAGATGTACCATTAAACAAAATAACCAAACCGCGCACGCAGGCACGCACACACATACACAGTCACTCACACACACACACACACACACTCATGCATACACATATATGCATATCCATATGCATATATGCTCACACATCTTATTATAATGGAGTAGGTATACCCAAAAAAAAATCGTTTGCTACGTTTTTAAAACGAATTAAAATGAATTAAATCTATTATTTAAGGTTAAACTTTTGTCTAAATCGATAAGTAGTAACATAATGACCATCATTAAAAAAAAGAAAAATATCATTACATATGCAGTTTATTTTTAATACATTTAAAGGGATTTGTTTTGGTCAATTTCGATGCGATCCGCCATTCTGTCTATTTTTTTAATGGTTTTAGACGCTTGTTTACAATTTTAATGTAACATTCGCGATTGCAAAAAAATTTACCAAAAATTAGGTAATTATCCGATTTTAATGAAATGTTCAGTATTGATTTATCAATAAATGAATTTTATAATGCATCAGTTATTTTATTTCAAAACTTTAATTTAGTATTTTTGCTAGGAAAAATTAATATATAAATATGAAAAGCCTGATGTTAAGTTTAAAATGTTATATTTTTAGATTCTAAAAATAAATATCTATTTAATGCAAACCTTATTTTATTACTGAAAAGTATACTTTTTGAAGAAAAACTCGATTGAAAATGTACCCCCCTTTTTTAAGCAGAAAAATATCGATGTATAATGTTTTCTTTTATAAGATGATAGCCAATTAAATAATTATCGAAATGAATAAAAAAGAAATCTCCAAAAAATTAATTATCTATTATTTTTTTACATTTTATTTTTCGATTTTCGGTACTTATTTTCTCATAGAAAAGCCACCGTAAAAATTTTTTTGTTTCTATTCATAACTTCGGTCTTTTATCTCTTTATTTATTCTGTAATTAGAAATCTATTAGACGAACTTGAAAAAAATGTTACGACTCCAACATAAGGGTGGTCAAAATTAAGTGACCTTAAAAAAATGAGAAATTTTTGAAATAAAATAAATAATGCATTATAAAGATCATTCATTGATAAATAAACACTGAAAATTTCATTAAAATCCGATAATTCCCAGATTTTTGGTAAATTATTTTCTGTAGGAGGGGGGGGGGCTAAAGTCATTTTGTCAAAATCGCAGTTTAGCCTGATATTAGGTATACCTATAATGGAGATTGTGTGTTTGTCTCTAACCGAAACTATATTACTACTCAAGTCACATTTCACTTAGTTATTTACGTCACATTCTCCATGATTTTATTTTGTATTAAACCTCGATTATTAATAAAAATTGTTTTACATTATTAATACTGTTAACCATATCTACATACTAATAACATGCAATTGTATTTATATATACAACAAAATAGCGGTTTTACAGTGTGAACGGGAAAGAAAGAAAAGAAGAGTGAGAGAAAGTTAAATCTTTTAACATATTTAACTATTTTGCAATAACTCTTAAGTAAACGTATCAAACGTTATAATAATTAAATTACCGTGGTATATCCATTGGTCCAGCTAGTTGTTAATTTATTATACAAATGAACTGTGGTTAAATCGAAATTAACGGACCTAAATTCCACCATTGTATGTCGCCCCGCCGAAAGAAGAAAAATGCCAAAAATCAGGGAATTAACCGAATTTAATGAAATTTTCAGTGTTGATATATTAATGAATAAAATATATAATGCACCAGTTATTTTATTTAAAAACTTTTACATTTTTTCAGGTCAATTAATTTTGAACCATGTATCTTTGAGAATCTGTGTTACGCCTCAAAAATAAGTGGTTCAAAGTTAACTGACCTGAAAAATGTTAAAGTTTTTAAATAAAATAACTGGTGCATTATATCTTTTATTCGTTAATATATCAACACTGAAAATTTCATTAAATTCGGTTAATTCCCTGATTTTTGGTAATTTTCTTTCGGCGAGGTGTCATACAATGGTGGAATTTAGGTCACTTAAGTTCGATTTAACCACAAATGTTTTATATTGTAAACAAAACAACCTTTCAAACATAAAATTATTTCCCTTTTTTTAGTCCAGCGTAAACAATTTTTGTTATATCAGATTTTTCGGAAACCCTTCTTACAAATTACACAAAGTTAAATACAGTCGAAATAATTTTTTTTTTTTTTTAGAAGTTAGTTTTTATCCACACGTCATTTCTTTTTATTTATCTTCTCTATTGTCTGTGATAGTTCCTGTGCTTTTGTGAAGAGTGCAAATTTAACATTTTTACCACGTGTACATAGTCAGACCCATCGTTGCCACTGCTAAGAGTAATAGGTGTAAAACGAGAGATTAAAATTTGTTGTAATTAAATAAACCATAGCAACGTAATTCATAGGAAAGGAATAGAATGTTCACGCAACCCTTTTATTAATCAGTTTAAGTATAAAGAATTATAGGTAAAGGGAGGTAACTCTTATGTTTATTTGCGAAGCTTTTTTTTCGTCTGCTTACAGTATTTGCCGCCGCTGCTGCTGCTGCTGCTGCTCCGCTTATGTACTGTATGAACTCATTACTACTACTTTGAGTATGACTTGACAATAAGCCAAGGGAAAGGAACTCTTCCTGAATTAAAAAAAAATTTTGGCTTCTATTTATTGTTATCAACTTATATTCATTTTTATTATATACATTCAATTTGTTTAAATTTTATTGCTTTTTTTTTCTCTTTGTATTTTTGTACAGATATTAGACAGTAGTATGTTATTTGCATATGAAGGAATGATGTATATATATCACTTGAAAATCACATTGGCGAGAAACTGTCAGTTACAAAGCACTGTTGACTTCATGTTTACGCTTCTCTAACATGCTCCGTGAATGATATTGAGCACTATTTACATATAGATACATCACACTATATCATGAAATATATATGTGTGTGTGTGTGTGTGTGTGTGTGTGTGTAAATATATTTTTTTACGTATGCTTCTAAATTATTTAGTTAAGAATTAAAGAATTTTTTTTTCAAAAAGATTTGTTTCAAGGTAAGAGAAATCTTATGGAAAAAAAAATGTTACTGGATTCTTTTGAAACATTAAATTAATATATATTTATATATATTAATTTATATATTAATTTAATGCTTAGAAAAAATTGTAAAAATTTTCATTGATTCTTGAATATGTGTATGTATGTATATGTGTGTGTATGTATGTATGTATGTATGTGTGTATATATATATATATATATATACTAGACAAAATGGACCCGTTGGGTCACACATTCAGCTCTGTGTAGATAATTGAGATTAGGGAAAAGTGAGTATGCAAAGCTAATAAAAAAAAAATTTTTAATTTAAAAAAACAAAAAATACGACCGGATATCATTTTGTATGTTTAAGCTTTCTAAGTGAATGTTCGACCTAATTTAAGCTACTGGTTGCGGCTTATGAAATATAACAGATAAACATTTCAAAATCTCTCTCTCTCTCTCTCTCTCTCTCTCTCTGAGAGACTAAGATTATATAACGAGGAGGTAATCAAGAGATACATAGAGGGGGAAAAAGTGATAGAAAGTAAAGTAAGAGATTGGTCATTTTTGGACTTTATTGCAAATTACGACTAATTAGAACCAATTAAAACGGAATTTTTTCCAAACATAATTCAATCCTAAAAGTAAGAATAATTTTGTATAATTTTCGTGTCATTAAATCAAATACGAAAAAAGACTTAATGTTAAAAAACATGTTGCTGTGAAGGAACTATATTCTTCATTTGTCAACCTGTATTTTTTTTATACAAAACCTCCTGGGGAAAGGGGGTGTTAAAACAAAATTGGAAAAACTATAGACTCTACAAAAGAGTTCTGCTTGTTATCAATTATGCTTCAAAAGGGGAGCACACTCTTGACCTCTTATCATAAGAAATGCTAAGACTTGGGATAAACTGCCTGCATCCGTTGTATGCTGCCGAAATACTGCATTCTGAAAGATGATGATGATTGATGATTATTATTGATAATGAATGATGATGACTAAGAAATAACCATTTTAAATATAATTTTTCAATACAAATCTGATTTTCTGAATTCTCGACAGTGATAAATTGTCATATCAATGAGACACAACTCATTAGAAATTTGTAAAGCAGGGGAGACAACTTTTGTAGAACGGAAATAACGACTCCATCTAAGAACTACGTGTTGTTAAATGATGTTGCAGTAACTTAAGCGCTTGTGAAAAAATAAAGAAGCAGAAAAAAACGTAGCTGAAATTGCACACAATAAAGTTTGAACTAAGCTCACACGAAATATATTTTTACATCTTAAAAAATCCTGATACTCAAACACATGTACATAAAATTTTCAACACAAATTTGTAAATGATTTATTACCTATCGGCTTTAAAATAATAATACATGATATATTTATTAGTAAAAGAATGATTATATATATTTTATATATAACTATAATTTTTTTTATATACATAAAAGAATGATTATATATATTTATATATAATTATAATTTTATATATATATATATATATATATATATATATATATATATATAATATTATATATAATCATAATTTATATGTATATATACATCCACATCGTGTCAAAGAGTTAAATTTTCCTCCTTCTTTCATTCAACAATATATGTGCTCTGATGAAGACCAGTGTTTATAAAGTGTCTTTTACAATTGTCTTCATGTTAATTTTAAAATGGTTTCGGACCATATGACCTTTAGGCACCCCTTTTGCGATCTCGATTCGTGGGGACATTTTTTCCATTTACACCGTCAACATCCGGTTGTTTGTTAGGGGTTAGTTTTATAATTAAAAAAAAAACTTTAAAAATCGTCTGTTAACAATTAACCGGATTTTGACTGTACAAATGGAAAAAAATGTCCCCACGAATCGAGATCGCAAAAGGGGTGTCTAAAGGTCATATGGTCTATGGTTTCAATTGAATTATACTTTATAAACCAAACAGTTTGAAACAAATATCTGTTAGCATAATATTTTATATTGTTTTCAATTCTATACCTTATATATATATATATATATATATATATATATATATATATATATATATAAAAAAGAAGGTCCGCAAAATGGATTATATTTTTAGAATTTTTATTTATTTTTATCTTACATTTGCGACACGTGTTTCAGATCTTCTGATATTTCTTCAGGCACTGATTAATCATATGAATATGAATTTGTACATGCATTTATATATATACACATAAGTATCTAACTCCTCCCTTCCTGTTCGGTGGGAGTGGAGTATAGAACAATTTCATTTTTAACATCTGTGTTTTTTAGCAGGTGTCTTTGTTCCTGGGTGGCTGGGTAATAATCTCATAAATTCCGAGTGTCCTTAGTTTTATGGTTGTATGTGGCTAATGAGAGGTTCATTTGATATGTCATGTGTGTGTACTTGTAATTTATTTTTTGTTCTAAAGGATTTTTGTGCTTTTACTTTGTGTGTGTGACAGTTATATAATATAATATATATATAACATAAGTAAGTAAAGTCATCGGGGCGGCCTAATGTCGGTATCAGCCAATCAGCGAGGGAGTCTATCCCCTTTTCACTAGCGCTAGACCAAGGAGATTATCTTAGTGTCTGAGGTGGAGCGCCACACCTACCATCAGCTCCTTACTTTACCGCACAGATCCCTGTGCTACTCATAACGCTGAGTTGGCGAGGACCGGTATCGAACTAGGAACCTTGTGATTTATAGCCGAACGCCCTACCGACTGAACTAACCCGGCTGTAATATGTTTTAATTTTTCGACCGATTTGCAAGTTTAGCCATATGATGTCATTCCCTCAAATCAGACGAAAAGAAAATTCCCTGACCTCCCACCAGGTAGAATTCAATTAAGATCGTTTTTACGTGGTGATTTTTATGGGTCATCCTGTGAGGACCTAACTCGCTATTCAGTAGTAATAGATCTGCAAACGATTATTAAACCATGTTTTTATCTCCACTACCCGGGCTTCGCCGGGTAGCCGCTGCTAGTATAATATAATATAATACAATATAATGGATTTTTTAAGCTTGAAAAAAGAAAATAAAAATTTAGAAAAGCAAACACTCATAATCACAGCAGACGAATCTTTTGAATGTTCCCTTTTTTTGAATTTTCATATTTGTTCTTTCATGCTTTAAAAAAATCCAGTTTGGTTTGTTTTGTTTTACGGCATATCAACCTCGGTGGGTCATTTAATGCCGACAAAGTTGTGAAATAAATTCATTCTTAATGGATAATACAATTTTGTTTATCAACTCATGTTTTTCTATTTAACCCATAGATGGGAAAAAATCCAGTACATTCATTTTTATATAACTTGGTGGCAGAGAACACGAGGCAAGTGACGGAAATGGGGACCGTAGAATTAAGAATTCCCTACACCCAAGGACTAAGCGCGCCCGTATATGCGCGAGGACGGTGGGGTGTATAGCGAGTGACTTGAGATCGAACTCGCAACCTCCTGATCATGAGTGGTAGAATTGCTGTCACCACTGTTAGCTGAAGTGGTTCGGCCACTGAGAGAAATAAATGCAGAGGCGAGTTCTCTGGAGGGTAGAACGTCTTTTTCAGCGGAGAGAACAGTGTGTAGTGTTTCGATCCTAAAGTGAGGTGAACTCTTGACAGATTGTGTAAGAACTACTGAAAGTGTTGCCGGCAGAATACTTTTTGCGGTTGAAGAAACCGATTATTGTCGTCACTTGAAACTGACATCTAGAAACTTTGTCATTTAATACTTGAAGCATATGCGAAATTGTCACATCTTGAATATATATATATATATATATATATATATATATATATATATATATACTCAAAGTTATTTTCATCTGACTGTGAGGCTCCAGTTCTGGAGATCTGGGAGTGTAGAGTATTCGCTTCATTGCCATTACATCCAGGTATACCCTAAACCAGATAGTTAGTACCAGTTAAGGTTCAATGTATGGGCTCAGCTATGTGTTGAATAGTAGCACTACTATTCTTCTACATAGATGGCTTTGGCATTAAATAACCAATTAAGATTGATTTGGCATTAAATAAATAAACCAACCCAATCTATGCGTCAAAAAAAATATTCATATTCAATAAGACCCTGTGCAAAAAAAAAAATCTCAAGAAAAGCTTACAAAACAAATGTAAATAAGAATGGATGCCGTGGTGTAATGGTTAGTTGTAGGAAATCGACCCCAGTTCAAATCCTGAACGAAGCTACAGTTCACATAGCGCTAATAACCTTGGGAAAGGTAGGAATCCAACTACTCTCCTTCCAGTTATGGGTAAATAGTAGGGCTCTTTAATTTTAGTTAGGCAACCAGTCTAGGAGAAAGAAAACTCTGAATTCAAACCTGTTAAAATCTGCTGGGGTGGTCACTATTAGAATAAGCTCAGTCCTACTTAGTGATCATTAAAAAAATGTACAATGGACCCAATTCCCTCACTTTTACGCATGAAATAACCTTAGATGGTTTGACATGCCATTAAGAATCAATCCTAATTCTTCATCTAGCATTTAAACTTGGTTTACGTGTCCATTTTCTACAATGATAACTATCAAACTACAAACGCCTCCACTTGTAATGGTTTATATATATATATATATATATATATATATATACCGACCCCTCCACACAAGCAGGATGTGACACAAGGTAAATTTCTTAAGGGGAGTTTAACAGGTTTGAATTCAGAGTTTTCCTTCTCCTAAACTGGTTACCTAGCCATGGTTAAAGAGCCCAATTCATCCTACTATTTGCCCATAGTTGGAGGGAGATTAGTTAGATTCAGACCTTTTCCAAGGGTATTAGTACTATTTGAAATGCAAACAGCTTCATCCAGGATTTGAACTCTGGTTGACAGGTCCATATCCTACTAATCTAACCATTACACCACACACCTCCAACTAATTATTTGTGTATAAGATGCATTCTTTTTCTAGATCCAAATCTTAAGGGGGAGTATAAATGAGTTAAATCATTAACTTATGTATCCGGTCACACGCCAAACCAAATTTAATGAAAATAAGTTAGGGACCAGGTTAGCTCAGTCGGTAGAGCGTTCGGCTAGAAACCACAAGGTTCCTAGTTCGATACCGGTCCTCGCCAACTCAGTGTATGAGTAGCACAGGGATCTGTGCAGTAAAGTAAGGAGCTGATGGTAGGTGTGGTGCTCCACCTCAGATGCCCAAAACAATCTCCTTGGTCTAGCGCTATTGAAAAGGGGATAGACTCCATAGCTGACTGGCTGATACCGACATTAGGCCGCCCCGACGACCTTACTTTTTTTTTATAGTCCAAATATATATCAATAGAGCCCTGTCAACTGGGGCTTATGAATACACCGACTGTACCTCTGCAGAGGAGTAAGACTCCTCCAATGGAGCCACCATTGGGGCAATCCACTTGTTTGATATTCTTTACTCTTATTGATTACCACTGGGGCTGTACAATATACCAACTGCCCCTCCACAGAGGAGTAAAATCCCTTCAATGGAGCCACCTGTTGGCTGTGGGTGGCAACCAGTGATGCTTAAGGACAGAATCCTGGTGGATGAGCAATCCAAGACATGCAACACTTCTTAGACCCTTACTTAGGCTACACAGGCGGTCAGAGAGCCCCCTCTTATCAATCGGCTGGTCACATCATGCCCTAGCACCTATATGATTGCTCCAACCCTATTGCCCTTATGGCAAACCCCAACTCTTTTTTTCATATGGGTGCTAGAAGGAGGTGGCTGAGGGTCTTCATGTCCTGTGAATGGTATTAAACTCTGATACTGAGGCTCCAAGATTAAATATAAAAATGTAAATCCTGATTATCTGGTGTTGCTTAGCCGCCGAATTCTTATTTCTTATGAGTGTTGTCACCTCAGCTAAATAAAGGATAGTTTTTATTGTAAAGAAAGGGAAGAAAAAGGACTTGCTACACAGAAAAAATATTTAAAAAAGAGAGTAGGGAAAAATTGAGATAGGGGGTGACTGCACGGAAGAGATAACTCTAATCTGTTTCAATTGAACATAACGAAAAGATAAGAAAAAATGAGTGAGAGTTAAATCAAGATTATTATATTTTTTATATATTGAAGTATTTTACAATAGCTCTTAAGTAAACATATAAAATGTTGTAATAATTAAATTATCATACTGTGGTATATCCACAGGTCCTGCAAGTGAGAGCTCATTTTTTTTTTTTTTTTTTGTTGCAAGCTGGTTTCATTTTTGTGTGAACATGTCCGGGTGTTTTCTCTAAATACAGTGTAAATTCTGTGTTTTAAGACATCATATGAGGTTATTTTCTATAAGTCTAACATTATCAAAGGAGAACCACTCTTGACTGATAAATTATTTATTTATTTTCCCATTAAACTAAACCTAAGCTAAAACCTAACCCAGTCTTCTTTTTTCCTAGTAGATCAATAAATAAATAATCTATCAGTTAAGAGTGGCTCCCCTTTGATCATGTTAGACTTATAGGAAATAACCAAAGTCAGTGCGTATTATACACAAACATTTTTTTCTCCAGAATTTTGTAGTCCAAAATAGTGTTATACACAAATACTTATAGTAGTTGCTTACTTTCTATTAGTAACAGTGGTGAATATTTAAGATAATCAAATGCTAATTTTAAAGCTATATATGTCATATCTACTTAGAATACTGACGCAACACAATCTTCCTACCAAGAGTTTCCTTCATTTGATTTTATGAAGAACTAAGCTAAGCCTTATAGATATCAACATTTACAAATGTTATAAATTTAAAGAAATGAGAAGTGTCAAGGGGAGCAACTCTTACTAATTGTCTCCCTTGTAACGAATTAGATTACGATTGAGTGTTTTCTGTATTTTTGCTAGGTTGATTTAAAAATTGCTTGGTGACAAAATTTGTCATTCATATAACTTCGGAAAATCCTTATTCAGTTTATATATATATATATATATATATATATATATATATATATATATATATGTGTGTTGAAAAAAGAAATAAAGGAAAGAAAGTACAGAATGGATAAAATAGGATATTTTAATCAATTTTACTTACACGTGTTTCGGTCAGGAGTTTATCCATGTATACATTATTCAAACTATTATTATTTTTAAATAACCAAATGAAATAATAATAATAGAAAAAATGTAGAAATGTTCCGCACACAAAGAAAATTCGACCTTCCTCGAATTTTCTTTGTGTGCGGAACATTTCTACATTTTTTCTATTATTATTATTCAAAAATTCTCAGAGATGCTGATAGGTACACATCCTGCGTCCCTGACGCACAAAAATCTTAAAGTACACAGTAAAATCATATCCATGCGTCCCAGTGTTTTTATTTTTTCTTCCTTCACCATTTCAAGCTATCTGTAAATGCATTTCAATATTTTCTTAGAAATCAATTACACAGAATAGGTTACAAGGTAGGAGTTAGATGGCTCTTGTTGTTTCTCCAGATCAGAAATAAAAACCCTATAATTTATTAAGAAACTTTAGTTGGGACTCGTTCAAAGCAAATATGTGCATCCCAGGATGCACTAAATTAAAAAGCTATCAGTATCATTGTTTTTGGATATATTTATTTTATCTTTTATTCTTTATATATTATTGTTTTTAAGTTTATTTTTCTTATTCTTCTTGTTTGTATTTTTTCTTTTCTTTATCTTTATTTGATTTTTATTATGTTATATCCTTTATTAATTTCTTTTTATGTCTTAATCATTTTTTGATTGATTTTTTAAATATATCATTGATTTATACCTTTATATTTCTATTTAGCTTTAGATACTGATCAACGTCCTTCAAAATATGCTTTTTTAAAAGTTCATATAATTAGAAAAAGAAAGTATTGAGTTACCTCCAATAGAGAAAAAGAAGGGTAATTCTCTATATATCAGCTGTGAAGTAACTTGAAGAGAGAGAAAGATATAGCTTGTAATACCTTCAGTGGTAGGCAAATATTTCGGAGTCTAACAACATGGAATATTTAGGCATAAGTTTGTCTTCTGAACTGTTCTTCAAAAACCTTTGCTTTTATAGGACTCCCTAGGATCAAAATCAGTCTATTTTGAAAAACTTCTTTTTTTAGGCGTGAATGCTTCTGATTGGTTGAAAATTATCATTTTTTAATATTTCTATTTTTTTCTTTCTACCTGTGCTGATCCTATGCGCAGACTTATTATTTTCATCATTTTATTTCTGCTTTCAAAGTGGTAACTTCTGGCTCACCACACCTTTCCCTGTTTTTATTGTATTTTCAAAGCCATTTAGAATGCATTGTAAACACCCAAGTGCATCTTCTGTCTGTGATGAAATGTAGAGAAGGAAATCTATTTCGTTGGAGAAGAAGGTATCTGTAATAGCCCAAGTTGGGTAATTTTCAACTAAGAATTTTTTCAGTTGGTTCATCTAGAGATGATGATAGGTATGAGTCCTGCGTCCCTGACACATAAAGATCTAAAAGGATTAAATTGTGCCCCAGTGTTTTTTTTTCTTCTTCCCTCACCATTTCAAGCTAACTGTAAATCCATTTCAATATTTTCTTGGAAACGAATTACACCGTATGGGGTACAAGGTAGGGCTTTAGTTGTTCATAGATTTTTAAAAAACTCTGTAATTTATTAAGAAATTTTTATTGGAACCCATCAAATTTCCCGGGACTCATTAAAATCAAATCCTTGTGTCCCAGGACTCACTAAATTAAAAAGCTATCAGCATCACTGCTCATCAGAACATAACCTCATTGTATAAGTAGAGGAGCATCTTTATATATATATATATATATAGGAAATAGATTTAAGTCATTTTTTGTTTAAAGTTTTTCTCTCCTTTATTCTATAAACTCCAAATTGTATTTCTTTAGTTTATATACAGGACTCTAGCATCATTCACAAACACTGAACAGTAATTGTTATAGTGTTTCAAGTATTCCTATCTAACACCATTAATTTGCAAATTTTTATATAGTTTTAAGTAACTAATTATAATGATAAGAAAATGAAAGAAAATGAAAAGTAATTCCAATTATATTTGGTGCACTTAAAACAGTCCTTAAAAGTTTAGAAAATAGACTAGAAGAACCGGAAATTGAAGGAAGAATTGAGACCATCCAGACAACAGCATTGCTGAGATCGGCTAGAATACTCAAAAGAGTCCTGGGGACCTGAGGAGACTTGTTGTCACTCAAATTCCAGTGAAAGACCATTTATTGGTCATATAGATCAGTTTGAGATAAAGAACTGTTTATTATGTTTAAAATGATTGTGAACTGTATATAATTACAAACCATAATTGGTAATTAGGTTTTTTTTAATTTTTTTAATTCAATGCTAAAGCTATCTTTGTAGAAGAACAGTAGTGGTAACCATATTCAACACACAGCTAGAGGGATAAAGTTGTTCATACCTTTCCCAAAGTTATTAATCAGAATAGTGCAACTGATTTGAACTCGCTTACAATGTCACAGTCCAGCACAATATTATGGGAACTCCCACCCATATAGTATATACTTATGGGAACTCCACCCATAACTCCCACCCATATAGTATATACTACTTATGGAACTCCCACCCATAACTCCCACCCATATAGTATATACTTATGGGAACTCCCACCCATATAGTATATACTTATGGAACTCCCACCCATAACTCCACCCATATAGTATATACTTATGGGAACTCTCCCACCCATATAGTATATACTTATGGGAACTCCCACCCATAACTCCCACCCATATAGTATATACTTATGGGAACTCCCACCCATATAGTATATTTTTATATATACTTATGGGAACCCACCCATATAGTATATACTTATGGGAACTTCCACCATATAGTATATACTTATGGGAACTCCCACCCATATAGTATGGAACTCCCACCCATAACTCCCACCCATATAGTATATACTTATGGAACTCCCACCCAAACTTCCACCCATATAGTATATACTTATGGGAACTCCCACCCATATAGTATATTTTTATGGAACTCCCACCCATATAGTATATACTTATGGAACTCCACCCATATAGTATATACTTATGGGAACTTCCACTCATATAGTATATACTTATGGGAACTTCCACCCATATAGTATATATACTTCAGTATAAGATAACCCAATAAAGTTTGACATGCCATAGAACCAACCAGTATCATATATTGTATTATATGGAGGTGTGTGGTGTAATTGTTAAAGTCGTAGGAAATGGACTCGTCGATACGAGTTCAAATCTTAGACGAGGCTGTTTGCATTTCACATAGCAATAATACCCTTGGGGAAAGGTATGCATCCAACTACTCTCCCTCCAACTATGGTTAAATAGTAGGACAGACTGGCCTCTTTAAACTTGGCTCGGCAATCAGTCTAGGAGAAGGAAAACTCTGAATTCAAACCTGTTAAACACTGCTCAAGAAATTGTGTCGGATCCTGCTCATGCGGAGCTGTTGGTATATATATGTGTGTGTGTGTGTTTATATGTTTATATATATATATATATATATATATATATATATATATTGTATTATATGGATTATTCGGACTATTGTCCTCATCTTTGCTATCTATGCAATGTTTTGGCCAATGTGCCCTCCATCCTTCTTCAGGTATTTCTTGTCAGACTCAGTAACCTTCTTGTTGAACGTATGTGCCTTCACGGAACTTTGAACCAAACCTTTGATTCAATCCATGGGGGTAGGCTGTTCTCATTCTATTATTATTCCAGGATTTATTCAAAACAGCATGCAGCATCCTTGTGTAGTTCTCATATAGCTTTTTTTCCAAGTGTTTTATTAGAGTCTAAGTTTTGCAATCATATAATTGTATTGATACAACTACAGCTTAGAAGATTTCTTATTTTATTTATCACTTAGGGAAACTGGAGACCATCTTCAAGAAAGTCTAGAAAGGAACAAGTCATTGTGTCCCGATTACGCATTGGTCACACAAAACTAACGCACTCCTATATACTCAAACAACAACAACAACCACTATATGAAACATGTCAAACACTTATTCATGGAATGTTGCTCACATCAGAAACCATTATTTTAATGCAAACAACATAAAAGAGCTATTTGAAAATGTCAACATGGAGGACATTGTGTCCTTTTCGAGGGAAATAAAATTATACCATAGAATATAGACATGAACTTAATCAATACTATACAACATGATCCCTAATGGTGTTAACACATTGTTAAAACCAATTACTAAAAACTTACTTCTTAACCATTAGGCATGACATAATCCCAGACTGATTGATATGCTGTTAAAATCAATAAACAAACAAACATTTTATTTTATCATAAAGATCAGATTTACATATGTTTGTTAACCTAATGATAGTAGTCCATGCCTTTCTTATAATTGCCGACAGAAACTGCATTTACTGAGACAATAAGAAATCATGTAACTCCTCTCCCTAACCTTTGGCTTTAACTCACCTTACTATGCACTTTACATTGTTATACATTCATTGTTGTAAATATTCTGTCTCATACAAACATGTATTGAATTTCCAACATTTGTAAACTGATACATGTTGTGTCAGGCATAAAAACATACACACCAAATCCATTTGCATTTTCACAAACGTCCACCAATAAATATTGACCTCTTACCCATTGTAGACATAAACGACAACTAGTTTTGAATATATGTTTGTAAACCGATACATCTAGAGTCAGGTATAAAGTTAGGGACATATCGAATACATTTGCATTTCCACACACATCAACTCATCTACTCAATGATTCATATGCATATATATATATATATGCATATGTATATATATATGCATATATATATATACACACACACACACACACACACACACACAAATACTTACATGTAAATATATCAAAATACTTAAGTATTTCTACTTCTTTAAACATGCACACACATACTCTCTCTCTCTCTAAGTAATCCACAGACACGTGTTTCAAGGTTTCACCTTTCATTAGTGTGGCTATACCGTAACAGCTACCCCTGGCCGGGTTTGAGACCCGAATGAACTTTTGTTTGCCAAGCCTTTAACCCGTATGGCCAGAGCCAGCTGTCAAATATAGAAGAATATTTAATCGCTACATTTCTAAGCGGAAATAAATTCACTAGAGTCCTCAAACATTTGTAAACAAAGCGAGGGTTAGCTAGATGCCAGAACGGTGAATCTGCAATTAAATCCCTATTCAGAGAAGTCAACCAAAGTGGGAGTATATATATATATATATATATATATATATATATATATATATATAAACGTTTTTAAGTTGTAAGGAAAAAAGAAAAACACTGGGACACATGGATACGATTTTTGTGCATCAGGGATGTGGGATGCATACATATCAGCATCTCTGAACAAGAATCAAACTTTGCTATTCAGTAGTAATGGATTTGAATTGTGGATTCAATCCTTGCTGGATGCCCCATACTTGTGACCTTGTATCAAATCCTGCCCATGGTGAAAGGCTGGGTTCGGTCATGGGATATATGTGCCACAAGATATAACATAATATTGCAAAATCTTTGATTCAACCTTGTATCTTCAGATTAATTCTTTGCAAGAATAAAGTGCATATTTTCTATTAAATTTCTTCATGTAGTATTTTCTATTAAATTTCTTCATGTAGTATGTCATAATTGAACAATAGAAGCATTTTGGCATTTCACAAAATACAGATTTTTCTATTTTGGTTTCTTCTTTTAAAACCCAAAAGTCTTTTATTCTTTCTTGCACTCACAAAAAAAAAAAAAAATGGTTCTTGTACTGGGGAAAAAAAAAATCAAACTTTCTTTTTAGAACAGAAAATCTTTCTTGCACATCTTTTTCTTTTTTTTTTTTTTAAATTTAAATAGTGATCTTACTTTTTCATCTAAACAAAATTTTATTGTTTAACTCAAGAAAAATTTTTTTTTTTTTTTTTTTTTTTCGAACAATAAAAAATTAATTTCTTCATTTTGTTTTAAACTTTTGCATAAAGCACAAACCAAAAAAAAAAAGAAGTCAAACATGGCTTCAAACTAGAGACAACTTATTTTTGGAGCTCTTTTGTATAAAGAACAAAAAGAATGCTTATTCACTACTTTTGTTTTTCTTCTTCTAATCATTAAGTCACTAATGTCTCTAATTGTTGAATTTCCAAAGGATTTTTTGATGTCAAATTGACTAAGAACTAAAACTTTCTGTATTAAAAAAAAATTGACTACCCAACACAGCCTGAAGTAAAATAGAAAGTTGATCTAGTAATGATGACTTTTATGTCTTAGAATCAAGACACTTTTAAAAGTCGATATTTATCCTCCATTTGAAAACATGGACTTCAGGATTCTAGTCAAAGTTCCAAATGGATTAAGCTCATTATGAGAAACTCACTTAGAAGAAGAAAATAAAAGTAAAAGAATATATCTACCTAGAGGTATAGGGGTTACAAGAGGTTTAAAGGTGGCTGTGGTTATTCTTTGTGCGTGTTCCTAGGGGTTTGCTTTTAACC
This sequence comes from Doryteuthis pealeii, assembly GCA_023376005.1. Lineage (NCBI taxonomy): Eukaryota > Metazoa > Mollusca > Cephalopoda > Myopsida > Loliginidae > Doryteuthis > Doryteuthis pealeii. The sequence continues at coordinate 51,007,197 of CM042151.1, read as the reverse complement.
CCATTTTATTTAGTTGTTGCACTGAAGAAGGAATTCAAGGGAGGAATAAGGAAGAGACAAAAACAAAAGGTAGTTTTATGATTTTGGTTTTATTCGCGGGTCATAGCCACCACCTGGCAAGGAAATATCTCCCTGGCCAGTCATAGTGACTAGACAGTTAAGGCCTAAACTCAAATGGCTGAGAGATTCTCTTGGGGGTCAGAAGTGGGTCTTTTTTTTTTTTTTTTTTTTGCACATGTGTGGAGGGTTCTTCTGGTGAAGGCTTATGGGAGTTTATTTTTTTGTGGGATGAAAAATGGAATTGGCAAACCAATTTCAAATTCTGGCTCAGGCTGTTTGCATTCACTTTAAACAAAGTTTCCATCCGCCCTGTTGGCTGGGGCATTAGAATGCACCGACTGTACCTCTGCAGAGGGGTAAGACTTCCCCAATGGGGCTACCTGTTGGCAGTGGGTGGCAACCCGTGATGCTTAAGGGTAGAACCCAGGTGGCTGAGCAGTCCATGACTTGCAATATTCCACTTTAGGCTTTTCTTTAGGCCCTCTCCGATCAATCGGCTAACCACGTCAAGCCCTAGCACCTATATGATTTCCCAACCCTATTGCCCTTATGGCAACCCCCAATCCTTCTTACCATATGGGTACTAGAAGGTGGTGGCTGAGGGTCTACATGTCCTGGGAATGACATTAAACTCTATCTGATGGTGAGGTTCCAGTTCTGGAGGTTTGGGGAATCACCATCACCATTGCTCCCTGGTCTACTCTGACCCAGAGTGGTAGTACTTGTTAGGGTCTGATCTATGGGTTGAATAGAAAAACATGAGTTTATAAACAAAATTGTATTATGCATTAAGAATTAATTTATTTCACAACTTTGTCGGCATTAAATGACCCACCAAGGTTGATATGCCGTAAAACAAAACAAAACAAACCAAACCAAACCAAAGTTTCCATATACTGACTTGAAATTATATATATATATATTTATATATACTGTAAATACATTTCAATACTTTCTTAGAAATGAATTACACAAAATATGTTACAAGATAGGAGTTAGATGATTTAGTTGGGACCCATAGATTTTCCCGGGTCTCATTCAAAGCAAATATGTGCATCTAGGGTGTACATAATCAAAAAGTTATCAGCATCTCTGCACTTATGTTAATAAGATCACTAAAAACATTTGTTTCTAAATTTATTATGCCAAAGAAAAATATTATTTATAAAAAAATTAAATTTAAAACATTTTACAGCACATAATTCATTACATTCTATCTTATGTTTTTATACAATACAGTGCTATTTTTCTTATCTAAATAAACATAAATAAAAAATAGTGCAATGGGGGTGCACTGGAACAGATTAACAGCATTTCCTTTATTTCAATGGTGAAAATTGATTTGATATGAGGAAATTGAGTTATGAGCAGAATGAATTAGACTTGTAAGTCAAGGTACTACTGTGTGTGTATTGGGTCAGTAAAAGATGTTTATTCCTGTGTGTGGGGTTAAGTGAGGGAGAGTCTTTCTGTGATTGGACATAGCAATCATGTGTTATGCCCAGAAGTTCTAGTGCAAATACCAAAAAAGGACAGATAGATTCCAGAACATTTTAAGGGTACAGGCCGACCAGAAATTCTCCCCAAGAAACCACTAAATCAGAATATACCAGATATCCTCTCTATCACACTGGTAAGTCTCTCAAACTTGACTCTGTTCACTGGAAGTACTTAATATTGTTAGTCATTGTTTAGTTCTTAAATAAATTGTTAGAATTATTTGTATTATTTGGACTATTGTCCTCATTATTATTATTATCTGCACAACGTTCTGTTGATGTACCCTCCAGCCTTCTTCAGGTATTTCTTGTCGGACTCGGGAACTTTCTTGATGAGGACAATAGTCCGAATAATCCAAATAATATTAATTATCAAGCTTCATCTAAAAAATTCAGAGGAATAAATTGTTAGAATTTAACTGTTTTAATTTATTTATTTGTTGCTGTTAGTCTTAGAATAAATACTATACTAACACTAATATAAGTAAATATATATATATATATATATATATATATATATATATATATATATGGCACTCACAGACACTGAATTATTCTTCATGTTTCTAAATATATATATGGAGACATAGATATACATTAGAGATATACAACAAATTAATAAATGTCCTAACAGACTATTAAACTCAATGTATTCCAATTTAAGTCTGCTTAAGGCAAAAAATATATCTGAATCTGAATTGCCCATATAAAAGTATTGGAAAATTTGTAAAGAATGTTGAACAAGATATTTTTTTTTATTTTTAAAGAGTAATTTTCCCGATAATATTGTATCACAGTAAATGGACCAATTTTCTAAATGATTTCTAATAATATTTACCTTTTTTTTTTCCTTTTTTTTTTGTCTCACTGATGAAGTTATATAAAAAATAAAAGCCTAAAAATCAAATATATTTTAATATTCATATCGCGAAGGGCATTGCTCATTGTTAAAATGTAGAGAAAAAGATGTAGATATTAATCCAACCCATTTGCCACAGGTAGGATGTGACACGAGGTTACAAGTATAGGGCATCCATTCAGGATCAAACTTACATTTGAGTAGTAATGGATCTGCGAGATTATCTTGCTAACCATTACAACATGATGGGACCCTCTATTTATCCAACCTGTTTGCCACTGGTAGAATGGTTGCAGGTATGGAGATCCAATGAGGATTGTGTTGGAGTATTTTGGATATAGTTATTTACTAAGCTTAGCTTAGATGTGGCACAAGGCCAGAAGTGTGGGGCGCCCAGTGAGAATCGAACTCACTATCAATGGTCTGCTAATCTAGCTTGCTAACCATTACACCAAATGAGGTGCCCAGAGTATTTTGGATATAAGGTGTGCTCCAATTCCCACCCTGAATTTATAGACTAGGTGCAGTCACATGATCTATTCCTTAGCCAATCACTGGCCATACTGCGTGGCTGATACATTACTTAAACACTGATATGTGCCACAGTTCAGTTGCAATCATTGAGGAGGAAATTACGACAATTGATGAAGGAACTGAGGACTCTTCACCAGAAGAACCAAAGGATTCATTATCGGAGGACTCTTTACCAAGGATCTAATTCCACTGGACAAGTGCTCTTGCTTGAAGGCCAAAGGATGGCCCATAAAAACTTAACAGATTAAACTTAGTATTCAGTAGTAATGCATTTTCAAGACTAGCTTGCTAACAGTTACACCATGATGAGATGTCCTTATCTGTTCTCCATGTGTAAGATATTTCAGAAGGTCGCAAGTGTGGGGAATCCAGTGAGGATCAAATTCATTAATCAGTAGTAATGGATTTTGTTGAGTCTGGGGCCATTTGGGAAGATGAATGGAAGCATAATGTCCCCATCGCTAGTGACCATCCAACCAGCTTGTTAACCATTACGCCATGATAGAACCATTTATTTACCCAACTTGTTTGACACTGGTAGAATATGACTCAAGGTCACAAGTATGGGCTATTCAGCAAAGATTGAACTCGTTATTTAGTAGTAATGGATCTGCAAGACTATCTTTCTAACCATTATACCATGCTGGAATGCTCTATTTACCCAACCTGTTCACCACAGGTAGAATGTGATTCAAGGTTGCAAGTATGAGACATCCAGTGAGGATCAAACTCACTGTTCAGTAGGAATAGATCTGCGAGATCATCTTGCTAACCATTACACCATGATGGGACCCTCTATTTATCCAACCTGTTTGATACAAGTAGAATATGACTCAAGGTTGCAAGTATGGGGCATCCAGTGAGTATCAAACTTACTTTTCAGTCTTAATGGATCTGCGAGATTATCTTGCTAACCATTAGACCATGATAGGACCCTCTATTTATCCAACCTGTTTGATACAAGTAGAATATGACTCAAGGTTGCAAGTATGGGGCATCCAGTGAGTATCAAACTTACTTTTCAGTCTTAATGGATCTGCGAGATTATCTTGCTAACCATTAGACCATGATGGGACCCTCTATTTATCCAACCTGTTTGCCACTGGTAAAATGTGACACAAAGCTGCAAGTATACGATTGTGTAAAAAGAAAAGTATACCTCATGTTGTTTAATGGTTATCCAGCTGGATTAGCAAACCTTTTGTTTCTGAGTTTGATTCCCATTAGATGACCCATGCTAGTGTTATTTTGCCAAAACTAAGCTAAGCTAGTAAATAACTACTCGTGACTTTATAACATATCCTACCCGTGGTGAATGGGTTGGGCAAATACCACCATCTTTTTGAAAACTTCTATTTAAACTATTTTAACTTCCTTGAAGCCTGGAAAATATTTGGAGACAGTTGAATCGATATAAAGATATAAAATGTTCAGACACCTCTTCAAGAAGTTTGACAGTCAATAAAGATGGCCGACCAAATCTCTTTCAGTCCTTTACGCTTGGTTTTAGCAATCTTATCAACCAAACACATTATTTTGAACTTGACTGGGGAAATTTTGCATCAAATTTGCTTGTCACACATTTGTAAAGTTAGTATAGGAAATAAATGTTCATCCTTTGCAAAAAAAGTTGCACCCAATATGTACTAGGGTGAGTTGAAAGTTTTGCAATGTTTTGGTAATGTCAATATTTATTTGGCATTTCCAGAATTTTTTTGCCGAGATTATGAAGTAGTAAAGTTGTTGGAGGTGTTGTTCCTTCTGGCATAGATACCTCTATCCAAGTGTCAACTCCGTTGGTCTCTCAAACACGGAGTTTAACTCTTAAGATCCTGTTGAGAATTCCAGTACCCCATTCCAATAAGGATTTATTAAAAAATGCTATTTTCATTTAAAGTTACCCCTTAAGTTATTTCCCTTAAATTAAAGACTTCTAAATATGTTTGATATTATATTTAAACAAAGTGTAGTGAGATAGCCAATGGCGTGTTATCTCATTTGCATATGTCTCCTACAGCGGTGGATATATAGAGATAGTTTGGAGGACATAAAGAAACTAGCTACGAGAAGCTAAAAGAGAGAGCTACGATAAGCTCAGAGAATTACTACTATGACTACAACAAGAAGTACGAAACGACACATCACAACACAAAGGCTATTGTTTGGGTTGTATTAGGAAAATTAATGTGACTTCAGGCTAGGCAGAATGAGGTGGTATAGGACATTAAGAGTTAAATAGGCAGCTCTCTCTAACAGCCTTATGGCTGTTGATTGGTCAATGCAAATTATCAACCAGTACCACAGTTGATCTTCTCCAAACAGGCAATTCATTAAGGGTGGATAACTCGGTTATCCTAACAGGAGTGACATATTAGTATCAACCGGACAGCAAGGGAGTCTATCCCCTTTACACTAGTACTAGACCAGTGAGGTTGTTTTTGCGTCTGAGGTACGCACCAGAGGTACTACTTTGATCATGTTATACACGTGCAAACTAGTACGTACCAAAATATTGCATAACTTTTGACTCCCTCGCTGTCTGACTGATACTGACTATAGGCCACCCCGGCGACTTTACTTACTATAATAACCAACACAGGAACATTAATCATGCATCAAAATGAAGCTGGTCCTCTGTGGACCACATCCCTACTTCTCCACATAGTCACTGTTTCTCTCAATAGCAATGTTCCACCTTCAAATGAGAGCATGTATCCCTGCCCCGTAAAATTCTGTTGACTGTTCTTTGAGCCACTTCTTCACTACAGGTTTCACTTCCTCATCACTGGAATAATGTTTGCCTCTCTTCAGCCCCATGAAAGAGGGTTTGAGAAGCAAATATTATTCCAGTGACATAATCTGTGCTATCAGCATGATTTGATGATGATGATCATGATATATTGCTTGTCTTTCATATGCTGATATCCTCACTCTTCAGGGATTTCTTAAACCTCCTTGGAGATAAATTCCCATTAATGTATCACACAATACCTTTGATAAGCTAATACCTATTTTGATTCTTTATTTCTCACTCATGGTTTGCTTGCTTTGTCTCCCTTATCAGTTGTAATGGCTTAATCCTGTCAAAACACGGTTGTATCATTGCCTAGTATTTTTAGGGATTATTTTCTTAACAAATACATATGCATATGAGGTAGGACCAGTTTAGCTCAGTTGGTAAAGTGTCCGACTAGGAACCACAAGGTTCCTAGTTTGATACCAGCCCTCACCAACTCAGTTATAATGGTTTAACCCTGTCAAAATAGGGTTGTGTCATTACCTAGTATTTTTAGGGATTATTTTCTTATTAACAAATAGATATGCATATGAGGTAGGGCCAGTTTAGCTCAGTTGGTAGAGTGTTCGACTAATTCATATTAAAATATTCTTTAGTTCTAAGATTGTGTTATGTTTGAAAAAAAAAATCTATCTTAATTGATTTTAATTAGTCGTAATTTGCAATCAAGTAAAAAACTGACCCATCTCTTACTCATATTCTGCCTGTCACTTTCCCCCCTCTCCTAAGAGAAATACTGGGGTGAAATAGTATCTCTGTCATAAAGGAAAGGAGACAAGGCAATTATAGTGTATATAATTGGGTTAATAGTTTATTGGTGCAATGTTAAATGTGAGAGTATACAATTGGTGTTTAAATGTCTGTAAGAGGTACAATATATGTTTGAAATGTATGCGAGAGTTCGTTAAATGGTAAGAGTTCGTAAATGGTTGCCAGAGATGTTCGCTCGGTGGAGATATTAGGTATGTAGAGGTTTAAGAAACTTAACTCGTGTCGTATTGTCTCTGCAGTTTGTTCTGTGGTTGTTCCTTAAGTTCGTCTGGTCTTACCCTTTAGGTGCCAAGACAGTGTTTGTTGACCTTATTCGGTCGTTACTTGAAATGTTGTTCCCCAGTGCCAGCTAGTTGTGTTCCTTTTGCCTGTCGGGTCTGTTCTGTGGAATTTTAGGGGTCTGCCCCTGGCGTCTGATTTCAGGAACTAATAGGGGCAGATAACCCAATTTCTGATACTCCATGTACATCTTGATTACCTACTCGGTATATATGTTAGTTTCTCTGTGAGTGTAAAAAGTGATTAGAAAGTGTGAAATATATTTGTATGTTAAGTTTCAGAAGTAGCTTGCCGGTAACTTCTTGACATCTTGTCTCTTGATAAAATTCCAAGAATTGGGTCGATTTAAATTTAAATTGGGTCAAATCTTACAAAATGATTTTAATGTTTTTTCTTTTTTTTAATTTTCCAGACATATTTACTTTTAAAAAATTTAATTCGCTTTGCAAACTCACTTTTCCCTAATCCCAATTATCTACCCAAAGCTCGGTGGGTGACCCAACCAATCAAATTTTGTCTAGTATACGTATAAATGGAATTGTAATGTTAGACCTTGAATCCAATAGCAACACCATTCCCCTCCAGAGTAACAGTTCACACCAACACTCAATTAGCTACAGATCATTAATATCCACACCATTTATCAATGCAATCATTTTTTTCCCTTCTGGCATGTATAAATTGTAAATTAATCGTTTTAGTAACTTTTCTTTTTTTCTTTCCTTTTTTTCTCTAGAGATTTTCATTCACCATTAATCCACTAACTATATTTGAGTTGAAGATCTCTTTCTGTTTTAGCTGTGGGAACTGTGTAATGACCATGAGATGTAAAAATCAGTTGAATGGTTTGATCTATCACTGTAACTTCCTCAACACTAAAATTTATAGATGTTCTATCAAGTTTCATAATAAACAGTTTTTAAAAATAAAATAAATAATAAAATATAGAAATGAAATGAAAAAATTGATAAAATATAAAAATCAAATAAAGCTAATAATAAAATATAGGAATAAAATGAAATATGAAAATTGATAAAATATAAAAATAAAAGAATTAAAAAAAAAAAAAAAGAATTTTAAGAAATAAAATAAAGAATGAAATATGAAAATAAGATAGAAAGAAAATCCCATAATTCCACTTTTACCAAAGTTTAACTTTTGGCGCCAAAATGTACTTAGATATTAATGTTCCATGTTATAAAAACTGTTAATAATGAAATTTATTGTGTACAGTGCTCAGGTGAACCACAACTCATCAAAGTCTCATGTCAAGTACACAGAATAATGTATTAGTGTCAGGAACATGAACATTTTACGGTAATAATATGCATGTATGTGTGCGTGTGTGGAGAGGGGCATCAGGCACAGTGTTGGCAGACTACAGCATAGAGGCTTTGAAAGATGCAGTGTTTCGGCAGCCTACAACGGACGCGGGCAGCTTATTCCATGCCTCGGCAATTCTGAGCATGAAAACATGTTTCCTAAAGTCATGTGAGCAATGCTGTTTTCTGACTTTGTAGGCATGCCCACGTGTGTTAGAAACATGGAGATCAAAAAGGTGCTCATGGTTGCTGTTGTTAAGATGATTAATGACCGTATGAGCGTTTACCAGGTCAGTTGCCAGATGCTGAAATTTCAACGAATCCATTCCCAGGGCAGCAAGATGTTCAGAATATGGCAGATGCCTGATGGAGGGTATTCATTTGGTTGTACGTCTCTGTACAGTTTCTAGGAGGTTAATGTTCAGAGCAAGATAGGGGTTCCAGACTGGTGATGCAAATTACAAGTGTGGCCGCACCATAGCTTTGTACAGCTTTAAATAGATAGCCGATGAGGCTGACAAAGGTCTTGCTGATCGACGTCAGGACACCCTCTTTTACTATTTCAAAAAATCAAGAAACACATACCTGTAATTTTTTTAATCAGTGACAATTTTATAAAATTTGAATTAATTGAGTGCAAGATGACTTTATTAAATAAATTTAAAAAATTCCAAAATGATTATTGAAACTAAAGTGTCCTTAATTTCTTTCATTTGAACATTCTACTCTGCCCATGTCTACATATTCTCTTTCTCTCTTTCTCTCTGTTTTTGTAGGCAAGAAAAGTGGAAATAAATGCAATAGTATTTTGAAAAATTAGTGAGAGTGAAAAATAGTTAAAATTGTCATTTGACAAAATGTACCAATACTCAGTATTTCAATTATATCACAAATATCAAAATACATATCTAAAATATCTATTAGGCATGTGTTTCTAATCTTCCCTGCCCTATCGGCTGCGGCGTTATTATGAACCAACTGCACCACTGCAGAGGGGTAAGACTCCCCCAACGGGGCCACCTGTTGACCATGGGTGGTGACCCATGATGCTTAAGGATAGAACCCAGGTGGATGAGCAGTTCATGACTTGCAATACTCCACTTTGGTCCTATCTTGGGCCAGACGGGAGGTCAGAGAGGCCCCCTCTGATCAATTGGCTGGTCACGTCAAGCCCTAGCACCTATATGATTTTCCCAACCCTATTGCCCTTATGCCAAGCCCCAACCCCTTTTTATCATATGGGTGTTAGAAGGCGGTGACTGAGGGTCTACATGTCCTGGGAATGACGTTAAACTCTATCTGATGGTGAGGTTCCAGTTTTGGAGGTTTGGAGAATGTGGAGCACCCCTTCATTACTATTGCTCCCTGGTCCACTCTGACCCAGAGTGGTAGTACCTGTTAGGGTCCCATCTATGGGTTAAATAGAAAAATGTATTTATTAAAAAAATTGTATTATCCATTAAGAATTAATTTATTTCAAAACTTTATCAGCATTAAATGACCCACTGAGGTTGATATGCCGTAAAACAAATCAAATCTAATCTTCCTTATGTTTGACATAATCAGAAAACTAAAATTAACAGATGATATTTTTTACCCTGAGAAAGATTAGAAACACATGCCTAATACATATCTATTTTAGATATGTGTTTCGATACAGTGAATCTATTATCAAAACACTTAGTGTTGGTATATTTTGTTTTCAAATATCAGTAAATCATCCTCATTTTTCTATCTATTCATCTATAAGTATTTGTATTTGATAGGAACACATACAAAAAAATGCCAATCATAATCCTAATGGCTATGGAAATTTCCCCACCTCCGATTTTAAATCTAACGAATCTTATTCAAAATATGAAATATCTTACTACAGGTACATTCATAATTCTAAGCTGCCTATGAATTATGTAACAATGTTACCAGAACATTGCAAAACTTTTGATTCACCCTTGTATTTCTGTTTTTAATTAATGAAATAAATCTTCACTGAGTACTCATGGCCTTATGCCAAGCTTGTAAAATATTTTTACAAATAATTCTTAGCTTGATTTTCTGAGTTCATAGGGTTGGGTTAGTTCAGGGATCACCAAACTTTTTTCACGGATAATTGAAAAACTAATGAGTGCAGGCCACATTATTATTGTAACAATTTGTAACAAGTGAAAGTAACTAACAACTGAAATGGTAACATGTACAAAATTTTGTAACCTACCTACAGTAGTCAAGTCCATGAAGATGTAGTAAGCTTAACATGATATTTAAATGGTATCTCAAAGTCTAGCGTTCTGTACATTTTTACAAATAAATTCAAGTACCGTCAGTGGGCCTGATAAAATGCCTTTTTGTTTCTTTCTTTTAAAGTCTTTTTGATCATAATCACCAATTTTATATTTGGTAGCGCCACTATTTTTCATGATGTATGTATGATGAAATCTATCTTCACTGAGTACCCATGGCCTTATGCCAAGCTTGTTAAGTATTTTTACAAATAATTCTGAGCTTTACTTTCTGAGTTCATTGGGTTGGATTATTGGGATGATGCTAAAGATGTTTTTTTCTTTTCTTTCTTTTAGTCTGACAGAATTCTTTGATCATATTCACTGATTTGATATTTGGTTGTGCCACTGTTTTTTTATGATGTATGTATAATGAAATCAATCATCACGGAGTACCCATGGCCTTGTGCCAAGCTTTACAAATAATTCTGAGCTTTGCTTTCTGAGTTCATTGGGTTGGATTAGTTAGATGATGCTAAAGGTGTTTTTTTTTTTGTATTTTGGTTTTCCTTTTTCCTTTATTTTAAAGTCTAACAGAATTCTTTGATCATATTCACCGATTTGACATTTGGTAGTGCCACGTCAATTTATAGTGGAGTGTGAGTGTCGTAATCTTAGAATGTTTTCCAAAAAAAAATTGTTTGGAGGTCTTCACTGGTGTTGTTGTTTGGATAGAAAAATCAATCATAAAATTTCCTTCCTTTTTATTTTAGTTTTTATATCTTTTGTTTAATAACAAAGTTCAGTTTGATTTTATTCTGAGAGTGGGTGGGTGGGTATTTGGATTAAAAAAAATTGACAGAGATGGATGAGGGTAGGGGAGATACCGACCTACCTATTCTAAATTCTAAACAAAAGCCTTAACTTGGTTTTGTTTTGGCGGAGTCTTGGAGGTTGATTGGATTTGGTTGGTCAATCGGAGTGTTGTTTTGAGTAATTCTTGATTGATTGAAGAAAAATCGAAGATGGTAAAAAAGAATCAAAAGATCAAAGTAAGTGTGCAACAGAAATTGAAAAGAGGAAAAGGAAGAGAAAGAAACTATTTTTGATAAACAAATTTTGTTTTTGTTTATATGATTTTGATCTTCTTATTCTTTATTATTATTATCAATATTATTACTAGCAAAATAAAAAGACGACCTCCGGGCGATGTAAAAATAATTTTTTGAAAGATATTGGAAGCTGAAAATTCAATGTCATAGAATATGTACCATTAGTATGTAAAATCATCAAATTTATTAAAGGAGTAAAAAAGAAAGAAAATTTGAAATGGAAACAGTTCCGATAAATTTAAATATTATATTAGAATAAAACAATCTATATATAAATATATAACGCCGGGTATCTATTTATTGAAACAATGAGGATTGTCTAACGTTGCATGCTCACATTTTAAGTATATTTATTCTATGTTATGATGTTGGATTTTGTGTTGGGTAATGTGACGTAAGCAGTGACGCAGTTTTTGTTACAGACAAAAACCCGGAAGCGAATCTCCATTATTAATAGGTTATGATATTATTATTATCATATTTACTCCTTTTGAGTTTTCACATCCGCATTAGCTGATGGTCTTTCACTGGAGTCTGAGTGACAGCAAGTCTCCTCAGGTCTCCAGGACTCTTCTGAGTATTCTGGCAGATTGCAGCAGTGCAGTGTTCTAAATGGTTTCAACCCTTCCTCTGATTTCCAAACATTCCAGACCCTTTTCCAATCCTTTTGGGACTGTTCCAAGTGCACCAATGACAATTGGTATCACTTTCACTTTCATATTCCATAACTTTTTTAGTTCTCTGGCAAGGTCCAGATATTTGTCTATTTTTTCATTTTCCTTTAGCTTCACCCTGTGATCTGCTGGCACTGAAAAATCCACCAGTTGACAAGTTTCTTTTTTGTTTATCAACACTAGGTCTGGTCTTCTTGCTGGGACCATTATTATTATTATCATTATTATTATTATTATTATTATTATTATTATATCATCATTTTTTATTGTTGCTACTACTACTACCACCATCATCATCATTAGTATTATCATTTTTATTATTTATTACTATTGTTGGTATTACTACAACTACCATCATTATCATATTTTATTTTTATTACTATTATTATTGGTGTTACTACTATCATCATCATCATCATCTTTGTTATTTTTATCATTGTTATTATTATTATTATTATTATTATTATTATTATTGATAATTTATTTATTTTATTTTTCTATTCATTTATTTTTGATTTAAAAAAATTTTTAAATCATTTTTTTTTTTTTTACCATGAGATTTAACATAAGGCGGCTGGATGAAAAACAACAATATTAACTTTGTTTAAAAAGAAAAAAAAGGGACATGACTCTTTGATACAAATACTTGTTTATTTCAAACCCGTGGATGGAATATTTATATGTAAACTGTTAAAAGTGGATGTGTGAAAGATAAATATCCAGCAAACATTCATTCTTTCAGACAGATGGTGTTGCAGTGCTAGGATCACATTGGTCAAAAAAAAAAAATCATCAACAGCTGATGACATTAGCCTATCAACTTAGTTTGAAATATATATATATATATATATATATATATATATATATATATATAATCCAAAAGTCCAGAGAAGAAATCTTCCTTACGACACAAGAGTTTTATTTAAAAAACCTGCCGCAGTTTGAGAGCTCAATGTGTGCTCTTAATGTTAGAGTCACAGAGCAAATATATAAGTAAAGAAATAACAAAAGACTTAGAGATTTAGCATTATAGTCTATTTCAAAGTGTCTAACTCTCCTGACTCATCAGATGCCAAATCATCTGATGAGTCGGGAGAGTTAGACACTTTGTCTAAGCTCCCTGAAATAGACTATTATGCTAAATCTCTAAGTCTTTTGTTATTTCTTTACTTATATAGATATATATATACACACTTGGTTTGAAAATTGCAGAGGCAAGAAACTGTCAGTAACCAAGTGCCATTGACTTCATGCCCATGCTAACCTAACTTGTTTATATATATATATATATATATATATATATATATAATGTATAAACTTCTTCAGTGTTACAGTTCTTGAATCCCATTGGTCAAAAAAGTCATCAACAGCAGATATGACATCAGCCTATTGACTTTTTTCAGCTTATCCTTGTATATATGCCTTCAACCAGTATGTATTCAAAAATGTATATCTCAGCAACAGTTTCTCATTTAGAATGTTAGGTCAGTGCAACTTGGGTTTAATATTTTGGACCATATGACCTTTAGGCACCCCTTTTACGATCTCGTTTCATAAGGACATTTTTTCATTTACACTGTCAACATCCGGTTGTTTGTTAACAGATGATTTTTAGTTTTTGTTTTTTAAATTATGAAACTAACCCCTAACAAACAACTGGATGTTGATGATGTAAATGAAAAAATGTCCTTATGAAACGAGATTGCAAAAGGGGTGCCTAACGGTCATATGGTCCAATATTTTAACTTTAACTACATCAAACGTTATCTCAACTTCATAGCGATGTTATTGTCTCATGTTGTTTGTTAACAGATGATTTTTAGTTTGTTTTTTAAATTATAAAACTAACCGCTAACTCTAACCCCTAACAAACAACCGGATGTTGATGGTGTAAATGAAAAAAAATGCCTTTATGAAACGAGATCGCAAAATGGGTGCCTAAATGTCATATGGTCCAATATTTTAACTTGAACTACATTAAACGTTATCTCAACTTCATAGCGATGTTATTGTCTCATCATACAATTCAAATTAACTTCACTGAATTAAGAATTCATTATTAAAATCTTGAACACTGAATTCACATGTGAATTTCTCAGAAATTCTCTTCTTATTCATGTGCAGTGTCATATAGTCAGTTAATTCAAATCTCGCAATAGTGAATTAAATCTGGGAAGACAACAAAGGATTATACAAAGAGGTGGCATCTTGATCTGTCCTTCTCATTAAGGGACGGAAAATAGACAGTCTAGTGGTATTGATACTTCTGGGTTATTGGTAATGATTCAGTGATGTTGAAGCCATGTCTAACCCAAGAGTTGGCGTATGTTGAACACTATATTCGCTGCACTCCTGTTTTGATTGCAGCAGTATGTTTATATATAGTTAAGAATTAATGGAAAAAATGAATGGAATGAATGAAAAATTTCTTTTCCAAAGGACCTCTCTTAAAAGAAAAAAAAAATCAAGATAGGTTCCTAATTGCTTCCTTTTTACTGGACTATTTTACTGGACTATTTACTGAACATAGGTTTGGTTTGCGATGTTAATACATGAATAGCAAAGGCATGGGCGGCCACAAATAGATTATCAGTCATATGGAGGTCCGATCTCCCTGGCAAGCTGAAGCGACAGTTCTTCCAGGCTGTGGTTGTGTCGGTGCTGCTGTATGGCTGCACCACCTGGACCCTGACAAAGCGTCTTGAGAATAAGCTAGATGGGAGCTGCACAAGAATGCTGCGTGCAGTCTTGAATAAGTCGTGGAAACAGCACCCCACAAGGAAACAGCTGTACGGTCACCTGCCCCCCATCTCACAAACTATCCGAGTGAGATGGACAAGGCATGCAGGACACTGCTGGAGAAGCAGGGATGAACTCATAAGCGACGTTCTCCTGTGGAAGCCAACACATGGACATGCAAGTGTGGGGCGCCCAGCAAGGACATACATTGACCAGTTATGTGAAGATGCTGGATGCTCCGCAGAGGAGCTTCCAGGTGTAATGAATGATAGGGAGGGCTGGCGAAAGATTGTCATGGATGCCCGTGCTACATGCGCGACATGATGATGATGATGATGATTTACTGAACCAATATTTTAATATAATTATATTGGATATTGTAGAGGATAAAATAGGTCTTATTGTGTGATTTTCTGTTGATAAATGATTCATATATATATATATATGTGGAAAAAGGATTGGAATGAATCCAACAGAATGTGGTGGAGATGTGAGTAACAAAAGAACAAAACTCAGACAAAAGTGTGTGGGATATATTTATTTATATAAGAAAACGATTGATGATGCCGAGCTCAAAGCTCTAGCGAAATATATCCTACACACTTTTGTCTGAGTTTTGTTCTTTTGTTCCTCACATCTCCACCGCACACATATATATAGGCAAGCAAAAATAAACACCCTCCGGATGTTGTAAAAAATAATTTTTGAAAGATATTGCCTGAGTGGGTGGGAATTAAAAATTCAATGTCAGAGGGTTTGTATCATAAACAAAATCACCAAATATATTAAAGGGGTAAAAAAAATTTTTAAAAATTGAAATGGAGGCTTCGTTCTGTTCCCCTCGAATACAAAGTGTGTCAAACAAAAAAGTATCGAGATTTTTTGTACTTTTTGACACACCTTGTATTCTGAAAAAATTAACATTCTATTCATTGTTAATTTCTATCTTGGTAAATACAGCTTCAAACTCGGCACTTTTATGACACAGCTTGTATATGCACATCATTTTTGTCATGCTGACAGCACATATTCCCTGTAGTCTCTCTCTCCACCCATCCCTGTCAGTCATTGCTCCTGGCAAATCCTCCTCACGACATCTAATATCAGCATCAAGCTGATCAATGTACATCCTTGCTTATACACATACACATATTTACATACAATAAACACACACACATTTACATACAATAAATACACACACACACACACACACACACACATTTACATACAATAAATACACACACACACATGTATATACAATAAATACACACACACACACATTTACATACAATAAATACATACACACACACACACATTTACATACAATAATACACACACACACACACATTTACATACAATAAATACACACACACACACACTTACATATAATAGATACACACACATTTATATATAATAAATACATATTTATATACAATAAATACACACACACATATTTATATACAATAAATACATACACACACACACACACACACACACACACACACATATACACATATGTATATACAGTAAACATTGAATATCAAAACTCAAATTTTACAAATGTTGATCCCCAGGTAGACTGCAAGATGAATGGAATTGCTAAGGAAATAAAATCTTCTCGCTTAAATATTTTATTGCTTATCATGCGACTTAAACTAGGTCTATTATCAATTTAAACCACATACACCCCCCCACACATATATATATATATATATATATATATATATATAATATTTATATATAAAGCAAAAAGATTTAAAGAAATTAATTTTGGCATCTTTTCTTATGCCTTCATTTACTATGCATAACTGAATAAATAATCTCACAGACAATAAATAAAATAAAAATCTTAAAAAAAAAAAAATGGTGCCACAAAAATGAAGAGATATTGTTGATTTGCAATCCAAGCTACCATTTCTATTGTTCCGATTCTTAAAACGCTCCTCTGTGAACACAATCACAGAACGCTCAATTGTTGCCACAATGCAGGCATTCACCAATTCTGTATACAATGAGTCAGGCAGCATGAATGCCGAAATATTCTCTATCGGTGCGTAGCAAGACATGGGTAAAAATGTGTGGGAGGCTTCCTTACTCACTTCTTTCCTTCCCTTCTTCTTTTCCTTGCGAGAAGGGAGAGTATAATGGTTTTATGCAATTTAGACCTCCCAAAACAGCCATTTTGATGTGAGTCAAGTCTTTTAGGTCTTGTCTAAATTTTCTTTTACACAGAAGAAGAATGTCTATAATGAAAGTAAATTGGACCCTTTGGATACGATATTCAAATTTGATGAAATTCTTCTTTTTTGGATCAAGCTCAAGTAGATATAAATTAAAAAAAAAAAAAAATACTGAAGCAAAACAAGATTTACCAGTGCTTGAAAATCATTAATTTTGTTTTAATGCACAATATATATATATATATATATATATATATATATATATATATTTCTCCAATAGAGCTCTCTAGGGGCGACTTAAATTAGCTGTCACCACCAGCATAAAGCAATGATTGTCTGTTTACAGACTGGATCTCTCTGGTGATTGTAAAATATATATAAACAAATGTATGTATTAAATAATTTAAACACCACTCCTTAAACAACAGCTGTCAAATGGTTGAGAGGTTAACGGATTGGGCTGATGAAAAGTCAGTCAGATTTTGCTTCTGGTCAGAGGTAGTTATTGTGTCTAGCCACACTGAAGAGATGTGAAACATTGAAACATGGTGTCTGAGGGTGACTTATATATATAAGGGAATGACTTACCGGTAAAATATATTTGGTTGGTAAAAGTGTTACTTGGATAAATCAGCGTTATAACAAATATAAAGTGCTCAACGCGTAAGTAGAGTGGATTTAGTATTATAGTGTGTACAGAAATAACCTACTTGAGTTTCACCATAAGGATCTTCAGGGTTAAATTCATTGAATTAATCAAGATATTAATTACAGTTAACTGTGACACCATGAGTTCATATTGTAATTTTGACCGTTGAAAACGGTTTTGCAATTAATGAATGGTGTTAATATGGAAAAAAAATTTTTTTAAATATATTTAAAAAAAACAAACAAACTTAAACATTTTCAAAAATCCTTTTTAAAATTTTTTTTCTTTAAAGAAGAAAAAAAAATAACCTTAAGAAATGACTACACAAAAAATGTAAATAAAAACATACAATGAATGCGCTTCCCTAGCTTCTAGGCATGAAATAAGCCTAGACAGGTTGACATGTCTTTATAAGCAATCAATTAATTACCCAGTATATCCATAGCTCCACTACTACTGATATTATAATAATCTAATAATACTGCAAAATCTTGGCCCACCACTAAGTCACCAAGTGAGATAGTGATAACCATACACTATTGCTATATATAAGTGCTTAATTGGAGTCGTACCTAATTTTTGAAAATTAATTAATTAATAATGAATTAGGTGGGAATACCTATTAAAATGTATGGCTAAACAAATCGAGAAAAATCATGATTGATTTTTCTCGATTTGTTTAGCCATACATTTTAATAGGTATTCCCGCCTAATTCATTATTAATTAATTAATTTTCAAAAATTAGGTACGACTCCAATTAAGCACTTATTCTCCCAAAGATTATCGGCAAAAAGCCATTCAAAACAAACCGTGTTTACAACATATATATATATATATATATATATATGTATGTATATAGTAGACTATGAAATTGGTGTAGGTGCAGCAAATGTATAAAATATTAAGCTATATCATCGCTAAAAAATGTTTCACAGTGGTACAGGAATTTTTTTTTAATGGGCTTTGTTAATTAGTATATTTTGCTCTAAAAATCAATAATTAAAAAAATAAAAAAAAGAATGTAAAATTGTGTTGCCAAAACAACCACTTCTTCGCATCCTAAACAAGTTTCGAATAGCCTGCTATATAACTTGACAAAGGCAGCAGGATTTTAATTAGTGGGTTATTCTGTACATACACCTTACATTTCACCATAAAGTCATGTTCTGGATAGTTGAATTGAGAACACTCTCACTACTAATTGTTAGTTATGCTTAATTCTTTTCAAAGGGCACCTCGCATAGCATAATGGTAAATAAGATAGGCTGACATACTTTTGTTAGGATGTTTGATCCTCACTGTGTGCCTCATGATTCTGGTCTTATTAACAAACTTAGGCTTATGAAATGATTTTGGTATATTGTATGATGTAATGGTTAACAAGATAGACTAACAAACTTTTGTTAGTGAGTTCGATCCTCACTGTGTGCCTCATAATTCTGATTTTGTATCAGACTGAGCTAGACTTACTAAATGACTTAGGTATATTGTGAGATGTAATGGTTAACAAGATAGACTAACAAACTTTTGTTAGTGAGTTCGATCCTCACTGTGTGCCTCATAATTCTGATTTTGTATCAGACTGAGCTAGACTTACTAAATAACTTAGGTATATTGTGAGATGTAATGGTTAACAAGATAGACTAACAAACTTTTGTTAGTGAGTTTGATCCTCACTGTGTGCTGCATAATTCTTGTCTTGTGGCACACTAAGCTCAGCTTAATAAATTACTTGGGAATTTTTTTCTAAGTTCAAATAGATTTAGTTAATTCCTAATTTTTACAATAAAAGAAAAAAATAATTTATAATAAAACAATTATTTCAAACCAAAGAAATGAATCTAACAGTAACAAAAATCAAAGGTACCATGGTACAGAAACACACATCCATTCCATTATTTTCTTTTTTTCTTGTTACTTACTTGATATATAACTTCCTTTACTCCAGGGCCTTTCCGGCTTCTATCCAACTGATCCCCAGGGTATATTCCTTTCCGAGATTTCAATTGCTGAGACATTCGGACTACAGACATTTCCGAATTTTGCTCAGCCTCAGTCCAAGATGTTTCTTGGCGAGAAGTGCACATAAGGTGCCGCTGCTCGTTGACATGTTTACTACAAGGATTCACAGCATCATTTCTTCGATTCCTGCATTTCACAAAGCACACTGCCATGACAGCTGTGATGGGCACGGACACTGTCATAGACACCAGTACTATTGCAATCATCAAAAACATGTGCACCTTTTGGTCGGTTGGTTTCTGTGAGTCATTGAACATGTCGAATGTTTTGTTACTGACAGTAAGAATCAGTGAGAGGTTTGTAGTTTGGTTCAAGGTTGGAATTCCGTTGTCCTTGACCATCACTTCCAAGTGATACGATCCAGTATCCGCCTGCGTCACTCTCCGACTGAACATTAACAATCCTGAGTACTGGCTGAGGGCAAAAAGGTTTTTGCTATTGCCATTTGAAATCTCAAACCTGAGAAAGGCGTTCTCTCGACTGTCCCTGTCCGCAGCTTTTAACAGTGTAATGTTCTTTGTCTGATGCAGATAATATACAATATCCATGGAAAAAGGGTTAACGCTAGGGAATATGAAATATGGGGCATTATCGTTTTTGTCTCTGACCTCAATGATAACATTGGCTGTGTTGTTTAGTGAAGGCATTCCGTTGTCTTTTACCAGAACCTGGAATCGGTAGATATGTTTAAATTCATGATCAAGCGAGACAAGCGTTGAGATTAGACCTTTCTCGCTGATCTGGAATGGTAAAAAATGTCTTTTATCATCAATTAAAGAATAGGTTAATTTCCCACCCAGTCCTAAATCAGGGTCCGTGGCATTGACATAGCCGACAGGGAACTTTGACCTTTGGTTCTCATACACAGAAAATTTGAATGTCCGCTCAGCAAATTTTGGCCGTACATCGTTAACATCCATAACTTTGATAGATATCTTCTCAACAGTTCGTAAAGGAGGCATTCCTTTGTCTTGGCAACTAATAATAATATCATGGTGATCGTTTGCTTCTCTGTTCAGGGAACTTTTAACAGTTACTTTATATTTCTTGGTACCAAGTCTCTGTAGTAGAAACTTTTCATGGTGAAGGTTGCACTTTACCTCCCCGTTCAGTCCTTCATCATGATCAGAGACCTTCACGTAGGCAATAAAACTTCCCACTTCTATATCTTCCGAAATACTCGCTGTATTCCCCAAGGGAACAGTCACAAAGTTTACATCGATAACTGGAGGATTGTTCTGTTGGTTGATTACGTTCACAAGAACTTTGGCTGTTGAGCTAAGAGGTGGTATCCCCCCATCGGTGGCCTCAACATACAACTTATAGAATGTCTTTTGGCCAAAGGTGAATTTTTTCTTCAGGAAAATCTCGCCTGTGATTTCATTCAACTCAAATAATGTTTTCATAAGGCTAGACGTCTGTGAGTTGAAGTGGTAGGAGATTTCCCGGTGTTTGTTCAAATCGGAGTCCCGTGCCGACAATATACAGATCGGCTTGCTTATGTCATGTTTGTAGTTGATTGACACATTGTAGATGCCCTGTGAAAAGATTGGTGTATTATCGTTGACATCTGTCACAGAAATATGAACAGCCAAAGAGTTTTGTAAAGGTGGTGTTCCTCCATCTTTGGCAATCACTTGAATCACATAAGAATCCTTTACTTCTCGATCAAGCCTTTCTTCGAGAATAATATCGAGTTTAGTGATGTCATCCACATTTTTAGACACAGACAACGTAAAAGGCTCGTTTTTATGCTTTTTTAACTGATAGATAACCTGAGAGTTTAAATCGCTGACATCTTTGTCCACAGCATTAGGGATGGCCCTCTTAGCACCTTTCGGAGATTCTTCCGAAAACCGGATTGTGACTTCCTTGCTTGGAAACTCGGGCTTGTTGTCGTTGATATCCTTCACGATGACTTTTATCTCCAAGATCCGCACGAAGGACTCTCCTTTTCGTACGGCGACATCGACCATTCGAAAGCATTCCTCCTTTCGTATGCATATCGATTCCGCATCCAGTATTTGAGCCGTATAAAGTTTCCCTGAGTTCCTTGAAACTCGGAACAACTGATCGCTGTCAATTATGTCCGGATCCATTTGGCTAAATCGAATCTGGTTGTGGTCTTGCGGTAGGACACTGTCCAACAGGTGCGTGTCAGCAGCAATATCACCCACCAACGTACCTGGACTCTTCCCTTCCTCAATGTAGTAGGTAAAATCTGCAGACAGGATTAAATGGAGGTTGGACACGAGAAAACACATTGATAACAACATGGTCCTCTGATTAGCTCGTAGCTATTTGTGTGGTTTCCATTCTCCACTGTACACTTTCATTTTGAAGAAAATAAATAAGCATCAGGCTTTAATGTCTTCTTGAAGAATTCCTTCCCCCATCGAAGGTCAGAGGTCAAGTGTCCCTACATCTGCAAATAAAAGAGAAAATAGTTTTAATGGATAAGATACAAAAATGAAAATAAAAATATATTCTCAGTCAATGATCTGAAAATAGAATAATTGTATTTACTATATTTATGAAAAAAAAATCTTTAAAAATAGATGATATAACTAGAAACATTCATCCTTGTAATAATCATACATATATATATATTTTTGGAGGATATGTGCTTAATTGAAGTCATACCTAATTTTTAAAATTAATTAGAGACCTAATAGGTTGAAATGTACATTCAGGGATTGACATTTTTTCGATTTGTTTAACCTTACATTTGAACATATATGCCCACCTAAATTCATTAATTATTAACTAATTAATTTTCAAAATTAGGTATGACTTCAATTAAGCACATATCCTCCAAAAATTGTTGGCTTAAAGCCATATAAAAATAAACACATTTGTTTGTTTACTTACCCTCATATATATATATATATATATATATATATATATATATATATATTATATATATAATCAAATATTATATATTGTGGATTTAGTTTAGTATTTTGAAGTATACTCTGCTATTTTAGCATTGAGCACTTTCATATGCCAATACTTTACTCATTCATTTTCTATTCATTCTCTCTCTCTCTCTCTCTCTCTCTCTCTCTCTCTCTATATATATATATATAATATATATATATATATATATATATATATATATAGTTATCCTGAGGAAGGTGTACCTTGAACATTGAAACCGTGGTAGAGAAAACCTTTTTTTTTCTACAACTATAAATGCTCTATATTTTACAAAATATATTGACCCCTTTTGGATTAACTACTTATGCTACTACAATGAAAACGTGGTAGCAACTTTTGATGAATATATATATATATATATATATATATAAGTACTGGGGTTTTTTGAAGCATGAAAAGATGGTAGATGTCGGAGTTAAAATGAACTAATGTTTAAAAAATAACTTGGACATCTACCATCTTTTCATGCTTCAAAAAAAAAATCCAGTACTTTCATTTTATTTTATATAACACAAATATGTGAAGCATACACGAAACCTTTACAATAGCAACAAAAATATATATATCAATATATGTATACACAAATACCTATGGGTAGAAATATATCTATAACTGGCCTATTCTTAAGCCTTTTTATTTACCAGTGTATGTATGCATATATATATATATATATAAAGGTAATTGGTAATTTGCTTGAAGCATTGTTAAGTATGTTATAAAATATTAAAATTCGAAGGCAATACAATGCATATAAAAAAGATAAAGACAAAAAGATGTTTTTTATGTCTTATCAATTTCGAAGCTAGAGCTTCATCATCAGAGTTTATTTTCAGAAAAATCTGAAAATAAACTCTGATTTGGATAAAGGCATATCAACTCCTTATGGGTTATTCAATGCAAAACTTTGGTTGGTATGAACGGCATATCAACCCATCTGGGGTTATATTAGTCTAGCATGTGTCTGCATCATTGGGTATCATGTTGTATGGTATTGATTAGGTTGTATATTCTATGGTATAATATTATTTCCTTCAAAAAGGACAGGATATCTTCTATGTTAACGTTTTCAAATAGATCTTTCATATTGTTTGCATTAAAATAAGGGTTTCCGATGTGAGCAAAAACCCTGCATTCTATGAATAACTGTTTAACAGTCAAAGGTGTTTGACATGTTTCACACTGTGGTTGTTGTTTTTGTCTGAGTATATAGGAGTGTGTTAGTCTTGTGTGACCAATGCATAATTGGGACACCATGACTTGTTCCTTTCCAGACTTCCTTATTGCAAAAGTTTGATTAATTACTAATTAAATCATAATTATATTTTCAATAATTCATTGCATTTATTTTTAATTTGTCTATAATCATTTGTTTGCACAGGATGAGATACAACACATTCCCCAGAACTCCAGAATTGGAACCTCACCACCAGTTGCAGTTTAATGTTAGATCCAAGAAATCACTTTTTGGACCACCCTGTCAGCTGGGTCATTAGAATACACTGACTGCACATCTGCAGAGGGGTAAGATTCTCCCAATGGGGCCACCTGTTGGCCGTGGGTGGCGACCCATGATGCTTAAGGATAGAATCCAGGTGGTTGAGCAGTCCATAATATGCAATATTCCACTTTGGTCCTTACTTGGACTAGACAGATGGCCACGTCAAGCCCTAGCACCTATATGATTGTTCCAAACCTATTTCCCTTATGGCAAGCCCCAACCCTTTTTATCATATGGTTGCTAGAAGGCAGTAGCTGAGGGTCTACATATCCTGGGAATGATGTTAAACTCTATCTGATGGTGAGGTACCAGATTTGGAGGTTTGGGGAATGTGGAGCACCCCTTCATCGCCATTGCTCCCTGGTCTACTCTGATTCGGAGTGGTAGTACCTGTTAGGGTCCCATCTATGGGTTATATAGAAAACATAAGTTTATAAACAAAATTGATTATCCATTAAGAATGAATTTCAAAACTTTATCGGCATTAAATGACCCACTGAGGTTGATATGCCATAAAACAAACCAAACCAATCCCTTTTTGGAGGTGTCAAACACTTTTGTAGAGGATACACTTAGTATATTCTAAGCCTTGCCAACAGGAAAGATTTTAGAAATTGTAGCTGAAAATTTTCCCTATTAAAAAGTGATATTGTGCTCTCTGTATCTATTGTAGTTTCCATGGAAGTAAATAGAAGGCATTACTTTGGGTGCACCACTAATATATATATAATATATATATATATATATATATGTATATGTGTGTGGGTGGGAGAGGGAGAGAGAGCCTGCTTGTGTACGTGCATATTCAGCTATATATGCACACACATATGAATACACACGTACACAAACTGGATACAAACATTCATGTAGAAACTGATATAGAAAGATATATAGATAGATAGATAGATACATAGATATCTCAAAAGTTATGCATGCAGTTTATTTTTATAGAAACATCTAATGAGGAATTTTCCACCATTTGGATCATAAAACAATGAAATTTGAAAATAAAACTTGAAATTTCTTTCGCTTTTTGGTTTGTATTGTGATTGAAAATAATTGCTAATAATAATGTATGCAGCACAAATATTTCTTTTTATCCTATATCATTATTCAGATAAGATCAAATAAAATCCTCCAACCGTGATGCCACCTTCAATGGTATGATAACTGTTTCGGCTGTTCATTATAAACATGCATTATTGTGGGTGTGTACTTTATTAGTATGCATTACCAACTCTTCCACACAAGTAGGATTCAACACAAGGCCAATTCTATAGTGGAGTTTAACGGATTCACTGTTTTCCTTCTCCTAGACTGGTTGCCATGCCACGGTTAAAGAGCCCAGCCTGCCCTACTATTTACCAATAGTTGGAAGGAAAATAGTTGGACACAAGGTCAATTTTTAAGCAGTTTGACACAGTTTTCCTTCTCCTAGACTGGTTGTCATATCAGGGTAAAAGAGCTCAGTCTGCCCCACTAGTTGGATATGTACCTTTCCCCAAATTTTTAGCACTATATGAAATGTAAACAGCCTCATTCAGGATTTGAACTTGTGTAACTGTGTCCATTTTCTATGATAACCATTATCCCACAGACACCTCCATTTTATTAGTATTATAAGATTTACAAGGTGTATTGAAAAAGTATTAAAACTGAATTTTTATTTACTAATATTTATACATACTGTCCTGTGTCAAGTGGTTTTAGCCTCTGGACTGGTAAAGTAATACTAACACCGTGATCCCAGGGAACCATTGCCCCAGGCAACATCTGCCCCTTTGATTTAAAGAGGCAGGGCTGGGTTTATTGCCCAGTGCTTGAGGTGCCACCTTGAGGGAGAATGCTGATGGGATCTACACATATTTTGTACCTACCATCCCATGACCTTGGTTCATGGGTAGTCCCACATTAAAAAGACCTTGTGTCACACCTGTATAAGTGGGAAGCAAGGTAAATAAATAACTACTAATATTGATTTTTTTTTTTCAGATTATTTCTTTTACATGTCTAGCTAAAATGGGTTGGTTTAGTGCTAGAGAGGATATTTAGTCCAGTCACCCCCCAAAAACTATTGCACAGATGGCTCCAAGCAGAAATTCTGTTTTACAATGACCTAAAATTTATTATGCATAATTCAATAATGTCAACCTGAAACAAAAAAAGGTAATTTCTGATCCACTTAAGGTAAATAAAAGAAGCTAATAGCCGTCCTTTCTTCACTTAACTCATAACAACCAGATGAGACAACACACTATCATCCATACTTTGTGGAATATAAAAGCAGTAAAGTCAGTAGAGTGACCTATTATTGGTATCAGCCAGACAAGGATGGAGTCTATCCCCTTTTCACCAGTGCTTGATCAGGAAGATTAATTTTGAATCTGAGGTGGAGTGCCACACATACTCTCCTCAGCTCCCCACTTTACTGCATAAATCCAAGCCGAGCTACTCAAGCACTGTGTTGGCGAAGGCTGGTATCAAACCCGGCATCTTGTGATTCAGAGACAGAGGCTGAACCAACTGAGACAAACTGGCCCTAATTTGTTAATTTGTTGTTCATCATTATTTCTGATATATATATATATATCTTATTATAATGGAGATTAACTAAAACTATCACTACTAAAGTCACTATTCCCTTTGTTATTTACATCATATTCTGCATGATTTTATTTTTTATTTAAACCTGAATTATTAATAAAATTCTTTTACATTATTAATACCATTGTTACATACTAATAACATGCAATTATATTTATATATACAACAAAATAGTAGTTTACAGTATTAACGAGAAGGCTAATTTGCATATTGATATTAAAAAAATTGATTTTAATAAATATGTGCTTAGTATTATTGATTTCTAATTGTTTGGTTTTATCTTAATGAATATGAGCAAAAAGCTCGGGAATAAATCTTAAAAGAAATCCATAAACAAGAAGAAATAACTGTAATTTTATTCTTTACTTCTTATTTTAACTAAATAGTTAAATTAGGAAAAATTAGCAATGAAAGAGAGGAGCAATGGAAGAGTAAGTTTCAGTTGTTCTATTTTTTGATTATAGCCCCTCTGTTTCAAATCTTTTTATCTGCATTCTTATTTAGTTTCATTAGCCTTTCTAATTTAATATGATGTTTTATTATATTGAAATTTAAATATTTCATGTGTGATTTGAAAGCACAGATTAATGTACAACATAGTCTAATTCAGGAACTAATGCTCTGTGTTCAGACTGGGCCATAACACCACAGATGCAACTAAAAATTTGTTGTGTGAAAGGTGATGGCGCTGTTTGTTACATAATTATTAGATTCCTAATATTTATGTACAGTAGTGTAGAAATCAAAATGGCTGTTATAAGTTGCAGCCGGTGGCCTTGAAGGATGAGTGACAAGGCTTGACCTCATCCTGATCCTCCTTCCAGTAGATACCGTGAGAATCGGTGGAGAAGACCCTCTTCCGGTTTAGATTAGAAATAGATTTTAGTCAGTCGGCCAAAAACCACGACGGTGGTAAGTTGTGTTATGCACGCTTTGACTCAATCTGCGCAGGTAGTCTGGTGGGGATTTCGAAATAAAATATGATCTAAGTAAATCGAAGTCTTGTGTTATTATCTAAAAACTACTAATGACACAGGGCTTCTGATAAAGAGAAATCTCCAATGGAACACCAGACACAAAGTCCCCAATACGAAGCCCAGACGCTAGAAGAGATGTTAGAAGAGACATTAGAAGAGACGCTAGAAAAAGAATAATAGAAGTAAGAAAGTAATAAAAGAGGTATGCAACATATTGATCCCAGTACAATAACCAAATAATTTGAGAAATTTTGCTTGGATTGTAAGAACCTCAATGATCAGGCAAAGACAGGTAGAACTAAAATCATGGATTTTGAAAGCCATGCTCCAAGCCACAGAGGTAAATCTGGTAAGTAGCACTCAGAGAGTATCAGGTGAGATTGACATCTCAGTCCAATGTGAATCGTCACTTTCCCGACCTTGGCAAAAGCATCCAGAGCTGCTGAATGGTGCCTCATGTTATCAAAAATATTGCAGAACTTTTTACTCATCATAATATTTTTAGAGCATCTCATCATGGTGTAATAATTAGCAAGCTAGTCTTGAAGATCCATTACTACTGAATAGTGAGTTCGATCCTCACTGGATGTTCCATACATGCAACCTTGAGTCATATTCTATTTGTATCAAACAGGTTGGATAAATAAAGGGTCCCATCATGGTGTAATGGTTAGCAAGATGATCTCGCAGATCTATTCCTATTGAACAGTGAGTTTGATCCTCACTGGATGTCTCATACTTGCAATCTTGAATCACATTCTACCTGTGGTGAACAGGTTGGGTAAATAGAGCATTCCATCATGGTATAATGGTTAGAAAGCTAGTCTTGCAGATCCATTACTACTAAATAACGAGTTCAATCTTTGCTGAATAGCCCATACTTGTGACCTTGAGTCATATTCTACAAGATGAAAGGTTCTCACATCATTTACCAGGACAAAACCAGAAATATGGGGCACCCAGTGAGAATCAAGCTCACAATGGTCTGCTAGCCTAGTTTGTTAACTATTAGAAGATCAAAGGTTCTCACATCATTTACCAAGACAAGACCAGAAATATGGGACCCCCAGTGAGAATCAAGCTCACAATGGTCTGCTAGCCTAGTTTGTTAACTATTAGAAGATGAAAGGTTCTCACATCATTTACCAAGACAAGACCAGAAATATGGGACCCCCAGTGAGAATCAAGCTCACAATGGTCTGCTAGCCTAGTTTGTTAACTATTAGAAGATGAAAGGTTCTCACATCATTTACCAAGACAAGACCAGAAATATGGGACCCCCAGTGAGAATCAAACTCACAATGGTCTGCTAGCCTAGTTTGTTAACTATTAGAAGATGAAAGGTTCTCACATCATTTACCAAGACAAGATCAGAAATATGGGGCACCCAGTGAGAATCAAACTCACAAACAATGGTCTGCTCGCATGTTTTTTTAACCATTACAACATGAAAGGTATCAAACAGGTTGGGTAAATAGGGTTTCTATCATGTTGTAATGCTGAATGCCCCATACTTGTAACTTTCTTTTACATTCTACCTTTGGTGAATGGGTTGGGTAAATACCTACTCATCATAGTATCTAATTTGAATTGTTGGTTAACACATTAAAGAAACAAGTTCGATAAAGTTGTAAAACCATAGATTAGTTTTTGAAAAAAAAAGTTTATTTCCAGACTTGCCAAACTTCGAATAAGAGCTAAACACAAGCCGCCATTCTAAACCGAGGAATACGTTTTGATGATTTCAATAAAATTCCTGACAAGCTGCTATCAGTATCTTTTTTTTCCCCATCTTTTAGAAAACCAAGAATATCATATTCAAAGTGAAATATTCTTTTTAATCCTTGACAGCAAAATAAGAAAATACCTCCAAATCCACACACGTTTTGTGCAATAATAAGCATCAAATATTAAATGGAAATTTTCTGAATATCAAAATAAAACCTCGAGAAAAACAGATTATTGAAAATTGACATTTTCTATTTCAACAGAAATCTTTTTTTCTTTTCTTTTTTTTTTTTTTTGTTATCCTTCTCTTTCCATTGTTCGTGATGCAATAACTTTAAAGAAAAAAAAAGAAAGGAAAATACAAAAATAAAAAGACAATACTAATACGAATAATGAAAGAGAACCATTTCCGTCTATGGTGTAAATTCAGCTGACAAGCCTCCAATGAGATACTAAATATCTTCTCTCAGTATATCCAGCAGGTTAACTACACTGATGCAATTTGATATAACTTGCTTTTTCTCAAACAGTGTTTTCCTCTCCTTCTTTCTTTCTCTCTCTCTCTCTCTTTCTCTCTCTCTGATATGTATCTATATCTATCTATCTATCTATCTATCCCAAATAGAATCATCCCTTACAACCAGTCATTTGGATTACCTTACATTTTTATATATATATAGCTAAATGTCATTTTCTACATTTAGCTATCCACAGTAATAGAAGTATGGAGCACCCAGTGAGAATCAAACTCACAATAGTCTTTTAGCCTAGTTTGTTAACCATTACATAAAAGGCACTTGTCATTTACTAATCTTAGCCTAGCATAAGGTCAGAAGTATGGGGCACCCAGAGAATACCAAATTCACAAATAATGGTCTGCTACCCACCCTAGTTTCTTAACCATCACAACATGAAAGATGCTTAAGTCATTTACTAAACTTAATCTACCACAAGGCCAGAAGTATAATGCGCCCAGTGAGAATCACTCACAAACAATGGTCTTCTGGTATAGTTTATTAACCATTACAACATGAAAGGTGCTCATGGAGCACCCAGTGAGAATCAAACTCACAATGGTCTGCTAGCCTAGTTTCTTAACCATCACAACATGAAAAGTGCTTAAGTCATTTACTAACCTTAGCCTATCACATAGCCAGAAGTATAGGGCACCCAGTGTGACACACTCACAAGCAGTGGTCTTCTAGCCTATTTTTTTAATCTTTATAAGACACTCAAGTACTTTACTAAGCTTAGCTTAGCACAAGATCAGAAGTATGGGGCACCCAGTGAGAATCAAACTCACAAACAATGGTCTGCTAGTCTGTTAACCATTACAACATGAAATACACTCAAGTCATTTACTAAGCTTAGATTAGCCCAAGATCAGAAGTATGGGGCACCCAGTGAGATGCAAACTCACCAACAATGGTCTTCTAGCCTAGTTTGTTGGCCATTAGAATGTGAAAGGAGCTCAAGTCATTTATTAGGACAAGGAGAGAAGTACACGGCACCCAGTGATAATCAAACTCACAATGGTCTGCTAGTGTAGTTTGTTGACCATTACAACATGAAATGTGCTTGAGCTTAGCTTAGCACAGCACAAAGTCAGAATTATGGGGCACTCAGTGAGAATCAAACTCACCATTAATTGTCAGCTAGCCTAGATTGTTGACCATTAAAACATGAATGTTGCTCAAGTCATTTACTAGGACAAAGGGGCACCCAGTGAGAACTGAATTCACCAACAATTGTCTGCTAGTCTGTTAACCAATACAGAATCACTAACTTTGATATGCTACCCTAGTTGGTTAACCATTACAATATAAAAGGTGCTCAAGCTTAACTTAGCACAAGGTCAGAAGTGTGGGGGCACCTAGTGAGAATCAAACTCATCAACAATTGTCTGAAGGCCTTGTTTGTTAACCATTACAACATGAAAGGCACTCAAGTCATTTATTAGGAAAAGATTAGAAATGTATGGGGCACTCAGTGAGAATCAAACTCTCTAACAATGATCTGCTAGCCTATTGTATTAACCATTATTCCACAAGATGCGCTAAGCAGGGTTTAGCATGAATCTAGAATCATAGTGCACCCAGTGAGAATCAAACTCACAAACAATGGTCTGCCAGCTTAGCTCATTCACCATTCCATGATGTGAGATGACCTCTCCCTCTTTCTTTTTTTTTTTTTTCTTTTTTTCTTTTTTCTTTTTTTCTTTTTCTTATTCATTGCCGTATTATATTATATCCTTTCAGTTTCTTTCCCTGTTAGTTTTGTACTTATTTTCATTTTTGTTGTGTTTTCTGTTTTTTTCTTTATTTAATTTTCTCTTGGATTTTCCTACTAAGTACAACTTTTGGCATTTTTTCTGCACCTGCTTTCAAGGGCCGGGTTAGCTCAGTCGGTAGAGCGTTTAGCTAGAAACCACAAGGTTCCTAGTTCGATACCTGCCCTCGCCAACTCAGCGTATGAGTAACACAGGGATCTGTGCGGTAAAGTAAGGAGCTGATGGTAGGTGTGATGCTCCACCTCAGACGTTAAAATAATCTCCTTGGTCTAGCACTAGTGAAAAGGGGATAGACTCCCTCGCTGCTTGGCTGATACCGACATTAGGTCGCCCCGACGACTTTACTTTTTACTTATATCTATATACATATATATATATATATATATACATATATGCATACATACATACGAGACGTAAACAAACAGACGATGTTTGTGATATGGCTATTTTCAGCCGACAATATTTGGGAGAATATGTGCTTAAATGAAGTCGAACCTATTTTTTGAAATTTAATTCATTAATAATTAATTAGGCGGGATTAAACTGTTTAGCCTTACATTTAAATAGTTTAATCCCGCCTAATTAATTATTAATGAATTAAATTTCAAAAAATAGGTTCGACTTCATTTAAGCACATATTCTCCCAAATACATACATACATATATTATTGGCATTTCAGTCTTGGAAGACTATAGTTTCTGTGCCCCTGAAGTTACAGCGCCTCCTGTGACTGTGAAGTCCAATGTTTGAAAAACATTCTCAACCACAGATGTTGCATGTGAAGGATATCCCTGAAGATGTTGATGAGCCAGTGCTTTGTTGCTGCTGCTTTCTTCTGGACCTTTTAGCTTTATGGTGTTGTGCCAGGGTGACTTCAGACATGAACAGTCCTCTACTTTTCATGCCTGCTTTTAATAATATATATATATATATATATATATATATATATGCACACATATCTATTTTCCTTACTGTATTTTAATTTCTTTCTTAAGCTGTTTTTTTTTTTAGCAAGTACCTTTCTTCTTTTTTTTTTTTCATCCTTCACTTCTATCTTTTGTCCTTTCAATCATTTTAATTGTCTCTTACCTTCTTTCTCTGTTACTGCATCTCATTCTCACTTTTTTTTTCCTTCTATTTTCTTCTCTTTTCATTTTTAATCTTTCTTTTCCTTCTCCCCCCTCTTAATTTTTCAACTATCTCTTTATTTCTTGCACTGTTTGTTATTCTTGTCTATATTTTATTCTATCACTTTCAGTTTTTTTTCTTTCTTTTTCTATCTCTAGTTTTCATTAACACCCCTCTCTCTCTCTCTGTCTATCTATCTCTTTCTTCTATATTCTTTTAGTCTCCTTTATTTGTTTCCCTTTCCTTCTAAACCTTCATTTTAATTTCTCCTTATTCTCTCACACTCTCTTTTTCTTTTTTCATTCTTGCTATCTCTCTCTCTCTCTCTCTCTCTCTCTCTCTCTCTCTCTCTCTCTCTCTCTCTCTCTCTCTCTCTGTTTTCTTCTATATGTTTTTGTTTATCTTTCCTTCTATCACCATTTTGTTTTCTTCTTCCTCTCTCTCACTCTCTTTCTTTTTCATTCTCGCTTTCTCTTTCTTTCTTTTTCTTCCTCTCTCCCCCTCTCTCTTTATCTTTCTGTTTTCATCCACTCTCTCTTTATCTTTCTGTTTACATTCTCTCACTTTCTTTATTTTTCTGTTTACATTCTCTCACTCTCCTTATCTTTCTGTTTACATTCTCTCACTCTCTTTCTTTCTGTTTTTCATTCTCTCACTCTCTTTCTTTCTGTTATCATTCTCTCACTCTCTTTATCTTTCTGTTTTTTATTCTCTCACTCTCTTTCTTTCTGTTTACATTCTCTCACTTTCTTTCTTTCTGTTTTCATTCTCTTTCTTTCTTTCTGTTTTCATTCTCTCACTTTCTTTCTTTCTGTTTTCATTCTCTCACTTTCTTTCTTTCTGTTTTCATTCTCTCACTTTCTTATTTTTCTGTTTACATTCTCTCACTCTCTTTCTTGTTTTCATTCTCTCACTTTCTTCTTTCTATTTTCATTCTCTCATTTCATTCTTCACTTTCTTTCTTTCTTTTCATTCTCTCACTTTCTTTCTTTCTGTTTTCATTCTCTCACTTTCTTTCTTTCTGTTTTCATTCTCTTACTTTCTTTATTTTTCTGTTTACATTCTCTCACTCTCTTTATCTTTCTGTTATCATTCTCTCACTCTCTTTATCTTTCTGTTATCATTCTCTCACTCTCTTTATCTTTCTGTTATCATTCTCTCACTCTCTTTATCTTTCTGTTTTCATTCTCTCACTCTCTTTCTTTCTGTTTTCATTCTCTCACTCTCTTTCTTTCTGTTTACATTCTCTCACTCTCTTTCTTCCTTCTTCCTTCTTCCTTTATATTTTCTATTTTCCCTTTTTTATTCTTCCCTTTCCTTCCATAATTAGGTTTTCTTCTCACCCTTTCTGTCTGTTGTTCTTTCTTTCTTTTCCTTCTCTTTATCTTTTCTTCTATATATTCTTAATTTTCACTTGTTTTATTTATATTTCCCTTTCCTTCTATCATTTTCATTTTGTTTTCTTCTTCCTCTCTCTTTCTCTCTCTCATTCTCTTTTTGTTTTCATTCCCCCCCTCTCTCTCTCTTTCTTTTTTGTTTTCATCCCCCCCCCACTCTTTCCTTTTTAATCCTGTCTGTTGAACAGTATGAGTGAATGAATAACAAATTGTATTTTCACAAGTGAAAGTAAAAAGTGTTTTGACCTCAACTGTAAACCACACTTTCTTTTCTCTTCTTTACTTCTCCCAATCACATACAACACCCACCCACCCACACTAAGTACAACCACTAACCTACCCATCCCTTCCCAGTCCTCACCAACATCCCAATATCTTGCACCTATCTTCAGCACTAATCCTCTCCACCTTCCACAGGAACTGAATGCATCCGGAACGTTCGACAGGACATAACCAAGCAGTGTAAGAATTTTCATGTCATTTGGCAAGTTATTGTGCTAAGTTTTGAAATCAATAATTTCAATAGACATCTTGTGCTCAGATACCCAAGGAGTAAGTGATGGAAAGCTTATCTATCTGTATATTTAGAGTGTATGTATGTATGTGTGTGTATATATATATATATATATATACACACACACACTGATAATACAGGCAATTACACATATAAATATAGATTCACACAGAAAATAAAACTGATGCAAGTATATATATATATATATATATATATATATATATATATACAGATGCAAGCAACCAAATTTCCAAGAATGCACAGATATACAGAAATAACAATGCATATATGTATATATATTTATGTGTGTGTGCATATATGTGTGTACATACATATATATACGTGTGTGTGTAAATCATTGATTTTATAAGCTCATGGTTGAAAAAAAAACAATATATTTTACACAACAAATATTTTTCAACATAATCTCTTTCTATGTCAATGCACTTAACCAATTTGATAAAAATTCAGTTGATAACTACTACTGGCTACAGAATTATTGATCAATCTCTCTCTCTCTCTCTCTCTCTCTCTCTCTCTCTCTCTCTATATATATATATATATATATATATATATATATATATATAAATAAAAGTTAGGGTAACAAAGACATAACGTCAATGGTGATTTGTAACTGTCAGTTTCTATGTGATT
Source organism: Doryteuthis pealeii (assembly GCA_023376005.1). NCBI lineage: Eukaryota > Metazoa > Mollusca > Cephalopoda > Myopsida > Loliginidae > Doryteuthis > Doryteuthis pealeii. The sequence goes on along the minus strand of CM042151.1, from coordinate 50,971,750 downwards.
TTTAAAACAATTGGTTTGAAAATTGCTTAGGTGAGAAACTGACAGTTACCAAGTGCAATTGATTTCAAGTCTTCCCTACCCTAATTTAGATATACATGGTCTATTATATATATACTAAGCACTTTTTACTTATAATTATAGCAAACTATGTTATAAACTATATTATAAACTCAGTTAATATAAAAGTTTCATATCTATTAATAATGGAGATTCGCTTCCGGTTTTTGTCTGTAACAAAAACTATGTCACTGCTTACGTCACATTACACAAAATCGTCATAACATAGAATACACTCAAAATTTGAACATGCAACATAAGACAGTCCTCATTGTTTTTTAAAACAAGTTTCAATAAATACATGACTGGCATTATATATCTATATATAGTTTGTTTTATTTTAATACATATTTAAAGTTTACATTTGAAATTGTTTTATTTTTTAATCCTTTAATGAATTTGATGATTTTACTTACTTAGGGTACAAACTCGCTGACATTGAATTTTTTACTCCCACCCCTCAGGCAATATGTTTCAAAAATCTATTTTTACATCGCCCGGAGGGTGTTTTTTATTTTATACTAGTATCAAGATACAATCATCAGATAAAACATCATCTTTATGAGGGTTCATAAATATTGTAACCTAGTTGATACATGAAATGAGGGCGTTAAGATTTTCTTTCTTTGAAAGTTAAATATTGCTCTGTATATGATTAATTTATTAGTTATTATACATTGAGCTCTCTTAGGGATTTATAAAAAATTTTGTGTGAATCTATATGTTTGCACCTACAAGAGCTTACAGTATGGTTGTACAGTGAGATTTTGATGATCCCAAATAGAATCATCCCTTACCAGTCAATTGGATTATCTATATATATATATATATATATATATATATATATATATTACTAGAAAAAAAGAAACACCTTGGGTCACCTATTGAGTTTTAGGTAAATAATTGTGATCAGAAAGAAAGTTAATTTGCAAACCGAATTAAATCAAAACAATTAATATGACTGGAGAATTAAAAAATAAAAGATCATTAAAATCACTTTGCTAGAATTTGTAATTAAGTCATAAATTAACCAGTTAGGTGCTGAAAATTAACATACAAATAAAATGGGAAGTTCAATCTTCTGTTCACATTCTCCAATCTCTTTATACTCAAAGAGAAAACTAACATATATAAGTAGATAATATATATATATAATTTTTAAATATATATATATATATATATATATAATTTTTAAATATATTTTTTTTTATTTTATTCTTTTTGAGAAGTAAAATTTTTCAGTTATGCAATTCAAATAACCTGATCTTCCATCTAATGAGACTGGATTTTGGGGAGCTATATTAAATCAACTTAGATTTATATAGGCCCCAATTTTGGTCGAAATAAATTTATTATGGAATTACGGTGTTGAGTTTTTCCTTCCTTTCTATGATAAATATTGCTCTGTATATAATCTAAAAAGTTTATTATACATTGAGCTCTCTTTAGTGATTTAAAGATTCACTGTATTTATACATACTGGATCATACAATAATAATACAGTGTATCTTAGAAATCACATATAGAATCATCCATCACTACCAAGTTTTGGATACCTCTCATCTATATATATATATATATTATATATATATATATATATATATATATATTATATAAAAGGGGGAAGTGACAGACAGAATGTGAGGTAATAGACGGATGAGTTTTTTACTTAATTGCAAATTACGACTAATTAGAAACAAATAAAATGGAATTTTTTTCAAACATAAGTTAATCCCAAAACTAAGGAATATTTTGGGATGTATTTTGTATCATTAAACTAAATAGGAAAAGAGCCTTTAGCAAACAATCATTGATTCACTCAGCTTTAGTAGATATAGTAAAAGATAAGTAAAATGAAAATCAATCTATTTATCTATCCCTTTATATTTCCTCTTTTCTTTGATCTATGATGAAGAAGTTGAAATAAACAAATCTTTTCTCTCATCCCATTCTTTTAAATATAGGATAGTCCTGGTGGTCTCAGACATAAAGAGACTTTTGTTTGCTAGTATGATAATAATGATATACAAGGTGTCAAAAAAGTATCAAGATTTTTTTGTACTTTTTGATACACCTTGTATTCTGAAAAAAATTAGCGTTCCATTCATTGTTCATTTCTATCTTGCTAAATACAGCTTCAAGCTTGACACTTTTATGACACACCTTGTATTCTGAAGAAAAAATTAACATTCCATTCATTGTTCATTTCTATCTTGGTAAATACAGCTTCAATTTCTATACTTTTATGACACACCTTGTATATTTGGGGTGACCCTATGGGATTGTGGCTAATGTGTTGGATTGCAACATCCTAGTAAGCAAGTTCAAACTCCAATCATTACATTCACTTTCGGATTAATACCCTTGGGAAAGTTATAAACCCTTCGTCCCTCCAGCTATGGTTTAACTAGTGCCACTACTGTTCTCCTGCAAGGATGACTTTGGCATTTAATAAGTAATAGGGAAGTCAGTAAAGTGATTACCAAAATCTACAGCATTGAAATCCTATAATAAAAACATATTATTTAAACAGTTTCAATGCTGAAGAGTTTGGTAATAAATAATACCTAATAATATCCATTTTTCTTGTGGGTGTATCATGTTCCACTAGAAATAATAAAATCCTGGTATCTTTAGTTTAACAGAAAAGTTTTCAGGCTGTACTTATTTATAGTGATTACTGTAACTAGATAAATTACAATAGTCTGTTGGGCCAAGACTTATAAACAGTGCTAAATAGATAGTCTCCATACTAAAGGTAATAATAGTAAGATCAATTATTATTCTGAAACTGATACCAATAAAAGTCAGCAACTGAACTGACCTTGTCAATACCAGCAGTAAAGAGATCTCAGGCAATTTACCGAAAGTAGATAAATAGATAGATAGATAGACAGAGAGAAGATGAATTCTTTGAGTTATATTGATTGTGTCTTACAAAATCTTCATGTGCAGTGCAGCCACTTAGTGTAGATTGAAGTGTTTATGTTAATTTATTGAAATTGAAATTGGGGAAAACTTTCAACTCAAATTTCAATATATTAAATTCTAGAAAGATATTGACCAACCTATAAGAAAAAAATTGAAAAAAAAAAAAAAAAAAAAAGGGGGTTCCAATAGACTATGTAGAAAATTATATGAAAAATGAACTATTCATATTACAGACAGGCACACATGCACATAGAAAAAAAGGGAAAAATGCAAAAGAAAAAGAAATAAAAAGATGGTGTATAGAAAAGAAAAAAAATAAGGAAGTAAGAGGAGGGAAAAAAGTGAGAAAGAAAGAAATCTACTAAAGAGAGGGGGAAAGAAATCAAGAAGGGGAGTGTAAAAGAAAAGAAAGGAGGGCAAAAATCATGAAAGAAAGAGGGAGAGAAAGTAAGAAGAGGAGGTGTAAGAAAGGAATTGAAATCAAGTAGGGAGGGGGAAAGAGCAAGAAAGGATGGGAAAGGAAGGAAGAAAGAAGAGAACAAAGTAAGAGGGGAAAAGAGGGAAAAAAGGAAGAAGAAAAATCAAGAGAAAAAGGAGGAAAGAAAGAAGGGTAAAATCGTGAGATGGTAAAATGAAAGTAAGAAGAAAAAAGGAGAAAGTAAGAAAAAGGGAGGGGTAAAATCATGAGGGATAGAATAAAAAGAGAGAAAGAAAGGAGAAAATGTGGGTTGGAGAAAGAGGAATAAAATTGAGAAGGAAAGAATGAATAAAGGAGAAAATGGAAAAGAAGAAAAGAGGGAAAGAAAGGAGAAAATTTTAAAAAAAGATAGAGGGATAAAATTGTGAAGGAAAGAAATGAGTAAAAAAGAAAGGTGTGAATTTATGAGGGAAAGAAATAAGAAAATGTCTAAAAAAAACCTAAAAAAAACGGGATGTTGTACAATCATGAGGAAAAGAAACAAAGAAATAGTAAAAGGAGAGAAAAAGGGAAAAAGAAGAAAGGAAGAAGAAAGTGAATATGAAAGAATAAAAGTAAATGAATGAAAAAAGGCAGAAAAGAAGAATTGAAATCCAGAAGAGAGGGGAAAATCAAGGGAAAAAAAGCAAGGAAAGGAGGGGGGAAATAAAAATAGAAAGAAGAAAGGGAAAAGGTAAAAAATGTTGGGGAAAAAGCGAGCAAGAAGGGAGGGGTAAAATCATGAAGGAAAGAAAGACGAAAACAGGGAAAAACACAAAAAAGAGGGTTCAATTTGTGTGGAGAAGAAAGAAGGAATGAAAAGAGGGAAAGAAAGAAAATTTGAAAAAAAGAAATAGGGATAAAATTGTGTGGAGTAAAAGAAAGAAAATTTGAAAAAAAAAAAAGAAAGAGGGATAAAATTGTGTGGGGGGAAAAAAAGACAGAAAAAAAAAAGAGGGCAAGAAAGAAAAACAGGAAAAATGAAAGAAAGATGGATAAATTGGTTATGGAAAGAAAGAAATGAGAAATGGGGGGGGGGAGAAAGAGAAGTAAAATCCCGAGGAAAAGAAAGAAAGAAATAATGAAATGAAAGTAAGAAGAGAAAAGGGGAAAAGAAGAAATTAAGTGAACATTAAAGAAAGCAAATGAAAAAAGAAAAAATGAGGGAAAAAAGTCAGAAAAGATGAAAAAATGAAATTGGTAGAAATTTGACAGATTTGACTAAGTTATCAAGAAGAAACAGTGGCAAGAAAAACTAATTACTTTGACAAATTAACTTAATGAAACGAAACCCCAAAATAAAGAAGTGTGACCATCGACAATGAGATATTCTGCTTTTAAATTATTAAATATCATTAACAAAAATAGAACAACGGCGTTGTCTGTTGTAAGATTGTCTGAAAGGAAGTTTTGGTTTGAAAGAAAATTCTATATACTATATTGATATATTCTTTTCCATCATTCTTCTCGGTTCCTCTTTTTCTATGCATAGTCACACCTATATATATATATATATATATATATATATATATATATATATATGAAAATAATTTTTGGTTGTTTTACAAGCATGAGGAATCTATGTATGCTTCTTTGTTGCTATACCTGAAGAGTCTATATATTCTCCACACACACATATATATATATAGTCATGCTTCAGAAACAACCAAAAATGAATTTCCCAAATATATGATATATATGTATACATATAATATATACACATATTTATAAATTCATCTTATTTATTTATTTATTATTAATTATGTAATCTATCATATATGGTTATGTCTCATTGAAAGCATTAGTTTCCACTTGATTATCCAAGCAGCAATTAGCCTGTTGAATATTTAATTGTTTGACGTCTTAAGCAATAGCAGGTACTATAAGAAACTGGAGTCCCTTTTTATTAAAATGACTTGATTTATCATTATATGACCTGGAAAGGGTTGATATGCAGTAAGGCAAAACAACCAACTATCATATACTTGATCGTTTGTATGTGTATTGATGTCATTATTATTATTATTAATTTTGACTAATTTTTTTCATAATTTTGATTGCATTTTATTTAAAACTCATTCTAATCATTAGCCCTATGACAGTGAGCATATGAGTATGTATTTATTGTGTATGGGACACAACATAAATTCTAAAGTGGGGTAAAGTTGGTTTAAATTCAGTCTTTCTTTCTCCTTGACTGGTTCCTTTACCAAGGTTAGAGAACTCAATCTGCCCACAGACAGGATGTGATGCAAGGTCAATCTTAAATATTGTTAGTGATAGAAGATTGAGAGTGGACATGGCAAGATTAAGGGAAATTGTATCAGAGGGGGAAATTGAGGTATTTTGGGTAGATGGGAAACTAGAACTGGCAGATTCCCCGACCAAAAGAGGAGCATCTATGCTAAAATTGCTAGAGGTAGTTGATACATCACAACTTTATAAAAAAAAAAAAAAAGAGCTGCAATGTAAATTATGAGTTATCTCCTTGGACTATTTCAGTGGAAGGAATTCTTTGGCAAAAGAGGAAGAAAGTTAATTGGCAACAGACAACATATACAATGATCATCCACCATTAGAGTGACAGTCATTCAACTGCCTATTGACAGAGTAAATAGTTTTAATTCAGTTTCTTTCTCTGAGACTGGTTGCCATATCAAAACCAAAGAATCCAGTCTTCCCTACTATTTACCCATAGCTAGGGGTGGAGAAGAGAAAGATTCATGTCTTTCCCAAAGGCATCAACATGAAATGAAAGAATTGGGTCACATTTCTTATGAAGATAACCGTTACGCTAAGCATGCTTAGAGCATATCAGTAACAACAGTAAAGGATAAGCTCCTGGTGAGATTTAAATTCACGTTCCCTTTTTGCCACAGGGAAGCCTTGTTTTCTTTACCAGCTGCTTTTACCTCTAAGCAATAGTGAAAGGGGATGTGAGTTCAAATTTTATCAGGAGTTTTAGTGTTGTTTTCAATATGCGCTGTTTCTTGAGGTAATACAAATAATGACTAGAGTGAGTTACAATTAAAACATAACCAAAATAAAGATGAAGAAAAATACTCATTGAAATGAATAATAACACTTATAGTGTGTTTGTTTTGTATTTTACTAGTGACGGTATAGCTCAGTTGGTAGAGCAGCCGCCTAGGAACCATAAGGTTCCTGGTTCAATACTGACCCTCAACAGCATATGAATAGCACAGGTTGGATCTGTGCGGTGAAGTGGTAGGCTGATAGTAGGTGTTGTGCTCCACTTCAGATGCAAAAACAATTTCCATGGTTTAGTGCTAGTAAAAAGGGGACAGACTCCCTCACTGCGTAGCTGATTTTCCTTTTGGGGTGGAAGGTGTCTTTTCCCCCCTGTAGGGAATACAATCAGCATCTTCTAAGTCTTACTGACAGAACTGATGGCAGGTTTGTGTAAATCTCTCTTCACATGCAATATTTATGAGGGTGAGTAAGTAAAAAAGGAATGCCATTTTGTTTAGGACAGGTATAATTACTAACACTGGAACATGTATTATATATTAAAATGAAGCCGGTTCTCTATCGATCACATCCCTACTTCTCCACATAGTCACCATTTCTCTAAATACCACCTTAGAATGAGAGCATGTATTCCTGTGCTGTAAAATTCTGTTGACTGTTTTTTGAGCCACTTTTTTACTACAGATTTCACTTATTTGTGAATGGAATAATGTTTGCCTCTCAAACCCTCTTTCATAGGACCAAAGATAGGTCGGATATTTCAAAGTTCACTATTTACATCAGAACATTCAATTCAAATAAAGTCCTATTATTATTGTAATCTGAGTCCTTATACTCAATTATAATGAACTAACCATCAGTTACTTATGGTAGGATCACAGTGGTAGGGGAGCCGCTGCAAGCAGTTTAAAGTAGGCAGAGAGTTAAATAACCTGTAAAGCCAAATCAATAAAGCATGTTTACAAAGCTCAGCTATTCCACTAACCTTATCGTAGACTTAGCTTTCAGAAATACCTTTTATGGTTCTTGGTCCTGTTGAGAGAACATTGGACTATATTATTCTGAATGTCGTCTGTTTAGAAGTAATAAAAATGTCAAGTCGAAATATATTCTATTAGAGTATACAGTCTTTATTAAAGGGAGCCATAATTGTGTCCGTTTCCAAGAACAAATTACTTGTATTGATATTTAATATAAATACCAAGTCAGTAGAAATTATAGCAGTCATGTACCATGATTTCCTTAGTTTGACACAAGGCCAGAAATATGAGTCACTCAGTGAGAATCAAACATACTAGCAATAATTGTCCAAGATGAAATGCAAAAATTTAAATCCTGATTATCTGGTGTTTCTTATCTGCGAAATTCTTATTTCTTATCAGTGTCGTCTCCTCAGCTAGATAATAGAAGATTGCTTTTTTATTAGAAAGAAAGGGATGGGAAAGGACATGCTGCACAAAAAAAAAAAAAGAGTAGGAGAAATATATAGAGAGGGGTGAGCACATGGAAATGATATGCTAATCTGTTTCAATCAAATATAATGAAAAGATGAAATGAAGGAAAGAGAGAGTTAAATCAAGATTATTATGCTTTTTACATATTGAACTATTATAATAGCTCTTAAGTAAACATATCAAATGTTGTAATGATTAAATCATCATTAAAGTCGTCAGGGTGGCCTAAAGTCGGTATCAGCCAGACAGTGAGGGAGTTCTATCCCCTTATCACTAGCGCTAGACCAAGGAGATTGTTTTTGGCGTTTGAGGAGGAACGCCACACCTATCATCTGCTCCTCACTTTACCGCACAGATCCCTGTGCTACTCATTCGCTGAGTTGGTGAGGAGTATATCCATTGGTCCTGCTGGTAGATATTATTTTGTAATCTAACAAATTAACCAATTTTCATTCAAATGATCTTAATCTTGAACAGCATGCGTTGAAACAACTAAAAATTCTATGCTTAACAATTAGACACGTTTTTTTGTCCATTTTCTATTGCATAAAGGAAAAAAAAAACATAAAACAGTATAATAGAAGATATTAGAAAGTATGATAATACAGTTTAATAAACAAAAGAAGAGTTTCAAAAGTGCTTCTACCAATGGAAAACTCACTGGAATTGTTTGTTGAATGCCAAATTTGATATTTGCTCCTCATCATATCTTCTTGTTACAAACTAATTAAGCAAACAATCAATCAACTATATACCTATTGATCTATCTACTCACCTTTTCTACTTTGGAAAGTTTTTTATAAAACCTAGCAAAAAGAAAGCGCCCTCCGGGTGATGTAAAATTTTTTTGGGGGATCATACCTGTTGATTGGGGGCTTTACAATAAAGAGAGCAGTAGCAGAGGCAGCAGTAGCAATAATAAAAGTAGCCTTTTGTAGAAAGACCCCAGTGGAGAGGGGTTTTTTTTTTGGGGGGGGGGGTTCTTTTAAGTGGGAGTTTATAAAACCTAGCAAAAAGAAAACGCCCTCCAAGTGATGTAAAATTTAATTTAAAAAAATATTGCCAGAGGAGGTGGAGTTAAAAATTCAATGCCAGAGAGTTTGTATCATAAGTAAAATCATCAAATTTATTAAAAGATTAGAAAAATAAAACCATTTGAAATAGAAACTCTGAAGAAAATGAATGCTTCATTCATTGTTCATTTTTATCTTGGTAAACACATTTTATGAAATATGAAGTGAGTCTAAGTAAAATTTTACATGCTTGGAAGTGCAATACTAGGTATTATTTAGATTATTCGGACTATTATTCTGACGGAGAACGAGAAAGGAAAAAGAGCAAGACATTGTCTTGCCTGCCGGGATCGAACTTGCGTCCTCCCGCATGTGAGGACGAATGCGATTTGGGCACTGGACGGACGCGAGGTTCGACTGATGTGCCCGGATGTTTGGGTAAATATGTCAATAAATGACAGGTGTCGAGCGCTGGGCGGTCAGCAGAAGCAGTCGACGACGAATCGCTTTGCGAACGACCCAGTAAAGAAATGGATTTTAGTCCAACAGAAACAAAACTAAATAGGAATTGCAATTTTGAACTGTTAAAGATTATTTTGACTACGATGACAGATTTTCCAGCTGCTAGATGAAGACTAAGAATGTGTTGACTAAAAGAAAGTCTCGCTTGTTTTTGGTCCCCCCTCAGCAGAAACTTCTTGATTCGAATATCTATTTCCCTCCCCCATATATTTTCCCCCCTTCTATATATCCTCATCTTTATTGTTATTGCAGATAACAAAGAGGAGGACAATAGTCCAAATAACACAAATTATCAAACCTTGACTCAAAAATTCAGAGAAACAGATCTAATTAGTACAATGCAGATAACAATAAAGATGAGGATAATAGTCCCAATAATACAAATAATCAAGCCTCATTGAAAAAAAATTGAGAAACAGTGCAACACTATTTATAATGTTTATGGCAACTGACTTGTTTTTAAAATTCATTGCAATAAGCATAACACTATGACAAGTTGCTCAAGCTGTATATTTGGTTCACCTATTAGAAGGAAGTAGAGCTGTGCTATCTAAGTGGGTAAGATAGAAAAATTCACACAGAGCTAGGGCTGATGTGTATAAAGGTTGCTGCACTTGTACAATCCTGTGCTTTGCAACAACAAACCTCAACATTATCAGTATCAAAAAGTGTTGAGGATTGGCATTGACTCTTTGAGACAAAGCAGAAAAATAGGGAATTTGATCAAAGTAAAAATTATGGTAATAACATAAAATGTAAAGAAGAATAATACAACACATCTGTATTTTAGAAACGGATTGAATTTTTCAATTTTCTGAGAAAAAAATTGAGTTACTGAGGTTTTTATTTTAAACTTTACCATTAAAAAGATTAAAGCTTAAGTTTTGATACCTTTGGTTTACATCTCTCACTCACACACACACACACACACACACACACACATGTATGTATATATATGTGTGTGTATATATAAACACATACATACACACATATATACACACGTGTGTGTGTGTGTGTGTGAGTGAGAGATGTAAACAAAGGTATCAAAACTTAAGCTTTAATCTTTTTAATGGTAAAGTCTAAAATAAAAACCTCAGTAACTCAATTTTTTTCTCAGAAAATTGAAAAATTCAATCTGTTTCTAAAATACAGATGCGTTGTATTATTCTTCTTTACATTTTTTATGTTATTATCATAATTTCTACTTCGATCAAATTCCCTATTTTTCTGCTTACCCTACTCTATCCCTCCTTTCTGTCTCCCATTCATTATCAGTGTAGATTACTATGCATGATAACCTTAAATATAATATGTAATAAAAAAAAATTTTAAATAATCTTCATACAATGACTGCTATTTACACAGTAGCATTGCAACCAACAAAGCCTTCATCAGATGATGACTCTGGGTTCAGGCATGGTTTCGGGCCCGAAGCATCATTACCACTAACCCAGAGCGCCCCAGCAGTATCTCACGATACCACCAGACTTTGTCGGTTTGATGTCACAATATAGGACTGCCATATCCACGCTGATGCGGTTAGAGCATACATGTGTATATATACATATATATATATATATATATACACACATATACACACATATAATGCATGTGTATTTGTATCTATCTATATATATATATATATCGATATATATAGGATGTTCAGGAGAAATTTGACAGTTTCATAAGGAAAAAGAAAAAGTTCTTGGTAACTACAAAATTTAATGGATAGTAAAGAAATTCAACAGGTACGTAAATTACCAATTTGTAGTACTGGCACAGTGATTGTCGTCTTTCTCAACAGCGCTACATACATAATAATCCATGGGGTTAAGATCTGAGGAGTTCAGAGGCCAAACATAGGGGCTGGTGTAGTTGTAAAAATTCACTGACAACCATTTTTGACTTTTCCCAGAGATGTGGCAGAAGGCCGAATCCTGCTGCCATACATATGGCCTACCATTGGCTATCATTGTTTATCCAGGGCTTGACTACAGTGTTTAGCAACTCCAAGTAGGCATCTGAATTCAACCTGATACCCTCTCTGAAAAAATGTGAGTAATTCTGCTGTACAAATGCAATCAGATTGTCTGTTACGTTGCTTTCTTCTAGCCACAGCCTCATAGTCTCCATTGCAATTCTCCAGTTCATGCCTGATTGTTTTTACAGTATTCAGGGAGCATTGGGTAGCAACTATAACCTCCTTATTTTGATGGCTGGCGCAGATCATCATGATACAAGTTATTCTCTTCCATGATTCAGGTGGGTTCCAGTCATCCATTCTATCTGTCATGTATATGAATGAAGAAGGTTTGGTTTGGTTTGGTTTGTTTTACGGCATATCAACCTCAGTGGGTCATTTAATGCCGATAAAGTTTTGAAATAAATCAATTCTTAATGGATAATACAATTTTTTTATAAATACATTTTTCTATTTAACCCATAAATGGGACCCTAACAGGTACTACCAGTCCGGGTCAGAGTGGACCAGGGAGCAATGGTGATGAATGGGGTGCTCCACATTCCCCAAACCTCCAAAACTGGAACCTCACCATCAGATAGAGTTTAACGTCATTCCCAGGACATGTAGACCCGCAGCCACCGCCTTCTAGCACCCATATGATAAAAAGGGGTTGGGGCAATAGGCTTGGGAAAATCATATAGGTGCTAGGGCTTGATGTGACCAGCCGATTGATCGGAGGGGGCCTCTCCGACCGCCCGTCTAGCCCAAGATAGGGCCAAAGTGGAGTATTGCATATCATGAACTGCTCATCCACCTGGGATCTATCCTTAAGCATCACGGGTTGCCACCCACGGCCAACAGGTGGCCCCATTGGGGGAGTTTACTCCTCTGCAGAGGTGCAGTCGGTGCATTCTAACGCCCCAGCCGATAGGGCGGGAATGAAAAAGGGTTCAAGCCTTTAAATGATGTGTAGTGTGTGTCAATACCTCTAACCTATGGAGAAAAATAACCAAATATAAGTATGTCAAATTTATCCTGAACACCCTGTATATAAGATGCTTGTGTATCTGTATTTATCTAACTATATATATATATATATGTGTGTGTGTGTGTGTGTGTGTATATATATATATAATCTCTAATGCTTGTTTTTATATATATACTTGTGTGTGTATGTTTATGTGTGTCATGCTTGTGTAACTGTGTATGTATATATATATATATATATATGTATATATATACACACACACACACAATGCTGTGTTCGCATGTGTGATCACACATGCCCTAATACAAGATGCCAAGTTGTTTTTCACTTGAAGTGTTTTTCCATTTCTGCCTGTGAATTACTTCAGGTGGTGTTTTTGCTACAAGCCACAGCCAACCTCTTTCATTATTTGATGGATTTTATCCTCCGTTCCCTTTTCTTCTTGTCTCTCACTCTCATCTCTTGTGTGAAGACTTCAGAACAGCCACGTAAGGACTTTTTCCTTTTGTTTTTCATGCTGCTGGCAAGGTGCTTTCCTATAATATATATACATATATATATATGTCCACACGTCTCCAGGATTACACACATAATAATAACTTTTTGTAAGATTTGCAACAACAAATGAAACCTATTTCTGCCATAGCCATTCTTGAATAAAATAATTGCAAAATCCGTCTGTCACTCGGCAGTGATAAAAAATCTAAATATAGAGGCTTATTTCTCGGAAAATTGAAAAATTCCATCCGTTTCCTAAAATACAGATGTGGCTTGGATTATTTTTCATTAAATTTTACATGTTATTACCATAATTCTTATTGAGACCAAATTGCCAATCTATCAGCTTTGTCTCACTGAGTCAATTCCAATTCTCAATACTTTTTGATGGCAGTCTCTCTCTCTCCACACACACACACACATATGTTCTGGCCCTTGCCAACTCAGCGCATGAGTAGCATAGCTAGATAATCTGATCTGTGTAGTAGAGCGGGGAGCTGACAATAATGTGGAGCTCCACCTCAGCATGAACAATCTCCATGATCTAGCGCAAGTGAAAAGGGAATAGACTCTCTTGCTGTCTGGATGATACTGACAGCAGACGACTCCGCAAACTGTACTTATATATATGTTGTGTGTGTGTGTATATATATATGTGTGTGTGTATATATATATGTGTGTGTATATGTATATATATATATATATATATATATATATATATATATATACATATATATATAATGGGTTAACAGTGAGGAAATGAATCCGACAGTATATATATAAATAAAAGGGTATTGAACACACACAATGTTGTTAAAATGAATATATTTTTATATCATTTTCATTGTTTCTCTCTTGTTGAGTCTGGATTAAAAACATTTACATCTAAAAACGGACCTAATTATCATTATCCTCTGATGATGATTTTTTATAAATCGAAATATTGTCAATATTAGTAATGAAAATGATATAAAAATACATTCATTTTAGAAACATTGTGTGTTTTCATACCCTTTTATCTATCTATCTATCTCTCTCTCTCTCTCTCTCTCTCTCTCTCTCTATATATATATATATATATATATATATATATATATATATATATATATATGAGATAGATAGATGGACAAGCATTTTATATATATATATATATGAATATATACATACTCAAACATTATATATACATTTATATATCTATGAGATGTGAACAAAAAGTATCAAAACTGAGGGTTTAATCTTTTTAATGGTAATCTTTAAAAAAATTTTAAAAACTACAGCAACTCATATAATATTTTTGTCTCAGAAAATGGAAAAATTCAATCTGTTCCTAAAAATACAGATGCGTTGTATTTTTCTTCTTTAAATTTTATACATAATTTTTATTTAGATGAAATTGCCAATCTATCAGCTAATAAAAAAAAGAAGAAAAACAAAGGAAAAAAAAGAATCAATTGAGCCATTTGTCATTAAATTAGAAATTTTGTCTGTCCATAATCTGTCAATAATCAGGAAAAAATTTTCATATTCATTTTCCCAAATAGATTTTTAAATAAATCATGGAGATGATTCCTCGTGAATACTTTTCACATTTTTTTGTTGTCACAAAGATTAACTAGCATTCAGTCGAATTTGTTGGAGGTGCGTGGTGTAATGGTTAGAGTCGTAGGAAATTGACTCGTCGACCCGAGTTCAAATCCTGGACGAAGCTACAGTTCACATAGCACTAATGCCCTTGGGAAAGGTATGAATCCAACTACTCTCCCTCCAGCTATGTCTAAATAGTAGGTCAGCCAGGGCTCTTTAACCTTGGTTAGGCAACCGGTCTAGGAGAAGGAAAACTCCACTTAGGGGGATCACTACTAGAATAGGCTCAGTCCTAATTAGTGATCTATTTCACTAATTTAATTTTTTTTAAATTCTAATTCTAACTAATAATTTAAATTGGTATTTGAATTCTGATGGACATTGGGATACAAGCTGTTTACCAATTGAATAAATTCAACTCTACAAGATTGAAGCTAAAGAGTGCACTGATAGAGACAGCATTTGGGTTACAATCTTTTTTACAAACATTTACCATATTTTCTTGTAACTGACTCTTTTTAGTAATGACGTTTTGGCTGTGTACTCTTTGGTCTTCTTCAGATGGTGTTGAATTTATTTAACTGGTGGTAGTATGCAAAGTAACCTATTGTTGATATCAGCCAGACAGTAAAGGAGTCTATCCCTTTTACCCAAGATGTGATACTCAGCATGCACTGTTGGCAAGGACCAGTATCACACTCCGAACCTTGTGATTCCTTGCTAAACCAGCCCTAATCAGCTGGTATCAGCTGATAACTAATGTCCATTAATATTCAAATAAAACATCCTCATTTTTATCATTTTTATGTTGATAAATTAAATCTTAGCTTATCTTCTTGATAATGATAAACTTGAATTACATTCACATTGTTTTGCTCAGTTTGCATTTGGGAACCCTTACTTACTTTATAGGGAGAGCATTTGGGAACCCTTACTTTATGAGGAGAGCATTTGCGAACCCTTACTTTATAGGGACAGTATCTGGGAACCCTTACTTTAAAAAAAAATTTGTTTGTGAAAATGGTTCCATTTGAACATAATTCATATTTGTCATTTTTACAAAGACAAATGTTCTGTTTATCAAATGATAAAACATTGTATTTTTTATTTGAATAGTAATGGACACTGAATAGCAGTTGCCACCAGTTAAATAAATCCAACACCACCTGAAGAAGGCCAGAGGGTACATGGCTGAAACTTCATAAATGTAAAGAACGTAGATGAGGGGAAATAGTCCAATTACAAGAAGAAGAAGAAAAAAAAAGAATAAAACACCCGTCTCACAAGATACAGACAATGAATAGTATTTACCACTTTTTAAATAGAAAAAAGAAGCACCAGTAAAACAAACACACACACACAAAGAAAAGGAGGAAGAAACAATAAAAACAATTAAAAACTGCAATTGTAGAAATTAAAAAAAAATCTTAGAAAATCAGCATCCCAAAACATTATCTAAAAATTGTCAGTCTAAATCTAAGTGGTAATTCTTATTTACATTTCATAAATGTTTTTTGAACAATGACATTTTTCAAATAATTAAAAAAAAAATTTAACAAAAATGTCTTCTTTTTCAATTCCTTGGTGCTCTTTGTATTAAAACGAACCGTGTTTATTAGCATAAAATGACTGAACAAACACGATTGGCTGTTCTCTAATTCATTATAGTATTTTCATCCCCCATAAACACACACACACACACAAAGGGAGGAAGAAACAATAAAAACAATTCTAGAAATATTTTTTTTAAATACTCCTAGAAAATCAGCATCCCAAAACATTATCTAAAAATTGTCAGTCTAAATCTAAAAAGTGGTAATTCTTACATTTCATAAATGTTTTCTGAACAATGACATTTTTCAAATAATTTAAAAAGCTAAACGTCTGAGACATCATAAATAAAAAGAACATTCATGAGGGGGGAAAATACAAACATCAAGAAAAATTCTGATTTGTTTCTGGGGAAACTCTTCATTTTTGACAAATTGAGTACTTTTTTGTTTCTAATTCAGGAACATTTGACAGAAAAGCTAGCCATGTGAAAAACATGGGTCTGACCTCATCCCTTGCACCATGAGGTCAAAACAATATTTGTATTTGTATCTCACTCTCTCTCTCTCTCGTCAGCAATGACATTATTTTACCATATGAATATACCATATATAAATACATCTGCACATCCATTAAACTCCATACACACACACACACACACACATATATATATATATATATATATATATATATATACACACACATATATACATATATATATGTGTTAAAAGAAAGGAAATGAATCCGACAATATGAGTAAGAAAAGGTGGAATGAAAACATCACACAATGCTGTTAAAGAAGAAAACAATTTATAATATAATCATAGCTGATATTGATCAATATTTCGATTTTACAAAAATCATCATCAGAGCTCATTCACTCCCGTAGTTGTTTGGGTCGGAGAGGAAAGTCAAAATGAGTTTACAAAACAAAAAACCTTAATACTGCAAAAAGCGAAAGACGTTACAATATTCACCAACGTGGGCATTTCGCGCCATATATATGTCGGTCATGTTCCATTGTTTTGTAAACTCATTTTGACTTTCCTCTCCGACCCAAACAACTACGGGAGTGAATGAGCTCTGATGATGATTTTTGTAAAATCGAAATATTGATCAATATCAGCTATGATTATATTATAAATTGTTTTCTTCTTTAACAGCATTGTGTGATGTTTTCATTCCACCTTTTCTTACTCATATATATATGTATATGTCTACACACACATTCACACACACACACACACACACACACACACACACACACACATCTGTATAATGATACTTGCGTTCCAACAAAATACAATCGTTATCATCTTGCAACACTCTCTGGTTAAAAATGAGATCATCCAAGATGAAATACAAAAATGTAAATCCTGATTATCTGGTGTTGCTTATCTGCCGAATTCTTATTTCTGGTTTTGTCACCTCAGCTAAATAATGGACCATTCCATTTTTATTATGAAGAAAGAAAGGGAAGAAAAAGGACATGCTATATAGAAAAAAATATAAGAAAGAGAGTAGAGGAAAGATAGAGAGAGTGGACGGAAGCAATAAAGCTAATCTGTTTCAATGGAACATAATGAAAATAGAAGAAAAGAAAGAAAAAATAGTGAGAGAGCTAAATCAAGATTTTTATACTTTTTACATATTGGGTTATATTGCAATAGCTCTTAAGTAAACATATCAAACATTGTAATAAATTATACTGTGGTATATTAGTTAATTAAATGACTTCATTATTTTCTGATCTACAAGATTATGAGAACAATGTTGTCCTTTCATAGCCACATACAAGACATTGAATATGTATGGATTTTTGCTCACATTTTCAGAGAAAGTGAAAACGTGCTAAAATTGTAGCTTGTGGCTTTGCACCTTAGAAGGAAGGAAGTGAAAACTGATTGATAGCTCTGAACCTCTACAGAGTAACTGAAAAGAGGAAATCTATTTTCTTTGATATTAGTATGTAGTGTGGGGAGCTTATATGTAAGAAGAAAACAAGTCTGTTAAAAATACTTTTTTTTATCTTTTTATTTTGGTATATTTTCAGCAAATAATCAGACAAGAAAGACAAGGGGGAGACTTTTCCCTAGCAATTATTAACTTATCAAAGAGGTGTAACACCATTTTACTCTTAATGATATACTGATGACAATTGAAGAGGAAATAAAACTTTTTTGCTGGAAGAGGAAGGAAACCGTTAACAAGAATATAAACAGATGGAAAAAAAAAATAATGTAAAATTGATGTTTTGATTGGTCCTTATTTTAGGAAGGAGACACAGGTGGTGTCTTGGTAATCCAGGAAGAAAAAGTATGCGTCCAACTATTCTCACGCCAACTATTGGTAAATAGTCAGGCAAGTTGGGCTCTTTAACCTTTGCTAGATAACCAGTATAGGAGAAAGAAAACTTTGAATTCAACCTGTTAAACTCCAGTTAAGAAATTGACCTTGTGTCACATCCTGCTCATGTAGAGGAGTTGGTAGATATTTATAATTATTTGTTTGCATACAATTGTATGGTTTTAAGCATTCTTATCTAATATGAATTATTAGAAAACGACTATATTTTACCCAAATTCTGGACAAGGTAGTCTGCATATCACTGTGTTCAAATCCTGGTTGAAACTGTTTGCATTTCACTTCCTGCTACTACCTTACCCGGCCCAGACCGGGGTTCCAGTGACTTCGGCCCTGAACCAGTTAGTAATTAATGGCGTAGATTCTCAGGGGGCTATCCTCCCAGGCAACACCTGCCCCCTTGATCTAAAGGGTCAGGGTTGGGTTCATTACCCAGTGCTTGAGGCACCCCTCTTGAAGGGGAATGCCGATGGGATTTATGCAATTTTTGCACCCATGAGGTTCAGTTTATGGGTGGTTCCACATTAAAAAGTCCTTTTGTCACACCCGCATACATGGGATGTGAGGTAAATAACTATCTTTGAGAAAGGCACAAATAAAAATGCTCCTCCTCCAGCTCTGAGTAAATAGTAGGGCAGACTGGATTCTTTAGCCTTGTTAAATATATTTTTTTCACACATCATGCTACACAAATTCTTGACTGGCTATGTTTTACTACACTCCAGTCTAGAAGGTGGTGGCTGAGGGTCTTCATGTCCTGGGAATGACATTAAACTCTATCTGATGGTGAGGTTCCAGTTTTGGAGGTCTGGGGTATGTGGAACACTGCTTCACCACCATTGCTCCAAGGTCCACTCTGACCCGAAGTGGTAGTACCTGTTAGGGTCCCGTCTATGGTTAATATACTGTAAAGCAAAACAAACAAACACTCCAGTCTGAAGATTGTGGGAGACACATGAAACTTAAGTAAAGTATCCATGAATTTATGAATTTAGGTTTTATACATGCGAGAGTTTTTTTGGTTTGGCAATTTTGATTTCAGTTTTGTTCCCCACCCCCTTGATACTGTTCGGTTTCAGTTTTTAATTCAGTATTTTTCTTTCTAAGAAAACCATTCATTCTCTTATTTAATGATGATTAGTAGGTATGTGCAATTTTACTCAAAGGAAGTAATAAATTTAATGACTTAATTTTATGATAGGTTATTTTGTTAAAAAAAAACATTAACAATTGCAGTTCTTCATCAAATCATATATATATATATATATGTATATATATATATATATATATATATATATATATATATAATGTTAAAAAAGTACCAAGTTTAAAGCTGTATTTACCAAGATAGAAATGAAGAATGAATGGAACGTTATTTTTTTTTTCAGAATACAAGGTGTGTCAAAAAGTTTTTAAAATCTTGATACTTTTTTAACAGACCTTATATATATGTATATATATATATATATATATATATATATATATATATATATATAGTATATTAAGAAAAAGGAAAACACACAGGTTTAAATGGGTTAAGTGGTGAGTTTATTGGCCGATGCTGCAGTGTTTCGATTTATCAATTAGATCATCTTCAGGGCATTTGTTGGTATATGGAAGGTGATAAGATATAGATCGAAACACTGCAGCGTCGGCCAATAAACTCACCACTTAACCCATTTAAACCTGTGTTTTTTTCATTTTATTTAATATACTACATACCGTCGGATTCACTTCCTTTCTTTATATATATATATATATAATGTCAACAGATAGAAATAAGAAATCTTTTAAAAACATTGAGTAAATAATATAATAAATGCTCAAATGCTGACCAGCAGAGCAGTATAAAAACAAAAAGCAATCTACATGTCCCCTCCTTAGGTTTATTCCTTAAATAATAGTTTCATGTTTTCTATAAAATTGAAAACACAATTATTTGATGGAACTTTTTTCTATTAGAAAAGAATATATATAATACTCCACCCACCCCCCTGAGTGGGCTGAGCACATTGGAGGGGATTTCACTGACGACTGCCAACTAAGATTAAAGGCAACGCTCTCCTATAAAAACAGATGGCGCACTCTCTGTTGGCCGTTACATATATAAAGATGTATGTATTTATCAGTTAAAATCCTCCTCCCAGTCTGTAGGTGACAGTGGTTAAGAAGCCTGAGAATAAATCGATCGAGTTTCCATCCTGGCTGGAAGTAGCCTGCAAATGACTAGCCACACTAAAGAGATGTAATACATCAAAACGCGGTATTTGTGGATGACATATATTCTAGAGACACATGATGTAATAGTTATTGTTGTACAAAGTAGACACAGCAACCAAATTTCAAACCCTGAACTAAGGCTGTTTGCATTTCACATAGTGCTAATAATCTTGTGAAAAATTATTTATTATGTCTCCAATTATTCTCCCCCCCCCAGCTATGGGTAAGTAGTTGGGCTCTTAAACTTTGGTATGGCAACCAGACCAGAAGGAAAATTCAGGAAATTTAAACCTGTTAAATTCTACTTTAGAAATTGACCCTGTGTCACATATTTCTTGTGCAAAGGAATTGGTGTGTATATATATATATATATATATATATATATATATATATATATAATTATAATTTATATAATCATTTAAAATAACCACCACTGTTCACTAAGAGTTGTTACATTTTTTTCTAAAATGTATCAAGTATTATGGGACAGACATAAAAGTGTAAAAATAAGAAAAGACATGATAAAAAAATTAACAAACTAAAGGAACCAATGAAAAGGAAACATAAGAAATTATTAGAAGAAAAAATGAGATGAAAAATAATAAAAAAAACAAAAAATTATTGAATAGAAAAATCTAGTCAAAGAAGATGTCAAATTAGACAAAGGAAATGATTTCAAAAAAAAAAAAGCTGAAAAACTAGGAATGAAAAACGAGAGATGAAGTGAATTTTAAAAAAGAGAAAGAGAGGGATGAAAAAAAGAGATTGAATAAAATAAAAATCAATAGATTACTAAAATTCTCATCTTTATATACAGAGATGTGTGTGTGTGTGTGTATGTGTATGTATGTATGTGCATATATGTAAGTATATAAAATAGTAAAAAAAAAACAAATACTTAGATGATGTATTTATTCATGAATAAATAAATAGTTCTACCTATGTTCGAACATATCAGTTTGTATTTATATTGAATATATCAACCATGCTCAGGGCAATATCAAATTTTTTTTTTCAAATATATATATATATATAATGTTTTTGAAAGTATACTACAACAAATGTTACACATTATAGTTGTAGAAAAAAGTTTTTCTCTCTACCATGGTTTCAGTGTTCCTGAGGAAGGTGTACCTCGATCACTGAAACTGTGGTAGAGAGAAAAACTTTTTTTCTACAACTATATATATATATATATATATATATATATATATATAAACAAAATAACAAATACTCACATGATTTGTTTATTCATGAATGTATGAATAGTTCTACCTATGTTTAACCATTTCAGTTTCTATATGTATTGGATATATCAGCCATGATCAGGGCAATATTAAAAAAAAGATATACACAATATATATATTTCAAATGTGCATATATATATATATATATATATATATATATATATATACACACAGATATTTTTGAAAGTATATATAACCAGCAAAAACTACACATCATGAGATTTTTATGTGAATAATACACTTGAAAAATTCTGACTTAAAGAATAAACCAATTTCCAGTCCAACCTGCAAATAAATTTTAAAGTGTCTGCATTCATGTTGAACATTATTTTTTAATCCTCAACATAATTGAGGTAAATAAGGGATGCTAATTCAAATCCTTCATTCCTTTTTAAATAGAAGTATCAATATTATCATGGACGGCTGTTACCACAGCTATCCATTGAGTTCATGAATTGTCTGGTTAATAACAAAATTATCATGAATTGTGGAAGAAAGGACAGAATAAACAAGGAAGGAAAAAAAATGGTGAAAAGAAAATGGAAAGATAAGATATAAAGAACTAGAATAGGGAAGAAAGAATAAAATAACAAAATTGATAAATGAAAAACGAATAAAAGAATTATGAACATGAAAGAAATAAAACTAACAAAAGAAATGCTGAAAAAGTGTGGACCCCCCACTCCCCCCAAAAAAACAAGAAATTTATATTGAAATGTTAGTAAGTAAAAGTAAAGATTAGTATACAAAACTCACTTAATAAGCAATTTATTTATTCGATTCAATTTAACTGATTATTTTTTTCAGCACCACACATACCATCAGTTCCCTACTTTACCACACAGATTAGATTACCAAATACATCCTACTCATGTGCTGAACCAGGAACCTTGCAATTCCTCAGTGGTTGCTCTACCAGAGGTGCTGATAGGCATGCGTCCTGTGTCTCTGATGCACAAAAATCATATCCATGCGTCCCAATGTTTTTCTTTTTTCTTCCCTCAGCATTTCAAGCTAACTGTAAATACATTTCAATAGTTTCTTAGAAATGAATTACACAAGATAGGTTACAAGGTAGGTGTTAGACGGCTTTAGTTGTTTCCCCAGATCATAAATAAAAAAACCTACAATCTATTAAGAAACTTTAGTTGGGACCCATCAAATCTCCTGGGGATTCATTTAAAACTAATATGTAAGTCACAGGATGCACTAAATCAAAAAGCTATCAGCATCACTGCTCTACGAACTGAGTTAAACCAGACCCTACAAGCTAAACTGAATGTCTTTACTTATTTAAAATAACCACCACTGTTACTTTACATTTAGTATATAATTCTTTTTCTAAAATGTATCAAGTATTATGGGACAGAGGTAAAAGTGTAAAAATAAGAAAAGACATTATAGAAAAAATTACCAACTAAAAGAACCAATGAAAAGGAAACATAAGAAATAATGAGATAACGAAATGATAAAAAAAAAAAATTATTGAATAGAAGACCTAGTCAAAGAAGACATCAAATTAGACAAAGGAAATGATTTTCCAAAAATAAAAAAAAATTAAAAAAAGCAGAAAAAAGTATGAATGAAAAATGAGAGATGAAGAAATTAAAAAAAAAAAAAATCTTTAAACAAAGCAGAAGAATTATGAACATGAAAGAAATTATAGAAAAAAAATTAAGAGCTAAAAGAAATACAAAAAAAAACATGATAAAAATTAAAAAAACAAAAAACAAGAAATTTATATTGAAATGTTAGAGAGTAAGTAAAAGCTGTCCGAGAAGTACAAAATGGTACGCTCAATGTCAATATTGTATCTGGGTTCATCATTAGAAAGGCAGGATGCTGGACACTTAAGTGTTATCTTTGGAGCCGATACAACAATAATATTTAGAGTTATGAATTCAATACATAAGTAGCAAGTTCACGTACATTACAATAGTGTATTTGTTGCCAAGTCTCAAGTATATGGTACATTTTGTTAAAGGAGAACTATCAATTGGAAATTTGGTATTGTCGTTGTTTAGTTTCAGGATAACATTTTAAGAATTTGACTGATCGTTAAGTTAAAGTTCATAAAATATCAGAGGAAGTCATCACATCTTTTTCTGACATCCAAGTTATTTTAAATTTGTACAAAAACTCTCTGAGTTGAGTCAAGTTGTAAAAAGATAGAAGGAAAGTAAAGTCAAATTTTAAGATGATAAGAAATGGAAGGAAATAAAATGAAATGAAATAAAATGAAGAAAGAAAACAAATCACAGAAAAAGATAAAAATAGTGAGAAGAAAGAAAAAAAAAAAAGAAAGAAATGGATGAATAAGTGAGAGAAATAGACATAAAGAGAAGAAAGAAAGAAATGAAAAAAACAATTCAAATAGCAACAAGAAAGAAAAAAGGAGAAAGAAATGGATAAATATGTGAGACAAAGAAAAATAAAGAGAATGAAAGAAAGAAATGAAAAAACAATTAAAAAAGAAAGTAAAAAAGGAGAAAGAAATGGATAAATATATGAGACAAAGAAAAATAAAGAGAATAAAAAATGAATAAAAGAAAGAATGAAAAAACAAAAACTTAGCCAAATTGTAAAAAGAAAGAAAGAAAGAAATGAAGCAATGACAGAAAGAAAAAAAAGAACAAAGAAAGAATGATAATGCCTAAGATACATTGTTTTTTAATTATTTATTATTATTTTTTTCAATAGCTATGTCAAAATACATATTCAGTGATGCTAATAGCTTTTTTGATTTAGTGCATTCTGGTTCGCACATATTTGCTTTGAATGAGTCCCCAGAAAAAAATTTATGGGTCCTAACTAAACTTTTTTAATAGATTGTAGGGTTTTTATTTATGATCTAGGAAACAACTAAAGACGTCTAACTCCTATCTTGTAACCTATCCTGTGTAATTTGTTTCCAAGAAACTATTGAAATTTATTTACAGTTAGCTTGCAATGGTGAGGGAAGAAAAAAGAAAAACACTTGGATACATGGATATGATTTTACTGCGTCCTTTTAGATTTTTGTGCATCAGGGACGCATGACGCATACCTATCAGAATCTATGCATATTTATTTCTACTCATAATTAGGCATGGACTTTAGGGGTTGCAAATCAGGGACTTCTGCCAGTTGGGGGTCTCCACCAGCTGGGGACCTCAAGAAGTATAAATTATTTCATCTGTGTTTCAAACCTGTGTGATCGTATCAGTATTCTAAATTATTTATTCAAAAAGGGTTCAATTAAGGTACTCTGTATATATATATATATATTAGTGTGTGTGTACAAATATAATTAAAATTTAATGCTAAAATATTTTCAATCAGCTAGGTATTTACAGTGCTCTATGTGCAACAGTACAAAGCAATATCACATACTTTCAAATATAAAACAGAAACAAAAAAATCAAGACTCTGAGTTACATGTTGCCAATTGTCAGGTGAGTGTCTTCACTGTTCAAAGAACAGAAACAAAAGAGACTGAAATGGATTCTGGCATTCTCATGTGATCATGAGGTATCCAAATGACCTGCCCTCAAATCAAACATAACAATAGAAAAGTTGCAGAATAAGCTGATGGAAGAGTGCTTGAAGAGGTGAAAAGAGTTCCTCACTGGCCAGAATTTGTATTCAGTTCTGTAACCTATCAAGAACTGATAACACATACCAAGAGGAGGAGACTGATAAAATCTACTCATTTGCAGCAGATTATATATTTACAGAGATAGAGTAGAGATTCAGGTGTCAGATATATTCTTGAGCAATAAAATGAGCTCATCAATCAAGCTGGGCACACAGCAACATATATATATATATATATATATATATATATATATAAACCCTCTGCACGAGTAGGATGTGACACAAGGTCAATTTCTTTAGCAGAGTTTAACAGGTTTGAATTCAGAGTTTTCTTCTCCCAGACTGGTTACCTCATCTTTATTGTGCCATGTATAAACACATTTCAGATGCTGTATCCTCCAGCCTTCCTCAGGTGTTCCCTGTGTATCTGAGCATTGCAATGGCCCAACCTGGGAAATCATTTTGAATGGTTTGACTGTTGATCAAACAAGGTGTCAAAGAACTTTTACTATTATTTGTATTATTTGGACTATTGTCCTCATCTTCATTGTTATCTGAACAATGTTTTAGCCGATTTGTCCTCCGGCCTTCTTCAGGTATGCTGATTGTGAGAAGGTTCCCAATTCCGACAAGAAATAGCTATCGGAGGGCACATTGGCCGAAACGTTGTACAGATAACAATGAAAATGAGGATAATAGTCCGAATAATTAAATAATACTAATCATCAAGCCTCATCTAAAAAATTCAGAGAAACTTTTACTGCTTAAAAATTGACCTTGTGTCACATCTTGCTTATGGTGGAGGGTTTGGGTAAATACATATAGAAGAGGTAATTAAAATGTAAGCCTCTCAAATCAGTAGACCAGTTCACATAGCTAGGTAGTAATATCTCATCGGCAGAAAGTGATATCAATATACAGATAAAGGCATGGACTGCCATAAACAGATTATCAATTGTATGGAAATTTGATCTCTCTCTTAAAAGACAAAGTGAGAATTCTTCCAAGTCAGTACTACTGTTTGACTGCACCACTTGGACTCTAATAAAATTCCTAGAGAAAAAGCTAGATGGGAATTATGCAAAGATTCTTTTGTGCTTTCTTGAACAAATCTTGGAAGCAGCACCCCACAAAAAAAGCAGTTGTGTGGCCACATACCCCCATTACACAAACCATCCAAGTAAGATGAACAAGACATGCTTGACAATAACCCATGAAAGTTGATATACCATTAAACAAAAAAAAAGCAAACATCCTCTGTCAGTATCAACTGTGATGACAAGAACACAGTTATGCCATATGAAAGATAGCCAAAAAAGTTGTTACAAAAATTATTCCATTGAGATAAACATGTTCTTTTGTGGTCATGAGATTCTCTTATCGCATATCAAATATTCACTGAGTTTTTTTTCTTCTCCTATTTTACAGCATATTATGTGTAATTAATTTGTCACTCTTAAAGCAATTTTCAATTGGTGACTGGATTCTGATATTTGATAACAATAAAAAAAAAAAAAAAAAATTAATTACGTTTGATGTCCAGACAAATTTTAAGCCAATTTATTAAGATTAAATCAAATTCACTCTTGGCATCTTAGAAAAACACAGACATATAAATTCTCTTGTTTTTTTGTTTTTGTTTTTTTTTTTTTTTTTTTTTTTTGGGGGGGTTAAGTTAATTTTCCATATGCTAAATACAGTGATATAAGTCTATCTCAGAGTTTATTTTGTTTTATTTTATGGCATATCAACCTCAGTGGGTCATTTACTGCCAACAAAGTTTTGAAATTCTAGACCATATGACCTTTAGGACCCCTTTTTGATCTAAATTAAGGACACCATCAATATCCGGTTGTTTTAACAGACGATTTTGAGATTTTTATTTTTAAATTATAAAACCCTACCCCGTAACCCTAACCCCTAACAAGCAACTTAATCGAGATCAAAAAGGGGTGCCTAAAAGTAATATGATCTGAAATTCTTAATGGATACTCAATTTTTTTTATAAACACAATTTTTCTATTTAACCCATAGATGGGACCCTAACAGGTACTAGCACTCTGGGCCAGAGTGGACCAGGGAGCCATGGTGATGAAGGGGTGCTACCCATCCCCAAACTTCCAGAAGTGTAACCTCACCATCAGGTAGAGTTTAACATCATTCCCAAGACATGAAAACCCTCAGCCACCGCCTTCTAGCACCCATATGATAAAAAGGGTTGGGGCTTGCCATAAGTACAATAGGTTTGGCGCAATTACTGTTCATCGTATCCAATTCTGATGATGACACAATGCAAATACATTTCCTCCAATTGATTCGATCTCTGGTTGTGTCTTGCCATCTGCCTATTATATATATATATGTAGGGGTTATTTTCATATTTGCCTGGGGAGTTGTCTGCCCGTTTAATGTCGCTGGGTCCCGCTAGGGGCCTCTTGTATTTAAGTGGCTGATTTGAATTTCTCTTCCTCTTTCCTCGCCATGAGACCACATGGGTTAGACAATTCCCTTCTCGTTGGGGCTTCGGCCTTAACGCCGGCTACTGGTCACTGTAAGTGATTTATACAGCATGGACTATTCTTAGTCTCATGTCTGTACCTTTATATTATGTGTACTTTTATATTATCTTGTCAGTGACTTTTATGTATGCATGTTTATGTACACTATTCTATCTTCCATTGTTTATGTATCTTGTTTATTCATGTGCTGTATTATATAAAATGTTTTGTCTTGGAGTTGTATGTTCTTCAAATATTCACTTTGAACCTTACATATATATATATATATATATCAGAGATTAAATATTGTGGTGTTAATATTCTGTAACTACAGTTTCATGCATATCATGCAATCTTCTTTGAAATGTTAAAAATGATATGCATAAAAGTGCAGTTACAGAATATCAACACCATAATATCTAATTGATTTTAAACTGCTCTGCTATTTTAACATTGAGCACCTTCATATGCTAATACTTTTCACATTCATTCTCCAATATATTATACCATATATATATATATATATATATATATAGATGTGAGGTATCCAAAACCTGGTAGCAAGGGATGATTCTATATGTGATTTCTAAGACACACTGTATTATTATTGTATGATCCAGTACGTACAAATACAGTGAATCTTTAAATCACTACAGATCTCAATGTATTATAATCTTTTTAGATTATGTACAGAGCAATATCTATCTTTAAATATTTTAATATTTATCTTTAAAAGGCCCCAATTTTGGTCGAAATAAATTTATTATGGAATAATGTGTTGAGTTTTTCCTTCCTTTTAAAGATATATATATATATATATATATATATATGTGTGTGTGTGTGTAGCATTTGAAAAAAGATTGTTCTCTCACTTTTCCTAGTAATAATGTTGTTGTTATAAATAATTATCATTATATATATATATATATATATATATATATATATATATATATATATATATAAAGCCTTAAATAATTATAGATTGCATCATTAATTCACTTCTGTAGGGAATATCTAATATCAAAAATTATTAATATAATATGAAAACCAAAGCAGAACCCTGAGGTTAAAAAAATTGTTTGAATAATTTAATCATTGCTGATTGTGATAAATAAAGTAAAATAAATTATTTATTTAAAAAAATAGCAGTGGGATTGTGTAGTTTTTTTCCTGGGCTTCAAATGAGGGACATACAGACAGATATGCACATCCTCACCCACATGCAAACAATAGACCCATGCATACACACCATGGAAATATTTACTTACATAAACACACATATATACATATAGACAGAATTGAAGCATGTATATACTCACATACCACATAAACTGGCACATATACATACCACAGATATTCCACATATACATAGACATATGCATATGCTCATACATACAGAGGTGGGTGGTAGTACCTGTTAGGGTCCCATATATGGGTTAAATAGAAAAACATGGTCAATAAACAAAACTGATTATCCATTAAGAATGAATTTTAAAAATTTTTTCAGCATTAAATGACCCACTGAGGTTGATATGCTGTAAAACAAACCAAACCAAATCCCAGATATGGTTTAGAGATTAAGATGATCTGCATGTATTTAGCATGTGCAAACCAAACCATACAGAGGCCCACCTGTTGGCTGGGTCGTTAGAATACATCGACTGCACCTCTGCAGAGGGGTAAGATTCCCCCAAATTCCCTGTTGGCCGTGGGTGGCAACCGTGATGCTTAGGGTTGGAATCCAGGTGGCTGAGCAGTCCACGACTTGCAATACTCCACTTTGGCCCTTTCTTGGGCTAGACAGGCGTTGGAGAGGCCTCCTCCGATCAATCAGCTGGTCATATCCCTAGCACCTATATGATTGTCCCAACCCTATTGCCCTTATGGCAAGCCCCAACCCCTTTTTATCATATGGACGCTAGAAGTTGGTGGCTGAGGGTCTACATGTTCTGGGAATGACATTAAACTCTATCTGATGGTGAGGTTCCAGTTTTGGAGGTTTGGGAATTTGGAGCACCCCTTCATCACCATTGCTCCCTGGTCAACTCTGACCCGGAGTGGTAGTACCTGTTAGGGTCCTATCTATGGATTAAATAGAAAAATGTATTTATAAAAAAAATTGATTATCCATTAAGATATTTTGAAATGAAAACTGGAACACAAACACATCACCCCTGATGATGGCACTTCAAAATGTCGAAAGTACTTGAGATAAAAACTTTGGTTGACTAATTCACGGATTCCATCCAAATGTAAAAAAGTTGGCTAGAAAGCTCGAAAAGATTGTTAATAAAATTGTTAAACAGGAGACGTGTCTTTTGTTTAATTCTACATGTATAAATGGAAAGAATGCTGCCCAAGTACACATATTCTAAATATATAATGTATATAACAATAAAGATGAGGACAATAGTAAAAAGAAAAAAATCCATATAATACATTACAAATTATCAAGCCTCATCATAAAAATTCAGATGTATAGTATCTAAAAACACTGACCCTCAACCTTACTTAAATCTGTATACATGTACGCGAGGATAAATGAAATAATCTCAAAGTTGACAGACGATCGAAAATTAAGAGGTTGAATATCTTATTCAATTAAATTAATCAATTTTTCTAAAACTTCTTTTTTTAAAACTTTTATTTTTACTTTCTAAACCAAATAAATCTTTTCAGATATACAATATTCTCCTTAAATCAAATATCATTCTCTATGGTCTGAGACTTCTGAAGGAAAAAAAAAAGTTTTCTACGGTGATATTGACCCACTACTTTATCTAATATAGAAGTGCCTACCTGGCATTGTCTGGGTAGAGAAGAATGGAATAAGAAAAAAGTTAGTCTTGCAGATTCATTGATTGTTTTGGTCTTACATCATTGATTTGTTTGTTTTAATCATGACTGTCACCAATGATTTTCTCTTCTCTTACTATTCCAATCTTGATTTTTAAATATCTTCAGGAATATAAATAAAATCATTATTTTTTACACAAAAAGCAAGCTCTGGTGATAGTGAATGTGTATATATATTTACATTGTTGTTAGTTGTTTTATTTTCATAGTTTCCTCTGGACATACACACACACAACTGCCCTTTATTTATGTATAACAGATAATTACTTTTCTATAATTATAAAATCCAGGAAAAATCTTTGGTACAATGATTATTTTAGAATACAGTGGTACATTGACTTAGTTAAAAAAAAAAAGGATTGAAACTTGTATACAGCTTTGTATTTATTTTACTGTAGAATATAATAAGAACAATATTTCTTTATTATAACTTATTTATAATTATCTGAACAATTCTAAATCTTGGGTTAGATTATAATAATTTAAAAAAATGAATAAAATTTCAAATAAATATTTGAATAAAATGATACACGATAAAAGATAATCAAACACTGAGGCATATACATGTGTTAAATAAAGTTATTTACACACACACACATATATATATATATGGGTATATCTTAAATATATATATATGTGTGTGTGTGTGTGTTAAATAATGAATATATATATATATATATATATATATTTATATTATAGTATGGAGGAATAGATAAATATGTATGTGTATCATTGTATATATATGTATGTGTGTGTGTACATACCATATATATATATATATATATATATATATATAATTTTCTACAAGGAGAAGATGGAGGCATTTGTCATGTAATGGAAAATTTGTCATAGAAAATGGACATGGTGACCCAAGTTCAAATTCTGGATGAGGCGGTTTGCATTTCACATATAGTTAATACCTTTGGGAAAGGTATGAATCCAATTAATCTGCCCCCCCCCCCAGCTATAGGTAAATAGTAAGGCAGACTCATCAAAGAGAAGGAAAATTCTGAATTCAAAATCTGTTTAACTTCGCTTAAAAATTGACTGTGTCACATCTTGCTTGTGTGGAAGGGGTTGGGTAAATACATATAAACCTTCTAGAAAAATTTCTACCTTTTTGCCTACATTTCAGAAACGGTAAAATTATGTATTAGAAAACTTTATATAATCATAATTTCTAAAACTGACTACTTGTGTGCCAAAAGTTTTAGCTCTAGATTTAGTAACCATAGTTATTTGATTGATTTAACAGCATGTCAACCCATCCAGGGTTATTTTATGCCAAGCAGTAAACTGTTAGGGATGGTCTTTGGCTGGAATAGCCTGGTGGAGCTTATCCTTCTTTAGGTGTACAAGTGGTTGGAATTCAGTTTTCCTTCTCGTAGACTGGTTGCCAAACCAAGGTTAGAGCCCAGTCTACCCTTCTAGTTGGATTCATACCTTTCCCAAAAACAGGGCATGTCATCGCTGTGTAAGCTAGTCCACATATCCATTATGACTGAATAGCAAGTTTGATCCTTGCTGGATGTCCTATATTTGTGGCCTTGAGTCACATCCTACTCGTAGCGAATGGGTTGGGAAAATACCTACCTTTCCCAAGATTTGAAATCAGGTAGCCGAGACCACTTCCAATGACGATAACCATTACATCACATGCACCTCCCTAATATATAGGTGGGTGTTTACTGTAACCTTTATCTTTTAAAAATACAGAAGACATATAGTTTATTAACTGCTGGCTCGTATTTCACATTTTGGGGTCCACACAATGAAGGCATTAGATCTCAGACTAGTTGCAATATCAAGGTTAAAGAGCCCAGTCTACCCTACTATTTACTCATAAATGGAGGGAGAATAGTTGGATTTAAATCTTTCTCAAGGGCATTGATAAATGAAAACAGCATCATTCTAGATTTGAACTTGGGTAACCGGGTCCATTTACTATGACAATAACTGTTAAACAATGAGCATACGTATAGTTATTAAACTATGGCTCTTCCTATAATAATAACCATTACACCTTGAGCACCTCCTCAATATATAGATAGGTGTTTATTCTTTTAAAAATACACAACATATTTAGTTTATAAACTGCTGGCTCGTATTTCATATTTTTGGGGTCAACTCAACCAAGGCATTAGATCTTAGTAGCCTCAGTAAAGCCATACTTGAAAGGGAGTCTCTCTCTTGAGTCTCTTTAGAGAATTGGCATGATTTAGATGGTTCCAGTGGTTCGTAAGACAGACAAGAAGAGAGAACAAAATAAAAGCTGACCATGCTGAGGGATTTGCATTATTGTATTAGGAAGATAGAACGTCTGTTGCAAGATTTGCTCAATTTCATTAGAACCGACAAGTCCGTTGTGCCCGGGGGGTGAGAGTGAGGGGGGACATCAAATAAAGAAATAGAAAAACAAAAGAGAGAAAGAAGTAAATATGCCATCTACAGCTGGATGAATTCTGTTTTCGAGTCCAGTAGCAAGAGAAAAGATGGGTTGCAACTACGGAGAGATGCTTTTGTTTATACATTGTCGGTTCATTCATTTGATATTGGACCCTGTGGAAACAAACGTCCACCCATGGTACCAGAAGCAGCTGAATACATCAACTTTGCAACAAGAGAAATGAGTTTCTCCGGTGGTTGTCTTTTCAAACTATAAATCATCGTTTTCGACTGGCAGCTGTCTGTTCCGAACTATCAGTTGTCTTCCTAGGCATCAACCGTCTCATCCCAGTTGTCTTATATTGGAAAAATGGACAAAAATAAAGACACAAATCACTTTGGTGACCTAGTAATGTCATTTGAGGTCCAAGCAAAACAAAATTGATTATAGAATAAAACAGAAGACATAGTCAAACACCACAATAGCTAAACAAGTTTCAGTTATTTGGGAAAAAAAAAATTTTTTTTACCTAGTTTCATATTATAAATGTCTATATTTTTAAAAAGTGCATTAACTGATTTTTCTAATTAATGTAACGTGGTGGTATATTCAAGGTATCAAAACGGATATATGTAACGTTCTAATATCGATATATGTTTATAGCGGGTCTTGTCAACGTGCCTCCAAATTCATGACACTAAAAAGGTGTTCGGCACGTGGCAGTCATCTTGTGATAAAAAGTACAATGTGAGAAATATATCGTCACAAGCTGCTTAGCTTTTATTTCCAGGGCTCGTCTCATGGGTTGTGTCGGAGAGGAGGAAAGGCAGAGAGAAAGAGAGAGAGGACACTGTTAAATTACTGTAATCCCACACTAGGGACCAGAGGCCCATCCATACCCTAGGCCTTGGAAAGCAAAAAGAGGCTGGTATTTTTCTTCGTCGTTCTACGTCACCACATGACTTCCGGTTCCGGTCAACACCCAAAACTTCCGGTTGGCTTTCAATTCTCCATTCAGTGTGTGTGTGTGTGGGGGGGGGGTCACACCCCGGTCAAATTCACGACAAACCGTTTTATGTTCATCACTTTTTAAAAAACCTTTACTCCCTCTTATTTCTTCTTCCTCCTTTTCTAATAGTAGTCCTCGCAAAACTCAGGACCTTTCATCTCGCTACATTAATAGTTTGGTTTGATTTCTTTCTTTAAAGACATGTTAACCTTTATGGGTTAATGTTAGGAACACCTAACAAAATAGACTTAAAACAAATATAGAGTTACTTCCCTTTGATTTGACAAAGCGTTTGTTTACATTTGAATATATTTGAACACCAAGCGTTCAGAGATACTGGTTAAGCTTGCTTGAGACTTAGAAGCATTTTCTACTGTGTTTTAATAACTCCTTTGTTAATTTCCTAACAAACCTTGTCTCGCATTATCATTCCTATCCTCCATGTAATTTATCTGTATGTTAAAAACATAAGTTATCTAATGCTTAAACCATCCTTGTAAAAGAACAGTAGTGGTACTATCTAACCCATAACTAAGGAATGAGGATGTTTGTAGGACCAGTTTAGCTCAATTGGTAGAGTGTCTGGCTAAGAACCACAAAGTTCCTGGTTCAATACCAGCCCTTGTCAACTTAGCGCATGTTTAGCACAGGGATCTGATGGTATATGTATCACCCCACCTCAGACGCCGAAACAATCTCCTTGGTCTAGCATTGGTGAAAAGGGATAGACTCCCTCACTGTCTGGCTGATACTGACTTTAGGCACCCTGACGACTATACCTTTCTCCAGGGTATTAGTTCCTAAGTGAATGTGATAGCATGGCTGGAGTTTGAACTAACTTATTACGATGTCACGGACCATAATGTTAGTCACTACACCACAGGGACTTCCTCATAAATAATGTTGAGCAATAAAGATAGTTTTGATTTTTTTATGGAATAGTTTTTATTGGGAAAGCAATGTGTACCTTACTTTTTAGGAATATATGCCAATATGTCATGGGGGACTTCCCTTAAGTTCTTGGGAAAATTATGATAATTGGACACATAGTATAGTTGATAAATGCATTGAGTTAAGACTGTTCTAAGTGACAGTCATCTCTAGGCTGCAGGTTCAATCCTGGTCAAAGACAGCAGTAAAACAGAATAATAATTAGTACAGCTTAACACCTGTACCCCAGCTATGGTTAGTGGGATAAGAACAGGATACCCCCATGGATTGAATGACGGGTTCAGTTCAAAGTTCCCTGATGGCTCCCGATTATGACAAGGTTCCCAAGTTCGAAAAGACTCCCAAGACTGACAAGAAATACTTGAAGGCCAGAAGGCACATCGTCCAAAATATTGTACAGATAAAAATGGAAATGACAATAGTCCAAATAATACTAATTATCAAGCCTCATCTAAAAAGTTCAGAGAAAAATTATGATAAATTTAGATATAGCCAGGAAAAATAAAAAAAAAAATTAATAATGAAAAGGTTTATTTTCTTCTAAACCAAAGATCATCATCATCATCATCGTCGTCATACTGATAACATGGATTTCCATGACTCTTTCTCACCATTCATCCCTATTGATCATCACTCCTGGCTGATCTTCCTCACAGCATCCAGTATCCATACAGAGCCGATCAATGTAAGTTTTTCGGCCTGCTCTGGTGTATCCATCTATAGGTGTCCAAGGGATAGTGTCACTTATATTACCGGGGTTGTATTATTTCTGTTGGAACATTATATAATTGAAATGGTTATTATTAGGTATTATTCATTAACAAACTATACAGCACTGAAATATATATATATATATATATATATATATATAAGATATGAATATGCAGGAGTCCAAAAATACATATTTATGCAATTTAATTTTTGGTTACAGAAGAGTCACAAACTGATGTAATTTCTCTGAATTTTTTAGATGAGGCTTGATAATTAGTATTATTTTGATTATTTGGACTATTGTCCTCATCGTTATTGGGTTCAAAGTTCTGTGATGGTTCCCGATTATGACAAGAAGGTTCCCGAGTTTGAGAAGGATCCCGAGTCCAACGAGAAATACCTAAAGAAGCCTGGAAAGCACATTCTGAAATGTTGTAATGATAACAATAAAGATTAGAACAATAGGTTGAATAATCCAAATAACACTAAACTGATGAAACTTTTAATATTTCTATTTGATATATGTACAAGGGAGAATCAAAAATTTGTATTTGATTGGAAATACTTAATTTCATGATTGTGTGTAGACAAATAGAAATTTGATTAAAAATATAACAGCCCATTGAAAATGTCATTGTTAGTATCAACTATTTTTTAATGAATCAAATTTCAGCATAAAATAACCCATAAGAGGTTGATATGCTGTTAAACAAATAAATTAAATCTAACTTTATTTACTTTCAAAAATAGGAAATGGAGAGTCCTCATGGCATAGTAGACTGGGACACTATATCATGCTATTATGTTCCCTTTTGGACTAATACCTTTGGGCAAGGTATGAACCCTCTTATCCCCCCAACTATGAATTAGCAAGATTACAGAGTCAGAAGTTATAAGGTCCAAAACCAGACTAGTATTCCTCGGATGCTTGACCTGCAACACTCCACTTAGACCCTTACTTAGGCTAGACGGGTGGTCGGAGAGGCCTCCTCTGATCAATCGGCTGGTCATGTCAAGCCCTAGCACCTATATTATTGCACCAACCCTATTGCCCTTATGGCAAGCCCTCAACCCCTTTTTATCATATGGGTGCTAGAAGGCGGTGGCTAAGGGTCTACATGTCCAGTGAATTATGTTAAACTATCTGATAGTGAGGTTCCAGTTCTGGAGGTTTGAGGAATGTGGAGCACCCCTTCATCACCATTGCTCCCTGGTCCACTCTGACCCGGAGTGGTAGTACCTGTTAAGGTCCCTTCTATGGGTTAAATAGAAAAACATGAGTTGATAAACAAAATTGTATTATCCATCAAGAATTGATTTATTTCAAAACTTTATCAGCATTAAATGACCCACTGAGGTTGATATGTCATAAAACAAACCAAACCAAACCAAACCTGTTAAATAGTCCCACTGCTGTTCTTCTACAAGGATGTCTTTGGCATTAAATAACTCATTATGGTTGATATGCCATTAAACAAAGAAAACAAAACCAAAAAGTGTGAATGCAATGCTACTTGACCATAAAAAAGTCAAAATTTACATTTTTGATATAAGCCAATGAAAACCTTGACACTACCAAACAAAAATATTTTGAACACCAAATATAGATTAGAAATCCACAATTTGAATTATTCAGAAGGAGCTTAATATTAAAAAAAAAAAAAAAACAAACAAACAGACACCTTGAGACCAACGTTATTAATCCTATTATGGATTTAAGGTTTAAATTTTGTCTTCTTTCCAAAAGTTATTTGATCTTCCTTTTTCTACTGTGCCGCCGAAATTGAAAAAAGAATATGAACAATATATTGATCATATCCAAAGCTTTATTGATATCTGACCAAATGTCTTTTTAGAAATAAGAACCTTTCCTCTTTCATATACACAGACACTTTTATTCATAAATGTAGAGATTTTATAGCTTGCTTTACTTTAGATAATGGCAACACACTCTGATTAGTTTATGGTTATTGAAATGATAACTACAATTATATGTATAGGAGGTGCACTTGGTCTAATGGTTATCATAGTAGGAAACAGACTCAGCACACCAAATTCAAATTCTGGATGAGGCTCTTTGCGTTTCATATATCTGATATCATGGAAACCATCTGGGGAAGAATCCAAGAATTTGTAAACATGAGTAGTCAGCAGATTCCATAGTTAAACTATAAATTCTTTTTGGATAATAACGGTCGAACACTATGTTAGTAATATTTTTCTCTCAATTATCGTGTGCGGCTTATTATATTCATTTATTCATTCCTCAGTTCTAATTTCTGTATTGTTATTAATTTAATTCTAATCATGAATAAAAAGCTTGTAAACAATTAGAATTTAATTCTAATTATATCTTAGGGGTTGAATATAACAAATTTATAGTTTTCTCACTGTTAATACATATATATATACTAATTTATTTACTATATATATATATATATATATATAATATATATTATTTCACTAATATATATATATATATATATATATATATATATATATATATATATATGAAATTAGTGAAATATATATTTATATAAAAAACTAGAAAAAAAAAAAGAAAGAAATGGGGAAATCACACCAGTAAGACTGACACTGAAATGATTAAAAAAGCCAGAACTGATGAGACTCTAAAGTCAAAATAAATTTATTTTCTAAAGGTATATATCCTTTATTTATCTATTTATAATAGTATATGTAAAAATATATACACAAATCTTTATATATATGTTTGAGTTCTCAAATTTGGTTGAATCCTATCAAAGTAACAATTGATATTATCCACTTGTATATATTTCTCTCTCTCTCTATCTCATATATATATATATATATATATTGGTTTGGAGGTTGATTTTGAAGGCTATCACAATGCAGGTGTAAAAAAAAAATAATAACAATAAATAGGTAACAATGGTGTTGTGTGTTAACCTGTATTTTATTCTTGAAATTATAAAACTCTCATATATATATATATATATATATATATATATATTTTTGAGGATATGTGCTTAATTGAAGTCGTACCTAATTTTTGAAAATTAATTAGTTAATAATTAATGAATTTTTTTTTAGGCGGGCATATATGTTCAAATATAAGGCTAAACGAATCGAGAAAATCTCAATCCCTGAATGTACATTTCGACCTATTCAGGGATTCAGGGATTGACATTTTCTCAATTCGTTTAGCCTTACATTATGCTCGCCTAAAAAATTAATTAATTATTAACTAATTAATTTTCAAAAATTAGTTACGACTTCAATTAAGCACATATCCTCCAAAAATTGTCAGCTTAAATCCATATAAAAATAAACACATTTGTTTGTTTACTTAACCTCATATATATATATATATATATATATATATATATATATATATATATATATTTCAAAATTCATTTTTAGAATAGTAAAAACAACACTGTCATGTGAAATGAAAAATAACTAGCTGCTTTTGAGTGAACTGATAATGTAAATAGACACTCATAAAAATCATTCAACAAAAGTAATTAACTTTCAGTCACTGTTTCAAACAAGAATAAAAGCATTGATGTGTTTTCATGATCCTCTTATAAGATCTTGTTTTGTGAAAGCAAACATAATGCCGACAACAAACACACACAAGTATTAATCCCTTTGTGTTTGTGTATTTTTCTAAACTATGCCATCATTTTATTTATCGCTTGGATAAACTAAGGATGCCTAAAAATGACACTAATTTGATCAAATGTGAAAACGGGAATTTCAGAGGCTTCACAAAACCAGATTTTTGTGATTTTTTTTTCACTAGGAAATTGAATTTTCTTATCAAATCAAGCACTGACAGTGTGTATTCATTTAAGCAGATGAATTAAAACCTTACTCTCCACAAAGCCAACACATCTTTATACACACACATACATACACACAGACCCATATTTAGAGAGACAGACAGACAGGCGAAGATAGAGATCTAGACAAGAAGACATAGACACACAGTGTGTGTGTGTCTGTGTCTGTGTCTGTATATAATATATATATATATATATAATATATAGTATTATCCATAAATAAGGACACTTAACAATTTGATTTTCTTGTTAACCACAGATATCAGTGTGTGTGTGTGTGTATATATATATATATGTATATATATATATATATATATATAATGTATATAGTATAATCCATAAATAAGCACACTTAATTTAATTTTCTTCTAAACCAAAGATATCAGGATATATATATATATATATATATATTATATATATATATATATATATATATATTAAAGACAGAAAAAGAAATGCATATAGTATAAAAGACAGAAGAGAAATAAAAATAATTCCAAACCAGATAAGTATATAAAATATGTAGTTACATATAATTTTTTAGTTCTCCTGAGAAAGGTTTGCCTTGAACACCGAAACTGTGGTAGAGAGAAAACCTTATATATATATATATATATTTATAAGATAAAAGGTGGCTTACCGGTGAAAATGGACACGGTCGTTGGAGGTGCAAAATTCAGGGGTTAAGTCAGTGATATAACAAATACAAAGCTCATATATATATATATTTATTTATTTATATATATATATATATATTTTTGAACTATCTTTGTCATTTTTTGATATTTTAGTTTTTATACGGCTCTCTTTCTCTATAGAAGCATAATGGTTCTTCTAGATATTTAACTGTATATTTTCTTGTAATTCAACTAGATGCAGTCTAGTGTTAAACCCAGGATATCTTTTTTGTGGGGGCAGCTGGAGAGGTCTTACCTCTTTGCAGAAGTTGTATATATATACACATTCACGTGCCCTCTCTGGAGGGCTGGGTCTGGTGGCTTTGGCCACTGGACCGGAATGAAATTAATGCCCTGATCCCAGGAGGCTATTCCCCCAGGCAACACCTGCCTGCTTGATTTACTGGGGCAGGACTGGGTTTATTGCCCAGTGTCTGAGGCGCTCCCTGAGCTTTGGCTTGTAGGTGGCTTCCTTGTGTCTGACCTTCATTGTGGGATGTGGGAAAATGTACACAGGTTTGGTTTGGTTTGGTTTCTTTGTTTAAGGGTATATAATCTTTCATGGATTATTTGATGCCAAAGCCATTCTTGTAGATCTATTTAACCCATAGCTGATGAGTGGATAAGGGGGTTCATATCTTTCCCCAGGGTATGAATCCAAAAGAGATCTTAATAGTGCATTTGGAGTTTAAACTCACTCACTCACTATGATATTGCAGTACAGCACATGAGCCACTATGCCATGGTGACTCCCCCCTCATATATACATGGGGTAATTAAAAAAAACATTGTAGCCTAAAGTCAGTAACAGTTGACAGTGAGGGAGTCTATCCCCTTTTCACTAGCGTAGACCAAGGAGATTTTTTTTAGCATCTGAGGTGGAAGCACTACACCTACCACCAGCTCCTCACTTTATCACATAGATCCCTGTGCTACTCATATGTTAATTTGATGAGGGCTGGTATCGAAGCAGGAACCTTGTGGTTCCCATGTGGACGCTCTACCAACTGAGCTAAACCGGCCATAAAGTTAAAAAAAAGTAAAGTCGTCGGGGCGGCCTAAAGTCGGTATCAGCAATCAACGAGGGAGTATATCCCCTTTTCACTAACGCTAGACCAAGGAGATTACTTTAGCATCTGAGGTGGAGCACCACACCTACCATCAGCTCCTTACTTTACTGCACAGTTCCTTGTGCTACTCATATGCTGAGTTGGTGAGGGCCGGTATCGAAATAGGAAGCCTTGTAGTTTCTAGCCGAAAACCTTCATGATATTATGATTTTTATCAGACTCCATATGTCCATTACCCCTATCAACATATTTGGGAAATTTTTCGAAGTGATTCAAAGAAATGTTTAGATTTCTATGAGAAAATCAGAACTGATGTCACGGAAACCATCTTGGGAAGAATCCAAGAATTTGTGGACATGAGTAGGGAGCAGATGGGAACCTCCTAAAATCTTAATATGACATAGGTATTTCCATAGAAGGTTAACATTTTAATCTCCATATATATATATAATATATATATATATATATATATATATATATAATTTTCCATTAAAGATTTCTCTTAAAAAATTTATTTCATTAATTCTTAACTATATATATATATATATGAGAGAGAGAGAGAGAGAGAGTTAAGAATTAATGAAAAAAAAATTTTAAGAGAAATCTTTAATGGAAAATTTATAATTTTTTTACTGGACTCTTTTGAAGCATTAAATTAATATATATGAAGATATTGGGAAAGATAATAGGAAATTTAAAACTTGAAAATCAAAACAGAATAGAATTAAATAGATATCTTACCTTTGTAAAGTTGTGTTGGGAAATGATTTGACTTGTTTATTGTAGCTAGTTTTGTATGTCTCATTTCAGGTTTATATGTAACTTATGTCACACACACACACACACACACACACATATGTATATAAATTTTAATATTATAGTTTTCTATATTTATAAAGAAAGAGTACTCACTATCATTGATATAGCATATATATGTAAGTTTAGGTGGTGACCATGGTGTAATGGTTATCATTGAAAGAAATGAACATGGCAATACCAGTTCAAATCCCGGATGAGGTTGTTTACATTTCATATAGTACTAATACCCTTGGCAAAGACATGCATCCAACTATTCTCTCACCAGCTATGGGTAAATAGTAGGGCAGTCTGGACTTTTTAACCTTGGCAGGGTAACCGGTCTTGGAGAAGGAAAAACTCTGAATTCAAACCTGTTAAACATGCTTAAAATTGACCTTGTATCACATCCTGCTCATGGTAAATACATATGTTAATGTAGTTCAAATATGAGTCCCATTACACCATGAGCGTGTCCTGTCTATACATAACATGCAAACAAACAAACAATTTTACTTGATGATTTGAAATGGAAAATATGGTTATTTTATGTACAAAAGGTTTTTTTAATATCTAAGTAAAGTAGGTAGAGTGGCCTATTGACAGTATCAGCCAGACAGTGAGGGAGTCTATCCCCCTTTTCACCAGTGCTAGACCAGGGAAATTGTGTTGGAATCTGAGGTGGAGCACCACACCGACCATCATCTCCCCACTTTACAGCACAGACAATCCTCAAAATTTGATCTTCCAATTTCAAAATTGTAGAGATAAAAATCAATGTAACTCGGCCAATTTTTTAATTGGAAGCTCAAATTTTTGGGATTGTCTAACTTTAACATTGTCCACACCTCGACAAGAGCATTCTCTAGCACACAAAACAGTGTCCTATCGTGGTGTAATAGTTAGCAGACTCATCTTGCATATCCATAACTACTGAATAGTGAGTTTGATCCTTGCCCCATACTTATTACTTTGTAGGAATAGCTGTTCTACAGTTTATGAGAAACAAAATATAGGTTCACAGAAAGCAATGACAAAAGGGAAAGCACATGTACCTTTTAACCTATTCTATTAACATGTAAACACAATAACAGACAATATAACAAGTACTAGGGGCAGTACT
This sequence comes from Doryteuthis pealeii, assembly GCA_023376005.1. Taxonomy (NCBI): domain Eukaryota; kingdom Metazoa; phylum Mollusca; class Cephalopoda; order Myopsida; family Loliginidae; genus Doryteuthis; species Doryteuthis pealeii. Next base: position 50,928,431 of record CM042151.1, on the reverse strand, counting down.
CACAGTTCTTATATCTCCCTCGTTGGGGGGTGGTGCTCAGGTTGAGTCTTCAGTTGTGACTCCCTCACTGAGGGGGAATTCCTTCAATCACTGGGGACTGAGATAAGAGTTCGTTCTACGAGGCTCATTTGTTGGTACCAAAAATGGTGAAGAGGGTCTTCCACTCAACCCGACCAGGGACATTACTTTTTCTACTTCCTGTCCCCAAGGCACAGGAGAGTTCTAGTCCCTACAACCTTTTGTCACATCCTACCTGTGACGAACGGGTTGAATAAATAAAAAGTGACTCCCATCATGGTGTAATCGATAACAAGCTAGTCTCACATATCATTACTTCCCTTCGAACCTCACTTGATGCCCCATACTAGTGACATTGTGTCACATCCTACCTGCTGGGTAAATACCTCATACCTGTATTGAACAAGTTTGATAAATATCTACTTGAACACAGAAAACGCCTTTTCTTTTCTAGTGTACTAGAAGTGGCTACCCAGCATCACTTGGGTAGAGGTGGGGTGGGGGAAATAAAACCCTGGTGTGTTGATTTGTTTACTTTTGAGATATACAAATGCTGTACATTTTTAAGTAGAATTCAATGCTATTT
>CM042151.1:50905327-50922827 GCA_023376005.1 Doryteuthis pealeii | reverse complement strand
ACCGACTGAAATAAACTTATAATCGCCAAATGACAGTCTGCTGAGTTTTTGACTTTATCATCAGAGACGAAAATCAGAAATGGATGTGCTGATTTTCGTCTCTGATGATAAAGTTTCTTTGAAATCGATAAGACATAAAAAACATCTTTTTGTTTTTATTTTTATACGCATTGTATTGCCTTCAAATTTTAATATTTTATAACATACTTAACAATGCTTCAAGCAAATTACCAATTACTATATATATATATATATATATATATATACTTTCAAAGAAAGAAAAACTTAAACCATCTAGAGGCTAGTTTATTTATTGGTTATTATACAATGAGCTCTTTTTAGGGAGTTATAAAAATCTTTGTATGAAAAATGTTTGTACCAGAGCATTCATTATGGTTGTACAGTGAGATTTTGATGATCCCAAATATAATCATCCCTTACTTATCAGTCAATTGGATTATCTTATATGCACAAACACACATGCACACAAGAATGTTCATATAGGCTCACTGAAATATTGCATTTTTATGAAACTTCAAGTTGTGAAGCGTCTTATTTTATATATCTTAAATTTTTTATGATATTTGTGACATTTGCTCTGCACTTTTTATGTATAAATATCTGTAATAATGTTGCTGGATTTGTGACCATTTTAGATCTTAAGCTAACATATATATATATATATATATATATATATATATATATATATTTAATGTCAATCTATCTATCCATCTGTCTATCTACTAAGATAGATAGATGAATAGATAGATATGAATGAACTGAGATAGATAGATAGATATCCGCAACTAAGAAAAATAAAAGTGGATAGAAATTCGGTAGAATGGAAGAATTCCAACTGACAAATTGGTTCAGAATCATATGATGCCAATCACGAAGAAAAGGGCAGGGTTGATAGGGGGCAAGAGAGAGAGAGAAAGAGGGGGGGGGGGTAATTCTGTAGAGACACAATAGCATAGTGGGTACTGACCCACTGGATCAATAACTAGGTGAGAGACTCAGGACTCATGGAGGCACCTACAGAGAGATAGACAGACAAAGAGTAATGGATAGGATATGGAAGTTGGGGATGGGAGTTGGATGGCACAGGGAAACGTTATATGGAGTGGGTGGGAGAAAAGTTAAATGGGGGGTGATAGATTTCCATTCAAAAGGCAATATGTCTTTTTCATGAGATATTTTATAAATCTCCCTGCTATTATTTCCTTGCGTTTTTATTATGACGTGCACATAGATTGTGAGATGGAAAGACAGAGGTTAATGAGATTAGCAAGAGGCGAGAAGGAAGCGGACCAGATATACATAATGATGAATTAAAATTAATTGATACGTACTGTAAATTAATTGTATATGAAATTGAACTCTGACATTTCTGGACCTCATTTATCCAGAGTTTAAATTTCTATGATCTGATTATTAATGAATTTGTTATCAGTTATCAAATTGGGATTTTGCAAAAAAATGGGTTGGTTTGTTTTGTTTTACAGCATATCAACCTCAGTGGGTCATTTAATGCCGATAAAGTTTTGAAATAAATCAATTCTTAATGGATAATACAATTTTTTTATAAATACATTTTTCTATTTAACCCATAGATGGGACCCTAACAGGTACTACCACTCCGGGTCAGAGTAGACCAGGGAGCAATGGTGATGAAGGGGTGCTCCACATTCCCCAAACCTCCAAAACTGGAACCTCATCATCAGATAGAGTTTAACGTCATTTCCAGGACATGTAGGCCCACAGCCACCGTCTTCTAGCACCCATATGATAAAAAGGGGTTGGGGCTTGCCATAAGGGCAATAGGGTTGGGAAAATCATATAGGTGCTAGGGCTTGACGTGACCAGCCGATTGATCGGAGGGGGCCTCTCCAACCGTCCGTCTAGCCCAAGATAGGGCCCAAGTGGAGTATTGCATATCATGAACTGCTCATCCACCTGGGCTCTATCCTTAAGCATCGTGGGTCGCCACCCACGGCCAACAGGTGGCCCCATTGGGGGAGTCTTACCCCTCTGCAGAGGTGCAGTCGGTGCATTCTAACGCCCCAGCCGACAGGGCGGTTGAAAAAAAAAAAATCACTGACACTAAGTAAAAAGTAAGTAAAGTCGCCTAATGTCGGTATTGGCCAAACAGTGAGGGAATCTATCCTCTATTCTACTATGGTGAACAGCTTGGGTAAATACCTACTACATATTAAACCAGTGAGATTCAAACTTGCTAAGTCGTCGGGGTGGCCTAAAGTCGGCATCGGCCAAACAGCGAGGGAGTCTATCCCCCTTTCCCCAGTACTAGACCAAGGAGATTATTTTAGCATTTGAGGCAGAGCCACATCTACCAACAGCTCCTCACTTTACTGCACAGATCCCTGTGCTACTCATATGCTGAGTTAGCGAGGGCCGGTATCGAACCCGGAACCTTGTGTTTCCTAGGTGGATGCTCTACCGACTGAGCTAAACACAAGTAAAAAGAAAAGTTGGCAGAATGACCTAGTGTAGACAGCGAGGGAGTCTATCCCATTTTTGTCTTTCAAGAGTTTAAATTTCAGTGAGCTGAATATTAATAAATTATGTTATCAGTGATTAAATGGGAATTTTCACAGGGAGTTTTGCAAACTATTGCAAAAAATTCACTTATGAACAGCAAGGGAATCTATCACCTTTTCATTTGTGTCAAGCCAGAGAGATTGTTTTGCTAAGCTCCAAGATGCTTTTACCAAACAGATCAGATTGCCCAAGCTGCGCTACTCATGCATTGAATTCATGAGGACCAGTATTGAAACCGGAACTATCTGGCCCTAATAAAGTCCACACTACCAAGTATCATGCATATGGGCGGGGTGGGGTTGCTGTAGCATTGTAGCTAATGTACTGGTCTGCAACCGAGTTTGAATTACAGTTGTACCATTACATTCCTTTTCAGACTAATATTTGGTAAATATATTGGTTATTTCCTATAACTCCAACGTAAACAAAGGGGAACCACTCTTGACTGATAAATTATTTATTTATTGATCTACTAGGAAAAAAGAAGACGGGGTAGGGGTTGGGGTTAGGGTTAGTTTAATGGGAAAATAGATAAATAATTTATCAGTCAACAGTGGTTCCCCTTTGTTTATGTTGGAGTTATAGGAAATAACCTATATATATATATATATGTGAGGTTTGAATTTCAGCCGAGGAATACTCATTTCTACATTGTTATTGTTCTGATTTTTTGATAAGATAAAGCAAAAACTCTTCCAAGCTGTAGCTATATCAGTGCTTCTGTATGGCTATACCACTTGGACTCTCACAAAGAACTCTGAAAAAAAGCGAGATGGAAGCTACACAAGGATGCTGTGTGCTGTGTTGAACAGATGTTGAAAGCAGAACCTGACAAGAAAGCAACTGTATAGCCATTTATCCCCTCTCACACAAACTACACAAGTAAGATGAACAAAACATGCTGGACACTACTGGAGAAGTAAGGAGGAGCTCATAAGTGACACACTCTAGTGGGCACCTACATATGAAAATCTATATCAATCAGCCCTGTGCAGATTCTGGATGCTGTACAGAGGACCTCCCAGGGATGATAACTGATAGGGATGGCCGGAGAGAGTGTCATGGATATCTATGCTGCCAACAGGACTGTAGAATAAATATACCAAGTTCCAATTACCGTCGAATAGGTAAGACAAGGCAACAAGGAAGCCGTAATTTTATACGGATCTAACCTTGTTGCAGAATGCCAGAGTATTTATGAGGCCTCATAACATCATAGAAACAAAGCAGCCAATCAGGACTCTGAATGGAATCACCCAAATACATGAATGGACTATTCTTGAGTTCCATAAATACCAGCTGTTTTGGGCACCAGTTAGTAGTGCTTAGTTGCTGTTGTTCAAACCAACAACATACTCAGCTCACAACACTGTTGAATGCTAATCACCCAACAAATTTCTACAAAGACATGGTGATGATGATTGTTAATAAAATATTTACCTGTCATTAAATAACGGATCACAACATTTTACATTTGTGGCTATTTATCAGTCAGAAGTCCATGAGTGAGGTCCACATGTGTGGGTGGGACACAGGGCCAGGGTTCTACAGATTAAATTTTATATTTGAGACTAGGTAAGTTGCTCAGATCTGTGGCTACCTTTGGTCATAGTAGAAGGAGAGGAAGGCTGTCCAGTGGAAAAAGGAACAATGGAGAAGGGCTGTGAAACAATGTGAGACATTTGAGTTGGGAAGTGGGATGACAACTCCATGAATGAACAGAAGAAGTGGAAATCAATACTTATTTATTGACTCTGAAATAGACAACATGCACGCTGAGGGGGTGGCTTTTGCATATTCACAGCAAAGAGCAGCCATACTCTTATATTCAAAAATATATATACACAGAAAGCTTATGTACTTGAAATATATATGTATATTATGTTCTTGTGAACATTGTTTGTTTGGTCTTTTGAAGCATTGGAAAAAAGAACAAAAACAAGAAAAACAGAACAAAAATCAGAATTTTAATATTCAATTGTTGTTTTGTTCCTGGCTTGATCAATTCCGATATTTCGAGTGAACATTCACCCTTTTTCAAATTATATGAGATGGTCTCTTCAGATTCTTCATCCTCGTCTCTGTTTGTCATTTCTTCATCTTTCTCAGTCTCTTCAACCTGGCTTGTATATATATAATCATCATTTCTCAACAGAATCCCACAAATGTAAGACACCTATTGTATCCTCTCCAGTATCTTATATAATAATTATATTAATTCAATAATAATTAATAAAGAGTCCAGTAAAAATGAAGAAGTCTTTTCCATTAGGGACCTCTTTAAAAAAATTTTTTCTTTTAAGAGAGATCTTTTGGATAAGATTTTTTCATTTATTCCATCCATTCATTCATTTTTTCCATTAATTCTTAACTATATATATATATATATATATATATAAATATATATATATATATATTTTTTTGTCATACAACATGTGATAGCACATGTGATACCCTCATGCTATCAGACTTTGTATGACAAAAAAAATATATATATATGTATTATCAAGGGGCCAGTTTAGCTCAGTCAGTAGAGCACCCACCTTGGAATCATTTATATTCAAAAATATATATACACAGAGAAAGCATTCAACTTCGCTTTTCGCTTAAGAAATTGACATTGTGGCGCATCCTACTCATGTGTGGTGGGGTTGATAAATATGTATATATATATATTTATTAATAATGCATTTTGCTATATTTATAAAGTAAAGAGTGCTCAATATGAGTGAGAGAGCATATGTATATCTAAAGTAGGATAGTATCATCATCATCATGTCGTGCAATTTGCACGGATATCCATGACGATCTCTCGCCAACCTTCCCTATCATTCATCGACTCTGGGAACTCCTCCACGCAGCAGCCAGTATCCCCACATAGTTGGTCAATGTAGGTCCTGACTGGGCAGCCCACATTAGTGTGCCCATGTGCTGGCTTCCACAGTAGTACGTCTCTTATGATCTCGTCCTTGCTTCTCCAGCAGTGTCCTGCATGTCTAGCCCGTTTGTGAGATGGGGGGCAGGTGGCCATACAGTTGCTCTTTCATGGGGTGCTGCTTAAAGGATAGTATAGACACAGTCAATGATGTTTAATCTGATAATAGCATAGGTGAAAAACAATAGACTCTGTCTATGCTATCCTAGATCTATATATATATATATATATATATATATAGAGAGAGAGAGAGATATCTATTAACAAAAGTGGTAAGACAAATTGGAATATTTCTTTGTAGTTATTCATTTTGTAATTTTTTTCAACTAGTTTTGACCTCGGGTCATAATGAAGGGAACATTTTTTGAGAAGCAAAGTTTTATTTTCAAGTTTTTAAAAAGTTGATTAACCACAAAGGAAGCAACAAAAAACTGACCCAAATGTCTTTAACTGACCTTCAGTGTATGCATGTGTCCATGTTCAAATGTTTGTATCTAAGGGTGGAGTTGAATAGGATCATTTACAAACACATACATACATACACACACACATGTATGTATGTATGTATGTATATATATATATATATATATATATATATATATATATATAATGTGTGTGTGTGTGTATTCACATACAACATCTTGATTCTAAGCAGAAGTGCAAACCTATACTTCTTTTAACTGAAAAAATACTTGTACACACACACACACACATACACACACACACATATATATGTCTCACCTCTGCAATTTTCAAACCCAGTTTGGTTTGAAAATCACATAGACAATAAACTGACAGTTACAAAGTTCCATTGACTTTATATTTATGCTACCCTAACTTAGATATGTATGCTCTATCAATGATATTGATCACTGTTTACTTATGAATATATTATCAATAATAGTGGGTTTATATATATATATTCACATACACACACACATATATATAGATATATATCAATATAATATATATATATATATTTGACAGTAATAAAATACCTGGAGAAAAAGCTAGATGAGAACTACCCAAAAATGCTGTATGCTGTTTGAACACATCCTGAAAACAGTAACTTTACATGCTCATTTTATGTTACTTCAGAATGATGCTGTTTTGGATAGAAAATCAATTCTACTATTGGATAAAAATTCTATCTGCAACAGGTTCATCTATATATTTATATAATATAATATGATATGATATGTAATAATTCCCCAAATCTTCCTGCTCAGGGTATACTAACAAAAAAATGTTGGTGTAGTTTGTAGGTAAATTCATAAAAGGTATTTAAAAAAATGTATTTGTACATATTAGCCAATAAATATAATTCAATTGAACACATAGCATAGTGGATAAAGGTGTTGGTTTAAGACAGTTCTAAGCGACAGTTATCTCTATGCTGCAGGTTCAATCCTGGTCAAGGGCGAAAGTAACATAGAATAATAATTAACCCAGCTCTGGTTCGTGGAATATGAACAGGATACCTCCATGAATTGAATAAAGGGTTGGATTTAAAATTCCATGATAGCTCCTGATTATGACAGGAAGGTTCCTGAGTTCGAAAAGAAGGTTCCCAAATTCAATAAGGTTTCAGAGTCTGACAAGAAATACCTGAAGAAGGCCGAAACGTTGTACAGATGACAATAAAGATGAGGACAATAGTTTGAATAATACAAATTATCAAGCCTCATCTCAAAAATTTGACAAGAAACACCTGAAGAAGGCCGGACATCAAATCGGACAGATAACAATAAAGATGAGGACAATAGTCTGAATAATCCAAATCATACAGATTATAAAGCCTCATCTCAAAAATTCAGAGAAATAAAAATAATTCAACTGTAGAAGATTATTTGTAATTGATATTTTTCTTGAGTAAATTCAGGATAATTATCTATGGGGGAAACATGGGATTGATGTTTCTTAGCAACATTTTGTTTGGATGGACACGAGACAACAGTCTCGAATTTCCTCTTCAATGCACCAAGGTTTTTCTTTAGCAGTTAATGTTCGTTAGAGGGGAAAATTCCAATTCACCTAAATATGAAGTGGAAAATTGGATCAAAATAGTTAAAGGTTTTCTTTTTTAGCTACACAAAGATAATCTTCTCTAATCGAAATCCAAAATGTATCAGTAGATAGAAGCCAATATTTCTCTTTTGCATATTCAGAAACTTTTACATAGGGTGGGTTTTCAGCTAATCTCGACAATAGAAATATTTAACCATTTTAAATAAAATGGTTAGCTGAAAAGTTCATGGACTGACTAAATCCTTTACATAGGGTGGGTTTTCAGCTAATCTAGATAATAGAAAAATTTAACCATTTTAAATAAGATGGTAGGCTGATAATAGAAAGATAAGAACATGGTGTCAGAAGTGGCTATAACAAGCTGAGGTTCATGAATAATTTTGATGTTTCAGACTGTTGTCCTCAACTTTATTGTGGTATGTATAAACACACTGTTTTGGGTGCTGTATACTCCGGCCATCCTTAGGTTTTCTCAGTGTATCAAAGCATAGTAATGACCCAGCCTGGGTCATTTTTAATTGTTTGTTGTTCAAACAGGCATCACAGAACTTTTTAAGGTCTTATTCAAATAATGATGTCATTGTTTTTGCACGCCTTCCATTCCGACATGTGTCAGGAGAAAAATAAAAAATACAGTTAAATAATAAGCAGAGATTCTTAAAAAAAACCCAAAAAACCCCAGAAAATGAATGTACAACTGCCAGAAGCATTCAACTTTTTGAATCCATCCATGTAGCCAACTTGGCGCCAAAGATTCCAAAGATTTTGTATCTAAGTTGTGTTTGGAAACTGGGCTAATTCAAATAAGTTCTCTAATAAATTGTATGGGCAAAGAAGCAGAAAATGTCTTAAAAACTGTTAAATAAAAGTTCAAAGCTCATTTCATGATTAAGAAGAACACTTCACATGAAAAGTTCTAAAACTGTAGATTCTGAAACCATGGTCAAAGTCATAGAGGAAAAGCTGGTGAGTAGCACTCAGAGAGTATCAGGTGAGTTTAGTATTTTACATTCCAGACTGATTTGTCACCTTCACAAACTTGGAAAAACCATTCAAAGCTGCTCAGTAGTGCTTCATGTTACCAAAATATTGAAAAACTCACACTTGTATCAATCCCATCTTGGTCAGGCTGAGAATTTTTCTGAAGCCTCCCGTAGAATCAATAGACAATAGTAAAGATAAGACAATAGTAGTGAAATAGATAATTAATTAGGACTGAGCCTATTCTAGTAGTGACCACTCAATGGAGTTTAACAGGTTTGAATTCAGTTTTCCTTCCCCATAACTGGTTGCCTAACCAAGGTAAAAGAGCCCAGTCTGCCCTACTATTTACCCATAGATAGAGGGAGAGTAGTTGGATTCATACCTTTCCCAAAGGTATTAGGGCTATGTGAACTTTAGCATCGTCCAGGATTTGAACTCTGGTTGACAAGTCCATTTCATACGACTCTACCCATTAGACCACGCACCTCCAACCTGTATTTTTGTATGTACAGTCACATGTGCATATTCATCTGTCCAGTTCTACATACTGCTGCATGTTCCTGCAATTTTCTATGCACATTCATAAATGCATGTGTGTGTTTGTGTGTGCTAGTAAGGGTGAGTCGTGTATTGAGCCCAGAAATCTTAAGAGTACATGGTGTCCGTTATTGCAAATCTCCCTTAGGCGACCAATTACACAGATTTCAATGGCAATTTATTTCCAGTTGAGTTGCCTCACACATACATCAGCAAAAAGAGGCAGTATTTAGCATGCATCTAGAAATACATCAAATCTTATGTCATAGATATATTCTGTATATATATATATATATATATATATATATATATATATATATTACAGTGCAAAACTGCAGAAAAATATAGTGGCACATATATATTTTCTCATTTACACACAGCTTCATGTGCATGTATACTAGCACAGACAGAGGAATACAAAGATATATATATATGTGTGTGTGAGTGTGTAAGAAGTGTAATATATATACAGATAATGTTGTGTAATATATATACATATATATGTAACTTATACACATATATGTAGAGCATAATATATATATATATATGTATGTCTATATATGTAAAATGTAATGTATATACATATGTATATGTGCAATTTTACACACACACATGTATATATCAAACTTTATATATATATATATATATATATATATATATATATATATTTATTTTTTTCATTTAGCATATAAGTTTAATAAGATATATATATATATATTACATTTTACACACACATGTATATATATTAAATTTTTAATATAATTATATATATACAATACACACACACACACACATATATATATACATACACACACACACACACACACACACACACATATATATATATATTATAATATTATATATATATATATATATAACATTTACATATAAACATATATACATTACACATATATATATATATATATATAACATTACATATAAACATATACATATATATATATATATAACATTTTACATAAACATATATACATTACACATATATATATATATATAACATTTACATATAAACATATATACATTACACACATATATATATATATATATATATACATTTACATATAAACATATATACATTACACATATATATATATATATATATAACATTTACATATAAACATATATACATTACACATATATATATATATATATAAACATTTACATATAAACATATATACATTACACATATATATATATATATATATATATATACATTTATATATAAACATATATACATTACACATATATATATATATATATATATATATATATATATATATATAATAACATATAACATATATACATTACACATTATATATATATATATATATATATATATATATATATATATAATGCTAAATTTCACAAAAATAAATGGAACTCATTCATTTTACTGCCTGTTTAGCCTAAAGATCAAATATGTAAAATTTGTAGAACATTTTTGTGAGTTTTAACATTTAATATTAATCACATATTGCTCAACTTAAAGAGTACCAGGCCCTTTTCTTGGCTTTTACTTAGATGGTTGTACCACATAATTTAATTTTTTTAATAGCATATATATATATATATATATAAATATATAAACTAAAAACAAGTCAAATCCCACCTTCTTAAGTTTGTACCATAACCATTAGCTTGATGGTTTTTTTTGTGTGTTTTTTTTTCAAATCGGAAGATTTTTTTCATTTTCATTGATTTCAAAGGAAAAAAAATGAAACTACTAGTTATGGAACAAACCTAAGAAATTGAGATTTTAATTGTTTTTAGCTTTTATACTGCTCTGCTGGCTGTCACTTTTTGATCAACTGTTTTTGTCATCTGTTTATATATATATATATATATTTATATATATATATATATATAATTGTTCTTTGTTGGTTTGAAAATCACATAGGAAAGAAACTGTCAGTAATCAAGCACTGTTGACTTCATGTTCATGCTACCCTTATATATAAACCATTTGTGAAATTAATTTATTCATACTTGCAACAAAGTACTGAATATTAATGCACACAGTAATCACAGAAGATGACAATTCAATATATCTTATTCTCCTCATTATAGAGATATTCACATATCTTTTGTTCTCAAATGAAGATATATGGTTATTAGACCTTTTCTTCTATGTATGTTCTGTTGATCCTATGTAAATCTTCCAGCCCAATTTCAGTTCCTATTGTTGTGTGGTATACTAAATTTTTAATTAAACTCATTCCTTTCACTTAGAGGAAATGGAATCGGCGACCTAAGTTCAAATGATGATTGAGGCTGATTGTATTTCATTTTATACTAATAGCCTTGGTAAAGGTAGTAATCTATCTCTTCTCTACCCAACTATAGGTAAATAGTTAGGTTCTTTAGCCCTGTTCTAGGAGAGGGAAATTCCACTTAATTTACCCTTGTGTTACATCTGGCCCATTGTGAAGAAGTTGGGTAAATATATGCTTGTACATATATGCAAATGAGTAAGTATATGCACAAAAATAAACTTTAAGAAAGATATCCACAGATACATGTATGTATTTATCCAACATGTCGCACAAGCAGGATGTGAGACAAGGCCAATTTTTAAGTGGAGTTTAACAGGTTTCAATTTAGAGTTTTCACAGGTTGCTATACCAAAATTAAAGAGCCTAGTCAGCCCTACTATTTACTCATAGCTGGAGGGAGAATAGTTAGGTTCATTAATTTCCCAAGAGTATTTGTGCCATGTGAAATGCAGACAATGTCATTCAGGATTTGAATTCAGGTAGCTGATTCCACTTCCTATGATGATAACCATTACACCACAAGCACCTTCATAATATATAGATAGGTGTTTACTCTAACCTTTGTCTTTTAAAAATATACAAGACATATAGTTTATCAACTGCCCACTTGTATTTTGTTACATAATGGGGGTGACATAAGAGTAACCTGATATGTAAGTTAGCACGGAAAGTGTTTACTAAGAATTTTGAGTTAGATGAGAATGGAAAAGTTTAAATGATGAGTCAGCTTAGACACACGACTGGGTTTTATTGGATGAGCCATTGAGATGTGGTGAAGTGGCAGAGAAGAGGAGTGAGTGGTCAGTGTGAATTGAGTCTGGGAGAATGGGCTGAGAGAGCAATACATGGATTTCTTGTTCTTGGCAGTTGTGATTTTGAGGGAAATAAAATTCTCATGAGATAAAGAAACGGCCTTGTGATATTACTAAAAACTCTAAATGGCACATGGCAAGATATCACTCAACACCCCAAGATGGTTTCCAGACTCCAGACATCATAGAATTGCCAGTCAACTGAACAGCTGCCCAACAACCAGGATCCAAGCCTTTCCGATGTAGTACTGGTTGAGAGATAAGTATACTAAATATTTCTGCTATCAACACATCATCACTCCATTCAAAGAAAGTGCTGTAATGTTAGCAATGTTTTACCACGTCATCTGTCCATTCGGAAATCAGTGCCAGAACCTAACGAGAGTTGAGGCATCATCTCTCCCCATTCCGACAAGGAGAGCGTAGTGGTACAATTTTACATTTTGGGTTCAACTAAACTAAGGCATTAGATCTCAGCAAACTTGGTAAAAACATACTTTATGTAGTTTAATCATATTAGTTCCAATTATCATCAAATTGGTAAGACAAGGCAACAAGTAGTCATAACTGAATACAAATCTATCTTGCTTCGAAGACTACTCCTGAATTCCAGGGTATTTATGAAGCCTCATAACATCATAGAAACCAAGCAGCCAATCAGGACTCAAGGAATGGAATCACCCAAATACATGAATGGACTATTCTTGATTTCCATAAATACCAACTGTCTTGGGCACTGGTTCAGTTATGCTTAGCTAGTTGCTGTTGTTCAAACCAATTTGACGGCAATTTGAACTAATGATTATTCTACACTTTAAAGAAAGTCTCTTGAAAGGATTTGAACTCAGTTCACCATGTCCATTTCCTATAATAACCATTACATCTCTACAGGCACATGTAGATGTGAATTAGACATGTATGAAAATCTGAATCTTCTAAAAGTGCCATTTAAAAAAAAATCCATAAAAATCTAATTATCTGATTTTAATTGAATTTTTCGGTATTTAAGCAATAAACGACAAGGTTTCTTTTCAAATAAATTTTTATTCAAAAATTCTAGAGTTCATGTTTTTGTCTTTATTGTTTTGTTTTAAATGTATTAAACCCATTTCAATCATTTAGTTAATTTATTTTAGTTAATGAACTTAACACTGAACAATCTTTTTATTTAGAGGGACGAGTCCAAATTGCATGATGGCTAACTAGCTGGGCAGTAACATCATAGTAAGTGAATTCAAACTCCAGTTTCACTATTACATTCACTTTTGGACTAATATGCTTGGAAAAAGTATAAGTCCCCTTACAAGAATTAATGGGGTGTTAACTTGTAGCTAACATCGGTATTCTTATAGGTTATCCAAAAGAAAGTAACCTAACACGGAATATTCGGTAGGGAAAAAGACAAGTCAATTAATACAATATAACATTTGATTACACAACATACAAAGAGGGATGTTAGTTCCCATCCCAAACCACAAGAGAGTTTCCGTGTGTTTCACAGAATATGAAGAAAGGTTAACAACAAAGGGGTGGAAACCACTTACTATTTTTCAGGAGGTCTGTGAACCAAAAAAAAAAGGCACGATGTGCGTAGCTACAAAGACAGTGAAACAACTAAGTATAAAAGGGGATAATTTCATTTTGTCTCCCCACATCCTGAACAATCTTCTTTTTTTTTTTGGTGAAGGGGACCCTCATGGCATAATGGCTAACTTACTGGACTGTGAGATCAGAGTAAGCGATTTCAAACTCCAGTCACACTATTACGTTCACTTTTTGATTGATATGCTTGGGAAAAGTATGGTTTCACCCACATCACTACCAACTATGGTACCATTACTGTTCTTCTACAAGAATGGCTTTGGCACTGAATAAACCATGAAGGTTGATATGCCATTAAACAATCATGAACAATTTTGTATTTTCAAAAAGATGATGCCATCAGGAAATACGTTTTGTTAAAAGATTTTTATAATAGAATGACAGTGTTCTTATGGACACTTCTGTTTTTCATGGATAAAAAAATGGTACAATTTTGAAATTTTATTTTTTTAGTTACTTTATTTTTGTGAAAATGGATTTACATATTCACCTGAATCTTTTTTTATTTTTTATTTTTGTAACATTTATAGAATTGATAACCATAGATTAAATTATTTTTACGGCCACAAACTGGTATTTTGGTTATTTAGTATAGAAACTCTGAATAAATAAATATAACTAATATGGCAAAAATATATAGGTCATATATATATATATATATATATATATATATATATATATATATATATATATTCTCCTCTTCCACTTGTTCATAATGAAGTATGATCCCTGTCATTAAAGTACTATTATCCTTTTGCTATACCAAAAATCTACATATATATATAAGAAAAAAATGGATATAACATCCGGCAGTGTATAAAGTTTTGAAAAAACAACAAAATTAAGTCAATCTTTTACTTAATTTTGTTGATTTTTCAACACACACATATATGTGTGTGTGTGTGTTGTAATATATATTGATTTTTTTTTCATATAAACTATATCTTTGGTATGGATGTCTATAAGTGCTATAAATATATAATTTGGGAGAATAATAATTTTTATAATTAGATGCTTGTTATTCTTTTTTTTTTAGCTGCAAAACTATGTGTACATCTTTGTACAAGCTTTTATTTTTCTTTCTTTTTTATGAGAAATACTTACACTTTTTTTAGTTTAATTCAGAAGATATATCATTTAAGGACATAAAACTCAGTCATAAGTCTCAAAAGACACAAATAATTATTACACTTTTGATCTCCATACATAAGCCAATAGACTGCCAAAGATAAATAGACAAAGCACAGAAACTGACCAAGTGAAATGCGAACAGCCTTTTGCATTATTTAGATGTTTCAGATTGATGTCCACATCTTTATTGTAATATATACAACGTTTTGACCAATGTACCCTTCAGCCTTCTTCAGGGGATTATTTTTGTAATTGGAGCCTTCACCAAACTTCAAACTGAACCCTTTATTAAATTCATTGAAATGCCTGGCAAGGGGGTTGGGTAAATACATACACATATATGTATTACCCATGGATGCGCGTGGTCTAATGGTTAGAGTTATAGGAAATGGACTTGTCGACCCGAGTTCAATTCCTGGACAAAGCTGTTTACATTTCACATGGTGTTAATACCCTTGGGAAAGGCATGAATTCAGTTCTCCCTCCAGCTATGGGCAAATAGCAGGGCAGACTGGGATCTTTAACCATGGCTAGGTAACCAGTCTAGGAGAAGGAAAACTCTGAATTCAAACCTGTTAAACTCGGCTTAAGAAATTGACTTTGTGTCACATCCTGCTCGTGCGGAGGGGTAGGTAGATATATATATATGTATTTACCCAACCCCTCTTTTGAAAGATTGATTGAGAAGAGAGTGAACTAGCGACCTAATATTCTGCAACTGTTCAAAAGTTTGAGCTAAAGATCACATTCTAAGATAAGCTGTCTTTTACCCTAAAGTTGGGAATGGTGCTTGAGTGTTCTTCTTTGTATGGAAGTTTTAGGCTTTATGTCTTTCTTGGTGACCATGTGGATGAAGAATTCGATTCCTGTCTTAATCCAAGTTTGCAATGAATGCAAATGGATCTGGCTCAATTCAAACTCAGTTTACCAATTCAGCTTCACACACTGATAACCGTTACGCTATTCTGCACTTTAATATATACAGGCATGTTAAAAAGTATCTGATACATTGTAAAATTTTATTGGAATGTATTTATACAGCTTCAGAATAAATGAAATTTGCCAAAAAGATCAATATTATTCCCAAAAATACAAGAAATTAAAAAAATTTGATGCAAGACTATGTTTGTGTGTGCATATATATATATTATATATATATATCTATATATGTGTGTGTATATATGTATATATATATATATATATATATATAGCCTTCATACACAGTAATCACACACACACACACACACACACAACATATATATATATATATATGTGTGTGTGTGTGTGTGTGTGTGTGTGTGTGTGATTACTGTGTATGAAGGCTGTGGCATTTCTGGAGAAAGTATCTGGTATCTGGTATAGAGAGTATATAGATAATATAATCATTGTAGGAAATTGACTTGGCAAACCAAGTTCAAATCCTGGATGAGATTGTTTGCATTTCATATAGCACTATTACTCTTTGGAAATAGAATGCTGGGAGGAGGGGATTCATGCCTAATATATTAGTCCAAAAGTGAATATATAATAATATATAATATATATATATATATATATATATATAATTTATATATATAAATAAATTGTAAATTTATATATATAAATGAATTAAATATATATATATAATAATGTAATAGTCCAAAAGTGAATATATATTTATAATAGTGTGACTGGAATTTGAACTTACTTACTATGATGTCACATTCGAGTATGTTAGCCGTTATGCCACAGAGAGTTCCCCCATAGAAGAAATAGGGAGAACTGCAAAAAAGAAAAGATTAAAAGTGTTATGAAGGTGATGCAGACCCCCATCTATACTATCTTGACTTGCACAGTTGAATTCCTGTAGTATAGAAATAAGGTCTTTCTCCTAGTATGGTTGCCCATCAAGGCTAGAAAGCCCTTACTTCCCTATAGGCAAGTGTGGAAGAGATGGATTTGTGCTTTCCCTAAGACCATTAGTTCAAAGTAAGCACAGCCTCAGGTGGAATTTGAACTCTGCTTGCCAATTTTATTTTATGTGCCAATAAACGCCATGCCACCTCATCCCCACCTTCTTTTGCCACCCCCACCCTCTTTTGGCACCCCCACCCACACCTTCTTTTGGCACCATAATCAAAAGTTATACTTGTATCTGATGATGATGCCAACCTGATTATTTTTCTGAAGAGAGGAAATTACATGTGTATTTGATTTTGTCTTTCAAGAATAACTGCCCAGCATCTCCATCATCAAACTATCCCATTGACAAGTGAAGGGATAGTTAGATTCATGCCTTTCTAAAAGGGAATCAGGTTGAAAGTGATAGCAGCAGTTGTTTTCATCAATATTTGCATGTGTATTATGTTTCTTTAAGTTATAAATGTACATCACCTTTATAAATGTATTAGACAAAACGTGATCCATTGGGTCACCCATTGAGCTCGTGGAAGACAATTGAGATTAGGGAAAAGTGAGTTTGCAAAGCAAATTAAATTAAAAAAAAAAAAAAAAATACGATGGGACAAAATCATTTTGTAAGATTTCTAAGAAAGGGAAGGTTTGACCTAATTTAAGCTACAGATTGCAGCTTATGAAAAATGAAATACAAATACATTTCAAATTCTCCCATCTCTCTC
>CM042151.1:50895327-50900327 GCA_023376005.1 Doryteuthis pealeii | reverse complement strand
CAATAGTTTTCAAGCTGTGGTCTGGGGACCACAACTTCAACAGCATGAGTCTGCAGACACTGCAAAGGTGTCTTGAAAAATTTATATTATCCGATTAAATTCTTATTTGTAGTTATTAGCACACACCTCTGAAAATTCATTTTAAACCACTCCCAAAAATTTGGCTTAGTGTATCTACTGAGTATCCATTGTTGTCTCAAAAGGTGGTCAAATTACTACTACCTTGTGCGCTTCTATATATGCAAAACTGTGTATATGTATAATAGCCAAATACAGATCTAGACTTGTTCTATAGTGAACTGCATGTATCTTTGTCAAAAATATCACCAAGAATTGACAATTTGTGGCAAGCACATCCCTGTCACTAAATGTCAATACTCAGTGCAAATATTGAATATTGAATTCATTAAATATTTTTGATAAATTTAATTTTTATTTTTTATTATAAGGGCCGGTTTAGCTCAGTCGGAAGAGTGTTTGCCTAGGAAGCACAAGGTTCCTGGTTCGATGATGGCCCTTGCTAACTCAACATATGAGTAGCACAGGGATCTGTGCAGTAAAGTAAGGAGTTGATGGTAGGTGTGGTACTCCACCTCAAATGCAAAAACAATCTCCTTGGTCTAGTGCTAGTGAAAAGGGTATTGACTCCCTTGCTGTTTGGCTGATACCGACTTTAGGCCACCCCGACAACGACTTTTATTATTTTATGGTTCACAAGATTTTCTTTTTATTTATAAGGGGTTCCACAAGATAGACCCTGAAATAGAAAGGATTCCTGGCTTCAAGGATTTTGAAAACCACTGTGCCTATCTACAGCAAGGACGAAACAATGAATGCAAATTAAAACTTTGAGATGCACAGTTAAAAAAAAAATTACTGTTTATGAATAAAACAATCAAAAAATATGACATCAACATAGAAACTGACTAAATGCATATACTTGGGTGAGTCAAAAGTTTTGCAATATTTTGGTACATGCCAGTTTTCAGCATGTATATAAAGTGACCAAAATAGTTAAAGCCAAGGAAGGTACCATCTGTGGTTGATAGTATTGTAGTACCGTAAATCCTCTAGTATAGTCCACCCTTGAATATAATATATAGGGGATTTTTAGGGGGCTGTACCTCTTAAAAAAATGCGTCTGAATAAACATTGCTGGACAGCAAATAGAGACTCGGACATTGCTTAGAAAATATTTTTCATTTTTAATCTTGTATATAGTATGCACTAGGGATTTTGACCTTTAAATTTGGGGAAAAAAAGCACAGATTATACTCGAGGATTTACGATAGTTGGTGCACTGATATGATCACAGACGAATGTGCAATTTGGGCATTTTTGCTTTATGAGTTCAAACTGGGCCATATGCCACTGAAGCAACCTAAAACATTTGTTTGTGTAAAAAGTTTAGGCTCAGTTGATTGCACAGTATAGTAATCAAATCATTCAAGAAATTTTGCTTGGGTTGCAGGATACTTGATGATCGGACAAGGTCAGTAAAAGTTGTCGGGGTGGCTTACAGTCAGTATCAGCCAGACAGTAAGGGAGTCTATCCCCTTTTCTCTAGTGCTAGACCAAGGTGGAGCACCACACCTACCATCACCTCCTCACTTTACCGCACAGATCCCTGTGCTACTCATACACTGAGATTTGGCAGGGCCGGTATCGAACCCGGAACCTTGTGGTTTCAAGTCAGACACTCTATTGACTGAGCTAAACAGAGAGGGGGGACAAGGTCATGTTGGCCTAAAAATGTGGATTCTGAGAATGTGCTCCAAGCCATAGAAGCAAATCTAGTGAGTATGTATCTGCCAACCTTTCTGAACAAGCAGGATGTGACACAGTCAATTTTTAAGCAGATTGGTTGCCATATCAAGGATAAAGAGCTCAGTCTGCACTACTATTTACCCATAGCTGAAGGGAGAATAGCTGCCCAAAGCTATGGAAACAAATCTGGAGAGAATGTATCTACCAACACTTCTGAACAGGTGGGATGTGACACAGTCAATTTTTAAGCAGATTGGTTGCCATATCAAGGATAAAGAGCCCAGTCTGCCCTACCAATTTACCCATGGCTGGAGGGACAATAGATGGATGTATACCTTTCCCAAGGGTATTAGCACTTGATGAAATGCAAACAGCTTTATCCAGGATTTGGATAGTTGCTGTCTCCATTTACTATGATGATAACCATTACACTGTCAGTGTCTCTGGCAAGTAGCACTTGGAGAGTATCAGGTGAGCTTGGCATCTCACAATCCAGTATGGTTCGTCTCCTTTATGACCTTGGCAAAAGCATCCAAAGGTGCCAAACTGTGCCTTATGTTACTAAAATATTGCAAAACTTTTGACTCACCCTCGTAGAAAAATTTTTTTTAAAGTAAACTTACCAGTTAAAACAGAACATTCACATATCCACCTTAACAGGAAAAACTGTATATATAACAAGTCCTTGTATGCTCTCAAACATGGTGGATCTAAAAAAAAGAAAGAAAAACAAAACTATTTGTACAGTTTTTACTATTTATACTGGAAAACTTCTTAGATAGAAACTATTTATTCCCCAAAAGCAATATATTGTAAAATAATATGACAATATCTTTCTGACTTCTTTTTTTTCTTTATCAACTGGTCCTTTACATGAAAAGGGTCAGGCCTACGAGGAATCAATTTTCTTCTTCTTTGAGATGCTATGAAATCTTTACATAAAACAGAGCAAAAACTGGACGAGGCTATTTGCATCTCACTTTGTGCTAATGCCCTTGGAAAAGGCATGAATCCATCTGTTCTTTCCACCCACCCAACTATGGGTAGATATTGAGCAGGCAGAATTTTTTAGCCTTGGTTCGGCAACTAATATCGTCAGGGCGGCCTAATGTCAGTATTAGCCATACAGCGAGGGAGTCTATCCCCTTTTCACTAGCACTAGACCAAAGAGATTATTTTTTAGTATCTGAGGTGGAGTGCCACACCTACCATCAGCTCCTCACTTTACCACACAGATCCCTGTGCTACTCATACGCTGAGTTGACAAGGGCTGGTATCAAACCAGGAGCCTTGTGGTTTCTAGCCGAACACTCTACTGACTGTGCTAAACTGGCAACTAATATAGGAGAAGGAAAATTAGCAGAATTAGCAAAAAAATTATCTTGCATCACATTCTTCCTGTGGAAGAGGGGTTGGTAGATACATAAAACAAATTATGCAATATGTATGTTGATATATAATATACAATATTGTGGTATATAATCTCTATTAATGATGGAGATTTGCTTCCGGTTTTTGTCTGTAACAAAAACTACGTCACTGCTTACGTCTCATTACCCAAAATCGTCATAACATAGAATAAATACACTCAAAATTTGAACATGCAACATTAGACAGTCCTCATTGTTTTTTAAAACAAGTTTTAATAAATACATGACTGGTATTATATATCTATATATAGTTTGTTTTATTTTAATATATATTTAAAGTTTACATTTCAAATTGTTTGATTTTTTAATCCTTTAATGAATTTGATGATTTTACTTACTTAGGGTACAAACTCGCTGACATTGAATTTTTAACTCCCACCCCTCAGGCAAACTGTTTCAAAAATCTATTTTTACATCGCCTGGAGGTTTTGTTTTTTTTTTGCTAGTAATTATAATACAATAATAATTGTAATTATAATACTATGATAATTGTATAATACAATATGTGGATATATAAAAATTATACAGTATTATACAATACATAAAACTAATTTCATAATTAGCTAAGAAAATTATCCTATGTAACATTCTGCCAGTGGGAAGAGGGGTTGGGTAGATACATAAAACAGAGAAAAAAATGGAAAAGAAATCTTAGACCAAGTTTGATTGAAGATTTACTATAATAGTCATTAGTAAACTTAGATTAGTTTGTCATAAAGCAGGCATTTGACTCCATAAACAGAGGAAAAATGGAACAAATACTACTAGCATACGGGCTCCCCAAAGAAACAGTTACTGCTATAATGATGCTCT
This sequence comes from Doryteuthis pealeii, assembly GCA_023376005.1. Taxonomy (NCBI): domain Eukaryota; kingdom Metazoa; phylum Mollusca; class Cephalopoda; order Myopsida; family Loliginidae; genus Doryteuthis; species Doryteuthis pealeii. The sequence continues at coordinate 50,896,317 of CM042151.1, read as the reverse complement.
ACAAAGACACTAAAGCAATGGTACGCTCATCTGATCATGACACAGACTTCTTTGACATTGTTGCTGGAATCCTACAAGGAGATACTTAAATACCATACATATTTACAATTATAGAATACTAAGTCCAATTACCGTCGAATTGGCAAGACGAGACAGCAAACAGTCATAACTGAATACGATTCTGAGATGCCGTAAAGACCACTGAAAAGTGGCAGGATTTATGGAGACTCAGAGGGCCCTACAAGCCAAGCAGCCAATCAGGACTCAGGGAATGGACTAACCCAAATGCATGGGTGGACTGTTCTAAATTCCCATAAATACCAGTTGTCTTGACACTGGTGCAGTTGTGCTTGGTCAGTCACATTGCTCAAACCAATTGTTGACTGTCTAACCGACTTACTTCAATAACAATATGCCTCAAATATGTACTACAATCATCACTAGATACCATAAAAGTAAAAGGCCTTCATATCAACTCGCCCTGGTCATTCAACGTTTTTTGTATACTACACTATTATCACTAGATGCCAACTATATATATCTATATATCTATCTACCATATATATATATATATATATATATATTCAGCAGAGGATGAAGTTGTTCCTAACTAATGGTTAAGCATAAAGAAACATCTATAGTCAAGTAAGCATTTCTATTTCAACTGTTGGAGACACGAATCAACGATGGAAGTCTCATCGTTCAGCCTAGAGTTTGCCTTGAAATGGACTTTCTTCCTAAATTTCAGTCTGTTCTGCCAGAATTATTATTATTCAGAAAAAGGTGATAAGGCCAATAACTTCATAGAGAGAAATTCAGAAAGATTTGAAGGAAGCCAGAACAATCGTGTGCATGAAGTATTACAAAACAAGTGCTTCAGATTGGAAGCTATTATTTTCAATGGTTAAAGGGAGGTTCCACTGCTAACAAGAAAACATCTTAAGAATCATTTGATATTCACCAAGTGCTACCTGGGAAAACCCGCTGTCT
>CM042151.1:50877827-50887827 GCA_023376005.1 Doryteuthis pealeii | reverse complement strand
TTTCAGGGTGAGTAAGTACCCACTTTCAGGATAAGTACCCACTCTTCAGCCATATAACAGAACTCTGGAAATGAACTTGCCTGAGTTCATAATGGAACAATCCAAAGCTCCATATAAGCCACCTACCAAACTCCAGTTTTAGTCTTGCATTCATCTTGTAACAGAGTTGAATACTTTACACAAAATCCAACAAAAATCAGAAGTATGAGGAATCCAGTGAGGATCAAACACGCTATTCCGTAGTAATCAATCTATGAGACTAGTAATAGGATGCCTTTGATATTTACCCAACCATTTATCCACAGTTAGGATGTGACACAAGGCCACAAGTATGGAGCATCTAGTGAAAATTAAACCTACTATTCAGTAGTAATTGATCTATGACTCTAGTTTACAAACTGTTACACCACGATGGGATGCCCACTCAAATTGACATTGTATAAAATGTTAAAAGTTCACAAGAATTCAAAACTGTCACTCCATGTATTCGGCAGTGTTTAAGCCATGACTATTAGATAGCATAATCTCAAACTTTTATCTACTTCAGACTTGCCTAGAAGATTATGTTGTCATAAGAAAGAAAGTGGAAGGAAAGAAACAAGAAAGAAAGTTGGGTGGAGAAAGACAACAGCATTCTAAATAGTAATTACTTTGAGATATTAGCTCAGATGGTAGAGGACTTGACTAGGAATTGAAAGGTTCCTGGTTCAATACCGGCCCTTACCAACTCAGCGTATAAGTAGCACAGAGATATGTGCAGTAAAGTAAGGAGCTGATGGTAGGTGTGGTGCTCCTCAGATGCTAAAAATAAAAGTGAAAAGGGGATAGACTCCCTCGCTGATTGGCTGATACCAACTTTAGGCCACCCCAACAACTTTACTTATATATATTTAGACTGAGAGAGGTTTGGTTTGGTTTGTTTTGTTTTATGGCATATCAACTTCAGTGGGTCATTTAATGCCGATAAAGTTTTGAAATAAATCAATTCTTAATGGATAATACAATTTTTTTTATAAATACATTTTTCTATTTAACCCATAGATGGAACCCTAACAGGTGACTAAGAGAGAGAGAGAGAGAGAGAGATTTATGTGGTTTGCTATATTTATAAAGAAAGAGTGCTCAATATCAGTGATTTAGCATATGTAGATCTAGGTTTAATTAGTGTAGACTAGTGGAGTCAAAGGTGCTTGTCATTTTTTCATTTATGCAATCATCAAATCAAGAATTGTCATCATGATCATGATAAACACTGTATAAAACTTGGAATAACAAATTTGATTTTATATCTTAGGTTATATATATATATATATATATATATATATATATATATATAATGTGCTGTGAGTTTTATATATTTTGTATATGTTTGTATATATAATATATATAAGTATTATAAGTTTTTATATATTTTTTATATGTTTGTATATATAATATATATAATGTGCTGTGAGTTTTTATATATTTTGTATATGTTTGTATATATAATATATATAATGTATTGTAGTTTTTATATATTTTTTATATGTTTGTAATATTATATATATATATATATATATATATATATATATATATAATGTGTTGTGAGTTTTTATATATTTTGTATATGTTTGTATATATAATATATATAATGTATTGTAAGTTTTTATATATTTTGTATATGTTTGTATATATATATATATATAATGTGTTGTAAGTTTTTATATATTTTGTATATGTTTGTATATAATATATATATATAATGTGTTGTAAGTTTTTATATATTTTGTATATGTTTGTATATATAATATATATATATATATATATATATATATATAATGTATTGTGAGTTTTTATATGTTTGTATATATATATATATATATATATAATTGTGTTGTATAGTTTTTATATATTTTGTATATGTTTGTATATATAATTTGTTCTAAGTTTTTATATATTTGTATATGCTTGTATATATAATATATATATATCTATAATATATATATATATATATATACACACACAATATTTTTCAAGTATAAAACAGGATACAAATTTACAAATCAGTTTTACATTGTCAATACTTAGGTGAGTTAGTATTCAACACTTCATGAGTTTTTATCCCATTTTATTATTATTTCATTTTATGCTAAAAACATATTGTGAAATTTCCCTGCATTTTTATAGTTTTAGCATGAAATTTCAATCATAATTATTTTATATATATATATATATATATATATAATATATATAACACATACATGCATATACACACACAGATATATATGATAAAGGAGATGTTTGTTTTGGTTTATGGCATATTAACCATTTTCGGGTCATTTAATGCTAAATCAAGTCATTTTGATAAATAAAGAACTCAGTTTGCTTACAGTACCTGCTGTTGCTTGAGTGGTCACCCAATTAAGTATTAAACATGAGCATGATTGCTGGTTGAATTTAATGATCTAGCAGGAACCAATGCTTTCAGCATGATTTGACTATGATAATCAGATATTGTGAGTTTCATCTTATTCCTTCATTTTGTTATATACTCACGTCAGGTATATAAATGAGAGAGTGAGAGAGTTCTCAGATGATAGAGAGAGAGAGAGACAGATTAGAGATGATGTTGGTGATCTTCATTTCCCTGCTTATGTGTTGATTCTTCTAATTGCTTCCTCTTCTATCTAAGGGCTTCTTTTTCCTGGGCTGATTTTGTTCATTGTAATTAAAACAACTAACAAGACTTATGTTAGCTTGATCAAGCTTTTTATTTTATCTAGCCCATATCACTGTGCAGGAGAGATGACCCACAGCAAGGGAGACAACTGCGTCTGCTCTGCTCCAAAGTCAGGTCCGTTCTAATCTATAAACTAAATCACATGTTTCTCATGGCGCGTAAGATTCGCGCCTCTAGGGGTCAAGGGTTATTAACAGTCAGTGGTAAATTTCCACTTGCTCTCCTGATCTCAAAGTTAACAGCCCAAATTTACTTCTACTTACACATCCTCACTCCTCATAAATTGTAACAATTTAACAATGTGGCATTGTGTTAAATAAAGAATATACAATCGTCATTTAATAAATAAGGTGGATTTTTCCTATCGAGTTGGCAATAGGAAGCACTGTTTACAGTTGAATCTTTTTGAAACTGTACAGAATTGTGTGCAAATTATTAGTATTAGTTAGCAATACTTTATCATAACTCTTAAAAATCAATTACACAAAAAATGTTAATATAAACATAGAATGATCATAACTCCCTAACCTCTTGGCATAAAATAACCCGAGACATGTTGACATGCGGTTAAAATCAATCAATCAAAAAACTGAATCAATAGAGATGGGTTCTTTTATGACTTAGAAGACTGTCTGCATGACCTTCTTTACTGACTGCTCCCCCAGCAATTATTTTTACTAGAGCATCAGTGTTTTTTTACCCTATAGACTGTTTTTTTTGTTTTTGTTTTTTGACCTAATATGAGTGTAATTGTAAATTTTTTTTTTATAAAACATGCTTCTCTGTACACATCTGACTTGCTTCTGTAAATTTCACATGGTTTGCACTTTTCAGCCACCAAAGGTTTGATGACAAACTTCTGTTTAAGTTTAAAGCACTCTGTTTAATCTGTCACGATTTTAAACAACCTCAAAACAAATATTTTTGTGATTTCAAAATGATTTTTGCTATAAACCAATTCCAAACAATGCAGAGTTTACATTTATAGAAAAAAATATCAGAAAAGAAAAAAAAATTTTTTTTTTTTTTAAAACTTCCCCTGATTAATCGAATGCCCCTCATATATGTGTGCAAAGCAAATAAAATAAAATAATAAACTGAATAGAATTATTGATCTATGGAAAATCAATTTTCTTATTTCAACACTTTCATATTTTTGTCTTTCAAGAGGATTTGGTGACATTTGTAGCTGAGATTTGGGTTTTTAAAACTACAAATTTCAATTTATTTGAAACAAAAAAAAAAATTGCTGGGAAAAATTATTTTATCTAGAAATAAACATTTTGCAACCAGCAAGCAGGACCAGCATTTACTACCCCCAAGGGTTACAAGCTTCGTTGGGTTTCATAAATCTTCTATGAATACTACTTTGCCTCCAACTGATGTGACCAGGCTGGCAAGTTCTGTCACATTTCAGAACACTGATAGTAGTAGGATTGGGGTACTTACTACTCGCGTAAATCCCCAAATGGGTTTGAAGGGGATCCTTAGCCTTGGTCGGCAACCCACCAACTCAAGGAGAAGTCCAACACAAAACCTCTGCTGCCTTTCAAGGAAAGGCTAGGGGAGTAAACCCCGAAAATAAATCAGGAGCTGGACTCTCTAAGGTGGTGTGATGCTGAAATCCAGTGCTACCCATTAACTCCTACGACACTACCATTGCCAAACTGCATTGGTCCCTTACCTTTCCTTTGGATCACAGCGGCAGTGTGGAGAAGGGGCTATGTAGTTCAAGTTTTTTAAAAAACAAGAAAACCTTGACACTACTCCATTGTCTCTCGTAGACTGAAGGCAGCCAACCACTACTTTATGGAAATTGACATGTAGTAGAGTCAGAGTTCATAAATTTCACACGTATATATATATTATTATATATATATTATATTATATACATTTACTGGTTGATTCATTACTGCTGGTTTTAAAGCATCAGATAAATCGCCTTGTAAATGACGTCCAAATTAATATACGTTATGAATAGTGTCCTCGCTTTATTTGATGCTTGTCACCCTCCTGAGTGTGGGATGTTTAATAAAAATTATTTTGAGGTGGACAAGCTCTGAATATATATATATATATATATATATATATATATAAAGTAAGTCGTTGGGGCGGCCTAAAGTCGTTATCAGCCAATTAGTGAGGGAGTCTATCCCCATTTCACTTGCGCTAGACCAAGGAGATTATTTTAGCATCTCGGGTGGAGCACCACACCTACCATCAGCTCCTTACTTTACCGCACAGATCCCTGTGCTACTCATACACTGATTTGGCGAGGACAGGTATCAAACTAGGAACCTTGTGGTTTCTAGCCGAACGCTCTACCGACTGAGCTAACCTGGCCCATATATATATATATATATATATATTTACTAACCCCTCTACAAGAGTAGGGTGTGATACAGGTCCAATTTCTAAAGCTGAGTTTGAATCCAGAGTTTTCCTTTTCCTAGACTGGTTGCCTAACCAATGTTAATGTGTCCAGTCTGTCCTACTATTAACCCATCACTGGTGGATGAATAGTTCATATGTTCTATATGAATACAACTTTATGAAAATTGTCATGTAGTAGAGTGGGGGTCTCATCTCTGTCACAACACAGTCTACATTTACTGTTCGGTTGTGTCTTATCAATTTTCGCTTTAATATAATTTGTTCTTATGGCATTGATTTGTGCGGCAATTATTAGTGATTCAGTTTCTCTCTTGAGGTTTTCACTTCTTAACTATGCCCAAGTCTTTTCATGCACAACCCCTCCAATTTGACATTTGAATTATTATTACTACAACTACTACTACTACTACTTATAAAAATAATGATTATGTAATGAAGGAAAGTAAATAAGAAAAGTGTTTGCATAGAAATAGTGTTCAATGCTATAATAGCAGAGCCGATTTAAAACCTAAAATATAAGATTATAGATACTGATTAATATTATTCAAGTTTCATGTGTATAACACAATCCTTAGACAGGAGAATAGTAAAAAGTGGTTGGTCAAGCATTTGTATATCATATATATATATATATATAGATAGATAGATAGATAGATAGATATTTTTGGCACCCTTTTGTAGACTGTGGGGGATTATAATTTTAAAAATTTAAAAAAAAACTCCCATGAGTCTTCACTGGAAGAACCCTCCGCGCATGTACAAGAGAAAAGGACCAACTTCCGAGCTCCAAAGATAATATCTTGGCCATTGGAGTTTAGGCCTGAACTGTGTCTAGTCACACTAGTGGCCAGGGAGATATTCCCTTGCCACAGGCGACTATGACTGGGAATAAAGCCCAAGTCATAAAACCACCTTCTGCCTTTGTCCTTTTCTTTTTCGTTCTTTGAATTCCTTCCTTTTCAGTGCGACCACCAAATTAGATGGGGTGAAAGGCAAAAACCCTAAGAACACACAATAAGAATATCCAGCTACCTTTAAACCTTAAAACACCAAAACCTCTTACCACCCCATAAGACATTAGTTCAGATGCACTAAAAGTTAAATTCATGCCATTTGTACATTAATATCAATTGATATTATATATGTGCACTAATTTATTCTCATATTCAATTAAACTTTAGCTAATTTCATTCTCTATCTTTTAACCGTGGATTTCAGAGTAGTTGAAGCCCTTGGAACTGTGCCCAAGGGCTTGGAAATAATTGGAGATCTGAGATAGAATTGAGACTGTCCAGACCACAGCACTGTTAAAATTGGCTAGAAAACTTAAAAACTGGCATGAAAAATAGCAAGAGGTAGTAATGACGTTTGCTGCTTCATCTCAGATGAAAAATATGGGATCCAAGCACTGCAACACTCATGGTAAAAGTGTGTGGAATGCAAGGAGGACTATGTTGAAAATAAACTTCACATGAGAGTACCTTTGTCAGCCTATGAAATTTTCAGCTGAACCTTGTATATATATATATATATATATATATATATATATATATATATATATATATATATAATTGCCAGTAATGCTTAGTATGTATAATGCATACTATTATCAATTAACTCCTTTAATCTGATAATTGTGTCTTCTATTTTATAACTGATACATGAAACTTATAGTAATAAAACTACAGTAAGAAGATGAAATTTTAATTTCTTTAAGGTTAGAAATATATATATATATATATATATATATATATATATATATATATATATATATATATATATATATATGCATATATATATATATATATATATATATATATGTCAGTGATGCTGATAGCTTTTTGATTTAGTGCATCCTGGGATACACATATTTGCTTTGAATGAGTCCCCGGGAAAAGTTATGGGTCCCAACTAAAGCCATCTAACCTATGTAACCTATCCTGTGTTGTTCATTTCTAAGAAACTATTGAAATGTATTTAGAGTTTGTTTGAAATGGTGAGGGAAGAAAAAAGAAAACCACTGGGATGCATGGATATGATTTTACTGCATCCTTTTAGATTTTTATGTGTCAGGGATGCAGGACACATACCTATCGGTATCTCTGTGTGTGTATGTATGTATGTATGTATATATATATATATATATATATATATATATATATATATATATATACATACACACACACACATATGCATACAAAAACTTTATTCTGCAGTAGGATTGCAATACAGTTAGATCCGTATTGGGTTACGGCTACTTGTTACCTTGTCTTAACAATTTGACAGTAATTGGAACTTAGCATGATTATTCTATAGACCACATGCCTCCCACCAATATATATATATATATATATATATATATATATATATATATATATATTAAAATAAAACAGAGCTTAAAATTTATATTTATATTATACCAGAACTTTTGCAAACTGTTTCAATGAAATTTAAACTTCATCTCTTGGAAACAGGTAAATTTTCTGTGCCATGTATTTTTTTATTGTATAGTTTTTCCTCCATTAACATTACATATTTTTTTCCTAAACCCCCTCCACACCCTGGAAATGATAGCAGGTACTTTGCTGCAGATAATGTCCAATGATATTCAATGATATCTGCTGGTGAAGGAAAGTCATCTTGTGGGGGTCAAAAGTAACTTGGGTGATACAACCGGTTTCCCCGCATGAGAGCATTGGCCTTGTCGCCCCTATGCACCGGTAGTTTTGAAAGTCACTGGTCTAAGAGAAAACGATCAGTGAGACTGATGTATTTTGTACGCTTGATCTCCTCAACTTAGTTGGTGGCAGTGTGTGTAGTCAGGTCTGATATCAGTAGATATGAAAAGTATCTACACATGACGTCCCATAAAAGACATTTTCCTTCACTGAATGGGAACACCATCATCCCATCGGGGTGTTTTCCAGCATGCTGATCAATTCCAGAACTAGGATATCAATTGATTGATTGATTTTAATGGCATGTCAACCCATCCAGGATTATTTTATACCAAGCGTGAAAAATAGTCAAATTTATTGTTATGTCTTTTTTTTCTAGGATTTTTATTGATTTTGACAGTAAGTTGTTTGAAGTTTTTTGCTAAGTGGATTTGAAATCCGTTTATTTCGGTAAATTTCAAGTTTTTTTATAAATAATAGTTTCTTAGAAAGTTTTTTTGTTTTTTTTCAAAAAATGTTTATAAACATTTTTTTCTATTTAACCTATAGATGGAACCCTAACAGGTACTACCACTGCGGGTCAGAGTGGACCTGGGAGAAATGGTGATGAAGGAAAGATAACTAGTAAGTTTGCTATGGTCTGCACCATCCTAATAGTTTTGTCAACCAGAGATTTTAAGGCAGGAAACCGGGTGTAGTCTCTTACTTTTAAACTTGTAATTGAATTAAAGTCATATATGTCCAATATTTTAAATTATATTTTTATAAAAACTTAAAAAATATTATACTTTATTAAACTATGATCAGCTATTTAAATATATATATTTACCAACCTCTCCTCTTGAGCAGGATGTGACACAAGGTCAATTTCTTAAGCAGAGTTCAAGAGGTTTGAATTCAGAGTTTTCCTTCTCCTAGACCGGTTACCTAACCAAGGTTAAAGAGCCTAGTCTGCCCTACTATTTATCCATAGCTGGAGGGAGAGTAGGATCAGCTATTTGAATAGGGGTTTAAAAGAGAGAGGAAAAAAACGAAAGAAAAAAGGAGACATAAGGGCCATTTTGACTAGTGCATTTTCAAAAGTTTATAACTGGTAGATATTTTAAAAGTCAAAGTGTATAGATTGGGTAAAAGGGATAAGATAATGTCAAGATTGGAGTAAGAAGAAGGAAAAAAAAAATCCCTTCACGTTACTCCAATCTCCGCAACAACAACCCCAGCAAATAATGCTAGGGAATGTTTTCATCATCCTGCCTATAAATTATATTTAATTCTTTTTTTTTCAAATGGTGTTTGTGTTTATTTTTTGTCATCAAAATTGTTACTTTTTTATGGATTTTAATATGTAATTGTTTAGATCTCAACATTTAGATATTAGTTTAATTCTTTTGTTGGGAATATTTTCTGTTTACGATAGATAATTGTTAATTTACATTAAACATAATTTGAATTTTAAAATGTTCTTAACAGACAGGAATAGACTGAGATGGATCTATAGATGAATAGATATTCATCCATACAGATAGATAGATAGATAGAAACAAATTAAGGTAGATAGATTTATAGGAATAAGCCGAGATAGATAGATAAATATCCATCCATGCAGATAAATAATAGATAGATATTCATCCATACATATAGACAAATAGATAGATTGAAAGAAAAAAATCAAGGTAGATAGATACATAGAATAGTCGGATATAGATAGATAGATATTCATCTGTGCAGATAGATAGAAAGAAACAAGGTAGGTAGATATATAGGTATAAACTAAGATAAATATAGATACATATTCATCCATGTAATAATATCGCAAAAATATCTAATGTGATTAAATGCACTAACAAGGACAAACAATAAACCAAAAAATAAATAATTGTTGCACAAAAATAAATGTTTTCTTCACCATTATGCTGTTGATTTATATATATATATATATATATATATATATATATATATATGTGTGTGTGTGTGTGTGTGTATGTGTGTAGATAGATCATTTATTGGCTTCTCCCATAGACACATAATCAAGCCATTAATGAAAAGAATATTTCACTCATCTTTTTTAGACACTTTATTTCTCAGATCGATATTAAAACTTTGGTTTCTAATTTTATTAGAAATCAATTTTCCTTAGGTAAATGGATAGATAAACAGATAGATAGATGTACATAGATATTCATTATGTGTATAAATAGGATAGATAGAT
>CM042151.1:50845327-50875327 GCA_023376005.1 Doryteuthis pealeii | reverse complement strand
CTAGCGCTAGGGAAAGTGGATAGACTCCCTCGCTGTTTGGCTGATGCCGACTTTAGGCCACCCAATGACTTAGCACGTTTGAATCTCACTGGTTTAATATGTAGAAGGTATTTACCCAACCTGTTCACCATAGTAGAATGTGACGCATGGTGACAAGTATGGGGCATCCAGTAAGGATTAAACCTGCAAATCAACAGTTATGGATGTACGAGACTAGCTTGCAAACCATTATACCACTATGGGATATCCTAAAGGATCAATATGTATTACACGTTCTCTTTATTTTTCAATATAACTAAGTCGTCGGGGTAGCCTAATGTCAGTATCAGATGGGCAGTGAGGGAGTGGAGCACCACACCTACCATCAGCTCCTCACTTTACCGCACAGATCCCTGTGCTACTCATATGCTGAGTTGGCAAGGGCCAGTATTGAGCCAGGAACCTTGTGGTTCCCAGGCGATTGAAAAAGAAATATTTGCTGTGTAAATTTTTTTTTTCAATATTAGGTTACTTACATATGTATTTATGTGTGGATAGATATTAATTCATGCAAAGAGATAGATTGACAGAAACAGACTGAGATAGATAGAAGGATAGATAGATATGAATAGACTAAGATAGATGGATAAATAGATATAAACAGATCAAGATAGTCAGATAGATATAAATAGACTAAGATAGATAAATAGATAGATATAAATAAAATAGATAAAACCGAAATATTTTAATTTACCATCAATCTATACATATATATAAAGGGCAGTTGTGTATGTATGTATGTATGGGGGAAATTACAAAAATAAAACAGTTAACAACAGAGTAAATATAATATATATATATATATACACATTCTCAGTTACTGAGTCAAGCTTTTTGTACAAAAATTATAACTATTTCATTTATATTTGCGAAGATATTTAAAAATTAAAATAGCATTAAAATTCTACTTTAAAATGTTTGTGAATCTCAAAGTTAAACTGGAAGTGCAAAAACATTCATTTTTTTTTAGGCTGGATTAACTTGGGGTCTTTTCACATGGGGATTTTTATGGGGCATCCAATGGGGATTAAACTAGTTATTCAGCTGTAACGGATCTGAAAGACTAGCTTGCTAACCATTATACGACTTTGTTTTTTGTTTTTTTTTCCTCCTCTACCTAGTTGACGCCAGGTAGTCACTTCTAGTCTAAAAATAAATTTATCTTTTGGAATACTTTGTTTTTTTCTTATTTCTACATAGATAGGTATGAATAGATTTAAATAGATAGATAGGCTATCAATGTGTTTTAAGAGGATATAACATAAGAATATTTCCTAAGAAAGATTAAGGATAAGAATAAAAGTTTATTTTAAGTATAAAAAATATATATTTCTATTTTAATATTTCTGTCTAATTATTTCATTTAACATGATATATTAAAAAAAAACTACATTTATCTAATTGTTACTGAAAATTTCTTGTTTAATAAGAAGAACATATACTACACATTGATCCAACTGAAACAAAGAAGAAAAAGATTATAAAGTTACAATTGTAATGTATCGTATTTGACGGCATATAAGACCCCCTCCCCATTTCAGCTGGTCAGATTCAGGAAAAAAAAGCTTTTAGTGTATTTAAGCATATATTGTTGAAAAGTCTACCATACACTCCTGTTAACCTTGATTATAACAATACCAGCTATAAAATAAGGATGCATGGAGTTTAGGGTAGGTAAAAGTACTGAGCGTAAGCTGGGTTAGTGAACATTATAGAGAAGATTAGCCTAGGCCTATGGGAGGTCTCAAACTTCACCCACGATTTATAAGATGCGGGGCAATTTTTTTAGCTAAAATTTTGGAAAAAAAAGTGCGTCCTATATGCTGTCAAATATGGTAATAGATTCTACTGTTTTTAACAAATTTTTATCATAATTATTATTTTATAGAGCATTTTTAACAAGTTGGTTGGTTGGTTGGTTGGTTGGTCTTATGGCATGTCAACCTTTACTGATTTATTCTATTCTGAAGTTAGTTCAACAATTATAGATTCAACTTAAATACAGTACAAAAATTGAATTTACACAAACATATTAAATTGGTAAACACTTAATTATTTAAACAAATCTATTTGACACATAGAAGGGACCCTAACAGGTACTACCACTGAGTCTGAGTTGACTCTGTAGGGATTATCTTCCCTTTGCCTGGAAGAGTTATCTTCTCGCTGCGTTGCCGTTTGTTCCCACTAGGGGACCTCTGGTATTTAAGCGCCTGATATGAACTTGTCTTCCTCTTTTAGCTGCATCTTCTCAAAAACTGCTATGGGCTAGAGTCTATCTACCCCCTTCTCGGTGGGGCTTTTGCCCCCCCCCTTACATTACTGTAAGTCCTTTATACAGCATGGACTATCCTTTAGTTCCATGTCTGTAACATTTATATTTTACGTACATTTGGGTATCTTGTTTATACCTAAATATTGTATATGTATTTACATGTTCTATTTTCCTGTACTTTATGTATCTTATCATTTCCATGTGTTGTATCATATAAAATGTTTTGTCTCTCAACCTGTGTCGGATTTGTATGTTCAATTTTGACTTTGAACCTTACAACTCTATCTATCTATCAATCTATCTGTTTATTCCTATAAATCTAACTTAATTTGTTCCTATCTATCTATCTATCTATCTGCATGTATGGATGAATATCTATATCTATATCAGACTATTCCTATATATCTATCTATCTTCCTTGATTTGTTCCTTTCAATCTAATAGCAACTTCATTATTTCAAATAAATCTATATGAAACATAGATGGGACCCTAACAGGTACTACCACTGAGTCTGAGTTGACTTGGAAGTAGTAGCAACAAAGGGGTGACTCTACGTTCTCTAAAGCTCCAGAAATGGATGTTATATCCAGGACACACCTTTTGTGTGTGGGTGTGTGTGTGTAAATGTGTGGGTGTGGTGGATCTTACCCACTCTGCTAAAGATGCAGTCAGCATATTCTAGACCCTGCCAACAAGAAAGGTTTTAACAAGTACGTATTAACCCAACCCATTCGCCACAGATATGACATATGACACAAGGTTGCAAGTATGGAGCATCCAGTGAGGATTGTAACAGCAGATGATATTGATGCTTTTATTTAGAAAGGATTTTTAATAACATCAGTGGACAGCCCTGTTGGCTGGGGCTTTAGAATACACCGACTGCACCTCTGCAGAGGGGTAAGACCCTCCCCCAAATGGGGCCACCTGTTGACTGTGGGTAGTGACCTGTAATGCTTAAGGACGGAATCCTGGTTGATGAGCTGTCCATGACATGCAACACTCCACTTAGGAGAGGCCCCATCTGATCAATCGGCTGGTCACATCAAGCCCTAGAACCTATATGATTGCCCCAATCCTACTGTCCTTATGGCAAGCCCCATCCCTTTTTATCATATGGGTTCCAAAAGGCGGTAGCTGAGGCTATTCATGTCCTGGGAATGATGTTAAATTCTAATGGAGAGGTTCCAAGTCTGGGGAATGTGGAGTACTCCTTCATCACCATTGTCCACTCTGACCTGGAGTGGTAGTACCTGTATCCATGTCTTGGGTCAAAGGTCTTCAACGGTCTGTATCTTTCCATGGAAAACTGCCGTCATGAAAAAGACCATCCCTGCAGGTTGTTGCCAATAATCTATGCCACCACATAGATTATGCAACAATATGCTGAGTTGGGGAGGGCTGATATTATACCCAAAACCTTATAATTCTTAGGTAGATGTTCTATAGACTGAGCTAAACTGGCAATAGTAGAAGATTCTTGTTAGCATGTACATGATAACCATCACCCCAAGGGCACCTCTTTATATATATATATATATATATATATATATATATATATACAAACATTTTGTGTCTAATCCATTGAGCCCATTACACTGGTATATCTGAGGTATTTTTATTTTCCTTTGTGCCATAACACCAGTTTATCGATACAGCAATCATGATTAAACTGTAGAGGTTAAATTTAGGTTCAAGAGTTCAGTCAAATCTAACTATTACTGCTTTTATTTAACTTTTTGCCTACCAAATTTCCTCCATGGCTGTACCAAATTTTCTTGTTTTTTAAAAATCTGTATGATGGTATATTTAAAAATTTACTATCTATTCACCTCAGAACTCATTCTATTCAGATAAAGTCCTATTATTATACTAATCTAAGACATGTGTGAGAGCAGCTGCCAGAGGTTGACAGTAGGATGACAGTGGAGGGAGAATCTGCTGTGAGTGGTTTAAAGTAGGCAAAGAGTTAAATATTGATATAATACATGTATTAATTTTAGAACAACATATATCCTGATTCAAATCATGTTAATGAGTTTGCTTCTCACTGTGTGCCTCATACATAAGGCTTTGTGTCAAACTAAGCTATGATTAATTTTTTTTTTAAATTGAAAATAGATCACTAAGTAGGACTGAGCCTATTCTAGTAGTGACCACCCCAAGCAGAGATTTAAGAGGTTTAAATTAAGAGTTTTCCTTCTCCTAGACTGGTTGCTTAACCAAGGTTAAAGAGCCCAGTCTGCTGGACTATTTACCCATAGCTGGAGGAAGAATAGTTGGATTTATACCTTTCCCAAGGGTATTAATGATTAGTAAATGACAAATCCTGTGTGTGTATATATGTTCAAATTTTCAACAGTTAAGATAGGATTGGAGCATTTTTTTTTCTTAGAGTAATCTATTCTTATTAGGAACATTTCATTTGCTTACTGCCCAATGTGTCACATAGTAGCAACATCATCATGTCGTGCTAGCAGCACAGATATCCATAGCAATCTCTCACCAGCCATCCCTATCATTCATTGCTCCTGGGAGGTCCTCTGCGTAGCATCCAGTATCCACGCAGAGTTGGTCTATCTACATCTTTTCTGGTTGACCTACTCTGGCGTGCCCATGTGATGGCTTACACAGAAGAACGTCACTTATGAGTTCATCCTTGCGCCCTAACAAAGCACCTGGAGAATAAGCCAGATGGGAGCTGCACAAGAATGCTGCGTGCAATCTTTAACGACGTGGAAACAACACCTCACAAAAAACCAGCTGTATGGCCACCTGCCCCATATCCCACAAACCGTCCGTGTGAGTCAAACAAGACACGCTGGGCACTGCTGGAGAAACAACTCATAGGCACTATGAACTTGCAGTTTTCAGACTTTGAGTTTCATCCGATATAGATAAATACCCACCAACTCATACACACATAAATAAACGTTAAATTTACTATTCAAAATATATTATATCATATTCACACAGAGACACACACACACATGTATATATGTTCAATAAGATTTAAATCAGATATATTAAAAGCATAGAATTGTTCATTTTCTTGACAAAAAATTGATAGATCTAAATTAAAAGCTATAAATAAAGATTACTCAGATAGTCCCTTTAATTTTTCTGACAGCCTTCTTATTTTTTTTTATTTTTCATTACTCTTATCGGTATATTTTTAAAAAAAATTGAATTTGTAAGAATAAAATGTTTTTTAAAAGTCTTTATCTTCAGTTGAATGATATGCCACATTGCTTGATCCATTCTTTGGGGTTGGGTGGTGGGGGGAGTCCCAGTAGACTAGTGGATAATGTGCTGAACTGTGACATCATAGTAAGTAAGTAAAGTAAAGTTGTCGGGGCAGCCTAAAGTCGGTATCAGCCAGTCAGCGAGGGAGTCTATCCCCTTTTCAATAGCGCTAGACCAAGGAGATTGTTTTGGTGTCTGAGGTTGAGCGCCACACCTAACATCAGCTCCTTACATAACCGCACAGATCCCTGTGCTACTCAAACGCTGAGTTGGCGAAGACCGGTATCAAACTAGGAACCTTGTGGTTTCTAGCCGAATTCCAGTCACACTATTATGTTCACTTTTGGACTAATACCCTTGGGAAAGGTATGAACTCTCCTCATCCCCCCAGCTATGGGGTTAAATAGTACCATTCTGTTGTTCTACGGGGATGGCTTTGGCATTAAATAACCCACAATGGTTGATATGCCATTGAACTAAGAAACTAAACTAAACCAACCATTGTTTGTTGAATTTTTTTTGTGGTTTATTAATTTTTTTTTAAACAATTGTTTAGAAATTAGTTCATTTTCCTGATGATGACCCACCCAAGGTTGAAACTTGCTGGAAAAGATAAAGAAGTAATTAATAAGAAATACTTTTTCCTGTTATTTTGGTTTCAAAATCTATATATTCATAGACAATATAATAAAGAATATGACTTACTGGGGAATAAAATATCGAGCAATTTCAATATTGAAGGTCGATAAAATTATTAACCAAATAAGTCAGTGTTATAATGAACATAAAGTGCTCAATACATTAGTAGTATTAATCACATTTAGCATTCAACAACATCGTGTTTGACATTTAACTTTTGAATGACGCAAATTCACTGCAAAACTGTTTTCAAGGGTCATAATTGCATTATTCACTTCCCCAATTGCCTGTAATTAATCAATATATTGAATAATTCATTGCAATTAACCCTGAAGATCCATTATTGTGAAACTTGAGTAGGTTATTTCTATATACACCTTAATACTATTCATAGATATTATAAATTTTAGACAGTTTTACTTCATCTTGATTATACACTAAGACATCAGCTTTGATATAAAGAGAATTTCATAACAAAAAGATAATAGAAATAACTTGTTTCTTACCTTCAATAAAATATGCCAAAAATAATTAACATATTATATATATATATATACACACAGTGATAACATGACTTACAAGTCTTATGAAGTCAACTCATTACTCAATTTCCTTGTACAATGTGTATCAAAATGTATTGAGATTTTCTGTACTTTTTGACACACCTTGTATTCTTAAAAAAAATGTTCCATTCATTAATTTTTTTTTTTTTCAGAATACAAGCTGTGTCAAAAAAGTACCAAGTATAAAGCTGTATTTACCGAGATTGAAATGAAGAATGAATGGAACATTTTTTTTTTTAGAATACAAGGTGTGTCAAAAAGTACAAAAAAATCTCAATACTTTTTTGACACACCTTGTATATTAAATCAATTCTCCCCATTTAAATAAACTGAAATGTCATCAATCCATTCCAGCCCCTGCCAAAAACACTCCAATTTTTTTTTGTTACACTTTTTTAAATTAGAAATATAGCACTGTATTGTATAAAAACATAATAAAATAGAAGGCAATGAATAATGTACTGTAATATGTTTTAATGTTTATATTTTTTATAAATAATATTTTACTTTGGCATAATATTTTTGGAAAGTTAAAAGTTTTTAGTGAACCTATTAACATAAGCATATCTGGAGCTTGCTTGTACCTCAAATGTTAGCTCTCAACTTAAAGCAAAAAGCCGACAGTTATGAGTGACAGTGTCAAATTACCACTGTAGATAGATATATACATATGTTTTTCTCATGATTCCTTTCCAATACTTTTAATTGTAAGTCCATTATATTTTTTCAACACTTTCTTTTAGTTATTTACATTAATTGAATATATACGCCCTGCTGTTTTCATCAAATCTTATTATAATGGAGATTGTAGGTTTTTCTGTCTGTAACCGAAACTATATTACTATACAAATCTCAATTCCCTTAGTTATTTACATCACATTCTCCATGATATTATTTTTATTTAAACCTCGATTATTAATAAAATTGTCTACATCATTAAGACTGTTGACCATATCTACATACTGTATTTACCGCGTACCCCACTTGTACGGGTCAGGCACAAAGTCCCTATTAACGTGGGACCACCCACAAGCCGAAGCTCATGGAGTGGCAGGTGAAAAATTGCGTCGATCCCGTCGGCATTCCCCCTCAAGGGGGCGCCTCAGGCACTGGGCAATAAACCCAGCCCTGCCCCTTTAAATCGAGGGGGCAGGTGTTGCCTGGGGGATGGCCCCCTGGGATCGACGCCGTTAATTATATCAATGGTCCAGAGGCCGAAGCCCCTGTTGACCATATCTACATACTAATAACATGCAATTGTATTTAAATATAAAACAAAAGAGCAGTTTACAGTATGAATGGGAAGGTTAATTTGCATATTGATTTTAAAAATTTGATTTTAATAAATATATGCTTATTATTATTGATTTCAAATTGTTTGAGTTTTTTTCTTATTGAACATGAGCAACAATCTCGGGGATAAATCTTGAAAGAAATTCATTAACAAGAAGAAATAACTGTAATTTTATTCTTTACTTCCTATTTTAACTAAATAGTTAAATTAGGAAAATTTACCAATGAAAGACGGGAGTAAGGGAAAATAATGGAAGAGTTAGTTTCAAAGCTGTTCTATTTTTCAATCATACCCCCTCTGTTCCAAATGTTTTTATCTACATTCTTATTCAGTTTCATTAGCCTTTCTAATTTAATATGATATTTTTATTATATTAAAACTTAAATACTTGCACCCGGAGGGTGCATATATTTGCTAGTTTATATAAGTAACATACATGAAACACACATCCCATATATATAAATATATATTAAAGAGTTTGGATGATAGATCTGACAGTTTATAAAAAAATAAAAAATGTTCATGTGATGTATTATATATATATATATCATTGCTATATTTCAATGTAAAGTGGGCTGAATATCAAACTATATAGTTATACAAGACATAAGAAAACAATTAAAAAACGATATATATATATATATATATATATATATATATATATATATATATATATATATATATATATAATGCCAACGCTTTGCTCTAACTAACCATCATTAGGGTAGTACTTTATTGTTTACTATTTCATCCAAAAAATATTTTCAAATGAAAAGGAAAAATAAAAGAAGTCATTGCACTCTCCAATCTTACCAAGTTGCTACACACACACACACACACACACACACACTCTCTCTCTCTTTCATATATATATATATATATATATATATATATATATCCATTAACATATATAACAGTTTGATGAATCTCACCCACTTGATGAACAGTCATGTGAAACTCTCAATTGTGAGTTAATATAATTTTTACTTTTTATTTCTATTTTATTATTATATTTGCTGTAGACATTTGGTAGGTTATACACTTTATATATATATATATGTATGAATGTGTGTGAGTTTGTATGTTGGGCATGTGTGTATTTGTGTAGATAGGTGCAAGTGTGCCATCTTTCTTTCACTTTTACACTCTCTCTTTCTATACACACACTGACACATATTTTCATACACACACACATCCTTATTATATATATATATATATATATATATATATATATATATATATATATTTAATTGATATATATTTAGCCAGCAAATACTTTTTTTTAGAATAATAGTGATAATGACCAGTGATGGGTGAAAGTACTCAGAAGAAATATTAAATTTTTTTACAGGCTTGATCTATATTTGCCACTTTTGCCCACTACAAAAGATTAATAAACGATCCTTGTCTATCATATTAAATGAAATCTGACTAATATATATATATATGTATGTGTGTGTGCGTTTGTGTGTCATATATATATATATATATATATATATATATATATATATATATAATTTAGAGTTCTGAAGACACAAAATAAACAGCGTTTGATAACTGACAGTTTCTTGCTTATGCAACTTTCAAACTAAGCACTTGGTTTTATCCACTAAAAACAATTAATAGACTGTCTTGGTCTGTCATATTTAATGATGCCTGCAATATATATATATATAGTTCTTGGTTCAATACTGGCCCTCACCAACTAAGCACATGCGTAGCACAGCTTCTATCTGAGCAGTAAAGTGGGGAGCTGGATGGTAGATATGGCATTCAACCTCAGATGCAAAAACCATCTCCCTGGTCTAGTGCTAGTGAAAAGGGAATGGACTCCCTCGCTGTCCAGCTGATACCAACAATAGGCCACTCCACCTACTTTCATTTACATATGTGTTTATATATATATATATATATATATATATATATATATAATGTCATTCAAAAATTGGCCTGTTCAGCCACTCTTGCAGATGCAGTTTAAAAAAAAAAAAGACACTACGCCATCGTCTTTAACAGACGGAAGGATGCCAACAAATATATATATATATATATATATATATTATATATATATATATATATGTGTGTGTCAGAGATGTGTATTAATTTTATGTGTTTAAGTGTCAGTATCTTTTCATTTTCCTGAGTTTAAATCTTTAATCTATAAAATTCATTTTCCGTTTTATGTGTCGGCTTAAAGCAGTAAAGCTGAATATCAAGTGCAATATTTCACATATTCTTTCTTAGTCATATTAATTATCTTTTTTCTTCTTTTTTTTTTTTTTTTTTTCAAAATAAGATATTCAAAAGGATAAACAGAAATTTAATTTTATACATAACTCTACATGAAAGAGCCGATATCATTCTTTAATCATTGTAAATCGAATTGCGTATACTGAATACAAAATGAACAGATTTACCAATTCATTTTTTTTTTTTTTTTGGTATTTTAATTGTTACTATCTAATCTGCAACTGTTACTTTTGAAATAATTGTACCAAAAATAAATTTAAAAAACATATAAAAATTCAATGACTTTGCTGAGCAATTTGAATTTGTAATTCGTTATAGATTTTAACTCTTTTATCTTCCTTAAGCCATCCCCAGCTATGGGTTAAAAAGTATCACTACTGTTCTTCTACAAGGATGGCTTTGGCATCAAATAACCCAGGAAGGTTAATATGCCATTAAACAAAGAAATCATGTTAATTCTTTAAACCGTTCACAGCAGTTCTGCAATCCTACCATAAACCACTGGCTGTGGCTCTCGCATGTGTTACTTGTTTACACTGAAAAATCACTATATGAATACACATAAATAAAAAGTATCACTACTGTTCTTCTACAAGGATGGCTTTGGCATTAAATAACCCAGGAAGGTTAATATGCCATTAAACAAAGAAATCATATTAATTCTTTAAACCGTTCACAGCAGCTCTGCAATCCTACCATAAACCACTGGCTATGGCTCTCGTATGTGTTACTTGTTTACACTGAAAAATCACTATATGAATACACTATGTGCATTCTGAGGTGAATAGATAGACACCTATAAAATATTCCATATATTGCGTATTTGGTACGCAAAGATTTAAGAATATATTGATTTTTTTTTTCTGTATATATATATTTTTACCAAACCCCTCCACATAAGTAGGATGTGACCCAAGATCAGTTTCTTAAGTGGAGTTTAACAGGTTTGAATTTAGAGTTTTCCTTCTCCCAGACTGATTGCCTAACCAAGGTTAAAGTCTAGTCTGTACTACTATTTACCCATAGTTGGAGGAGGAATAGTTAGATGCATACCTTTCCCATGGGTATTAGAGCAATGTGAAATTCAAATGTCTTTCTCCAGGATTTGAACTCAGTTTGCCATTTTCATTTCCTGATTTCATCATTATAACCATTACACCATGGTGCCTCCTTCTGTTGTATTGTCAAGTTGATTTCAAATGAATTGTAATAAAGGTTTGTTTTATTTTATGGCATATCAACCTAATGTTAAAGAATAACACTAGTGGTATTATTTAACCCATAGCTGGGAGGATGAGGGGGTTCATACCTTTCCCAAGGGTATTAGACATAAGTTAAATGTAATAGCATGACTGGAGTTCAAACTCGCTTACTAAGATGTCACAGTCCACCATGTTTGCCACTATGCCACAGGGAATCCTCCAATTGTAATTGAGTTTAAAAAAAACTAAAATTGAATAAAATTAACAATTCTGACCAATAGGCCATGGTTTTAATCTTCAGTAAGTAAAGTAAAGTTGCCGGGGTGGCTTAAAATCGGTATCAGCCAATCAGAGAGGGAGTCTATCCCCTTTTCACTAGCGCAAGACCAAGGAGATGGTGTTTGCGTCTGAGGTGGAGCGCCACATCTACCATCAACTCCTTACTTTACCACACAGATCCCCGTGCTACTCATATGCTGAGTTGGCAAGGGCCGGTATCGAACTAGGAACCTTGTGGCTTCTTACCGAACACTCTACCGACTGAGCTAACCTGGCACTTTGAATTTTTACTTAGTGCTCTTTAATTCCGACATTGTGCCAAATCTAAGTTGACTTATTTAGTTCAATGGTTAGCAAGCTAGGCAGGAAGACCATTGCTAGTGAGATCAATTCTTACGGGGTGCTCCATATTTCTGGCCTTGTGTCAACACTAAGTTAATTATATCACAGATTAACATGCCTGAATGTGGTGGAATGATTATCAAGCCAGACTAGAAGATTATTACTTGTGAGTTTAATTCTCACTGAGTGCCCAATTGTTTTTTCCCATGTCACAACTAAGCTAAGCTTATCAGATAACCTTAAAAGCACCTTGTATAGTGTAACAGAAAATCGTTACCAGTGAGTTTAATTTTCACAGGGTACCCCATACTTTCAGCCTTATGCCATTACTAAGTTAAACTCTGTAAATGACTATATATATATATATATATATATATATATATATATATATACAGTGATGCTGATACCTTTTGGATTTAGTGCGTCCTGGAGTGGACACATTTGCTTTGAATGAGTCCCAACTAAAGCAGTCTAACTCCTACCTTGTAACCTATCCAATGTAATTCGTTTCTAAGAAACTATTGAAATCTATTTACAGTTATATTGAAATGGTGGGGGAAGAAAAAAATAAAAACACTGGGATGCATGGATATGGTTTTAATGTATCCTTTTATATTCTATTGTGTCAGGGACGCTACCTATCAGCATCTCTGATATATATAGGTATATATTTTGATAATTTTGACAATTTCTTGCCTATACAATTTTCAAACCATGGTTTTAAAGTTTGAAAATTGCATAGGCAAGAGACTGTTTGTTACCAAGCACCATTGATTTCATGTCTTTGCTATCCTAACTTATATATATATATATATATATATATACACACACACACACACACACACTCACAATATAACATATACATATGTACGCCCCTAACAATCTTTTATAAAAAGTTAATTTTGTTTTCAAACAAAGATACCAGAATATTATTAATTACTGTGGAACATTAGACAATCAAAATGAATATTATTAGACATTATTTATTACCAAACTCTACAGCAGTGAAACTCTGCAACATACAAAAATAAGTACGCTCCATTTATATAGTTAGGCAATTTTATTTTTTGGTTACAGTTCCAATATTGAAGAGTTTGGTAATAAATAATTCATAATTATCTTTTTAGTATTAAGTCTTTTGCTGTACCAAATTTTCTTGGTAATTTTTACCTGTATGATTGGATATTTCTAAAAAGGGACTCCGATTACAATGTTAATGAAGGGGAAATTGGGATAAAAAAAAACTTAGAGTGATATAGACCCGCTTCTAAACTTAAACAATAGGTTCCAAATCTGACTCCTAGATGTCCCTCAATCTTTTTTTATTTCTCATGTACCTAATTTAACTTTTTGCCTACTTTAAACTGCTCGGTGACTCTTCCAGGACTGCGATTCTACCATAAACAAAAGTAGAAGAACTGATAATTCATTATAATTGAGCAGAAAGACTCATATTACAATAATAATAGGACTTTATTTAAATACAATGAGTTCTGAGGTTGAGATTATTCTATTCAAATAAAATCCTATTATTATTGTAATCTGAGTCCTTCTGTAAATTATATGAACTAACCATCAGTTTTTATGGTAGGATCACAGTGCTGGGAGAGCCACTGTGAGTGGCTTAAAGTTGACAAAGAGTTAATCTCAACAATTCATGAATTTGTGGGGTTCCTGTTGTATCAGCAGGCCATGATGATGTTGATGCTTCTTTTTTAGGAAGGAGTGAAGGATTCTAATTAGCATTTCATAGTTAAACACTATCCATGATTATATTAATGCTTCTGTTTAGGAAGGAGTGAAGGATTCTAATTAGCATTTCATAGTTAAACACTATCCATGATTATATTAATGCTTCTGTTTAGGAAGGAGTGAAGGATTCTAATTAGCATTTCATAGTTAAACACTATCCATGATTATATTAATGCTTCTGTTTAGGAAGGAGTGAAGGATTCTAATTAGCATTTCATAGTTAAACACTATCCATGATTATATTAATGCTTCTGTTTAGGAAGGAGTGAAGGATTCTAATTAGCATTAGATTAGATTAGTTATACTGAAAATGTAGATGATTTTTAAAAAATGATGTACAGTGTGATTGAAAAATCTGCCAAAATTATTTTTTCACTTGCAAAATGGTCTTGCTTTATTCTCTAACCACATTTTTAAGGAATGAAGTATTCTAATTAGCATTAAATTGTTATCTACATTTTACTGAAAATTCAGACGATTTTAAAAAATGATATTCAGTGTAATTACAAATCCTAAAAAAATTATCTTTCAGAAATGGACTGGAAACTGCTTTATTCTGTAACTACATTTTAAGGGCTCTGATAAAAAGAAAATTGCTATGATGTGGCATTTTTGCTGAGTCAGGGATATATCTATGGATACATACATGAAAAAGGTCCATTTAGACAGTAATTCTCTTAAGCATATTTTGTTAAATATTACAAATTTGTTTAGCAAGTTTCTAATTTTTTTATCATATTATATGATCAAAATTGTCAAAAAAGAAGATATAAAACTAATGGTCATGAAATAATTGTAAGAAGGTAGATATTAATTCCTTTTAGTTTTTATATTGCTCTGCTAGTCAGCATTTAAGCACTTTTTAAATTATCTATTTACTATATATATATATATATATATATATATATATATATATATATAATGCATGTTTTGTTGAAGAAAAAAAAGATGGCCAGACGATTAGAAAGAATTGTCCGTTGAGTTCAACAGAACATGCATAAAAGAAAAAATGCTGCCAAAATATACTTATATGTATATATATATATATATATATTAAATGGGAATTTTTGTGACCCTGAGTTTCATGCTTTTTATACATTCATTAGACAGATGTTGAGCACTCCACTAATGCCACAAAAACTCTTGGTCCAGTACAAACTCACCAAGTTAGTTAGTGATGACCAGATACTATTACTATATATATAATTACTATCATTTCTGCACAAGAAGGATGTGACACAAAGTCAGTTTTTTAGTGGAGGTTTGAATTCAGTGTTTTCCTTCTTCTAGACTGGTTGCTATACCAAGGTTAAAGAGCCCAGTCTGTGCTACTGTTTACCCATAGCTGGAGGGAGAATTTATTGATAGATAGATAGATAGATAGATATATAAGGCAGCCTTTTTCTTTTTTAAATATTTGCCAGCCCTCTAACAGATAGCAAGTGATTCCAGCTGATCATCATTAGTGGCCTTGATTCTCACTAGGTGCCTCTTAATATATATATATATATATATATATATATATATAAACTAAGTAAAGTCGACGGGGTGGCCTAATGTCAGTATCAGCTAAACAACGAGGAAATCTATACCTCTTTCACTAGTGCTATGCCAAGGAGATTGTTTTTGTATCTGAGGTGCTGTGATACCCCTACCATCAGCTCCTCACTTTACTGCAAACATCCCTGTGCTACTCATGCGGTGAGTTGGTAAGGGCCGGTATCGAACCAGGAAATCCCAGGCAAGTGCTCTACTGACTGAGCTAAACCGGCTCTCTCCCTCTCTCTCTCTCTCTCTCTCTCTCTCTCTCTCTATATATATATATATATATATATATATATATATATATATATATATATTATATATATTGCAATGTATATGGTTGGCACTATCACACTTGAAGAAGCAATACTAAGCCAATGAAACCACAATAAATTTGACCATATTTTTATAATTTTCAAAAAATCTTTCACTACCCACTTAAACAATTAAGTTTGGATAGCAAGAAACCAATGGTAGCAGACTGTTTTCCATACAACTAAAAATATATATTTATTATTTATATGTATGTATGTATGTATGTATATTATATATATATATATATATATATATATATATATATATATTAATATATAAGGCAGTGGATTTTAAAAATCACAAGGTTCTATTTAGTGATTTTTTTCTTGTCTTACAAGATTTCTTAAGTCTGGTTCAATTTTACATTTTCCAAAATTTCCTCACCAAATAATTTCCAACATCACTTGTAATTTTCAAGGGTTTGATCAGGATGTTTTTTGTTTTTTTTAAATCAACTGAAACTTTTGTTTTGAATATCTGGAAAGCTTTCTATATAGAATGAAGAAAAGTTTCTATAGTGTTTTGTTACATTTAAAATTTGTATATAAATTAACAGAATTCAACAAATCTTATAAGAACAGTAAAAACAAAATTAAAAAAACACAGCAAAAAATAACCTTGTCCCTAGTTTTAATCAAACATGCACAGCACACACACACACACTTATATATATATATATATATATATATATATATATATATATATATATATATAATATAATATGTTAATATAATTTGCTATATTTATAAGTGAATAGTGCTCAATATCATTTATAGAGCATGTAAATCTAAATTAAAGTAGTGAGGACATGCTTTGAAAATTGTATCGGCTAGAAACTGACTGTTACCAAGTGGTGTTGATTTCATGTCTTCGCTACTCCAACATATATATGTATGTATATATGTGTGTGTGTGTGTACATGCATACACACACACACACACACACACACACACATATATATATATATATATATATATATATATATATATTGCACTGTCATAAGCTGGGCTGTAAAAAGAGATATGATAAAACCATTTATATATAACAGCTCTATAACATATTGAATACTCTATAAATACCTAAGAAGATTTAAAAAAAATATATTCATACATACACATGAGTGTGTGTAATGATAATTTCAATAATTCATATATATATATATATATATATATAATATATATATATATATTGAAATTATATATGTGTGTGCGTGTGTGTGTGTATGTAATTATATTTTCAATAATATATAGATATAAATTCCCATTCAGATATATTTAACTGACCAATAACAGACTGCGACCATTAGAACTGCTTCTTTGGATAAACATAAGATTGAAAGTAAATATTTAAAAACATTTTGTTCAATCCACTCTGCTTACACAAAATTTTCATCAATGCACTTCTCTTGGAATACATACAAAAAGAGACAAGCACTTTAAAGAAAGAAAAATGAAAACCACAATAAAATAAAAAAATATTTCAACTCATATGGCTTCCTTTATACATCTCATATTCTATTTAATTTTGTGTACATATAAAGAGAGCACTTCATGGGTTATTTTATCCAAGAAGAAAGAAAGAAAAAAAGGTTTCAAAATACAGCAGCAAGAAAAAGCTAAAGAAATAAAGATATTTAAACTCTCCAATTTTTATTGCCTGTTAAATCCAATTAATCTATACTTAGTTCAAAGAAAAGAGTGTTACTTAAAAATATCTTAGCAATAATTAAAAACTGAATAAGAATATTAAAAAATGAATGAAGTAGTCTGTAATATGAGATTCAATGATATATCCAAGTATAATAAAAGAATAAAAGTATAATAAAAAAACAAACTATTCAGTTCAAGAAACTGCTATTATAATATTGATAATTACCTTAAAAGAAAAGAAAAATGCTTTTTAAACTCATGAAAATTCATACCCAATTTTATATTCAATCAGCAACAATCATTCTCTGGTAGATTATAGACAAGACACTATCTCTTTGAATTATTTTTGAAAGTAAAAAAAACCAAAACCAAAAAAGAATGAAAGAAAAAGCTTGATAGAGAACAAAATCAAACAAACAGAATTTTTAATAACTCCTTGTTTTATTCTCTTTCTAGTCAGTGTCTCATGAATGCCTGGAGGCCTATACTAATGTATAAACTCCTTTGTATTAAAATACAATTAATCTGTATCAAATTTTAAGAAACATACTTTTATCCTATCTTAGCAATAATTAAAACCAGAATAAGAATATTAAAAAATTAATACAATACACAGTAATATGAGATTCAATAATATATCCAAGTAATATTTAATTCAAGAGGCTAATATTAGAATATAGATTACAATCTTCTTAAATTTGTATATTAAGAAAAAAAGAATGCTTTTAAACTCATGAAAATTTATACCTACATTTACATTCTGAATCAATCAGGTTATGGAAGATTATGGACAATACACCATTTTTAGATTGTTTTTTTTTTTAAGTCAAGAACAAAAAGATATAATTGATAAAAAGCCTGAAGCTGGAAATAATAGAATAAAATGAAATCATGAACAACTTGTTTTTTTTCTGTTTTGAGTCAGCATCTCATAAAAAGTACTAAATTCTTTTTAGTCTTAGATACATATAAAAAAAATGTATTTTCTGAAAAGAAAAAGAGAATAAAGATAAAATGAATTCTTCAAAATTAATATTTCCCTTTTTGCTTGAAATTCTATCAGGCCCCAAATGTCTATGCCATATTGCAAACTCACTTCTCCTTTCTTGAAAAAAAAGTATTTAAAAGAACTACCTGTTTCAAAAGTTGGAGATTCAAAAAGTTTTTTTTTTTAATTATTGTAAAAACTTATTTTTTCAATTTGAAATTTAAAACAATGGTCAAGTTTTCATTAGTATTCATTTAAACAAAAAAATAATTTTTTACAAACATACTTGAAAATTTAAAAAAGATTCTTTGAATTTTAAATCAAGAAATAATAGTCAAACCTCATATGATTCTATCCCAGGAGTCTGTGGGTTAAACTATACTAAACTATAGGCATTGCTTTTTTTCATTTAGATAATGACAAATCCCGCAAAAAACATGGTTGGAGGAAGATATTCTAAAACTAATTGAAGTTCGTCCTGTGTCTCATTCATTAAAACAAAAACCCTGCATTAAGTTTTTGATAACATGCCTTTTCTTAGATGTCTATTCAATAAGCAAAGAAGAAGAAGAAGAAGAGAGGAAGAAGAGAGGAAAAAGAAGACAATTAGAAGAATTACAATTTAAAGGCTAACTAGAAAAATATATTTAGTAATATACTAATAAAAATTTTAAATGGTATTCAACAGGATGATAAGAAACAATAAAAATTAATGCTATGAATATGTATAATAAGAGGGAAAAGGAAAAGAAAAGGGAAAATGAAAGAAAAGGGAAAATGAAGAGAAAAGGGAAAATGAAGAGAAAAGGGAAAATGAAGAGAAGAGAAAAGGGAAAAATCCTTTGAAACTCATGTGATACAATCCTGGGTTTCTCATGTACCTGAATCAAGAAATTTACAATATGAATAATTGCTAATACAAATTTCTTTGGATTTGTCCAATAATACAAGACATTAAAAACTAAACATTGTGTATTGTTTTATAATGGTAAAAATAATGATAATAATAATAATAAAGTAAGAAAAATATTTTAAAATTCATATGATTGCACCCTGGACCCTTATAACAAGGATTCTTTAAGAATACAACTTAAAAAAGTCTTTATACAAGAGAATGTGAAGACATCCTTTTGGAACCCATATGATTCCTTTCTTTGGGTACTTAAGCCAGGAGGCTTGCATTAAGTTTTAAGAAATTACTTTCTTTGAGGAGTTTTGTATTTAAAACAAAATGAAACTCAAAGAAAAAAAAAATAATTAAAAATAAAGTAAAAATAAAATAAAAATTTAAGGAAAAAACAAAATAATTTAAACCAGAATTATCTTTGTAGAAATTATTATTTTTTAATTCGAATTTAAAAAAAAAAAGAAAAGAAAATCAAGAATTATTTTCAACATGTGACATCCCAACAACAATTACCTAAAACCAACAAGTTGTCAAGAAATAATTCTACTTATTAGAGAAACTTTAATTAGAGATTTATTAAAAGAATCGGCAAAGTCCAAACCATCCAACTGTCATACGCGTATATCTAATGCCAAAAATTACCATGTGGATTTTAGAAAACTTCACGCACATTAAAAGTACACACATAGATACAGGGGTATAAGATTGATCGCGATACACGTGAGTAAGCATACTTGTACATATGAGTAGGTATTTCATAGTACTTATGTTTGTTAAACAAACCGCCAACAACAACAACAAACAAAAAAAAAAACACATCCCAGGTGTCAAAGAAAAAAAAAACTCACCTGTGCTTTTAAATCCGTAGGAGTCTTTACAAACAGATTCTAGCATAGCATATTGCTGTGCCTGCTGCCTTTGTGTATAACAATAGCAATACTTATGTGCGGTGAATGTGCACATGTGACTTCAGCGTGTGGACTCATGATTGTGAGAGAAAGAGAAGGAAAGAAAACCACGCGCACGCGTGTGCGTATATGTGTGTGTGCATGTGGAGAAAGAAAGGAAGGAAAAGGGATGTGTGGTAAGAAGGGGGAGGGAAAGGCAGAGAGGACTGCAGTCCTATGAAGTGTGTAGTCTTGGCAATGGCAGCTTCAGCCATTCAATAAGCTGGTATATTTCACACTGAAGAGAGAGAGAGACAAGCAGCACACTGCCACTATCATCAGGGATGATCTCATTTGTCTAATCCAAAGTTACTGATGCCCGTACACACGGATGCGCACACACAGACGCGTGCACACAAACGCACTAACACTCGTATGAACACATACATATCTACACATATTTTCCTACTACTACTTTTTCTTTCTGTTTCTCTGTTCATTCACAACATGCCATGTTTTACTATTCTGTTCATCTTTATAACAGTTATTTCCATCTGTCTCTTCTTATACTTAGCTAGCTATGAAGCTATCATTCTATCTATCTATCTATCTAAATCTATGCTTATCTATCTATCTATCTAAATCTATGCTTATCTATCTATCAATCTATTTAAGTTTATATCTATGTTTTAAAGTTTATTCCAATCTAAGTTTATTCCTATCTATCTATCTATCTTTATATCAATCCATCTTTCTAAGTTTATTTCAATCTAAGTTTATTCTTATCTAGCTATTAAAATGTATGCCCATCAATCTATCTATCTATCTATCTAGGTTTATTCCTATCTATCTATTTATCTATCTATCACAGTCAGTTCATATCTATATCTATATAATATATATGAAGGTATGCTTAATGTAACAACTCTCATTGTAGAAAATGGAATCAGTGGTCCAAGTTCAAATCCTTGACTAAGCTGTTTGTGTTTCACTGCTCTTGAGAAAGGCATGAATCCATCTATTCTGGTTCCAACAATGGGTGAATAGTAGGTCAGACTGGGTTCTTTAGCCTTGTACAGGAAAATTTAGAATTTAAACCAATTGTAGTCTACTTTAAAAAATTGACTTATGGCACATTCTGCTCATGAAGGAAAAGTTTGGTAAACACACACACACACACACACACACACACACACACACACACACACATATATATATATATATATATATATATATATATATGAAATTTTTGTATATATCTTTCTTTGTTTATCTATCATTCTTATAATTCATTGTTTATATATACAAAGTGTGTCAAAAAGTATTGAGATTTCTTGTACTTTTTGACACACGTTGTATTCTGAAAAAAAAAAATTCCATTCATTAATTTTTTTCAGAATACAAGGTGTGTCAAAAAAGTTTAAAGCTGTATTTACCAAGACAAAAATGAAGAATAAATGGAACTTTTTTTTTTTTTCAGAATACAAGGTGTGTCAAAAAGTACAAAAAAATCTTGATACTTTTTTGACACACTTTGTGTATGTATATATACATACATATAATATGAGTGCTATATTGGTTTGAAGATCTCATAGGCAATAAACTGTTAGTAACCAGATGCTGTTGACTTCGTGTCCATGCTACTTTAACATATATGTGTGAGTGTAATTTTGTTTTTATATAACTTTCTTGTTTATCTATCATTCTTATAATTCATTGTATATATATATATATATATATATATATATATATACACACAAGGTGTGTCAAAAAGTATTGAGATTTTTTGTACTTTTTGACACACCTTGTATTCTGAAAAATGTAATGTTCCATTCATTCTTCATTTCTATCTTGGTAAATACAGCTTTAAACTTGGTACTTTTTTGACACACCTTGTATTCTGAACAAAATTAATGAATGGAATCTCTTTTTTTTTTCAGATTACAAGGTGTGTCAAAAAGTACAAAATATCTTGATACTTTTTGACACACCTTGTATGTATATATATATATATATATAAATATATAGATATATATATCATACTGTTTGTATATATCTCTTTTCATTCCTATATGTTTTCCCTATTATCTATCTACTTTTTTAAAATTATTCTAAGCAGCAAATATTTGTTTTTAAACATAATCTTTTTCCTTGCCAATTTTTAAACATAATTTCCTTTATTGTCAATTTTTTAACATAATCTCCTTCCTTGCCTTTTATTATGTTTCTTTATTAACAATATAGATTTAATATTAGACAGTGAAGATTTTAAATCAAAATTCAGCTAATAACTGTATAAGGTCACAAAATTATTGATTCACATTAGAATTCCATTCTCCATTTATATATCTGTTCATATTCATCTATTTCTTACCTTTTTATTAGCTATATTCATATAGGATTTTACACTCATATGAAAACATTAATGCATGTCTATAGTGACATGAAAAGGAGTACATGCACTCATAATTACATATAATGTTTTTCGTCCCAGTACAGAATTGTCCACCTACGAAAATTCCTGCTAATTTGCCTTTGTATAAAAAATAATTATATAGAAATGTAATACTTATATTCTTAATCCAGATAAGAATAAGTTTCAGTCATTTGCTTCATTTTTTTAAAAAATTTTACTGAACAGGTAAGTCTCAAAATTACAAATTGGCCAACTTCATCTTCATCATGGATGGGTTTGGGAAAGACTCAAAAAATATATCCGATGGTCAAATTGTAGCTAGTTGAAGACATAATTTTGTGATGTAATAGTTCATTAATGAAACCTAATTACTGCATTTCTCTCTTATCTTGATGGGGAATGTAATTATAAGATTTCTATTTAATATTTTTGTACATTACCGCAGAAGTAATGAAAATTTTCACTGGTAGGTTATTTTGGAAAACACTGATTCATCATATTGGAAAATGTATAGAAGGAATAGGACAGTGCTCACTATAAGATTCTGTTAGTGACTGTCCTGTTACTTCTGCCTTGGATTATATCTATATACAGCATCACGTTTTTTTAATAAAAATTTTCATAAAAATCAAACATACCAGAACTTCATTATTTCTAGCAGAACATTATACAAGAAAACGGATATTATTAGGTATTATTTACCAGACAGTACAGTATTAAAAAATGGATATTATTAGGTATTATTTACTAGACTGTACAGTATTAAATCCCTGTAATAAAAAAATTAATATGTAGCATTCTAAAAATAAGTACATGCTTTATATATATCTATACAATTCTATTTTTTTAAATTTCTATATAATTTTTTTGTACAGAATTAATGAAAATGTTCACTGGGAGGTTATTCTGGACAAACCCTGATTCATCATATTTGAAAATGTATAGAAGTAATAGGGCAGTGATCACTATAAGATTCTGTTAGTGACTGCCTAGTTACTTCTGCCTCACCTTACATGTATATTCAGCATTAACACAAAATTAACAAATTTTTGGGGGTGGGCTATTCTGGACAAGTACTTTTTCAATTACACATTCAAAAAACGCTTGATAGAAACTACTCAAGGATGCTGCATGCTGTTTTGAACAAATCCTGGAAGCAGCAACCCACAAAATAGCAGCTACATGGCCACTTACCTCCTATCACACAAACCATCCAATCACCTAAATTAAGCAATGATCAGCCTAGTATCATTTAGATTATTTGGACTATTGTCCTCATCTTTATTGTTATCTGTACAACGTTTCGGCTAATGTGCCCTCTGGCCTTCTTCAGGTATTTCTTGTCGGACTTGGGAGCCTTTTCAGATTCAGGAACCTTCTTGTCAAATCAAGATAACAATAGATAACAGTATTTACAGATAACAATAAAGATGAGGACAATAGTCCGAATAATCCAAATAATACTAATTATCAAGCCTCACCTCAAAAATTCAGAGAAATAATGATCAGCCTGTTCAGTTCTTAAATAGGTGACCTTGTAAGACCAACAGGTACTGTAAGCAACCCCAGGTCTGTGTAGAAAAATGACCTTGGCATAAAATAACCCAGAATGTGTTGTCATGCCAGAAAACTAACAAGCAGCCAACCATCCAAGTAAGATTAACAAGACATGTTGAATACTGCTGGAGAAGCAAACTCATTAGTGATGTTCTCCTTGGGACTCCTACACATGGACACACCAGTGTTGACCGTCCAGCAGAAACTTACAGTTAAAAGCTCTGTATGGACACTGGATGCCGTGTTGAGGACTTGCAATGAACAATGACTGATAGAGATTCAAGAAAATCTGTGCTGTCAGCATAACTTGATGATGATGATGATGATGATTTCCATTAGAAATAATAGAATCCTGATATTGCTTTAGAATAGTGGTTCCCAACTTTTGTTTTTCCTATGGCTCCCTTTGATTCCTATTTTACTCTGGAGGTGTGTGGTGTAATGGTTATAGTCATAGGAAATGGACTCGTTGACCCAAGTTCAAATCCTGGACAAAGCTACAGTTCACATAGTGCTAATACCCTTGGGAAATGTATAAATCCAACTACTCTCCCTCCAGCTATGGGTAAATAGTAGGGCAGACTGGGCTCTTTAACCTTGGTTAGGCAGCCAGTCAAGGAGAAGGAAAACTGTATTCAATCCTGTCTGGTGTGGTCAATACTAGAATAGGCTCAGTCTTAATTAGTGATCTATTAAAAAAAACTCCCCATAGCCATTCCATGTTTAAAAATTGTATTGTATTTTTGTAATTAAATGTTTGGTTAAATCAAATTTAACGCACCTAAATTCCACTATTGTATGTCCCTCTGCCGAAAGAAAAAGAAATATACCAAAATCAGGGAATTAACCGAATCTAATGAAATTTTCAGTGTTGATATATTAATGAATAAAAGATATAATGCACTAGTTATTTTATTTAAAATCTTTTACATTTTTTCAGGTCAGTTAACTTGAAACCACATATCTTTGAGGCGTAACACAGATTCTCATATTTTATTCCTTAATATATCAACACTGAAAATCTCATTAAATTCAGTTAATTCCCTGTTTTTTTTTCTTTCGGCGGGGTGACATACGATGGTGGAATTTATGTTCGTTAAGTTCGATTTAACCAAATATTTTTTGTTTGCCTGGACCAAAAAAAATGTTACATGGTCTTGGGGTCCATATGGACCCCGGTTGAAAACATCTGATTTAGAAGGAAATCTACTTTTTATACAAAAAAAAAGAAGATAATTGTTTGGGGTGCATTTATCTATGGGCAACAGTGTATATCTATGGTGGCATGACTTTACTTTCTTTCTATCACTCACAATTTAGGCATTTTTCTCCATCCTTATATTCCCTGGACACACATACATGCACATCTGCAGACAGGCAAGGAAGCATGCATACAGGTGCATGCACATATATATGCACTAATGTAGACATGTAATCAAACATGCATACGTGCATCTCCCCACACACTTGTACATACACACATATGCACCCATGCATGCAAGTAATCATGAATGCATGCAGACACCTCCTCCACACACACATATGCACATTTATACATAAAGACACATATACAAAAACATATATGCACACATACACAGACAAATAGACATGCTAGCAAGCATGCATACAGGCACATGTATACATATGTATGCACAAACACAGACATGTAATTATGCATGCATACAGGCACCTGTCCCACATACACATGCACAAACACTTACAGGCAGACAAGCATGCATACATATGCATACACACATGTATGCATACACTTGCATGTAGACATGTAATAATGCATGTATGCACATACACACATATGTGCATGTACATGCAGAAATACAGATAGGCAAGTGAGCATGCATACAGGCATATGCATACACACAAATACACATAGACATGTAATCCTCATGCTTGCATACAGGAACCTACCCCTACACACATGCACTGTCATGTACATATGCACATATACACTCACAAATGCAGACAGGCAAGCACGAATGTATTATGTGCATGTCCCACTCACACATATACATGCATATTTATACACACATATAAACATATAGGCAAATATGCACACACAAACTATGCACATAGACAAATACATGCACATGCACACATAGGCAAATGTACACACACAAATTATACACATAATTAATCATACAACTGCTATCTTTACTTTTTGACCATCTGTTCATCCAAACAATCCCACCCTCTATTTTTTCTTTCTATTTATCAGGCTTTTTAATAATAGACTGACGCTATACAATCTTCCAAATGTAAACACTTAGAATGTTCTTCTACTTGTTAAACTGATAATATCTGATAAATGAACAACTGATACTATACAATTCACAATCGTTTTACAACTTGGGAAGTGGAATACTTAAAAATCTGTGATGCCCACATGGGTACAAAATACTTGCCCATATCTTCTGGCCGATCTCTGATCAGCTGTCTATTTCTGGTCATATGTTTTGTTTTGTTTAACTTTTTTGGCCTTTCTATTTATCTATTTGCATAAAAAATAATTCAGAAGGGAATTACTTCCATATCTATCTATCAATTTGTCCATTATTCACGATACAAACCAACACTTATATTCCTTCTCTTTTTTTTCTCTGATCTTTTTCATCTCCATCAGGACATGCACACATATGCATAAATTCACATACACATGCATACACACACATAAATACATCCACACCCACGGAGAATATCCTTATCATATCCCATAAATATTTTTTTTCTTTTTTAAGGTCGCCAGAGTACCCTACCAATTAATTATTCTTTATAGCATCTCTCAGGGCATGAGGAGGATTACTAAGCAGTGCCCATCTCCTCTCCATGTAACATGTGACTGGTTGTATTTGGTTACATGGTATGAATATAGAAATAATTGTTGTATACATATCTCATTTTCCGTGCTACTTGCTCAAGCTGGAATCTGGCAGTTGGATCTGATGTTGAGTGGGCTGGCAATTCTTTGATGTTTTGCATTTGGAACCAACTTGGGAGGCTGGAGAACATCTTGCCTTGTGCTATTTATAGGTTTTAGTAATAACACAACACAACTTATTTTTTTCTCATGAGCTTTTTATTTTCCCCTAAGTCAAACTGCCGAGTGAGAGACACATCTCACTCCATCAATGCATCCTTCCAAACTGACTCCACTCTCTCACCCTCTTCTGCAATTCACCATGTGACACCCTTCAATCAATAAGAAAATGCTATGTCATGTTGTGCTAACACATCCTAAAAACTTTCCATGCTAATTTACATGTAACTGTACATTACTGGCTCTTTCCATTCTGTCTCTCTCTCTCTCCCTATTATGTTACACATTTTGTTTCTAACCCTAACCATGACCCTACACAATCTTCCAAATTTGACTGACCCTACATAATCTTCCAAATGTGAATAGTATATTCTTCTACTTTTTAAACTTCATGGCATTGCTCTGGGCAATGAGAAGATTGCTAGGAGGTTCCCATCTCCTATCCAAGTAACATGGGACAAGTTGTATTTGGTTACATGGTATGGGTAGTAAGGAATGATCCCTGACCTGGCTTATACAGCTAGTTTTAAATTCAGAATTTTTCTTTTTCTAGACAGGTTGCCTCATCAAGACTAAAGAGCCCAGTCTGCCCTATTTAAACCATAAAGTGTGAGAAAGGGGTGTGGGATAGTGGCTAAAGTGCTGGACTGTGGCATTGTAATAAGTGTGTTTGAACTCCAGTCATGCTATTACATTCACTTGTGGACTAATACCATTGGGAAAGGTATGAATCCTGTCATCAACCCCAGGTATGGGTTAAATAGTACCACTTCTGTTCATCTACAATGGCAGTTTTGGCATTAAATAACCCGTGAGGTTTGATATGCCATTAAACAAAGATACTAAACTATTTACACCATAGCTGAGCAAGAAAATATGGACGCATGCCTTACCTAAGGATATTAGCATGTAATGAAATGCTAACAGCCTCATCCAGGATTTGAACTTGGGGATCCACTTCCTATGATAATAAAAACTATGGACTCCTACATATGGACATGTTGACTGACCAGCAAAAACTATACCAGCTCTGTGCAGACACTGGATGCCATCTAGAAGACATACCAAGTGTGATGGCCAATAGGGACAGATGCACTGAGTTGGCGAGAGCACACATCGAAGCTAGAATCTTGTGGTTCCTTGGCAGATGCTCTACCAACTGAGCTAATCCAGCCCTAATAATCTCAAATATACTCACTTATATTGGCTCAGAAAAACCTATGTATTTTTATTCAACTGCATGCAGTGAGAAACAATATTGCCCCCCCCCCCAATAAAAACTATAAGACAGTATCACTTATTTATCTGTTGTTCTTCAGTTAAGCACTTTCGTTCGTTCTTTCTTTCTTTCTTTCTTTCTTTCATTCCTTGTCTACCTGTCATTATTTAGTTAATCACTCTCCTTCTTTCTTTTTCTCTTTCTTTCTTTCTTTTTTTACATGAAACTCCAGGGATAATCTGGAAAAAATCTCAGAGTAAAAAATAAAAACTTTTAACTAATGTTTACTAGGCATAGAATATGTGATCAGAAAATACTATAATTATTCATATATAATACACACTTTTTTTC
The DNA here is from genome assembly GCA_023376005.1 of Doryteuthis pealeii. Taxonomy (NCBI): domain Eukaryota; kingdom Metazoa; phylum Mollusca; class Cephalopoda; order Myopsida; family Loliginidae; genus Doryteuthis; species Doryteuthis pealeii. Next base: position 50,846,562 of record CM042151.1, on the reverse strand, counting down.
CAGATTTTTAAGCCTAAAAGGTAAGGATGCATATTATACACAAGAACTACATATTACCTATTTTTTTTTCACCGACATTTGAGATAGCATGACCAAATGTAAGTTATATCTATGGTCCAAACTAACTTATGTATAACAAACACATCTGTTTTATTTGTCTGAATTTTTTTTAGATGAGTTTTGATAATTTGTATTATTTAGATTTTTCAGATTGTTGACCTCATCATTATTGTTAAATACGCAATGTTTCAGCTGATGTGCCCCCCAGCCTTCTTCAGGTGTTTCTTGTCAAACTCAGGAACCTTCATGTAAGATTAAATAACAGGTTAAGTTTGAAATTCTTTGAAAGCTTCCAATTCTGACATGAAGGTTCCCAAGTTTGACAAGAAGTTTCTCAAGTTCAATAAAAAAGACCTGAAGAAGGCCAAAGGGCAGAAACATTGAGTATATAATAAAGATGATGAAAAATGTAAGTAGTACTTTCGTTTTATACTGCAAATAAATAGCCACAAGAATGCATGTTTGTTTATAATTTGTTTCTTTTATTGTGAACTTATTTTTGCTGAAAGTTTGTTACATTTTTAGGTGAACATGTCCTTAGATTTGCTCTAAATTGAGTGTTTTGAAACATTATATAAACTAGTATTACTTAGATTATTCAGACTATTATCCTCATTTTTATTGTTATCTGTACAATGTTTTGGCTGATGTGCCCTCTGGGCTCCTTCAGCCATCATGAAATTCTGATTGCGTCAAGAAGGTTCCCGAGTCCGACAAGAAATACCTGAAGAAGGCCTGAAGGTACATCAGCCGAAACATTGTACAAATAACAATAAAAATGAGGACAATAGTCTCAAAAATTCAGAGAAATATTATATAAACTCTATAAATTCTTATATTTATTTTATTATATTATATAACAGCTTTATTTTACATTGAGCACTCTTCCAATAATACTGCGTTTGGCACACTGTTCCAGTAAAAGCTGAAACAGTGACAACCCCACATTATAGTATATATATATATATATATATATATATATATATATATATATTATACACAAATAATATTTTTCCAGGATTTTATAACTAAAATTTAGTGGGATGTACTTTATACAAATGTATGTCATACACAAAACTAATTATGGTATCAAGACTGAAGGTCTAATTTTTTGAAACTTTGAAACTAGACTTTATATGAAGAGAAACTTACATGATAAAGTGATGACAAAGTCT
>CM042151.1:50835327-50840327 GCA_023376005.1 Doryteuthis pealeii | reverse complement strand
ATGATTAATAGAGTATATAAGCTCTCAGTAAGTGTACCAATTATTCTAAGTAAAATAAAGTTTTCCAAATCTATCTGTGATTTTGTTTGTCATTACACATACAATAAATATAAAATAACAACTTTCCATTTTTCTTTTCCTGACGCAATTTAGCATTTATACATTAATACATATGAAAAGTCCACCAGAATATGACACTATTTTATTATCATCAAACTCCTGTACTTGCCAAAAAGAACAAAAACACTAAAGAGTTAACATAAAGCTTTACAAATGCTAAAACTACATACTGAGATTGTCACTATTAGGACAGTGATGCTGATAGCTTTTTGATTTAGTGTATGTGGAACGCACATTTATGGATCCCAACTAAAGCCTTGTAACCTATCCTGTGTAATTCATTTCTAAGAATATATTGAAATGTATTTACAGTTAGCTTGAAATGATGAGGGAAGAAAAAAGTAAAACACTGGGATGCATGCATATTTTTGTGCATCAGGGATGCAGGATGCATATCTATCAGCATCTCTGTTAGGGAATATTAAAACTCATAAAAATATTCTCTTACAAGTTTCACATATTGGTCCTCAGGTTGACAATAAAATGGAATTCAGAGTTTTTCCTCCTCCTAGACTGGTTGCCATACCAAGTTTAAAGATCCCAGTTTTCCCTGCTATCAACCCATATCTGGAGGGAGAATAGTTGGATTCATACCTTTCCTAAGGGCATCAACACTATGGGAAATGCAAACAGCCTCATTCACTTTGAACTCCAGTAGCCAAGTCCATTTTCAATATATATATATATATGTGTGTGTGTGTGTGTGTGTGTCGGAAGATAATAATAATAATAATGGAGACCTAAGGAGACTTGTTGTCACTCAGACTCCAGTGAAATGCTATCAGCTAACACTGGTGTGAAAAACTCACAACGAATGAAATGACAATAAATAAAATAAGCAAAAAAAAAACACAAACTAAACTAGCCCTCCATCATGACCCTGTTTGACACTTCCCATGATGCACCACAAAAAAACAAAACCAGTCTTCCCATCATGCCCCACCAACTAAACTATTCCAAGTGTTTGATCCCATTTCATGATGCACCAGGCAACAGTATATTAGGAAAAATATGAACACAAATAATTCACTTGGTTTGAAAATTGCATAGATGAGTTACCAAGTGCCTTTGACTTCATTTCTTTGCTACCCTATATATATATATATATATATATATATAATATACCAAACTTATTGGTAAATCCTCGCAGTGAGAAAAAAACCAGCAAAATAGTTTGATTGTAAAAAATACTACCAAACATCAACCGGGGAGAAAAAATTTTTGGAAAAAGAAAAGACCAAGATAATTGTACTAACCAAAAATAATCTATTAGTACAATATTTTGGCCAAAAGAAGAAATAACAAAAAAAAAAAAAAACATTTATATGCATATATATATATATATAAGATATATATATTCATACAAGACCACCAGGAAACTAAAGCTAATAAGTAAAAAGTACTCAATACCTAAGTAGAGCAAATAATAAAGATAAATCTAATGAGTCAGATGAACCTACTAAAAGTTTCGCTTAATGCTCATCAGGGCTAAGATCTGAGTCAGATCTTAGCCCTGAAGAGCATTAAGCGAAACTTTTAGTAGGTTTGTCTGACTCATTAGATTTATCTTTATTCATTTATATATATATAATATATATATATATATATATATATATATAATTTAGTGATATTTTATTACTATATAATATAACTAAATATTATTATTGATTGTTTGTAATGCATTATTGATACTAAACATACAATTAGATTATCATGATAAATGATAATTATCATTAATCTAAGAATATAAACAGATAACAAAAATAAAAATTTCAAAGGAACCCAAAAAGTGAATATTCAGTGTCTCCTTCCATGACAATTATATTAACAATTTCATTATCATTTATAATATCTAATGTAAAAGGTTGGGATGAAAAGTACATAAGCTGAAAAGTTCATATTATGACTTCTTTGACCAATGGTGTTCAAGCACTACAGCATTTATGGAAGAAGTGTGCTGACTGCAATGTTGAAAATTTTATGATATCTGATAAAAAAGATTAGGCTGAAAAGTTTGTGTATTTTTTTTTTGACCAGTGAAGTCCAAGCACTGCAGCACAGATGGAAGAAGTGTGCTGACTGCAATGTTGAAAAATGAACCTAATTTTTGTGTTCACCTTTCATGAGAATATTTGGTCAGTTTATGAACTTTTCAGCCAGCTTTCGAATCAAAGGAAGCAAAAATATGTCATATGAATAAATGGTCATTTTTCAACAACTTTTATAAATCAGATACTTCATTAGATATCTATATTCAAGATTATTTATCATATACACACATATATAATATATATAAATATGTGTATCATAAAATATACTAATCCTATTAGTAAACCGTCGTGGTAAGAAAAAACCCGGTAAAAATATACTACCAAACATCACCTAGGAAAAAATGAAAAAACAAAAGACCATATAATTGATTAACACTATAACACTTGGTCAAAAGAAAAAATATATATGTAAAATATATATATATAAAACCGCAAATAGTAAAGTTAATCCTAATGAGTCAGATATACCTACTAAAAGTTTCACTTAGGAGCTCATCAGGGTAAGAGGCAAGACTAAAAAGATTGGAGCAACTGTACTTTTATTACAAAAACTAGTCCAATTTTTGTGGTCCAAATATGTATAATGTATATATATATATATATATATATATATATATATATATATATATATATGTTGGTTGAGCTCTCTGGTAAATTTGACTGTCATCTGCAAATTAAGCTTAAATTGCAAGGCTCTCCTATAAAAACAGATATGAGCTCTCTAGTGGCTGTAACATATATATACCTATGTATGTATTCACACCTTTTAATTATAAAGTGTCTCATAAATAAATAAGTATATATATATATATATATGTGTGTGAGTGTGTGTGTGTGTATGAGTGTTTAAGATTTCCAAAAAATGTAAATAAAAACTTGTATATAGCTGAGCGACTTATACAATCAAGTAATTATGTCTAGACTTCTAGACTGCTTTTGAAAGATCTAGAAAAAGTCTAGATAAGTCACTGCCAATTCTTGGTACTTTTTGATCAGCTGTTTCATAAATTTCACTCAGAAATTTTGGTGCGATACAGAATTCTGCAAGGAAAACATACACTATACTCTCCAGATGTAGCTCTGTATAACCTTTTTTGGTTTCTTAAAACTTAAAATTCGATTAATTAAAAAATATGATGGTACAGTTTCATACTCTATCATAAGATGGGAAACTGAGGTGCTTCAGCCAGTGGAAAACTCACTGGAATAAGTTTCTTGAATGTCAAAAGAACTTCTGTGAAGAAAATTTAGTGTTTCATTCACTATTCATTTGTTACATAATTGAAGACATAGCTAAGTATCCAAGCAAAAAAGATATGTATACCTGTATACAACCATGGGTATGCAGGTATACTATATACAAAGAAATAAGGTATAGAAGATACAAGATGAATTATGCTATACAAAAAATGTTGCATATCAAAAAAGAAAGTCTTGCACGCTAATTAAGAACAAACAACACAGAACATCCCAGATCAGATCCAAAATAACAGAAGATCCAGCTAAGACCAATCCAGAGATAAACAGATCCAGCTAAGACCAATCCAGAGATTGACAGATCCAGTCCAAGCTAAGATGGCAAGACAGAAGAAACAGAAGCTAAGTATCTAAGTAAAGAAGATAAGTTTACCTGTATACAATCATGGTATATCAGGTATACTACATACACAAGAAATAAGATCTATTTTTATTTTTAGTTAGAGGCGCATGGTGTAATGGCTATAATATAATTGATCAACTGTGCAGACACTGGATGCTTTGCAGAAGACATGATAAAGATGGATGATGTGAGAGAATCATGAGAATGTGTCAGCATAACTTGATGTTGATTAACGTATATTTGTGTGTGTGTGCAGGAATAAATACATTGGAATATATATGTATGTGTGTGTTCCTAATATTGAGGGAACTACTTTCATGAAAACATTTAATTCATTGTTTATTTCTGTTGTGGTAAATACTGCTTCAGTCTTGATCATTTTGAACACATGGGCCGAGTTAGCTCAGTCGGTAGAGCGTTCGGCTAGAAACCGCAAGGTTCCTAGTTTGATACCAGTCCTCGCCAACTCAGCGTATGAGTAGCACATGGATCTGTGCGGTATAGTAAGGAGCTGATGGTAGGTGTGGCGCTCCAGCTCAGACGCTAAAATAATCCCCTTGGTCTAGCGCAAGTGAAAAGGGGATAGACTCCCTCGCTGATTGGTTGATACCAACTTTAGGCCGCCCCAACAACTTTACTTATGTCTACAGATATGCATATACTTGTTAATATATGTGTACGTGTGTGTGTCCTTAATACTGAAGGAAATACTTTCAGGAAAATTAATATTTCATTCATTGTTCATTTCTGTCATAGTAAATACTACTTCATCCTTGGTCAATTTAAAGACACATCACATCTAGTCAGGTGTGTGTGTATGTACATATTTACAAACCCCTCCACACAAACAGGATGTGACACAAGGTCAATTTCTTAAGCAGAGTTTAACAGGATTGAATTCAGAGTTTTCCTTCTCCTAGATTGTTACCTAGTCAAGGTTAAAGAGCCCAGTCTGCCCTACTATTTACCCATAGCTGGAGGGAAAATATTTTGTATTCATACCTTTCCCAAGGGTATTAGTGCTATGTGAAATGCAAACAGCATTGTGTAGGATTTGAACTTGGGTCGACAAGTTCATTTCCAAAGACTCTAACCATTACACCATGCATCTCCATCTCCACCTCCATGTGTGTGTGTGTGTGTGTGTGTATCTATAGATGTGCATAAACTTGTTAATGTATGTGTATGTGAGTGTGTGTGTGTGTGTTCTTAATACTGAAGGAACTACT
>CM042151.1:50800327-50830327 GCA_023376005.1 Doryteuthis pealeii | reverse complement strand
ACACATGCTAAGTGAATAGAAACTAACTTTCAGAAAGTCCAGAAAGGAACCAGTCACTATATTATGATTATGTATTAGTCAGACTACACGTATACACTTCTTCATACTCAACCAAAAAAAAAATGGACTAGGTATTTACCCAAGCTATTCACCATGGGTAGGATGTGACACAAGGTCACAAGTATGGGGCATCTAGCGAGAATCAAACTCACTACTCAGTAATAATGGATCGGTGAGACTAGCCTGCTGACCATTACACCATGATGGGGTGCTCCAACAATCACAGTGTATATAGTATGTCAAACACCCTGTACTGTTAAACATTTTCTCATAGATTTGATTTTTATATATTATTAAAATAAAGAATATTAAAAAATACAATTTTTAAACAATGTAACTATAAATGGACAATGTATGTGATTCCCTAAACTCTAGTCGCCCTGTCAGCTGAGGCATTAAAATACACCAACTGCACCTCTACAGAGGGGTAAGACTCCCCCAATGAAGCCACCTGTTGGCTGTGGGTGGTGACCCATGATGCTTAAAGACAAAATCCTTGTGAATGTGTAGTCCATGACATGCAACACTCCACTTAGACCCTTACTTAAGCTAGACAGGCAGTCAGAGTGGCCCCTCCGATCAATTGGCTGGTCACCCTAGCACCTATATGATTGCCCCACCCCTATTGTCCATATGGCAAGCCACAACTCTTTTTATCATATGGGTGCTAAAGACAGTGGCTGAGGGTCTTCATATCTGATGGTGAGGTTCCAGTTCTGGAGGTCTGGGAATGTGGAGCACCCCTTCATTACCATTGCTCTCACATGCACTCTGTCCAGAGTTAGTAGTAGCTTTTAGGGTCCCATCTATGAGTTAAATAGTAAAATGTGTTTATAATTTTTTAAAAAAATTTAATTGAATATCCATTAAGAATGAATTTATTTCAAAACTTTGTTGGCATTAAATGACCCACCAAGACTGATATGCTGTAAAACAAACCAAACCTAACCTAAACTCTAGGCATAAAATAACCCCAGACAGGTTGACCATTAAAATCAATCAATCAATTCTGAAATATTACACATTATATTCATATAGGCGGATACAGCTATATCTGTAACTAGCTTAAAAGCCGCCCAATAGCTAGCTCCTGCGGAGAGCTCTTAATTGAGAGTCTAGCTCAACAATGACACTTTATGCTTTAAGTACTTATTAAATTTTATCAAACTTGTTCAATATTTTTCAAACAATAAAATTTTTGCAAAAAAATAAAAAATTGACTAAAACAATTGCAATAATTAAAACTTGAGGAGCCCAAAGTTTCAGGATTGCTGGTCCAGAATCAATGCAGAATGTTTTAATTTGTTCTTGGAGTTGGCCTGATTCCAAAATGGTATGATATATTGGGTTACGGCCTCTAGGAGTAAAGTTGAAAAAATGTGACACATTCATATTTATTATTAGAGTTGATGTTTTCTTTGAAGGTCTTGTCCAAGATTACAATATTTGAATGTCTTGCTTGGACTTCATGATCAGTTCGTATGGTCAAGACTCCAAATATCTTAACCTGATCATTCTCTACATATTCTAGTTGGTGTTGATACCACTTACTTCACAGTTTGAACCTTTATACAATAAAATATCCCAGTGTAGTGCTTTGGCTACACAATAATGTCTGCACTTGTATTATTCTGTGTCACGCTACAACAACCACTCACAATATAGCAAATTGATTCATCTTTCTCATTGAGCATTCTACACTTCAGACTCTCTGCATTCTTGATTTTATTATGGTATGTATGAATCTCTCTGATAGGATAAAACAAGAATTCTTCCAAAAGGTAACAATGTCAATGCTATTGTATGCATTTACAAATCCCCTCTACACAAGCAGGATGTGACATAAGGTCAATTTTTAAGTGGAGTTTAACAGGTTTGAATTCAGAGTTTTTCTTCTCCCAGACTGATTGCAATACCATGGTTAAAGAGCCCAGTCTGCCCTACTATTTACCCATAGTTTGTTTTTTCTTCTTTTTTTGTTGAGCTTTCTCTGAACTTCTAACATTATATATATATATGTGTGAAGAAAGGTAGACAAACACGGGATGTTATGAAACTGGCGACCTTCTGTTTCAGCATTTTGAGAATGTCCATCATTGAAGCAAGTACTATATCCAAGTCCTGAAGATGGTCTACCAGACCGAAACGTCGCAATGTCGACAATAAACATCCAGTTTCCATAACATCCGTGTTTGTCTACCTTTCTCCACATACTGCCAGATTAACTTCCTCACATTTCTCCCATTATATATATATATATATATATATATATATATATATTGTGTGTGTTAGGGTAGTATAGACATAAACTGAGCTGTCATTTTTTGTGTAACTATCAGTTCCTTGCCTATGCGATTTTCAAACCAAGTTAGATATAATATACTCTATCAATGATATTGAGCACTCTTTATTTATAAATATACCAAACTAGATTATTTATCTCTCTCTCTCTCTCTCTCTCTCTCTCTATATATATATATATATATATATATATATATATATATATATATATATATATAGTATTTTATTATAATAGATAATTTAGAATACTTATACATTCATTTAGCATTTACAGATGATATAACTTTCCTCTTCTGGAGGTCCCCAGCTGTTGGATGCCTCCAACTGGCAAAATCCCCGGATCTTTAATAAATCAACCTTTCACAGTTGAATCTAACAGAGACATGTTGAATATACTAGCTCATCTGAGAATTGGCAACATGCAACTCATTGTCTAATAGTTTTATAATAATCCTATTTTATAGTTGAAATATTCTCTCTCTCTCTCTATATATATATATATATATGTGTGTGTGTGTGTGTGTGTGTGTGTGTGTGTATACTGAAAAAGTTTGTTCTACAAGGTGTGTCAAAAAAAGATTTTTTGTACTTTTTGACACACTTTGTATTCTGAAAAAAAAAAGTCCCATTCATTCTTCATTTCTATCTTGGTAAATACAGCTTTAAACATTTTTGACACACCTTGTATTCTGAAAAAAATTAATGAATAGAATGTTATTTTTTTTCAGAATACAAGGTGTGTCAAAAAGTAAAAAATTATCAATACTTTTTTGACTCATCGTGTATACATGTTGATAATAATTTAATTGATTAATACTGTCTCGTAATATAAATTTTATACACTAAAAATAATACCAATTATGGGACAGAGGTAACAGTTTTAAAGAACTAAATCTTACCTTGCTTTTTTATATATATATATATATATATATAATATATGTAAATCAAATAGCCTATGAATTAAATTCACGTAAATGAAAGACAATGTTGAAAAAATCAAATTCACTTACTATTAAAATATATATATATATATATATACTACACTTGGGAAAGGTATGAATCCAACTATTCTCCCTCCAGCTATTGGTAAATATTAGGGCAGAACGGTCTCTAACCCTGGTTAGGCAACCAGTCTAGAAGAAAAAATACTCTGTTAAACTCTGCTTAAGAAATTGACTTTTATTATATCCTACTCTTGTAGAGGAGTTGTTAAATGTATATGTATATATATATAATATATATATATATATATGTGTGTGTGTGTGTGTGTGTGTGTGTGTGTGTGTATGTGTGTGTGTGTTAGGAAGAAATAGAAATCTATCTGACTATGTGGAAAAAATAATAAATGAATATAAAGAATAGGAGTTATGTAGATGATTTATTCCTATTTGAAAACTTAATCAACATCTAAAATGTTTCTGATTGTGTATATATATATATATATATATTTAATAATCAAAATACTTTATACTTGGTCTAAGTTTTCAAATAATCATTTTCATAATCCTTATCTTTCACATTTATTTATCATTTACACATACACACACACACATGTATATACATATATGCAGACAGAATGTGGTTAATAAATGCCTAAAGAAGATATCACAAGATCTGAATCACATGTCGTTAATGTAAAATGATAATTTAAAATTTTTTTAAAAATCTATCCATTTTGTGGACCTTCTTTTTTATAGAATATTTAATTTTCTCCCATTGGACCCATAATAACACTTTGTATATATATAGTTAGAGTTATCCTGAAGAATCATTCAGGTGAAACCTAGGTAGATAGTGTCTGACTCATGTATGTACTTATAATCATGCTCTACTTAATGTATTGAGCACTTTTTACATACACAACTTAGAAAACACCCCCTGTGTTTTTTCTTTTGGCCACTACATAAGATACTTATGATTATTTTCAGAAAGTATAAATGTGCTGGTGTTTTCTTTTTATTTTTTTTTTTTTTTCCCAGATGTTAGTTTGAAAATTTTTTAAATTTATTTTGAAAAACTGAATTACCTGTTTTTTTTCCACACCGGTAGACTTTAGAAGTAAAAAATAATATATATATATATATATATATTTTTTTTTTATTTTTATTTTTACTTCTTAATTATATATATAATTACTATATAATTAGAATTAAATTTTACTAGCTATTATTTATGATTAAATTTAAATTGATAAAAATATAGAAATGAGAATTAAGGAATGAATACATGTGTGGAACGATATATTGTTTTTCTCAATTTTCATGTGCAGGCCGTACGCAAAGATTGAGAGAAAAATAACGTAGCGTTCAACCGTTATTATCTGCTAAATATCTCCAATTTAACTAAGGAATTACATCGACTTAGTTAACGTAGGGTAGGGTCCTAAGGAAATCATTTCAATTTGATTGAAACCATGGTAGACCATTTATTTTTCCTCTAATAATAATATTATTAGTATTATTACTGCTCTGTATTTTTAATATATTGAGCACTTTTGGATTATTTACTGATGCCACTGCGACGGAAAAGTTAAAGTGGCAATTGGATACTATATATATATATATATATATATATATATATATATATATATATACCTCTGTATGTGAATTTTATACACCAAATGTAACAACACAACCATTATGGGACAGAGATAGTAAAATTTTATTGCTGTTATCATTTTAGATTACGCTAAATATTCCTCCAGTCATGATGTCATTGTCACCATGTTAATACAACTATTATCATTTTCCATTGTTTTTAATATGAAATGAACCAATTCAATTATAACTCCCATTAATATTTTTGCATTCCTATAAATGTCATTATCTTTATTCCCCCTTTTAAGCTTATGACTCTTTTATTCCAACCGCAATGATTTTCATAATTATTTCTATTATTAGTAGTAATACAATAATTACTTCATTATCACAAGCAGCGTTATTATTACTATTATAACTATTATTATTATTATCATTATTATTGTTGTTTCTAGAGAAATGTGAGTTAAAACCGTTCCTATTCAGCATTATTATCATAATAGTTTCTGACACTTTTTTTTCTTTTCTTTTTTTTCTTCCCCTCAACCTACGAGGCAGTACTCGAAGCAGCAGAACCACTCATTTAACAGAATGCAGTAGCCCAGCAGACATATGGATTCTTGCTGTTGGCAAAAATTCTTAATAATTTCAAGAATCGGTCGCTTTTAAAACCTTCAGCTGCCCAACAATCTTGCTCGCTTTCATGTGCAGTGGAGGGAAAAATGTCAGTGCATGGGTGGAAAGTATTGGTTAAAAAGGTAGAAAATAAAAAGAAATATCGTAAAGGTAAAAAAATATAAATAAATAAAAGAAAGAAAGAAAGAAAGAAAAGAAAGGAATTGATTTCAATGCCATCTTCTTTTTTTATCATTATCAAAAAACCCCAAAATTTAATAGTGGAAATTTAAAAAAAAATTAATCAATGGGAAATGAATTCAAAAAAGCATAAGGAATTAGAAGCTTTTAATAATAATGATGATCATGATCATGATAATAATGATAATAATGAATATAATAAATATATAATGATAATAAATATAGATATAATAATAATAATAATAATAATAATAATAATGCTAGAATACTCAGAAGAGTCCTGGAGACCTGAGGAGACTTGTTGTCACTCAGACTCCAGTGAAAGACCATCAGGTAATGCTGGTGGGAAAAACTATAATAATGATAATAATGAGGAGACTTGCTGTCACTAACCCTCAAGTGAACCACCGGCTACAGAAGGTGTGATAAACTATAATGATAATAATAATAATGATAATAATGAAGAAAGAATTGAGACCATCCAGATAACAGCATTGTTGAAATCATCTAGAATATTCAAAAGAGTCCTGGAGACCTGAGGAGACTTGTTGTCACTCAGACTCCAGTGAAAGACCATCAGCTAATGCTGGTGTGAAAAATAATAATAATAATAATAATACTGAGGAGACTTGCTGTCACTAACCCTCAAGTGAACAGCCGGCTACAGCAGGTGTGAAAAACTATAATAATAATAATAATAATGATGATAATGAAGAAAGAATTGAGACCATCCAGACAACAGCATTGTTGAAATCAGCTAGAATATTCAAAAGAGTCCTGGAGACCTGAGGAGACTTATTGTCACTCAGACTCCAGTGGAAGACCATCAGCTAAAAAACTCAAAAGGAGTTAAATAATAATAACAATAATGAATATGGTGATAATGATAGATAACAACATTCTCTTTGTCATCATCAATTAAGCCCTCATCAACATTAATTAACCTCTCAGCAACATCATCATCATCAACATCATTAATATCAATTAAACCCACAAGAAAATCACCATCATCATCAATTCATCCCACAGAAAAATCATCATCATCTCCATCAATTAATCCCACAGCCAGTTTCAACACCATATTATAATCACCAGTTAAGCCCACAGCAATATCCTCATTTTCATTATCAACATCAATTAGACCCACAGCAACATCATCATCACCATCATCAACAACATGGTTGATGTTGATGAGGATGTTGCTGTGGGCTTGACTCTTTGCCTACCAAATTTCCCCAAAGGTATACCAAATTTTCTTGGTATTTTTTACCTGTGTAATGAGATATTTCAAAGTTCACTATCTATTCACGTCAAAAATCATTCTATTCAAATAAAATCCTATTATTATTGTAATCTGAGTCATTCTGCTCAAATAAGATGAACTACCCATCAGCTTACAATACCTGCTTTGGCTTTGCCTACCAAATTTCCCCCATGGCTGCACCAAATTTTCTTGGTATTTTTTACCTGTATGATGGGATATTTCAAATTTCACTATAACTCAGAACTCATTCTATTCAAATAAAGTCCTATTATTATTGTAATCTGAGTCCTTCTGCTCAACTGTAATGAACTAACCATCAGTTTTTGAACTTTGCTTGGGTGTAATATGCATAGAAACAGGAAAGCTTCCGTGAGCAGCTTAAAGCAGGCAAAGAGTTAATTGTAAGCCCACAGCAACATCCTGATTACCATCATCATCTACATCAATTAGACACTCTAGAAGATGAACATCATCAGAAGTTAAGCCCAGAACAAGATCATCATCATCATCTACATCAAATAATCCCACAGCAAACTCACCACCATACCACAATTACCAATTAAGCCCACAGCATCATCTTCACAGAAATTCAATGCCCTTTAAAACAGTATTATATTTCCTGATTGCAAGAAGGTTCCTGAGTTGGAAAAAAAGGTTCCCGAGTTTGAGAAGGCTAACATGTCCAACAAGAAATACCTCAAGAAGGCCAGAGGGCTCATTGGCCAAAACATTGTACAGATAACAATAAAGATGAGGACAATAGTCACAATAATACAAATCATCAAACCTCATCTAAAAAATTCAGAAAATAATTATGACACTGAATAATCTACTTAGCATCCAGCAGATTATGTTACATTTACAGTCAAGATTGAAAGGTCCTGCTCATGAGGAGTATTAAAAAAACTTTGGCTGCAATACCCTTTCCCCTAAACTTGCAAGGGTAGGGGAGAGGTTCTGAATTGAAAAACAAATATTACAAAAATAGTGAACCCACCCCATATACCTTACCTCCAAGACCCCAGCTGATGTGAGCACTCTGACTTCCTATCAGGGAATTTTCTTATTTTGACTGTTTATTCTGTTTAACTAATTCATTCTCTGATCAGCATTTGGAAAGTCCCACTTTATTATTTTCATAATAGGTATACCCCAGCAATCCATGATCTGGAGGTTGCTGGTATATTTGATAGAGGCCACAGGCCTAATAGTTTTTGCCTTTGGTAACTGACACGGTGAACCAAGTTCAAATCCTGGATGAGGCCAAGTGCATTTCACTTTCATACTAATTCCCTTAAGAAAGGCATGAACCTATCTCTTTTTCCATGCACCCAGCTATGGGTAAATATAAAGGTAGAGTGGTCATCCAATTGTTCATCCAATCGTATGTGACATCTGCAGCTAAGCATGATTTTGAAATGTACTTTCAGTTTCTAATAAATCTCTGATTAAGTCAAGCTGAAATACTTAGACCTTGCCAGGGAACTGAGGAAACTATGGAACATGAAGGTGAAGGTCATACCAATTGTAATTGGTGCCCTTGGAACAGTCCCCAAAGCTCTAGGAAAGAATTTGGGTGAATTGGAAATCAGAGGAAGAATCGAGACCATCCAAACTACAGCACTGTTGGGATTGGCTAGAATATTCAGAAAAGTCCTGGAGACCTGAGGAAACTTGCTGTTACTCAGCCTCCAGTGAACCACCGGCTACAGCAGGTGTGAAAAACTCATAATAATAATAATAATAATAATAATAATGGATTTTCAATGTATAAGAATATTATCCCAAAAGAAATCTTGCCAACCTCATCTTAAAGGGTTTATTTGATTACTTGGTGTGTAACGAATAAGGATATTTTTCTAGAAGAAATCTGCCCAGCCTCTATTGCAGAAGGAATAATTACCGACTTTCATTTGCATATTTTAAAGGAATTTTATTTGTTTGCTGTTATGAATACTTCATCTTACAAACTCATGATTCATGGATAAATGGAGTGATATCGAATATCGGATAAGTGCCTCTTATTGATGATATTACGTCTGCGGTCTTAGATTCCTTCCCTATTCTTTTTTTTTAATAAATAAAATTGTTTTTAAACATTAATCCTGTGTTTATTATTCACTGACACCTGTGTTAGGTGCTTCTTTTTGAGTGATCCCATCTTTTCTTTTTTTTAATCTGGTGTTTACGTGTGTATGTTGCCAGTTCATAACACTATATATGTATATATATATACAAATATACACACATATATATATATGCATATACTCATACACATGTGTATATATATATGTATATATGTATATATACACACACACATATATATATATGCATACACTCACACACACGTGTATATATATACATATATACACACACATATGTATATATATATACATATATATATATACACACACACATATATATATATATATATATATATATGCACAAACACAGACACATATATATACATATATATAATATATATATATATATTTACCTACCCCTCCGCATGAGGAGGATGCGACACAAGGTCAATTTCTTAAGTGGAGTTCAACAGGTTTGAATTCAGAGTTTTCCTTCTCCTAGAACGGTTGCCTAACCAAGGTTAAAGAGCCCAGTCTGCCCTACTATATATCCATAGCTGGAGGGAGATTAGGATTCATATCTTTCCCAAGGATATTAGCGCTAAGTGAAATGCAATTACCACAGCCAGGATTTGAACTTGGGGCGATGAGTCCATTTTCCATGACTTTAACCATTAGACCATGCGCTTATATACATATATATATGCACACACATATATATACACACACATACACACACACACACATAAACATTATATATATATATATATATATATTATATATATATATATATTTAATGGACAGAGTAACTTTATCACTTTCTGCTTCTTTCTTTGTTCACCCATCCATAGTGTCAATACCTGTGCTGTCAATAATGATACCATCAATGAAATCATCATTTTATTAAGTCCTAATTACACTGGTTTACAAAAAAATATTTTTTGTCTGAGGCAAGAATGTGAATATGTGTTTTTTTTTACTAATTTGGGTGTGCTGAATTCAAATTTATAAACAGTTTTGCTCTATCACCTCTAGTTTTCTGTCTTTTAAATAGTCTCATTTTAGTATAGACAGACTATATACGTGCTTATTTCAACAGTTGCAGCAGCTTATTACAGATAAAATGGGATAGATAAAGAACATTGATGGAATAAATATACTTGGATGACACAATGTACACAATTCATAGTACTGCAGACAGTTAGAAGTAAAAAAGAAGACATAAGTCACACAATATTAGAAATTAACCCTGAATGCATATACGCCTATTATGTACAGTATGTGTACCAAATGTACTGTATGCATATCTAAAAAAAATAGTGGTGATGAGTAAAAACGGATTTCAAATCTGAATTCAGCACCCCCAAATTAGGTTAAAACAGTTATTTTTGTGCTTGCCTCAATTTCTTTGTAAACCAGTGTTATCAATAAGTTTTCCCATGTCTATCTCTAAATATATTTTTTCCCCAGTTTCTTGGCATGGTACTGTGTGATATATTTACAGCATTAGAGACAAACAACAAATATACAAACAGCATTAGAGACAAACAACAAATATACAAACAGCATTATAGACAAAAAATAAATATACAAACAAGCGGGTCATGTAATTTTTATTATGTGTCCATATGAGGTTTTAGAAGCTAATAAGAGTTGAGTAAGTATCCAGAACTAGAAAGGGTTAAAGATTTTATTGAAAAGTAAATCTGTTGTTTTAAGTTTGGTTTAGTTTCTTTGTTTAATGGCATATCAACCTTTATGGGTCATCTAATGCCAAAGCCGTCATTGGAGAAGAACAGAAGTGGTACTATTTAACCTATAGCCAGGGAAGAATGATGAGAGGGTTCATACCTTTCCCAATGGTAGTAGTTCCAAAGTGAATGTAATAGCATGATTGGAGTTTGAACTAGCATTCAGCAATTTTACAGTCCAGAGTTACATAATTCATAAGCAGCTTATGATTTATGTACATACCTGTAGTTAGAATATTTGAATAAAGTTTGTTAGAGACAGAAGAATGGGATTTCAGTGAAAAGTTACCATGGCTGATGATTGACGACTGGTGACATTATGCTGACCTTCCGGTAGATGCAATTAGGCAAGAGATAGTTTTAGCTTTAGAGTGACCAGAAAATTCAGAGTTAGTGGACCTACACTGAGGTCACTCACTCTGAGGGTAGATCCCTCTGCAGTGAAATCATAGGCTGGGTTGTTGAAATAAAGCTTTAAAAGTTTGTTAAGTTAATTAAGAACAAGAAATGACCAGCCCAACTCAAAGAAATCAACACGTAAAAGCAACCCCAGAAGAAGCCCACTGGATTGACTGAAGAACATAGCAACTGGGCGAGTTAGAAGCAGTAAGCAATGAGTAAATAAGTAAGAACCATTATCCCACCCCTACTACTCTATCTTTCTGTCTGTCTGTCTGTCTATCTGTCTATTAGAGATATGCTAGTGGGTATACAATACCAGCACATTAGCCACTACATCATGGCACTTCCACCTCTGTTGTTTGAAAGTATTGAAGTCAGTCAGTCAGTCAACAATTGGTTTGAACAATGTGACTGGCCAATTCAGAACAGTCCACTCATGCATTTGGGTGATTCCATTCCCTGTGTCCTGATTGGCTGCTTGGTTTGTATGATCCTCTGAGGCTCCTTAAATCCTGCCACTTTGCAGTGGTCTTTACAGCATACCAGAATCGTATTGGGTTACGACTGCTTGCTGTCTTGTCTTGCCAATTCGACGGTAATTGGACTTAGTATGATTATTCTACAGAAATTAAGCATGAGATAATATCAGTAAGAATTACCAATACAAATAAATGTCAAACTAGCTGTATGTGTGGCTCAGTAAGTATTACCTAAGAACAATGGAGATATTTTGACTATCTTGTTGAAAGGATCAAACGTACAGGGAAAATGTGAAAGTGTGCAAAATTTGTTTTGGTTGATGTAAAAGTTTTAAAAAAGTAAAGTTGTCAGAGTGACCTAAAGCCAGTATCAGCTAGACAGTGAGGAAGTCTATCCTGTTTTCACTTGCACTAGACCAAGGAGATTATTTTTTAGCATCTGAGGTGGAGTGCCACACCCACCACCAGCTTCTCGCTTTACCTCACAGATCCCTGTGCTACTCATCTGCTGATTTGGTGAGGGCTGGTATCAAAGCAGGAACCTTCCAATTCCTAGTCAAGTGCCCTCCTGACTGAGAAAAATTGTTTGATGTAATCACCTGAAGAAAAAGAGGACTGCCCCTTTAAAAAATCACATGATGTATTTCATCCCATCAGAACAGACTAGATGGCGCAGTTGACTGTTTTGGGATATAAGTTGTGGGCTAGACGCCCGCTTTTACTTATAGACTCAGCAAGAACCATGTGATCTCTCTTGGCCAATCACTGGCCGTACTCTGCTGTTGATACAATAGTTAACCAGTCAGTACTGGCCATAACTACCTTGCCTTTTGTGGACGACGCACATAGGATTAAATCACTGCACCTTTAACAATACGCTGGATAGGACTTATTCGCTTACCAAAGGATTCCATAATTCAGGACTTACTTACTTTAAGCCCTTTTCAACTGGCCAAGGATAGCATTTAAAAACTTAACAGGCGCGTACTGGAAAAATGGACTGAGTTGATTTGGAGTTCTCCATATAATCAGGTGTGCAATGAAAATTTGACTCTTGCATGAAGTTTCAGATAGTTGTGGGGAATTATGGTCAAAAATCATTAGTAACTGCGGAACAACAATTTTTTTCAGGTTGTGGGACATTGCAGGATGATTTTTCATCAGAGACAGTTGCAGTTGCCGGTTGCTAGCAGTTGCAGCTGGAAATCCGCTCCTAGTTCCAGTTGGTTAAAGTAACAGACATTTTACAACAAGGTTTAGTGATTCAAGTTGATTCCCATTAGTGAAGAAGAAAATCCAAGTCTTTTTTCAAGAGGAAGCAAAGCCATAAATAGTTATGAATAAAATGAGACAGTTATCAACAGAATAAGATAGATAGATAGATAACATGCTGCCTGGAAACCAATGGTAACAATGGCACCTTAAATGTATTGTACACTATAATAAATAAATAAATAAATATATATATATATATATATTTATTTTTATTTCTAAACTTCGACAGTATTAAAAAAAAACTCCGAGCTTTATGGTTTGTAATCACACAATACAAATATCTGCCAGGAGAAAATATATAAAAAAAGAAAAGACCAAATCATATGCACCTCCTGAAAATAATCAGATTTTATTATTAATATGGCAAAAAAAAAAAAAAAATACTATGAGAGTTGCCTAAATTAAATATACTAAAGTGTTCAATACAAAAAGTAGAGCTAACAAATAATAGAGTAAGCCTAATGAGTCAGGGAATATCTACTTAGGTTTCTCCTAATGGATCATCAGGATAATTCTGACTCATTAGGCTTATTCTATTATACACACACACACACACACACACACACACACACACACACATATATATATATATATCAGACAGTACTATTAAAATGGCTAAATTAAAAAATAATGTGAGAGTTGCCTAAGTTAAATATGCTAAAGTACTCAACACAAAAAGTAGAGCTAACAAATAATGGAGTTAGCCTAATGAGCCAGAGAATATCTACCTAGGTTTCTCCTAATGAATCATCAGGATAATTCGGACTCATTAGGCTTATTCTATTATATATATATATATATATATATATATATATATATATATATATATATATATTTTGAAACAGCTGGTTTTAGTCTATATACTATCAGCAAGTAACTTAAGAAGATTTAGAAAAATATATTAGTTAATCTTTTTAAATATCATTCACCAGCCTTCTGCCTGTGAACAGAGTGTAGTATCTGTGCTAACTAAAACATTTGCCACTTATTTGCCTCTTTGTGAGTCAGATGTTCAAATCAGAACAGGGTTCATATTGTTTTTTTCTCTGTTTGATGAAGAAGACTGTGTTAGAGCCACTTATGGTTGTTGCCAGCAGTGTCACTAAATAGGTGATATGATGACCAAGCACCTAGAAGAATTTGATAACCAAATCAGTGAGGATGAACGCAGAGCAAGCGGAAGAAAAGATCTTATATTTGGCATTGTGTCTTGGTATTAGCCAGACTGGATCACCTTGTCATAATGGGTGTCATAATTCAAGATTTGACCCAGCCGCACCATACAGAGACCATTTTTATAACAGATTGGCATCACCATTCTTACAGCATCTTTAGAATTTAACTAGAGGCTTTTAATGACAGTTGAGAATTTTTAAGTCAATTTGTTTTTCTGAATGTAGTAAATGCATAAAGCTAATAAAGTATCATCATTAGAGTCAAACTTTAAAGAAAAAGTGGTTCATCTATAATAATACTGGTGTTCTTATGGAGGCGCGTGTCATAATGGTTAGAGTCTTAGGAAATGGACTCGTTCGACCTGAGTTCAAATCCTAGACAAGGCTCTTTGTATTTCACATAGTGCTAATACCCTTGGGAAAGGTATGAATACATATATTCTCTCTCCAGCTATGGGTCAAATAATAGGGCTGTCTGGGCTCTTTAACCTTGGAGAAGTAACCAGTCCAAAGAGAAGGAAAACTCTGAATTTGAAAAAACCTGAGGTCAGTTGTTGATTGGATTTGTGGCATTCCTTGTGCACCAATTCTTTCCTATTGACTGTGCCAAAAAGTGCGGATGGTCCAACAAAAGGCCTTCACCACTATAAAGAAAACACTGTGTAAGGTTGTTTATTGGATGAACCCTCATGCATTGAAATCAACGAGAGAGTCCATCATTTCCTTTAATACTGGTGTTCCTACAAAATATGACTGTTATCGTATTGCAATACCCTCTGGTTAGAAATGAGACCGTCCAAATGAGTATTGTCACCTCAGCTAAGTAATGAAAGTATTCCATTTTTATAATAAAGATAGAAAAGTAAGAAAAAGGAATGCTACACAGGAAAATATAATAAGAAAGAATGAAAGAAAGAAAGAGAGTAAGGGAAAGATAAAGAGAAAATCTTCAATTTTGCCGCTAAAGTTTGTGGGGTCTGTAATTGGTTGGTTTGAAAGGAGGCACGTCGACCAAGGGAGACAACCCACCTACCTTAGATATTTTTTACACTATTTAGCCATGGGTAGGAAGAGTTGGATTCATGCCTTTTCCAAGGGCATTAGTGTAACACGAAAAGGAAACAGTATCATCCAGAAAGAGATGTATAAAGCTAAAAAAGTTTCATTGACATTGGTTAGTTTGAAAGGAGGCATGTCGACCAAGGGAGACAACCCACCTAACTTAGATATATTTTACACTATTTAGACATTGGTAGGAAGAGTTGGATTCATGCCTTTCCCAAGGGCATTAGTGCAAAGCGAAAAGGAAACAGTCTCATCCAGAAAGTTTCATTGGCATCGTTGTCAGAATCATTAAAAACTTTAAAAGAGAAGTTGGTTCATTCATTTTTATTCTAGTAAAGAAAATCTATCAAAAGAAAAGAAAAGAAAAAAGCTGTATGGTTCCATTATCTTGCTTATAATCAGCTTAAATTATTTTTATTTATTTATTTTTTTTATAAATTTTATGACGAGATATTTTTAAACAAAAAAAAAGTATATCTAAAAACATAAAACATAATTATTTTAATTACCTTAAAACAGTTTTTTTAATTCTATTCAGCAAAACTTATTTATTTTTTTAACTATTTTTCTTTTTGGTGGGTGGGGATTTCTATGTGTACAGGGTTTTAAACTATTTCTTTTTTGTTTTTTCATCTTGCTTTATGCAAGACTGGACCATTTTTCTCCTCCCTCACCCAACCCCCAATCTCCCAGACCCAGTACAACCCTGGCATATGGCTGCGACCTGTCACACTTTCAAAACTGATTAAAATAAACGTCTTATTTTTATAAGTGGATTAAACTATAAACCTTTGCTGATTCCAAATAAAAAATAAGAATAAAAATAAATCATCCCCCCAAAAAACTAATTTGCCATTTTTCAGGTCATTCACTATCAACAGTAGGATAAAGCTCCATGAGAAAAGGAGAGGGTTGATATGATTAGAGGTTGAAATATGGAAGAGGAGAGAAAAAATAAATAAAACAATACTGAGGATTTTGATATGGCAGAATGAAACCTGAAGGAAGCAGAAGAATTCATTATTTGGATGAGAAAGTGGAAAACAATAATAACTTCAATGATGAGGAGGTAAGGATGGTTTATTCAATTTTATTTTTGAAAAAAAAAAAACAAAAAACTAGGTAGATAGATAGGGTTTGGTTTGGTTTGTTTTATGGCATATCAACCTCAATGGGTCATTTAATGCTGACAAAGTTTTGAAATAAAATTAATTCTTAATGGATATTCAATCTTTTTTATAAACTCATGTTTTTCTATTTAACCCATAGATGGGACCCTAACAGGTATTACCACTCCGGGTCAGAGTGAACCAGGGAGCAATGGTGATGAAGAGGTGCTCCACATTCCTCAGACCTCCAGAACTGGAACCTCACCATCAGATAGAGTTTAACATCATACCCAGGACATGAAGTCTGGCAAATTAGCCCACGAGGAATGCCCCTTCTAGAATCAGTAACAAGCCTAAAGAGCCCAATCTGCCCTACTATTTACCGATAGCTTTACAAGTCAACGTGATGATTAAGGCCGGAATCCTGGTGGATGAGCAGTCCATAACATGCAACGCTCCACTCAGACCCCTAATTAGGCTAGATAGGCAGTCAGAGAGGCCCCCTCCGATCAATCGGCTGGTTATGTCGAGCCCTGGCACCTATATGATTGTCCCAACTCTATTTATCATATGTGCTAGAAGGTGGTGGCTGAGGGACTTCATGTTCTGGAAATGAGTTAAACTCTATCTGATGGTGAGGTTTCAATACTGGAGGTCTGGGAAATGTGGAGCATCCCTTCACCACCATTGCTCCCTGGTTCACTCTGACCCAGAGTGGTGGTACCTATTAGGGTCTTATCTATGGGTTAAACAGAAAAATGCGTTTATTAAAAAAATATGGGTATCCATTAAGAATAAATTTATTTCAAAACATTGTTGGCATTAAATGACCAACCTAGGTTGATATGAGGTAAAACAAAACAAACTTAAAAGTATTAGCACAAAGTAAAATGCAAACAACCTTCAATAGGATTTGAACTTGGCTTGCTTACAACAATATTGCAGTCCAGCAGTTTAGCCACTACACCACATGGTCTTACCAAAGAAAAATAAGAAACATATAACAAAGAAAGAAAATGAAAGAGAAAGAAAGAAAAATAGGAAAAATATAATAAAGAAAGAGTAAGAAAAATGAAAGAGAAATAAAGAAAAATAAGAAAAATATAATAAAGAAAGAGTAGGAAAATGAAAGAGAAAGAAAGAAAAATAAGAAAAATATAATAAAGAAAGAGTAAGAAAAATGAAAGAGAAAGAAAAAAAATAAGAAAAATATAACAAAGAAAGAGTAGGAAAAAATGAAAGAGAAAGAAAGAAAAATAAGAAAAATATAATAAAGAAAAAGTAGGAAAATGAAAGAGAAAGAAAGAAAAAAATATAACAAAGAAAGAGTAGGAAAACTGAAAGAGAAAGAAAGAAAAAGAAAAATATAATAAAGAAAGAGTAAAAAAATGAAAGAGAAAGAAAGAGAAAGAAAGAAAAATAAGAAAATATAATAAAGAAAGAGTAAGAAAACTGAAAGAGAAAGAAAGAAAAATAAGAAAATATAATAAAAAAAGAGTAGGAAAATGAAAGAGAAAGAAAGAAAAATAAGAAAAATATAATAAAGAAAGAGTAAGAAAAATGAAAAGAGAAGAAAAAAATAAGAAATATAATAAAGAAAGAGTAAAAAAATGAAAGAGAAAGAAAGAGAAAAAAGAAAATAAGAAAATATAATAAAGAAAGAGTAAGAAAACTGAAAGAGAAAGAAAGAAAAATAAGAAAAATATAATAAAGAAAGAGTAGGAAAAATGAAAGAGAAAGAAAGAAAAATAAGAAAAATATAATAAAGAAAAAGTAGGAAAAATGAAAGAGAAAGAAAGAAAAAAATATAACAAAGAAAGAGTAGGAAAACTGAAAGAGAAAGAAAGAAAAATAAGAAAAATATAATAAAGAAAGAGTAAAAAATGAAAGAGAAAGAAAGAAAATAAGAAAATATAATAAAGAAAGAGTAAAAAAATGAAAGAGAAAGAAAGAGAAAGAAAGAAAAATAAGAAAATATAATAAAGAAAGAGTAAGAAAACTGAAAGAGAAAGAAAGAAAAATAAGAAAAATATAATAAAGAAAGAGTAGGAAAATGAAAGAGAAAGAAAGAAAAATAAGAAAAATATAATAAAGAAAAAGTAGGAAAAATGAAAGAGAAAGAAAGAAAAAAATATAACAAAGAAAGAGTAGGAAAACTGAAAGAGAAAGAAAGAAAATAAGAAAATATAATAAAGAAAGAGTAAGAAAATGAAAGAGAAGAAGAAAAATAAAAAAATAAATAAAGAAAGAGTAAAAAAAAAGAGAAGAAAGAGAAAGAAAGAAAAATAAGAAAATATAATAAAGAAAGAGTAAGAAAACTGAAAGAGAAAGAAAGAAAAATAAGAAAATATAATAAAGAAAGAGTAGGAAAAATGAAAGAGAAAGAAAGAAAAAAAATATACAAAGAAAGAGTAGAAAACTGAAAGAGAAAGAAAGAAAAATAAGAAAAATATAATAAAGAAAGAGTAAAAAAATGAAAGAGAAAGAAAGAGAAGAAAGAAAAATAAGAAAATATAATAAAGAAAGAGAAAACATAATATAAGAAATAGTAGGAAAAATAACAAAGAAAGAGTAGGAAAAATGAAAGTGAAAGTGAAACTAGGAAAGATATCAGTGAATAATAAAAAAAAGTTAAAAAATAAAAATAAAAAAGAATGAACATGAAAGGAAAGAAAAATGTCAAAATGAGGTCAAAATGAAAACTGAAAAAAAAAAAAAAAAAAAAAAAAAGAAAGAGAAAAGAATAAAAGAG
Source organism: Doryteuthis pealeii (assembly GCA_023376005.1). Lineage (NCBI taxonomy): Eukaryota > Metazoa > Mollusca > Cephalopoda > Myopsida > Loliginidae > Doryteuthis > Doryteuthis pealeii. The sequence goes on along the minus strand of CM042151.1, from coordinate 50,811,257 downwards.
AAAGAGGGAAGATGTGATTAAAAAAAAAGACAGAGACAGAGTGAGAGAGAGACAGAGACAGAGTGAGAAAGAGAGAATAAAGGAGAAAGGTAGAGATGAAAAAGGATGCAACTGAGGAACACAGCCAGAAGGTGTCTGACAGTTGAGTGAGACCAGTTACAGCTTTTGCTATATGTTCCACGAAACAATATTCAATATAGAAAAAGAAACAATGAGAAGGTGAGAAAAGCCTAACCTTGGCACAAAGCCATTTTGGTGCTTGGTTGCTCAAGATGGAAGAAACCAAGTCAAAGTATACAAGGACGAAGATGAACCCAAAGAGAAAAAGAACAAAGTACACCTCTGATATTTTCATATATATTATATATATATATATATATATGAATACGTACATACATATATGTGGGGATATGAAGTGGGGATATGAGGTGGGGCTTATGCATATGTAATAAGTATCGGATGGACAATTGGCTGAAAATGAACAGGACACTTGTATCCATACTCACCTAATCTATTTGCACCCCCCCCTCAACTCCTCATATCCCAGATCGCACTTACCTCTGCTGAGCTGCTTTTAGCAATTCCTCCTCCTCCATTATGCTTACCTGCATGCTCGTATGTACATTTGTCCATCTTGTAATCTTTGGCAAGCTAAGACAGTATCAGCAAGGTTACCTGGCATTGCTACGGTTAAGATAATTGAAAAAAACCCAGCAAGGAACTGCTTTGATCCCTTGATTTGGCAGTTTAATATAAGAAGTCTGAAGTATATATAAAGTCGGTATCAGCCAGACAGTGAAGGGGTCTATCCTCTTTTCACTAGTGCTAGACCAAGGAGATTGTTTTTGCATATGAGGTGGAGCACCATACCTATCATCAGCTCCCCCCTTTACTGCACAGATCCCTGTCCTACTCATATGCTGAGTTGGCAAGGGCCGGTATTGGACATGGAACCTTGTGATTCTAAGCCGGATGCTCTACCGACTGAGCTAAACTGGATTAGTCAGCCCTAGTACTGTTTTTTTTTGTTTTTTTTTTAAATATTTCACTCCTTCTTCAATGCTGATGTCAATTTAACAGTTACTTATATTACAGACACAGGTATAAAAAAAACAATTTTTAGCTTTATATTTCCCATCGCGTGAAAACGCTTCATATAAACACTAAAAAATTACTGGTTTTTAAAATCTCAACCATTTCATGACTGGTTTTTAAGATCTCAACTATTGAACTCATCTGATGATTGGATTACCATGAAACTTCAAGTTATGAGTGTAAAACCATAATATTACCATTGATTATATATATATATATATATATATATATATGCATGAGAAAAGAGGTCATCCAAACATCAATGACCTACCGACAGAGGGATACCCAGCAGTCTCAGCTATAAAGGCACTGAAAATTAAATAAAACAGTCAGTCTAGATTATCTTGAAAAGGGAAGGCCACACTTCCGAAATATTGAATGAAATAAAATGAAACTAAACACTTAAAATCTAACAGAGTTTCTGATTTATTTCATAGCCCATGCTTCACACAAAATCCCCCAATATATATATTGTAGACATATATATATATATATAATATATATACAAATATAATATATTCACACTGATAACTAGACTCACCATATATATATATATATATATATATATATATATATATATATTATCATAATAACCAAATAATATAATTAATTATGGTCAGTGATTATATACTGTATAAAAATATATGTTCAATTTCAAACAGATAACTTCTTTATTATTGAAGTTTTCTTTGAACCATAAATAGAACCCAAATTGGTATAGCCATTTTAGGTTGTTGTGGACCTGAGAGTAATATAATGAAAGGCTGACTTCACCACCCTCCAAATCTCCATAATTGCTGTGACCCATTTCTCTGAATTTTTGAGATGAGGCTTGATAATTAGTATTATTTGTATTATTCGGACTATTGTCCAATTGGACACATAGCCTAGTGGATAAAGAAGTTAGGTTAAGACAGTTCTAAGTGACAGTTATCTCTAGACTGCAGGTTCAATCCTGGTCAGGGGCAACAGTAACATAGAATAATAATCAACACAGCTTAACACCGGTACCCCAGCTATGGTTAGCGGAATGAGAACAGGATACTACCGTGGACTTAATAAAGGGTTAAGTTCAAAGTTCTATGATGGCTCCCGATTACGACAAGAAAGTTCCCAATTATGACAATGAAGATGAGGACAATAGTCCGAATAATACAAATAATACTTGCTGTGACTTCATTAAATGATTGTAGTATAATGGTCATCATCATCATTCCCAATTATGACAAGAAGGTTTCTGAGTCCAACAAGAAATACCTGAAGAAGGCCGGAGAGCACATCAGCTGAAACGTTGTACAGATAGCAATGAAGATGAGGACAATAGTCCAAATAATACAAATAATACTTGCTGTGACCTCATTAAATGATTGTAGTATAATGGTCATCATCATCATTCCCAATTATGACAAGAAGGTTTCTGAGTCCAACAAGAAATACCTGAAGAAGGCCGGAGAGCACATCAGCTGAAATGTTGTACAGATAGCAATGAAGATGAGGACAATAGTCCGAATAATACAAATAATACTTGCTGTGATGTCATTAAACGCTTGTAGTATAATGGTCATCATCATCATCATAGGAAATGGACATATTGACAAGACCAATATTCAATTCCTTTAAATAAGCAGATAAAAAATGTTGAAAATGTGAAAAATTTGATTTTTCTAACTTTACCTTATTCCCATTAAATAAACAAGCACGGATTCCTGAGAACAAAATATTTTCCCTTTTTGTATAAAACAATATATGGTGTGTTTAAAAATTATCAAAACTAAAGCTGTATTTACCAAGACAAAAATGAATAATGAAGATAGGATGCACTAGTTATTTTATTTAAAAGCTTTTACATTTTTTCAGGTCAGTTAACTTTGAACCACATATCTTTGAAAATCTGTGTTATGCCTCAAAGATATGTGGTTCAAAGTTAACTAACCTGAAAAAAATGTAAAAGTTTTAAAATAAAATAACTAGTGCATTATATCTTATATTCATTAATATATCAACACTGAAAATTTCATTAAATTCAGTTAATTCCCTGATTTTTGGTATTTTCTTTTTTCTTTCGGTGGGGTGACATATGATGGTTGAATTTAGATCCATTAAGTTTGATTTAACTACTACTTTTTATTAAATAATTTAATGCTTATCTTTCCACTTTTTGCAAGGAACAAATTATTTTTCCTTTTTGAATAAAGTTGTATTAATTAATTAATCCCATATCTTTAGCCCTCTATTAATTTAATTTTTTTTTTTTTACATCTGAACACTGCATGCATTAAGACCTAAGCATGTTTATGTTTTTAAATATAAGTCTTACATAATAACATTCTATTGCCTGAGCTTGCTTCACGTTATATAAATGCTGAACAAGCTACTTTTTCAATATTTCTATGTATAACCATCTGAAGATTGCATAATATCCATGAAACTATATTGCATAATATAGATATGGAAAAATAAACATGATATTTCATTTATTATTCTAAATCTCTGCTATTTTAGCATTAAGCCCCTTTATATGCTAAAACTTTTCATATTATTCTCCATTATATTATCCTAAAAGCGACTACCTGGCATTGCCTGGGTAAAGGTGGGATAAAAAAGTTAGTCTTACAGATCCATTGATTGTTTTGGTTTTCCATAATTGATTTGTTTATGGTTTAATCACGAATGCCACCAATGACTTTCCATTGTCTTACAATTCAAATCCTAATTTTTAAATATCTTCATGAATATGAATAAAATCTTCAATATTTTTCCACAAAAAGCAAGCTCTGGTTATAGAAAATGTGTATATATATATATATTTACTCTGTCATTAGTTGTTTTATTTTGTAGTTTCTTCTGGACATACATATATACACACAATTGTCCATTGGACTTCACAGTCACAGGAGGCACTGTAACTTGAGGGACACAAACTTTATTATAGTCTTCCGAGACTAAAATGCCATGAATTGTTTTATTTTTGTAGTTTCTTCTGGACATACATATATACATACAACTGTGTTAGGAAGCGCGTGGTGTAATGGGAAATGAACTCGTCACCCCGAGTTCAAATCCTGGATGTGGTAATTGCATTTCACTTAGCACTGATACCCTCGGGAAAGGTATGAATCCTACTCTCCCTCCATCTATGGATAAATAGTAGGGCAGACTGGGCTCTTTAACCTTGGTTAGGCAACCGGTCTAGGAGAAGTAAAACTCTGAATTCAAACCTGTTGAACTCCGTTTAAGAAATTGACCTTGTGTCACATCCTGTTCATGTGGAGGGGTTGGTAAATATATATACACACAATTGTCCTTTATAAATGTATATATGTTACGTTTTTAAGGGCCATTCCTTGGCCTTATAGCAGAAGCGCTTATCTGGTGGAATTGGATCCTTGATAAAGAGTTTGTTGATAATGAATCCTGTTGGTTACTAAAGTGTTCTCAGTTACTTGTAATCGTATAAGTCCTTCGAGAGTATTGGTACAGATCTGGCAATTCTATGTATGTCCATCCTCAAAGAGTGCAGTTTTAATTATGACCAATGTGGGGGGTTTAAGTATTCTATCAGGCCAGTAGTATTGCTAGTGATTGGTTGGAAGAGTCAATCATGTGACCTTGGCTAGTCTATAAATAGAGGTGGGTATTTAGAGCACATCCTATATCCAAATAATCCCAACAATATATATATATATATATATATATATGTGTGGGGGGTGCATGTACGTATGTGTGTTTGTATAACCACAAACCAGCAAAAACAGATCATCATTAGATTTTTATCCAAGAAGAAAATCAGCTTCTTTTTATAAAAAAAAAAAAAATTGGTAATGGTGCGCTTATTTATAGATGACATTGCATGCATAATTAGCAATCTTTTTTAAAAATTTCTGCCTTTAAAATAGTTTGAAAAGATGGTTGCTTCCTCTTTGCAAAAACCCTGCATGATCGAGCGATCAATTGTGCAATGATCAATTTTTATTGTTTTACACGCCCGTTTTTCACAGAACATTTACACAAAAATAATGCCAAATTCAAATTTCAGATTCTCAAAATATCCATTCGAGGGAAGGGGGGATCCAAAAACAAAATAGCCAGACAATTTTTAATTGAATGTTTTTGTGAGTCGCTTACAAACCGATTCAAAAATGACGATTCAGCAGTTTTCATGTAAAGGAGCAGATTCAGATTTACAAGTTAAAGTCTGGATTGTCTTGTTGGTTGTTGTTTGTTTTTTATGGCATATCAACCCCCTTTGGGTCATTTAATACCAAAAAAAATCATTTTGATATTTGGTTTATTACAGTAATTGCTTTGGCTTAAATGGTCACCCAATTAAGTTCTGAACAGGCTCAAAACTGCTTAATTTCAGTGATCTAGCAGGTTAAGTCTGGAGAACTGTTTTATTTGCATGTGAATTTAGGCAAGTAGTAATGGTAACTCCATATAGTTTTTGTAGTGAGATAGCCAATGGCGTGTTATCTCATTTAAATGTGTATCACAGCAGGAGATATATAGAGACAGTTTAGAGGACATGGGAGGACTAGCTACAAGAAGCTAAGAGATAGAGCTACGATACGCTCAGAGAATTACTACTATTGCTACAATAAGGAATACGAAACTACACATCACAACAGTTTTACCATTCTTTTTTTTTATCAGATACAATCAGTTATGATCATAGTTTGGAGCAGTTAATGAGAGTAATTTTGGCATGTGAAGTCAATTTTAGAAAATATTTTCTCATATTACCATGCACCAAGAACCTGTGAGAGTAAAGTACCAAGTTGAGATATTATGGTTTATCCCCACCCCAAAAGCCAATTAATAATATCTTTAATAAATACTTTCCTTTAATTGAAAGCAAGAATTTTGTTTAACGGCATATCAACCTCTGAGGATCATTTAATGCCAGAGAAAGCCAAGGACAAAAAAATGTCACGTGGAACTAGTAGGTCTGGTGAGTACTACTGTATAGTACGTACAGTGTGCAGCTGAAATGCATCTCACATTTTAAACTATCGTCTGTGTGGGGCATGTGAATTTAGGCAAGTGGCAATGGTAGCTCCATCTAATTTTAACATTTGTTTTGTCAGATTCAATCGGTTACAATCATGGTTTGGAATGGTGAAGGAGAATAACTTTGACCCGTGAAGTCAATTTTAGAAAAATATTTTCTCACATTACATGCACCAAGAGTCAGTGAACCTTAAGTACCTAAATGAAATAAAGCTGTTAATAACATCAACAAAGCAATACATTTTGTTAAAGAAAGACACATTTAGAAATTTTTGCATAAAAATAGGCACATGTCGTCATTATTTGATGGCTCCATGTTCTGGCGCATTGCATGCGACTTGGAACATCAACTCGTTTTTTCAACTGAAATAACGTTAATGGCCCAGTGTCCTGATAATGTCATTTGGTCTGTTAATCAAAAGAAAGTTTTTATTGTTTAATTGACAGTTCCATTTGAAGAAAATTTTGATTGGGCACATCAGCATAAGTTGGAAAAATATGAAGACCTACGTGAACAATGCGTCAGAAACGGATGGATAACAGATGTATTTCCTATCGAAGTCAGATGCCGGGGATTTATTACCAACTCAACCTCTGCATTTTTGTCTAAACTTGGACTTTCTCCACCTGACAAGAGGAAATGCATAAAAAAGATCCAGGAGAAAGCTCTAACCACATCAGCGTGGATATGGCAATTCTACATTGTGACATCAAACTGACAAAGTCTGGTTGTATCGTGAGATACTGCTGGGGTGTTCTGGGTTAGTGGTAATGATACTTCGGCCCCGAAACCATGCCTGAACCCAGAGTCATCATCTGATGTTGGTTTTGTTGGTTGCAATGCTACTGTGTAAATAGCAGTCATTGTATGAAGATTATTATCAAGTTAGTTAGTGTTTAAATTTTCATTCGTCATTTTTTTCTTTTTTTGGTGAACAAGATGTCACAACTGTGGCAATAATATATATCTGTGTAAGTGTAGGGCAGGTTTAGCACAGTCGGTAGGGCATCTGGCTTTGAACCACAAGTTTTTGCATTTGATACAGGCCCTTGCCCACTTAGCATATGAGTAGCACAGTAAAATGGGAAGCTGAGGCTAGGTGTGGTACTCCACCTCAGAGGCATGAAATAATCTCCCTGGTCTAGTGCAAGCAAAAAGGGGATAGACTCCCTCACTGATATCAACAATAGTCTACTCCATCGACTTCACTTTACTATATATATATATATATATATATATATATATATTGTAGATAATATAGGTGCTATATTTGCAAGCAGACAGTGCTCAATATCATTGATAGAGCATTTATATTTGAGTTAAGGTAGTTTGGACATGGAGTCAACACCAGATGTTGACACCATGTCCACACAACCTTATATATATATATATATATATATATATATATATATATATATATATACATATATATCCATAGGTGGATTACCAGTTGTTAGAATGATTCTAAGTTGGACCTTTCTTCTATCAGCAGAATATTGTTATTCAGGTACAAATTGAGAGCTTGAAGTTCAATATACTTAACAGTCTGATGAAACTCATAGCTCTACACAGATACCTGTGGGTAGAAATAGGTCTATCACAAAATGGCTGATTTTTAACCCTTTTTCTTTACCAATTATATACAAGGTGTGTCAAAAAAGTACCAAAACTTTTGTACTTTTTGATACACTTTGTATTCTGAAAAAATTCATTCTTTATTTATATCTTGGTAAATACAGCTTCAATCTCAATATTTTATGACACACTTTGTATTCTGAAAAAAATTAATGTTCCATTCATTGTTCATTTTTATTTTGGAAAATACAGCTTCAATATCAATACTTTTATGACACACTTTTTATTCTGAAAAAAAAATTAACGTTCCATTCATTGTTCATTTCTATCTTGGTAGATACAGCTTCAATATCAATACTTTTATGACACACCTTGTATATATATATAAATCAATTAAAATACGATGATTCACCAGTTTTATGCAAGACCAGATTCAGATTTACAAGTTTAAGTCTGGAGTACTGTTTGATTTGCCACCATTTTGAATAGCCTCAAAACAAATATTTTTGCAAGATTAAAATAATTTTTTGCAATAAACCAATTCCAAATAATGCAGAGTTTACATCTATACTCTTTAGATAGTTTTATTACAAAACAGTATCTATTTGGTTTGCCACCATTTTGAATAGCCTCAAAACAAATATTTTTGCAAGATTAAAATAATTTTTTGCAATAAACCAATTCCAAACCATGCAGAGTTTACATCTATACTCTTTAGATAGTTTTATTACAAAACAGTATCTGTTTGATTTGCCACCATTTTGAATTGCCTCAAAACAAATATTTTTGCAAGATTAAAATAATTTTTGCAATAAACCAATTCCAAACCATGCAGAGTTTACATCTATACTCTTTAGATAGTTTTATTACAAAACAGTATCTGTTTGATTTGCCACCATTTTGAATAGCCTCAAAACAAATATTTTGCAAGATTAAAATAATTTTTTGCAATAAACCAATTCCAAACCATGCAGATAGTTTGAGTTTGAGTTTTGTTTAATGGCATATCAACCTCTGTGGGTCATTTAATGCCAGAAAAGGTTATTTTGGATTTCAGTCTTTAAAGTAGTGGTTCTATGGAGATATTCGGTTATGTTTTGTTATATCTTGTTGAAAAGGTTGCTTTTCTTTAGAAAATTTAAAATGTCTCTGGGTTTGTATTCCAAAAGAGGTCTCTCAGGTTTCTTGTTTGATAGTATTTGGTGCAGGTGTGTTTGCGGCTGTTACAATTTAGGAGGATATGTTTGATTGTAAGTTGTACTTTGCATATTTGGCATACTGGGGTGTCCTCCCCTTTTAGAAGGTGAGAATGGGTGATGTGGGTGTGCACCAAAAACAAGCTCTGTTTGATTTGCTTCCATTTTGAATATCCTCAGAATAAATATTTTTGCAAGATTAAAATAATTTTTACAATAAACCAATTCAAAACAATCCAGAGTTTAGATTTATGGGTAAAAAAAATTCAGTAGAAAATTATTTTGCTTTTTTATTATTAAATTTTTTAATTAACTTTCGTAAAGAATTAGAAATTGTTAAAAGCAGGAGATATTTGTGCCTTGGTCTAATCTGGTGAAGAAAAAGAAAGAAACGGGAAAGACGTTTAATTTCAAACGTGAACATTGAACCAAGTGCCCTTAGAGTTGTCGTCCAATCTAGTTAAACTGTTTAAAATTCCCTTCGAAATTTGAGAATGAAAAATCTCAATCCATTAACAAACAAGAAACACATAAAATGTTTTTCTACACCATATAATTTTACAAAACAAGATCTAAAAAGCTTACATGTGAGAAGATGTGCATAAAACATATTTATGTCAATAAAGAGAATAATGTTGTGAGGGTTGGTTTTTTTTTTTCCAGGCCTTATATTACGAAGAATTATATTATGGCATTATTTTTTTTGTTTTTAATTTTCTGGGAGACCTTTTTAATGAGGAAATAAAAATAAATTTTTTAATTAACTTTCGTAAAGAATTAGAAATTGTTAAAAGCTGGAGATATTTGTGCTTTGGTCTAATCTGGTGTAGAGGTCAATGTTTGATTTTTGGCCAAGAAATCATTAATTAGTAATATTCCGCGTGTATAGGTCAACCTCGGCTGCTGAGGATAAATGAATGAGAAACGAGAGTAATTTTGGCACGTCAAGCCAATTTTAGAAAACATCTTCTCACGTTCCATGCGCCAATAGTCAGCAAGCCTAAAGTATCAAGTCAGTTGGTTGAGGGCAGCCAATTCTTTAATCGTATCTTTAAAAAATACTTTCCTTTAATTGGATGCTAAGAGACAAGAAAATGTCACGTGGAACTAGAGGGTAAGTACTACTAGTATAGAGTGTGCAGTAAAAAAATTTAAACTTCATCTGTTTGGGGCATGTGAATTTAGGCAAGTGGCAATGGTAGCTCCATCTAGTTTTAATATTCTTCTTGTTTTCAGATATAGTTAGTTATGATCATGGATTGGACTAGTTAAGGAGAGTAATTTTGGTACGTAAAGTCAATTTTAGAAAATATTTTCTTATATTCCATGCACCAAGAGCCTAAAGCATCAAATCAGTTAGTTGAGGATATTATGGTTTCTCCCCACAAACCAATTTTTTAATCATATCTTTAAAATAATAGCTTCCTTTAATTAAGAGCTAAGATACAAGAAAATATCCCGTGGAACTAGTAGGTCTGACAAGTAGGACTATGTTGGATGTACAGAATTTGGCTACAGGCCTTTCTACTGATACTCCTAGCTAACTCCTGTCAATCAAAAAACATCCATCACTGTTCAAACTATAACCATACTATCTTAAAGTCCTGATAAAGGTTTATTAAAAACTGAAACATTATAATGCCGACTTCACCATCAAAAATAAATTCTTGTTTTTGGAATACATTTTTTACTATTTTCTACACATACACACACACACACACACACACACATATATATATATATATATATATATATTGTTTTTGTCTCACTTTGTATATATATACTTTTTGATATACGTATATACAAATGTAAAGGCCAGTTTAGCTCAGTCGGTTGACTGTTTGGCTAGAAACCACAAGGTTCCTAGTTTGATACCGGCCCTCGCCAACTCAGTGTATGAGTAGCACAGGAAGCTGATGTGTGGTAAAGTAAGGAGCTGGTGGTAGGTATGCTGCTCCACCTCAGAGGCAAAAATAATCTCCTTGGTCTAGCGCTATTAAAAAGGGGATAGACTCCCTCACTGATTGGCTGATACCAACTTTAGGCCACCCCG
>CM042151.1:50777827-50795327 GCA_023376005.1 Doryteuthis pealeii | reverse complement strand
TATTAGATAGTCCATGTATGTTTCTTTAAAGATATATATAATGGATGGTGGAAAGCTTTCTTGTGTTGAAAAAGGACAGCGGTCTGTTAAAATATTAGAAATTTAACATTAAAAGTAAGATAAAATTCATCATTTTGAACGTCTTATCATTTTTTATATTTTTTCTTTTCCATGCTTCTAATAGTTCTTATATTTTTTTCTTTTCCATGCTTCTAATATAACTTACAAAGTTTCCCACCATCCATTACACACACACAGACACACACACACACACACACACATAATATATATATATATATATATATATATATATATATATATATATATATGTTGTCATTGTCATTGTAGATGTTGTCATTGTGAAGTCCACATATGCCTCTTTGTTGGCATATCTGGTGAGTCTAGATCTCAGTGTGAATATAAATATATATATATATATATATATATATATATATATATATATATATATATATGAGAGAAATATGAGGAAATTAATCCGACAGTATAGTAGACAAACATGGGATGTTGTAGAAAATAAACATCCATTTTCTGCAACATCCCATGTTTGTCTACCATTCTCCACATATATATATATATATATATATATATATATATATATATATATATATTTCTAGGGATTTTGTGTGAAGCATGGGTATGAAAAATAAATAAATAATATATATATATATATATATATGGGTGGTGGCTAACCATCAAAATTTAAGTAATCCTATAAATTTCACTAAGTTATAACCATCAATAAGGAATGAATTTAAAGATAGCTTTGCCAATTCTATTGTTGTATTGACTTCATGGATCTTCTGATTCCATCTCATATACCTCTGGCCTTGTGCCAAACTAAGCTAAGCTAAGCTTGCTAATTGACACCAGTATATCTAATCTGTTCAAACCTTTCCTTAAATTTATATTCTATCTGCTATTATTTTTCCTCAATAAACTTATCATCTTGTATTGGTAAACATTTGTTTTGATAAAGCATTTAAAATCACATGGAAAATCTTACCACAACAGACACTGAAGAAAAAATGAAAAAAAAAGAAGGGATGCCTACCTCTCATAGAATGAATTGAACTGAACATCAACAGTAATTCTGCATGTTTTTCGTCATTTCTGTCTCGTGACTCTGAACCGCTAGGTTGTTTTCACTCATGCGCTTCATTTGCAAATGTTTCTGAAAATGCAAGAAGGAATTTGGAACAATAGGTTACAAAAAATTCTAAAGGGAGTATGAGGCACAGTCACAATAACATACAAAGAGCTTGTTGTCAAAGACATTGAAAGAAGTAGGCTCTAATAGAACAAGTCACTCTGCTTCAAAAATCTGTAACCTTTATTTATTCCGCATCGAATAGGCAGGGTGGAAATAGATAATACTTTCTAACTCATCGTACCCCCACACACACATACCCAGACCAGTGCTGTTTGGAAGGGCTTAGATCATTTTTGTTGGCTTTTTAAAAACCAAATTTTAAATTTCTTTAACTTTTTTCTCCTTTTTCTAAAATATCACTTAAAATGCCTTGCAATGATTATGTTTTGGTAAAATTTGTTTCCAATAATTTACCCAAAGCAAACATTTGAATTTACAGTCTTGTAAAATCTTATTATAATGAAGATTATGTAACTGCCTGTCTGTAACCAACACTATGTCAACACTGACATCACGATTTCCTTAGTTATTTAAGTCATATTCTCAACGATTATGAATTAGTCATTATTTAATCTTAATTAGCAGCTTATTTATTAATGATTAAAATCCTGCCGAGTTAGGTTTTTTGCAAAACTGCCCATATTATTAATGCATTTAAAATCCTGAAATATGTGTTATATATCACTAAGAAATAAAGATTTACATAGTATATGGTTGGAATAATTTGCATAATGATTTTAACAAAACTGGGTTTAATAAATACTTATTTGCTGTTATTGATTTCTAATAAAATCATTTATTCTCAAACGTATTAAAATCAATCCTATATATAGTTATATATAGAAATTAATTAAAATAACATTAAAATAATTGTAATATTTTAATTTCATTATTATTTAGTTTCGTTAGTCTTACTAATTTAATGTAATATTCTATTAGATAAAAACTTAAATACTTGAGCCCAGAAGGCACATACTTTTGCTAGTAAATTTAATATTTGATTAACAATTTTTTTTCTTCTGAAAATACTACTGGGGAGACTCACCTATAACCTAGGCTTACAAATTCTTCATCTGCCATTGCACAAGAACCTTGTAAAAATTTAAATAAGAAAGACTTATCCCATAATCTGGTTTGATTGTGGGGGTGCTACTCATGTAGAGGCTGGTTTAGCTCAGTCGGTAGTAGAGTACCTGCCTCGGAATCGCAATGTTCTGAGTTTGGTACATGATGGAATATTTTGGGGTATAAGGTGTGCTGGAATCCACCACTTAAACTTATAGACTGTGTGGGCACATGGATTAAAGCTAGTCAATCAAAAGCTCAAATACATGGTTAGTTCTATTTAATGGCTGATTTTGAAAGTCGTACATTTGCATGTATTCACCACTGATGAAGCAACTTATGCTTTGCTCAACCAAAGAATTCTACCCAACACTAAGGGACACCAAGCAACAGCCAAAGAGTTCTACCCAACACTAAGGGACACCAAGGAACAGCCAAAGAGTTCTACCCAACACTAAGGGACACAAGGAACAGCCAAAGAGTTCTACCAACACTAAGGACACCAAGGATACAAAAAGTTCTACCCAACACTAAGGGACACCAAGGAACAGCTAAAGAGTTCTCCCAACACTAAGGGACACCAAGGAACAGCCAAAGAATTCTACCCAACACTAAGGGACACCAAGGAACAGCCAAAGAATCTACCCAACACTAAGGGCACCAAGGAATAGCCAGAGTTCTACCCAACACTAAGGGACACCAAGGAATAGCCAAAGAGTTCTACCAACACTAAGGGACACCAAGGAACAGCCAAAGAGTTCTACCCAACACTAAGGGACACCAAGGAATAGCCAAAGAGTTCTACCAACACTAAGGGACACCAAGGAACAGACAAAGAGTTCTACCCAACACTAAGGGACACCAAGGAATAGCCAAAGAGTTCTACCCACACTAAGGGACACCAAGAATAGCCAAAGAGTTCTACCCAACACTAAGGGACACCAAGGAACAGACAAAGAGTTCTACCCAACACTAAGGAACACCAAGGAACAGCCAAAGAGTTCTACCCAACACTAAGGAACACCAAGGAACAGACAAAGAGTTCTACCCCACACTAAGGGACACCAAGGAACAGCCAAAGAGTTCTACCCACACTAAGGACAACAAGGAACAGCCAAGAGTTCTACCCAACACTAAGGGACACCAAGGAACAGACAAAGAGTTCTACCCACACTAAGGGACAACAAGGAACAGCCAAAGAGTTCTACCCAACACTAAGGACACCAAGGAACAGCCAAAGAGTTCTACCCAACACTAAGGGACACCAAGGAACAGCCAAAGAGTTCTACCAACACTAAGGGACACCAAGGATCAGACAAAAAGTTCTACCCAACACTAAGGGACACCAAGGAACAGCAAAGAGTTCTACCCAACACTAAGGGACACCAAGGAACAGCCAAAGAATTCTACCAACACTAAGGGACACCAAGGAACAGCCAAAGAATTCTACCCAACACTAAGGGACACCAAGGAAAGCCAGAGTTCTACCCAACACTAAGGACACAAGGAATAGCCAAGAGTTCTACCCAACACTAAGGGACACCAAGGAACAGCCAAAGAGTTCTACCCAACACTAAGGACACCAAGGAATAGCCAAAGAGTTCTACCCAACACTAAGGGACACCAAGGAACAGACAAAGAGTTCTACCCAACACTAAGGGACACCAAGGAATAGCCAAAGAGTTCTACCCAACACTAAGGGACACCAAGAATAGCCAAAGAGTTCTACCAACACTAAGGACACCAAGGAACAGACAAAGAGTTCTACCCAACACTAAGGAACACCAAGGAACAGCCAAAGAGTTCTACCCAACACTAAGGAACACCAAGGAACAGACAAAGAGTTCTACCCACACTAAGGGACAACAAGGAACAGCCAAAGAGTTCTACCCAACACTAAGGGACACCAAGGAACAGACAAAGAGTTCTACCCAACACTAAGGGACAACAAGGAACAGCCAAAGAGTTTACCCAACACTAAGGGACACCAAGGAACAGACAAAGAGTTCTACCCCACACTAAGGGACACAAGGAACAGCCAAAGAGTTCTACCCAACACTAAGGGACAACAAGGAACAGCCAAAGAGTTCTACCCAACACTAAGGGACACCAAGGAACAGCCAAAGAGTTCTACCCAACACTAAGGAACATCGAGGAACAACCAATGGCTTCTTCACTAAGGATCAGCCTCTGCTTAACACAAGGGATCTCCACTGTAAAGAACTCTTGAAGACTAAAAATGGCCACAAAAATCGTAATAGTAACAGTCCATACCAATACAGCATGATTAGTAGCACAGATTGTATAATCTGGTCCGCATGGAGAGCTGACGGTAGGTGTGGTGCTCCACCTCAGCAAAAAAATCGTAACAGTACCAGTCCATACAAATTCAGCGTTTGAGTAGCACAGATTGTATAATCTGGTCTGCATGGTAAAGTGGGGAGCTGACGGTAGGTGTGGGGCTCCACCTCAGTAAAAAATACTTTCTCTGGTCTAGCAATGGTGAAAATAGGATAGACTCCCTCACTGTCTGACTGATACCGACAATAGGCCATTTTGACAACTTTACTTTAATTACTAATGAAGTGTGTATTGGGCAGGAATAGCTTTATGAAGCCCATCCTCTTCGGATTTGGTTTGAATTCAGAATTTTCTTGAAAAGAGCCCAGTCTGCCCTACTATTTACTGGAGGGAGAATAGTTGGATTCCTACTTTCCCCGGGGGGTATTAATGCTATGTGAAATGCAAACAACCTCATTCAGGATTTAAGCACAGGTAGCCAAGTCCACTTGCTATAACGATAAGCGTTTTTGCCACAAGCATCTCCTTGTAAAAGTTAAATATATGCAAAGTGAATTAGGTACACTTTTGCAAATACTCTTGCTGACACAGTGTCAGCTGGTGCCAAGAGGCCAGGGTCCAAGCCAGTGCCAAGAACCAGTACCTCTGCCAACTAATGGAAAGTAAATGTTATGGAGGGGGGATTTTTTTATGGTCAACTTACCTGAACTTTTGTGTGGAAATGTGTATACATAGGAGTTATACATGTTATTTATGGGATTGTAAGTATGCCCATATTCATGCACATCACATTCACACTCATACACCCTCCACGCACATACCCTTATGACAGAGCCATGACAAAAATAGGCACATCGATTTTTAAACAAGTGTCTTTATGATATTAACAATTCAATACTTGATTATATAATTTAGTGGACTTGCCATTAGCAGATTTTAAATTTTCGTTTTTTCTTTTTTGATATTTCAGACATCAAATTTATTAGATTTCTATTATCCATTCCATTTGCAAAATATAAAGTAAATGTTTTTCCTTATATAAAAATCTCAAATCTGTTTATATGTTACTAATATTCTCAATATGTTGTTGCATATATATAGAACACTATATATATATATATATATTATATATATATATATATATATATATATATATATTGTGATAGCCTTCAAAACCACCAAACTAATATAAACACAATGCTTCAAACAAATTATAAAACTCTTTTGTATATATATATATATATATATATATATATATTTATATGTGTTAATGTATGAGTAGTAGCTTACCGGTGGGTATGAGTACGATCGTTGGAAGTGCGCAATATCCAGGGGTTAAGACTGAGAAAAAACAAATACAAAGTCCTCAATACAATGTAGAGCAAAATTTATCTATATAATGGATAAAAAGTAACCTAATGGGAAGTCCCATTCCAACGGGCATGTATTGTACCAACTGAGAATAATCGAAAACTCGATTAATTCAACGGATGTAACCTTGACGAATCAGACGATGAAACTCGAGTAGGTTACTTTTATTCATTATATAAATATATATAATTATATATATATATAAAATAGTTTTATAATCAAAGGTAAACAAAGCAACACCATAGTTACCTAATTTTTCTTTACACTTGCATTGTGAGAGCCTTCAAAACCAACCACTAAACCAATATAAACACAATGCTTCAAGCAAATTATAAAACTCTCATATATATATATATATATATATATATATATATATATATATATATATATAAAAGAGTTTTATAATTCGCTTGTTTATATTGGTTTGGTGGTTGGTTTTGAAGGCTCTCACAATGCAAGTGTAAAGAAAAATTAGGTAACTATGGTGTTGTCTTGTTTACCTTTGATTTATTCTAAATATTTCAAGATAAAGATCTCTTCATCAGCTGAAAGCTAAGTCTGGAGCTGTTAGCTTACTGCCAGGATCTGTCCAAAATCTTTATAATAAATCAAAGGTAAACAAACAACATCATAGTTACCTCATTTTTCTTTACGCTTGCATTTTGATAACCTTCAAAACCAACCACCAAACCAATATATATATATATATATATATTATTCCATTGCTGCTCTATTGAGGCTGGTTTAGCTAAGTTGGTAGCCTAGGAACCAACCAAAGAGATTGTTTTTGCATATGAGGTGGAGCGCCATCTTACCATCAACTCCTTACTTTACCACACTGATCCCTGTGCTACTCATACGCTGAGTTGGCGGGGACCGGTATCAAACTAGGAACCTTGTGGTTTCTAGCCGAATGCTCTATCAACTGAGCTAACATGGCCCTTACTCCCGCTGCCCTGTTCTGTGGTGTTTACTTTAGTTTATAAGTCTAGAGATTTTTTTCTTTTCTGTTTTTATTAAGTTTTTATTGCTGTCTAATCTAATTCTTTATTTATTTTCAGATCTGCTCTTGTGATGTATTGTTAAGAAGAAAAATAATAAAGAAATAAAGAAGAAATAAATACAAAGATGATTAAAACCAAAATAAATAAATAAAATGAGATCTGACTTAATATAATAGACTATATATTTAGTTTAGTTTTTTAGTGTAAAGATATAAAAAATAAGTAATAATAACACTATGTAACAAAATACAGTGGTAACTCGACTTACGAGTGCGCCCCAACTTATGGGTTTTACAAGTTACGAGATGTTACTCAGTCGATTATTTGCTTTGTGTTGAGAGCTCAAATTTGAGGTATGAGCGAGCTTCAGATACACTTATGTTAATAACTTCACTAAAAAGTTTCCCAATGTATTATTCTAAAGAAAAATATTATTTATAAAAAGAAGAAAACAATGGTTTATTTTCACACGTTACACAATATAAACGATGTCACACAAAACAGAAATGTAATGTTCGTTGTTGTATTAATGTGTGGAGGATGATCCCTAATTAGGATTGTAGGGATTAGAATAAAATTAAAATAATAAAAAAATAACAAACTCCCTTGAGCCTTCACCAGAAGAACCCTCCACACATGCGTGAAGAAAAGGACCGACTTCCGATCCTTAAGAGAATCTCCGGGCCATTCAAGTTGAGGCCTTAACTGTGTCTAGACACTACTACTACTGGCCAGGGAGATATTTCCTTGCTACATGGTGGCTATGACCGGTGAATAAAGCCGAAATCATAAAACCACTTTCTGTCTTTATCTCTTTCTTTTCATTCCTTGAATTCCTTCCTTTTTAGCATGGCCACCAAATGAGATGGGGTTAAAAGCAAAACCCTAAGAACACACACCAAGAATAACCACAGCCACCTTTTAAACCGAAAACCTAAAACCCTTTGTAACCACATAGGACTGAGCCTATTCTAGAAGTGACTACCTCAGTTGGGTTCTTTTAAAAACTTTTTTTTACATAGTTTGAAAGTTGATTATAGTGATAGTATTAATTTAATTTATTATTCTAGTCTTTTCTTTTTCTTACTTTTCAAACCCTTTCCATTTCTTTTCTGCCTATACTAGTGTTTAGTCATTTATTTATTCATCCCCTAATTATAAATATTTCTGTAAATAATCATTTCAAATGGTAGTAGGTGTCACTGGTTATAGTGTTCAGAGGGTATTTTTAATTATATAATTCACTTATATAAGTTGGCCCAGTGTGTGTGTGTGTCTAACCAGCAAAAGTGGCACTACATTATATGATTTCTATTGCACTTACTTGCAAGAATATGCACTCTTCAGGCGTAACTATTTAAGTTTTAATGTAATGCAATATATCAAATTAGAAAGACTAACAAAATTAAATAAAAACACATATAAAAAGATTACACTTATTTCAATTATATTTTAATTGGTTTCTATATAAAATCATTCATAGGATTGATTTTAATATGTTGGAGAATAAAACAATAATATTAGAGATCAATAATACCAAGTACTTATTCATTAAATCTGTGTTTTTTAAAACCAGTATTCAAATTAACCACATCATTTATTATGTAAATCTTTATTTCTAAGTGATATATTAGACACATTGCTAGATTTTAAATGCACTAATAACATGGGATGTTTTGAGGCAAATCTAACTCAGATTTTCATAGAGACATTGTTAATAAATAAAATTTATTCTAAGTATTAATGATATTGACTATAGATTAAATGCTCATTGATAAACTTAGACAATTCCTGGGGGTATTGTGACGTAGTTTCAGTAACAGACACACAGACACGGAATCTCTATTATAATAAGATATGCTAAAAATGTAATAAATTTGAGAATAAAGGCATTTCCAGTCCAACTTGCATCATGTTACAGGATCTGTATTTGAAGTGAATAACATTTTTTATCATCCAAATTCTTAATACAAACTATGAAATACTAATTAGAATCTTCAGACACACACACTCACACACACACACACACACACACATATATATATATACATATAAATTGGTTTTAAAATACCATATGTGAGAAAACTGACAGTTACCAAGAGCTGATGAGTTTATGTATACACACACACACACACATGTATATATGCACACACACAACACATGTATATATGCACACATCCACACACACACATATATATACACACACACACATATATATATATGCACACACACACACACAACACACATATATATATATATATGCACACACACCCACACACATACACACACACATATATATATATATATTCATGTCTCTGCTACCTTAATTTAAATATATACATGTTCTATCAATAATATTGAGACCTCTTTACTTACGAATATAGCAAACTATATCATAAATATCAATATAAACATATATTTATATATATATATGTTTATACAAACGTAATTAGAAATTTACTTTATATATATATATATATATATATATATATATATATATATAAGCATATTATTTATAGAAAAACACATTTTGATTATCTAATGTATGGCATACAGCCAGATGATTCATTTATTTCAATTACAGCATATTTCAAGTTACATCAGTTATTATTAATGTTAGAAAATAAGATCAAATTTTATTTCACCTTCTTAATAACATTTGATATAATTCACTAATACAAGTTGACAGATAGAGAAGAAGAAAATGAATGTATTGATTGGAGAAGTTAGTTTTGCACAAAATATTTTAAGAGAATTCTCGCCTGTTCTCAATTAAATGAAAAATTTAAATAATCATTTTAAGTCTTTCTAAATAATTAAAATGTGCTCAGGTAAGGTGTACAATACAAAATAAGGTACTCATTTTTAGTATATACTAGCAGAGCTACCTGGCATTGTACTGGATTTTAAAAATTCAAAATAAATCTCTTATCTATATTTATATATATATCAACAAGAATTATTTTTCCATATATTTGTTTTATCATCCTTTATTCTTTATAAATTTTTGTTTTTAATTCGCTTATTTTTCTATTTCTCTGAATTTTTTAGATGAGTCTTGAAAATTAGTATTATTTGGATTATTGTCCTCATCTTCATTATTGTCTGTACAATGTTTTGGCCGATGTGCCCTCCGGTCTTCTTCAGGTATTTCTTGTCAGACTCAGGAACCTTCTTGGACTCGGGAACCTTCTTGTCGTAATTGGGAGCCATCGTGGAACTTTTTGACAAGAAGGTTCCCGAGTCCAAGAAGGTTCCACAGTCTGAATAGAAATACCTGAAGAAGGCCGGAGGGCACATCAACCGAAACATTGTACAGATAACAATGAAGATGAGGACAATAGTCCGAATAATACAAATAACACTTGCTTATTTTTATTATTCTTTTTGTTTGTATACTGAGGAACAACCAAAGGATTCTTTACTAAGGATTTCTGCTGGACAAGCACTTTTGCTTGAAGCCTAAAGGATGGCCCATAAAATCATAACAGGTTATGGGCCCAGTACACTTCCACTCCGCCACATATAAGGATTACAGATAAGGATATAAGGATTAAAGTAGTTATTTATATAAGTCGGATGTGACACAATGGGGCATCCAGCAAGGATTGAACTTGCTTTTCAGTAGTAATGGATCTGTGAGACAAGATTACTGACCATTACACGATGGTGGAAGTCCATAGGGATCAAGGGAGTTAAGAATTTAGTATCAGCTTTCTTTTTAGGTTTGAAGCCATTCCAATCAATCTCTTTGGGCATTATCAAGAACCAGAATGATACATGGGTGTTTCTCTCTTTAGACAAACTGTGATGTTAAACTGTCTTTGGCGCCTCTTGTCTAGTTCTCTAAGATTTGAGTTATGTAATCAAATCAGGAAATCTATTGGTTTAATTACTTTCATGATTTGACGCTGTCTCATGTTAGGAATATTATAATTTTGAATTGGTTTTGTAATATATATATATATATGTATATATATATATATAAGTTAGCATAGTGTAGACAAGAAGTTAACAGCACTTGGTAACTGACAGTTTCTTGCCTATATGATTTTTAAAACAAGCGCGTGATTTGAAAATCATATAGCTAATAAACTGACAGTTATCAGTTATTGATTTCATGTCTCTACTATTCTAAGTTAGATATACATGCTCTATCAATGATATTGAGAACTCTTTATTTATAAATAAAGTAAACTATATTATCTATCTATATATATATATATATATATATGTAAGTTGAAAAATGGAAGTGAATCTGACAATTATGTTGAAAAAATAAATAAAGGAAAGAAAATGTTGAATGGATAAAAATCATTAATTGGAGTGCCGACATGTGTTTTGACCAAGAGTTTGTCCTTGTACATATTGTATTCTATTTATTATTATTCAAAATACCAAATAAAATAAAATAATAATAGAAAAAACATAGATTTTTTTTAAGTATACAAAAACGTGATCTTCATCAGGGTAAATTTTATTTTCAAATATCAAATATCTTGCCCTGATGATAACCGCTTTTTTGTATACTTAAATTTAAAAAAATATTTTTTCTATTTTTATTATTTCATTTTGTATTTAAAATAATAATGAATAAAATACAATGTGTCGGCACTCCAATTAATAATTTTTATCTATTCAACATTTCTTTCCTTTATTTATTTTTTCAACATATATCTATTTAGGTGGCTGCGCGTGAATTACCATAGACTAGATGATATATATATATATAATTATATATATAGGTGTGTCAAAAAAGTATCAAGATTTTTGTAGTTTTTGACACACCTTATATATATATTATATAATATATATATATATTAAGGTGTGTCAAAAAAGTATCGAGATTTTTTTGTAGTTTTTGACACACCTTCTATTCTGAAAAAAAAAAGTTCCATTCATTAATATATACATATATATTAAATGCATTGAATGAATTTTTAGATATCGTAATCTATTGTAAGTATATTTTTTCTTTTAAATTCATATAAATGCACTAAATGCATAATGTACATATTCCGAGAAATATTCACTTGTTTTTTTTTTCCCTTCTTTTTGACTGCATTTATGTTTCCAAGTAATTAATAGATTTCACTTATTGATAGGTGAAAAAATAACAGACAAAACTCCATTAGAGATTCATTTTACTTTGTTAGAAAAAAACAGATTTACATTATATTGGAAATTAACTTTATATAAAATGCTTGCACCAAATTACCCACATACATGCACATGTGTGTATATATATATATATATATATATATATATAATATATATATCAGTGTGTATGGTTGGAACTATTATACTTGAAGAAGCGGTAGTAATCCAACGTACAGTGTTATTAGAAGAGTGCTCAATATCTGTGATAGAGCGTTAATAGATAAATACATAAATAAATAAATGTTTTAGTTTATATTTATTTGCATTGGAACAATTTTGCTACCATTGGTTTCTTCCTGTGTAGCAGTCATCAGGCAACGAAAGTGTTTTGTGATACAAATGATATAAATATAAATATGGTCAATGTGTGCATTTAGTTAACTGTCTTGCATTTGACCATATTTATATCATTTTCAAAACACTTTCGTTACCTGATGACTGCTACACAGCAGGAAACCAATGGAAGCAAAATTGTTCCAATGCAAATAAATATAAACTAAAACATTCATTTATATATATATATATATATATATATATATATATATACATCATAGATTGATAGATAGATAGATAGATACAAGGGTTAGTCAAAAATTAATGCCATTTTGTTTAGGACAGGTATAATTACCAACACAGAAACATGTATCATACGTCAGAATGAAGCTGGTCCTCTGTGGATCACATCCCTACTTCTCCATATAGTCACTGTTTCTCTCAATAGCAATGTTCCACTTACGAATGAGAGCATGTATCCCTGCCCCATAAAATTCTGTTGACTGTTCTTTGAGCCACTTCTTCACTATAGATTTCACTTCCTTGTCACAGGAATAATGTTTGCCTCTCAAACCCTCTTTCATGGAGCTGAAGAGATAATAGTCTGAGGCAAACATTTTTAAATGAAAGACTTAAGAAAAACAAACAAGTCTTGTTAAGTTGATTAAAACAAGAGATGACAGCCCAAGAAGAAAGAAGTAAAAGCAACCCAGAGAATCATTCTGAGAATTCTGCCCTGAGAAGAATATGGTGGCTGACAAGTTAGAAGCAGTAGAAGGAGGATGTAACAAGTAAGAAGCCTCATTATCTATCATCTACTCTGTCTGTCTGTCTCTCTCCCCATTATATATACCCGATGTGTTATAGGGGGTATATATCAATTGTTGTATAACCATATATACCCAACATCGTCGGGTATAAAAATCGAGAGAGGAAACTCGGGTGATAGAAAAAGAGACAGATACAGAGACTTACTTGTTACTTCACTTCTTCTTTACTGCTTCTGTTAGCCATGTTTCCTCTTCTACTTCTTTGGTCATCATCTTGTCGTCTAGCTGTCTTCTTACTAAGGGCTTCTAAGGGCTAACTTTTAATCATGCAATTAATTAAACCACAAGACATTTTTTCCTTGATCAAGATTTATTCAACCCATGTTCTTCCATGCGGGGAGTTAACAACCTCAGCAGAGAGAGTCTGATGCTCTCTGCTTCGACGTCAGGTTGAAACTATATCTAACTAGTTACATTTTTCTCATGGCGCGTGAGATTCACACCTCTCTAGGGGTCAGTTGGGGTCATCCAAAGGAAATCTACCCACCTATGCTTTTAACTCAAATGAACCTATTTCAAACTAACTACAGAGTCTTGTCAACAATTTATGCTACCACATAAATTATGTAACACAATTTTACCAATTAAAAATACATTTAGCATTAAATTTTAATCATAATTATATATATATATATATATATATATATATATATATAATGTATGTGACTGACAAAGAACATCTTATTAATTTTTTATTTAATTTTTCTTGTTTCCTTAGGATTAAAGGAGTATAAAAACTTTCCATGTTCTTTTCTTTCAGGTCTGAACTCTTTCAACCATTTTTAGCCCATTGTCCAGAAGAAAATGAAACATGAGTGCTATCTTCAAACTTGCATTTCAGATTTGAGACAAATTGAATAATATTAGTAAGTCCTACTCTTCTATCTTTAAAAGGGCAGGTTTAGCTCAGTCGGTAGCGTGTTTGGCTGGGGAACCTCAAGGTTCCTGGTTCGATACTGGCCCTCACCAATTCAGCGTATGAGTAGCACAGGAATCTGTGTGATAAAGTGAGGAGCTGATGGTAGGTGTGGCACTCCGCCTCAGATGGTAAAAAAAAATCTCCTTGGTCTAGCACTAGTGAAAAGGGGATAGACTCCCTCGTTATCTGGCTGATATTGTTTTTAGGCCACCCTGACAACTCTTCTATCACTGGTGGGGGGAAGGGGAGTCCCTGTTGTATAATGGTTAATGTGCTGGACTGCGACATTGTAGTAAGCGAATTTGAACTCCAGCTGTGCTATTATGTTAATTATCAGACTTGGGAAAGGTAAGGACCCTCTCATCCCCATCAGGTATGAGTTAAATAGTACCACTACTGGTTTTCTAGGGACCAGTTTAGTTCAGTCACTATGTTATATACCCCTTATAAGACAATGGGGGTTATTTCCTATAACTCCAACCTAAAAAATGGGGAACCACTCTGAATGAATTTTATAAATTATTTATTTATTTATTGATCTACTAGTAAAAAAGAAGACGGGTTAGGGTTAGGGTTTAGGGTTAGTTTAATGGGAAATTAATGGGTAGATTATTTAACAGATAAATTAATTCAGAGTGGTTCCCCTTTTTTAGGTTAGTTATAGGAAATAACCACATTGGGTATATAAACAGGATAGAGAGACAGACAGAGTAGATAGAGTAGGTAGGAGTTGATGGTTCTTACTTGCTTACTCATCTTCTTCATGCTGACTTCTCTTCAGGGCTTTCTGTTAAGGGCTGGTTCTTCCTTCTTGTTGGACTGGTCATTGTTTGTTTTTAATAATCATTTAACAAGATGTGGTTGTTTTCTGATAAGGCTTTTATTTCACAACCCAGCCCATATTCAACCACCGAGGAGGGAGTAGCAAAACCTGAAAGACATCCTCTATCAGGGTGCCAGCTCACATCTGAAACTAATTCTCTTTCATTTGTAATGGCACCCTCTACTGGAAGGCCAGGTGGAATGTCACTGTTTTCATTCATTGGCCATGGTAACTTTCCATTGAAATCCAGTTCTTCTGACTCTAACAAATTTTATTTGAATATTCTAACTACAGGTACATACATAAGTCATAAGCTGCTTAAGAATTATGTAACAACTAGAGTATTCGTCAACAAATCACAAGGTTTCAGGTTCAATACCAGTCCTTGCCAACTCAGCTTATTGTAGAATGAACATCATACTCACTGTAGAAGAATTCCAATTACTGTTGAATTGGTAAGACAAGGCAACAAGGAAACCATAACCCAATATAGATCTTACCTTGTTACAAGCCTACTGCAAAATGACAGATTATTTATAAAACACCATAACACCATAGAAACCAAGTAGCCAATCAGAACTCAAGGAATAGAATCACCCAAATGCATGAATGGAGTATTCCTGAGTTCCATAAGTACCAGCTGTTTTGGGCACTAGTTCAGTTGTGCTTAGCCAGTTGCTGTTTTTCAAACCAACAGTATATTGACTGACTCACTTCAATACACATGAGTAGCACAGCTTGCGTAATCTGATTTGTGTGGTAAAACATCTGGGAGCTGACAGTAGGCATTGTACTCCACCTCAGCAAAAACAATCTTCCTGGTCTAGCACTAGCTAAAAGGGGGTAGATTCCCTCGCTGTCTGGTTGATTCTGACAATAGGCCACTCTGCCAACTATTACTTTACATTTATTGGTCTTCTACAAGGTTGGCTTTGGCTTTAAATTACCCACAAAGATTAATATGCCATTAAACCAAGAAACCAATCTTGTATCACTTTTGTGTGGTAAATATTGAAATCATTTGGTGAACTAACTTCAGTTACAATATTTGATTTCTAAAATTATTATTATTATTATTTTCTCCTTTTGAGTTTTCACATCAGCATTAGCTGATGGTCTTTCACTGGAGTCTGAGTGACAGCAAGTCTCCTCAGGTCTCCAGGACTCTTCTGAGTATTCTGGCAGATTGCAGCAGTGCAGTGTTCTGAATGGTTTCAATCCTTCCTTTGATATCCAAACTTTCCAAACCCTTTTCCAATCCTTTTGGGACTGTTCCAAGTGTACCAACTACAATTGGTATCACTTTGACCTTCATATTCCATAACTTTTTCAGTTCTCTGGCAAGGTCCAGGTATTTGTCCATTTTTTCATTTTCCTTTAGCTTCACCCTGTGATCTGCTGGCACTGCAAAATCCACCAGTTGGCAAGTTCTTTCTTTTTTGTTAATCAACACTAGGTCTGGTCTTCTTGCTGGGATAAGATGATCCGTTTTTATTTCAAAGTCCCAGAGAATTTTATGCGTTTCGTTCTCAAGAACAGATTCTGGTTTATGCATATACCATTTTGTTGTATGGTCAAATTTAAATTTTTTGCATAATTCCCAGTGGATCACCTTCCCAACTCAATCGTGTCTAGTTTTGTATTCTCGTTGTGCTAGTTTGCTACATTCGCAGAGTATATGGTTTACAGTCTCATCTCTATTACCGCAAAGTCTACATCTACATTTATTATTATTATTATTAATAAATCAAATATTGTAACCAGATGATTTCAATACTTACCACTTTATTTCATTCAATTAGAAATGATGATATAATTATTATTATTATTATTTTCATTACTATTATTATCATCATTTCTAATTGTATGAAATAAAGCCTATCATTTATCAGAATATATATTGTCGGTATGTAGGAATGAATGAAAAGATGAATATGAATAAAATATGGCTGGCCGTACAAATTTTTTGTTTGAAATTTAATGTGAAAATATTCCTTAGGCTATTGCCTATTAAATATCATTTTTTGCAGAATTTGAAATGAACCCATGTCTTATCAGATTAATGTAATCTACCATCTATGCACAGTACTGTGAATATTGAATATATTAATTTGTTTTGTTAGATTAAGATATTCTGTGCCATATGTAGGAAACTAGGCAGAAATGAGATCATAAAACGGTTGGTTGGTTGATTTTATGGCATGTCAAACCTTGTTGGATTATTTAATGCTGAAGTCAGACATTTTTTTTGCAATCAATTACATGGTTTATTGGGTGGGTGGTTGTTTTGTTTTAAGGCAAAACAACCCTTTTTGGGTCATTTAATGCTGAATCAAGTCATTTTGATAAACAAAGGACTCAGGTTGCTTACAGTACCTGCTGCTGTTGTTTTATGGCATATCAACCCTTTTTGGGTCATTTAATGCTGAATAAAGTCATTTTGATAAACAAAGGACTTAGGTTACTTACAGTATCTGCTGCTGTTGTTTTATGGCATATCAATCCTTTTTGGGTCATTTAATGCTGAATCAAGTCAATTTGATAAACAAAGGACTCAGGTTGCTTCCAGTACCTGCTGCTGTT
>CM042151.1:50702827-50772827 GCA_023376005.1 Doryteuthis pealeii | reverse complement strand
GATAGCATGGATTCCCTTGACTCTATCTCACTCACCATCCTTATCAGTTATCTCTTTAGATAAGTTATCTATATAATACCCAGTGTCTGGACAGGGCTGATGAATATATATATATATATATATATATATTTACCAAACCCTCCACATGAGCAGGATGCAACACAAGATCAATTTCTTAGGCAGAGTTTAACAGGTTTGAAATCAGAGCTTTCCCTCTCCTAGACTGGTTATCAAGCTAAGATTAAAGAGCCCAGTCTGCCCTGCTATTTACCCATAGCAAGAGGGAGAATTGGATTCATACCTTTTTAATAAAGTCCAAGTGGTGCAACCATACAATAGTACTGACATGACTACAGCTTGGAAGAATTCCCATTTTATTTTAGCAGAGAGATCAGATTTCCATATGATCAATAACCTGTCATTAGTCCAAGTGGTGCAACCATACAATAGTACTGACATGGCTACAGCTTGAAAGAATTCTCATTTTATTTTATCAGAGATCAGATTTTCATATGATCAATAACCTGTCATTAGTCCAAGTGGTGCAACCATACAATAGTACTGACATGGCTACAGCTTGAAAGAATTCTCATTTTTTTATCAGAGATCAGATTTTCATATGATCAATAACCTGTCATTAGTCCAAGTGGTGCAACCATACAATAGTACTGACATGACTGCAGCTTGGAAGAATTCCCATATTATTTTATCAGAGAGATCAGATTTCCATATGATCAATAACCTGTCATTAGTCCAAGTGGTGCAACCATACAATAGTACTGACATGGCTACAGCTTGAAAGAATTCTCATTTTATTTTATCAGAGATCAGATTTTCATATGATCAATAACCTGCCATTAGTCCAAGTGGTGCAACCATACAATAGTACTGACATGACTGCAGCTTGGAAGAATTCCCATATTATTTTATCAGAGAGATCAGATTTCCATATGATCAATAACCTGTCATTAGTCCAAGTGGTGCAACCATACAATAGTACTGACATGGCTACAGCTTGAAAGAATTCTCATTTTATTTTATCAGAGATCAGATTTTCATATGATCAATAACCTGTCATTACTCCAAGTGGTGCAACCATACAATAGTACTGACATGGCTACAGCTTGAAAGAATTCTCATTTTATTTTATCAGAGATCAGATTTTCATATGATCAATAACCTGCCATTAGTCCAAGTGGTGCAACCATACAATAGTACTGACATGGCTACAGCTTGAAAGAATTCTCATTTTATTTTATCAGAGATCAGATATCCATATGATCAATAACTTGTCATTACTCCAAGTGGTACAGCAATAGATTAGTACTGACATGGCTACAGCTTGGAAGAATTCCCATATTATTTTATCAGAGAGATCAGATTTCCATATGATCAATAACCTGTCATTAGTCCAAGTGGTGCAACCATACAATAGTACTGACATGGCTACAGCTTGAAAGAATTCTCATTTTATTTTATCAGAGATCAGATATCCATATGATCAATAACTTGTCATTACTCCAAGTGGTACAGCAATAGATTAGTACTGACATGGCTACAGCTTGGAAGAATTCCCATATTATTTTATCAGAGAGATCAGATTTCCATATGATCAATAACCTGTCATTAGTCCAAGTGGTGCAACCATACAATAGTACTGACATGACTACAGCTTGAAAGATAGCGAGTGGCAGGATTGCAAGTTCAATCTCCGCTACATAACTATCACAATAATTCATACCATTAATGATTTTATAATTTCAATCTTCAAGTTTATTTTAATTGTTGCATTGTGAAACAGGTCTTCTTGATCTAAAATAA
Organism: Doryteuthis pealeii; assembly: GCA_023376005.1. NCBI lineage: Eukaryota > Metazoa > Mollusca > Cephalopoda > Myopsida > Loliginidae > Doryteuthis > Doryteuthis pealeii. Next base: position 50,771,006 of record CM042151.1, on the reverse strand, counting down.
CTTAAGTGTTGGTTCATTTTTCAAATTAATCTAGATTGCCTGCCAAGTCATCTTAAAAACAAGAAGAAAAAAAAAACTCATTTCTCTTAAGTATTCAATAAAAAAATTATTTCACTAAATCCAGTGAACCTGCGTTCTACTGATTGTGAAAAATACTCTACTCTTAAGAACATCTGACAGCCAAGATGTTGGTCAGAATTAAGACGAGTGAACGACAACCTTCTTCTCCTCAGAATTAAATAATTAGTCCCAGCTTATTTTGCTTAATCTCACTGTAGCTGTTGTTGATGTACTAATGATCAACACTAGTCAATAATTGTTGATAAACAAATAAATAAGGAAAATCAACAAGAATAAATAAAAAGAAATTTACAAAGTAAAGAAAAAAACGAACACAGAAAAAGAAAAAGTAGAGAGAATCTAATACCAAAATTTCACACACAAAAAAATAAATAAAATAGAAATAAAAAATATTGTAGCTGATGAAAAATTAGAAAGAAAGAAATATTTTATGAAAAAAACTCTATTTTCTCATAGCAGCAACAAGAAAAAATAAATTTAAAAAAAAAAATAAATAAATAAGAAAAATTAAATATAAAGCAAAAAAAAAAATTTTGATCAATGATTGATTTTTCTTCCATCATTTTGGCCGTTTTTATTTCAATTGTATTTCTTCATCTGTTTATTTTATTATTTTTTCCTTTTTTTTTTTTTAATATCTTTATTGTTTTCCGGATAATTAGTTTTTATTTATTTGTTTATTTAATTATTTATTTATTTGTTTGTTTTCTTTTGGAAAGAAAAAAAAAAGATGGGATCTAATCTGTCAAATTTATTAAATTTGTCATTTTTTTTTAGTTGTGTTTGTTTATATTTTTTAATTTTTCCGAAGCAATATCAATAGTGCTTTCCTCCTGACTCTTTGTCACCAACCTCTCGCTATTTCTCTTTTCTCTCATAAATGCATGTGAGAATAAACTCAATTACTTTTTCCAGACAGAAACTGACAGTATTAATAAATTTTCACCAAAGAATCTCCGTACTATATGACCATCAAAATGATGCCTTCAAAACATTTTTCCCCTGCAGCAAAAATACATCATTGTGCATTGTATGCAGTGTCTTAAGAAGCAGAAATTGGACAGTTTTCTCTTCTATTACATCTTTGATATGTAAAGCTTTTAGTTTAATACCAATGTGCCTTATTAGTTTATATGGTGATAAGGAAGCGCGTGGTGTAATGGTTAAAGTCATAGGAAATGGACTCGTCAACACGAGTTCAAATCCTGGACGTGGTAATTGCATTTCACTTAGCGCTAATACCCTTGGGAAAGGTATGAATTCTACTCTCTCTCCAGCTATGGGTAAATAGTAGGGCAGACTGGGCTCTTTAACCTTGGTTAGGCAACCGGTCTAGGAGAAGGAAAACTCTGAATTCAAACCTGTTAAACTCCGCTTAAGAAATTGACCTTGTGTCACATCCTGCTCGTGCGGAGGGGTTGGTAAATATATATATATGGTGATATCTTTTTTAACGAATCTTTCATCTACTTCAGTAGGTGTTGCGTAAAATATTGGTATAGGAAAAAAAACACAAACAAAAAAAATAAAGTACTGCTTTTCTTTTTAACTTGATAACTTAATCTCTAAATAAATAACTTTATTTGTCACCTCAATATATATATATATATATATATATATATATATAGTATTTAGTTATCACTAGCTCACTTAGTGAGTTAGTGGGGACCAACCTTCTTGCTGTATTATTATTGGAGTGCTCAATATCAGTGTTAGAGCTGTTATATATATATATATATATATATATATATATATATATATATATATTACATGGGATATTTTGTGACCCTGGGTTTCATGCTTTAGAGTCTGTCTGACGAATGCGCTAAAGTATGAAACTCAGGGTCAGAAAAATTCACATGCATTATATATATATATATATATATATATATATGTATATATATATATATATAATTTTGTATTATTTGGATCATTCAGACTATTTTCCTCATCTTTATTGTTATATACACAATGTTTCAGCCGATATGCCTTACAGTCTTCTTTAGGTGTTTTTTGTTGAAGTTGGGAACTTTCTCTTTGAACTCAGGAACCTTCTGGTTTTGGTTCAAAGTTCTGTAAAGGCTCCTGAGCTTGACAAGAATATATATATATATATATATATATATATATATATATATATATATATATATATATATATATGAATTTAAAACGAAAACATTGATGTTGCAAAAAAATTATGCAGAAGTTTCAAATATAAGCAACTGCCAATGCTTTTCTCAGTCAGCGACAGTTATGTATCTCTTATTGTAATAGTTTTTGAAAAAGAAGACATGTTCCAAACTCAATGATAGACAAATTCTCTTTTTCAAACAGGATGAGTATTAACCCATTGACGGTAGGCCCACTATTGATAAGGCTGGTTGTATAAAAAAGCTCTGAGGACGATTTATAAAGTCTACCAATTGTTCATCAAGTGTCTTAAAATTATATTCTAATGTCAACTGGCTTAATTGCCTGTTGAGTTACAGTGAAAAAAAAATGTATTCGTATTTTATAAATAGGCTAAGAATTAAAAATGTGTCCTTATTTGTAGTTGGAAAGATCAAGTATTTGTTGATTCTTTTATTTTTTATAGGTGGGTACCATTCTGGCTTGACAATATAATGAGTCTTAAAAAAAAATTTTTTTTTTTTCCTTATTTGTAAACATCTTTATAGTGCCTTCAATCATCATTTTTAACCAATTGTTAGGGTCATCCTAAAAACTGTAGGGTCAGAGAGGGACCTTCCATTAAGGGTAGGGCAAGGTGCATTGTGGAAACAGGGTGAAAAGGTAGAGGAAAAGTTGCTATGACACATGGTTAGATAAACAATTTATCTAGTCCCACACAGTTTAAAGTTTAAGTGTTGGTTTTGGTAGAAGCCATTGGCTCTGCCCTGCATTAAATAAAACCATCATTTGTCCATTTTTCATTCATTATTATCATTATTTCTTGTATACTAAATAAGTTAAATTCAGTTCTTAATTGCTTGTTGAGTTAAAGAGATAGAAATTTATTCGTTTAATTGATATTCTTTTTTACCTCTGAAAATGTAACAATAAAAAGAAACTAAGAATTAAACATGTTTTCTTATTTGTAGGTGGACAATTTTGTGAATTAATTCAAAAGAAATAAAGTCCTTATATGATAAAAAATTAAATTCAGTTTTTAAATGCCTGTTGAGTTACAGTGAACAAAATGTATTTGTTTTTTTTTTAACAAAGAGGCTAAGAATTAAAAATGTGCCATTATTTGTTGGTATGTAACATAATAAGTAGGTACAATAAAAAGAAGAAAAGAACTAAAAATGTGTCTTCATTTGTAGGTAAATAATATAATAAGTAGGTACAATAAAAAAAGGTTAAGAATTAAAAATGTGTCTTTATTTATAATTATGTAACATAATAAGTAGGTACAATAAAAAAAAGCAAAGATATAAAAATGTGTCTTTATATGCGGGTATATAACATAATCATAGGTACAAGAAAAAGAAACAAAAAAATAAAAATGTGTCCTTACAATAAAAAAAACTAAGAACTAAAAATGAGTCCTTATTTGTAGGTATGTAATATAATAAATAGTACCTACTTATCTATATCTATACACATATAAAGGGCAGTTTTGTGTATATGTATGTCCAGAGGAAACTTAAAAAATAAAGCAATTAACAACAAAGTAAATATATATACACATTAAATATCAACAGGGCTTAGTTTTTGAGCAAAAATAATACAGATTTGATTTATATTCATGAAGATAATTAAAAAATAAAATAAAAATAACTGAATGGATTTTTTTTCATTTAATATTTTAGATAGTAGACATTAACATTTCTTTTCAGAGTAGCTGGATCAATGCAAGGTCTATTTTTTTTTTTTTTTTTACATAGGGATTTAAATGGGGCATCCCACGAGGATTCAACTCATGATTCAGTAATAATGGATCTGCAGGACTAACTTAAAAAAATCCCCCTCTACCCAAGTGATGCCGGGTAGTCACTGCTAGTAACATAATAACTAGGTACAATAAAAATTTTAAAAAGTGAAGATATAAAAATGCGTCCTTATATGCAGGTATATAATATAATCATATGTACAAGAAAAAGAAGCAAAAAGATAAAAATGTGTCCTTACAATAAAAAAAAGCTAAGAGCTTTTTATTTATTTTTATATATTTTTTATTTAATAAGTTTTGATGTCTAGACATCATCACAATATGGTATAAATTTGCAAGACTAGAATACACGTTCATTTGAATTTTACATTTTAGAATTTAAATCTAAGTTCCAGTCTCAAGACGTGTTATATGACCTCGGATATACATATTTAGCAGTTGACAGGTTGACGGGATGATCAACGTTGCTTTATTGACTATTCAAAAAATATATTTTGTATTAAATTCCTTTTACATATAAACACCCCAATTTACAGTATCACCTCTGAATAGGTGGCATAATTTAGTTCCCTAATTCACATTTACGTAATCCACAGTATGATCACTACAATGCATAATATTGCTTTATATGGTTGTTTATAGTAGTTTACATTTGAAAGGTTTTTATTTGGGCTTAACTTACAAGTTTGAAATAACTACTTACATTTTATTAGTCTGATTTTATTCAACCCTAGATTAAGCGTATACTATTTGGGTTCCCGATCAAACAGCGATCCATGATAATATCGGAGTTTCTATCTAGAAAACAAATGAAGTATTTGAAACATTTCATAGTTTATCTTCGTTATATCAATAATTAAGATTATTTAAAAGAATATGGATATCACAAATCCACAACCTACAATAATTCTTACTTTCTAAATTGGAATAAAAGTTGTTTTTCTATTAAGAGTTTAAAATTTTAACTGTATTGCAATGATAATAAAACGTTGCTGTTATGATGTTTTTCCCTGGTTACGTATATATATATATATATATATATATATATATACACAACACGTGTTTCAGATATTCTGGTATCTTCTTCAGGCTTTGATCAATACATATATTGATATACATATATATATACACATATACACATACATAGGTTATATATATACACACATACCATACATGTTATCGTGTTTCTTAATTTTCTGTTATACAGAAAAATTACAGAAACACGCATACCTATGTATGTGTATATGTGTATATATATATATATATGTATATCAATATATGTATTGATCAAGCCTGAATAGAGATACCAGAATATCTGAAACACGTGTTGCTTATGTGAAATAAAAGAATAAAACATTTTTTCTGAGAACGATACATTTTGCAGACCTCCTTCTTCTTTTTTTTTATAAATATTACATTTTCTCCCTTGGAACCAGAACAACATTTATATATATATATATATATATATATATATATATATATATATATGGTGATTGGCACTATTATTTGATAATATAATAAGTAGTACATAGTTATTATACAATAAAAAAGCTAAGAATTAAAAATACTAAATTCTCAGAATTGTTCAAGATGAAGATACACTGTGAAGTTCTGCTACAGAGAATGAGTTTTTCAGAAATCTTCTGACGATAGTTTTGCTGTTGATCTTTATTACAGCATTTCATTGCCTTCTCTTCTGTTTCCTGTTCATACAAATACTTCCGCTTGCTCACAGCAGTCTTGCGTTCACTTGAGGGTTTATGTTTAGGAGGCATGAAAAATGAGTTACATTATTTGTAAAGATGAACAGCACAGTACAGCACATGCGTGTTCGCAATCAGGAAACACAGTGGAGACTATAAAGAGACATTAGACAAAGGACAATGAACCCTTCAACTCATCTCATTTTTCTAAACAAGAAATAAACTAATCATCCAGAATTTAAATTTAGAAACTTCAAAAAAAATTTATCATGTGTAATTAAACATTACAGAGGTATCATATATATATATATATATATTATGTGTGTGTGTGTGTGTGTGTGTGTGTGTAAGGTAATCCAAATGACTGGTATAAGTAAGGATGATTCTATTTGGATCATGAAATCTTACTATACAACCATACTGTATACTCTTTAGGTGCAAACATATATATTCATACAAGGATTTTTATAAATCCTAAAAAGAGCACAATATATAATAACTAAAAAATTAATTATATACAGAGAATATTCTTTTGTAGTAATGAGAAGATTTTTCTAGTGATATATTATCTTTTTTTTTCTTTTTTAGATTCCCTGTATTTGTAAACCCGTCTGATGAGGCTAGACTCATATTGGTGAGTTTCTGGTCAAGATAAAAAAATATACGGATGAAGTTTGCTAAGTTTTTCTAGCTATGAAAGTTATATATATATTTATATATACACACCATATATATATATATATGTGTGTAAATTGAAAATGGAAGTGAATCCGACAGTATGTTGAAAAGAAAAATAAAGGAAAAAACTATTGAATGGATAAAATAGGATATTTTAATCAATTTTACTTACATGTGTTCGGTCAGAGTTTATCCATGTGTACATTATTCTATCTACTATTATTTTTAAATAACAAAATATTAGTATTATTTTTAAATAACAAATATATTATTATTCTATTTCATTTGTTATTTAAAAATAATAATAAGAGAATGTTATACATGGATAAACTCCTGACTGAAACACATGTAAAGTTAAATAATTAAAATAATCCTATTTTATCCATTCAATACTTTCTTTCTTATTTCTCTTTCAAATATTATATATATATATATATATATATATATATATATAAGTAAATTGACAGTGGCTTAATGTTGGTATCAGCCAGTTAGCGAGCATGTCTATCTCCTTTTCATTAGTACTAGACCAAGGAATTTTTTAGCATCTGAGGTGGGCCACACCTACCATCAGCTCCTCACATTACACACAGATCCTGAGCTACACATATGCTGAATTGGTGAGGGCCGTATCGAACCAGGAACCTTGTGGTTCCTAGTCAAACGCTTCACCAACTGAGCTAAACTGCATTATATAAGTATTATTTATATTATACTAAGTTGCAAATGTAAAATAATTTCTTTTGCTTTTAAAACTAAACCACAAACAGAAAATTATTAAGAAGTGAGAAAGAATTTTACAAATGTAAAACCATTATCATTATCTCTAAGTTCATTTAATGGAATTCTTTTCTATCTATCTCAATCACCACATATATATCTAACAGCCTGTCTGCCAACTGTCAATCTCAATCTGTTTATTTCTCCTCAGTTTCTCTTTTTATATCTATCTATCTAGTCAGAGGTTTCTGATCAGGGTTGCTCACACCCTCTAGGGGTGCAAGCATATTCCAGGGGGTGTAAGCATCATTCAATTTTAGATTAAATTTTTTTCTTTTGTAATTAATATTATTTATATTCATTTCTTTATTTCAGATTTCATTACCTTTTATCATGTTGAAGAAGCGAAATGGAATAAACTGTAGTATTGATTCACATTCTATATTTTGAACAAAAGTATAAATTGTAGGGGTACGAGTCAGAGCGAAACTCTTTTAAGGGTGCGGGAATAGGAAAATTTGGGAACCACTGATCAATCTATCTCATTCACTCATATCTATCAGCCTGACTGTCTAACTTTCTATCCCTATCTGTTTTGCCATGTTGGCTGAGACAGCAGAATATTCCGACTGCACCTCTACAGTGGGGTAAAAATCCCTCAACTTGGGTCACCTGTTGGCTGTGGGTGGTGACCTGTAATGCTTAAGGATGAAATCATGTGGCTGAGCAGTCCATGACATGCAACATTCCACTTTGACCCTTACTTAGCAAGACGAGTCGACTCACATCAAGCCCTAGCGCCTATATGATCGTCCTAACCCTATTGCCCTTTATAGCAAACCCTCAATCCTTTTATCATATATGTGCAGAAGGCAGTGGCTGAGAGTGCCCTTGGATATGACGTTAAACTGCATCTAATGGTGAAGTTCCAATTCTAGACCTCTGGGTACTGTGGAGTGCCACCTTCATGCTATTACTCAGATCCGTTCAGCCCAGAGAGGTAGTACCTGTTAGGGTCTAATCTATGGGTTAAATAGATTAAAAAAATGAGTTTTAAAAAATTGAATACTCAACCAGACTGAATAAAACAAAAAGTTTGGCATAAATAAACCAAGGGTTGACATGGCATTAAAGTTAAATTCAGTTCTTAATTCCTTGTTGAGTTAAAAATAAAAATGGGACCCTAACAGGTACTACAACTCTGGGTCAGAGTGGATCTGGGAGTAAATGCAATGTAGTGTTACTCACACTCCCTAGCATTCTAGAACTGGACTTCACCACTAGATGCAGTTTAACATCATACCCAGGACACTAAGACCCTCAACCACTGCCTTCTAGTAACCAACCAACCAACCAACCAATCCAATCTGTTTATTTCTCTTTTTATATCTCCCCTCCCATATCTATCTTATCTATCTATCTATCTATTAATCTCTGTCTAACTGCTTTCTCCCTCCTTGCTCTTTATTCAGAAACCACAGTCGCCACAATTCACAGGTCAAAACAAAGCAATACGCTTTGTAATTATTTACATTTATCAAAACATGTATCTGTAATTCAAAGAAAACAGTTCGGCTTGGTTTTTTTTTGTGGTTATCTAATGCCAAAGCCATCTTATAGAAGAATATAGTTGTACTATTTGAACCACACAGAAATGAGTTTTATACTTTCCAAGAGTATTGGTAAAAAGTGAATGCAATAGCATGCTGGATTTTCTTTTAACTATGATTCTCAGTCAACATATAGCACTGACATGGTGACCCCCCCTCCTTGAATAATTACAAGAAATGAATTTTTACTAAAAAAGGCTTGGCAATGATTCTTACTATAAAAATGCATTAGAAATGATTTTTACAATAAAGATCATTGGAAATTTTACTAAAGAAAAATGTTGGTGGCAATGTATAAAAATGCATTGGCAATGATTCTTACAATACAAAATCATAGGAAATGATTTTGCATAAAAAAGACAGGAAATATTTTACTAAAAAAGCATTGACAATGATTCTTACTATAAAATGCATTAGAAATGATTTTACAATAAAGATTCATTGGAAATGATTTTTACTAAAAAAAAGCTGTGTTGCATTGCAATGATACTTACTAAAAATGCATTGCAATGATTCTTACAATAAAATTCATAGGAAATGATTTTTACAATAAAAATGGACAAGAAATAATTTTTACTAAAAAAAAAAAGGCATTGACAATGATTCTTACTATAAAAATGCATTAGAAATAATTTACAATAAAAATTCATTGGAAATAATTTTTACTATAAAAATGTATTACCCTGTTTTGATTGTCACACATATACAGCTATTAGTAAATTTATTTGGCTTTAAAACTTCCACTACATGGGAGAACAAATAAGAACAGATAACAATTAATTAATGAATTCATTAAAATCACTTAATTAGTTTTACACTGATAAATTTCATTTTGCTGAAAATCCCAATGTAGAGCAGGTTTTCAACTAGTTGATATCAATACTAGTAAGATCAACGACAATAATAATGAAGATAACAATATGGGCAAAATAACTAAATGAAGAGGTATAAGATTTGAAAAGATTAGAAATTGATTTTGATGACAGAATTATGAAGGGAACATACTTTGCTTCTTTTTCCTTATAACACTCTTTGTGCTTTGGTTTTATATTGGCTGAGAATAATAATTCTTTCATAGACCAGCACTTTCATTTTGTCTGTGTTCCTTTGCCTTTTCAATAATAACAGGAAAAGTACAAAATTTACAGACACTTCTCTCTCTCTCTCTCTCTCTCTCTCTTTCTCACTTACTCACACACTCTCACTCACTTACTCACTCACCCTTTCAGAATTCTCTCTTCTCTCTCTTTCTCTCTCTCTCTCTCTCACACTCTCTCTCTCTTTCTCTCATTCTCACATTCTCACACTCTCACACTCTCTCTCACTCACCTCTCTTTCTCTCTCTCACACACATCACTTTCTCTTCTCTCACACATACTCTTCTCTCTCTCTTTCAAACACACACTGTCTCTTTCTCTCTCTCACAACACATTCACACTTCTCTTTCTCTCTCTCTCTCACACATTCTCTCTTTCTCTTCTCTCTCTCTCTCAACATTCTCCCACTTTCTCACTCTCTTTTCTCACTCTCTCTCTCACCATTCTCACACTCTCTCTCACTCTCTCTTCTTCTCTCTCTCTCACTCTCAACTTTCTCTCACTCATTCAAATACTTCACACATTCCATCACACTCTTTCTCACACCACACACACACACACACTCTCTCCTCTCACACACACAACTCTCTCACTCTATCTCTCACTCTCACTCACTCATCACCACACTCTCCTTCTATTATCTACCTCTCCTTTCCCCCCACACCCCTCATTTCTTATTTAAATAACAATTTATCTCTATTTTTCTTTTGTTTCTGAAAGTTGCATTTTGACAGCTTACCATTTTATTTCCTGCACCACCATCATGGCGTAATGTTAAAGCCGACTGCAAATCAATTATAACTACTAGTTTGTGTAAATCCTCACTAAGTGCCAAATCTATGTCTGCTTAACCTTTTAAAAAGCTTACAGTCATCATGTTTAAAGCACCAGTTCCCAACTTGAGCACCAAAGTTAAGCAATGATGACTTGTTCAATACTTAGATGTGACCATTTTAAGCAAGAGACAAGTACTGTAAGAAATTAATAACAAAATGATTTGATTCAGAATTAAATAACCCAAAAAGGCTTGATATGCCGTAAAACAAAACAAACGACAACCTATACCTCTCTATCTGGCCCTCTTCTCTTCTCTCTTCTCTTTCTTCCCTCTCTCTCTTTCCCCTCTCCCTCTAAATATACATACCCACAAGGTGTGTCAAAAAGTATCAAGACTTTTTAACTTTTGACACACATTATATTCTGAAAAAAAAAAATTCATTCATTCTTCTCGGTAAATATAGCTTCAAACTTGGCATTTTTATGACACACACCTTGTATTCAAATAATTTTCTAAATAATTTCAACACATTCCAATAAAATCCATTACCTTCAAAAAATTTACATCTGCCTTAACCGGCAATATAAGAATTAGAAAATATCTCCTATTTCAATATCACTTACAATATCAATTCTAACATGCCTGGTAAGTCATTAGTATTTTTTAAAATAGTTCTAGTTTGAAACACGTTCACTTACAGTTAATCATGTTCAAAAAACCCAGTGTTCTCTTTTTTATTTGTAATATATATAGATTATATAATAATAAAGATTTTGAAGGCAATTACAATGTAATATGTGTTGAAAATATATTTATTTAACTTTTGTTTTTTTTTCAAATATAAATATTCGGAAAGTAAAATTCCATCCTCAGAGTTATTGAAAGTACTAGTGTTTTTTATAGTACTTATCCACAGCGATATTGTAATCATCTGGTTTAATGCCGTATATTTGAAATTTTTTTTTTTTTTTTTTCGGTTACTTCCGTGATGTTAAATCGGCTATTTCCGTGATGTTAAATCGGCTATTTCCGTGATGTAATTCGGCTCAGCTACTTCCTAGTAGAATATATATATATATATAATATCATTCACACCACCAACTCATCTGGTATTTCTTTATACAGCACCCCCAACACTACAGAAAGCATCACCTTTTGTATGCACCACTTGCACCAGAGACTGCCATTCGAGGATCGGACTGTTCACCACTCACGTAGCTGTAAGTAAAGAGAGAGAGAGAGAGAGAGAGAGAGAAAAAAAAAAAAACTATGCCATCGTCTAAAATAGACGGAAGGTTGCCAACCAATATATAATAAATATATAATATATAATAATATATATATATAGTATAAATATATATATATAATTTGAAAAAAATTAATGTTTCATCATGTTCAGTTATCTTGGTAAATACAGGTGATTCTCAATGTCATAGAATACTTTTAGCGACCACCTTACACTATATATTATATATATAGTAATATATATATAGATTTATAACAAGTCTGATCAATCTATCCATGAATCTATGTTATTTCTTGTATTCCTTTCTTGCACACACTTTTTTCAATCCTTTCCTGTATCCATTCTTCTTTTAGTTTCTTTTGTTATTCAAAGCCAAAACCATCCTTGTAAAAAATATAGTGGTACTATATTATAACCATAGCTGGAGGGATAAAGGAGTTCATACCCTACCCAGAGTATTATTCCAAAATGTATATATCAGTGCAACTGAAGTTCAAATTCATTTTCTATGTCGCAGGCCAGCATGTTAGCCACTATACCATGGGGACTCCCCATATAGTTTATTAATGAATGTTTGCAAGATTGTTGAGAAGATTACTAAGTAATGAGTTCGATTCACACTAAGTGCTCCATACTTTTGATCCAATAAATGGCTACCAGTTTCTTTCCTTTCTCTCTTAATTAGATATCCATTCTCTCAAGTGTTATTTTTAATTCTTACTTTTTGATATCTGTTTTTCTCAGCACAATTCTTATCTTGCAATTTTCTCCTTCTTTGTATATTCTCACTTTTTAAAGATGTATATTGCTCTCTCTCTCCTCTCTCTATATATATAATATATATTATATAGTCATCCACAGACACGTGTTTTGACATCAAGTCTCTTCAGTGTGACATTTGTAAGCTACCTACAGCAGAGATTGAAATCCAATTGGTTCAGTTTCAGTCCGTCACCTTAACCATCAGGCTGTCATCACCTACAGAATGTGAAGGGGATTTTAACTTTTTAATAACACACGTTGCTTTATATGTAGAAAGGCCGTCATAGAGTGCTCCATCTCCTTTTATAGGAGAGCGTTTGCATTTACGCTTTTAGTTGACGGTATATATATGAAAGTTTAATAATTACTTGAAGCATGTGTTATGCACTTGGTTTGGGGGTTGGTTTTGAAAGCTGTCACAAGGCAAGTGCAAAGAAAGATGAGGTAACAGAGGATGTTCATTTGTCTTTGATTTATTTAAATCACTGGGAATGAACATCCAAGTACTACATCTTTCTTACACTGAATTGCTTTCAAAAACAACTACCAAACCAATATGTACACACACACACACACACACACACACATATTATAATTATAATATATCCTTATTATTATTATTACTATTATTATTATTATTGTTATCATTATCTGCATAAAGCTGCAAGGTTCCTCAACATCATATTTGTCCACATAAGACCTCCATTTTGTTCTGTCTTTTACCATCATATCTATATCTTTCTTTTTTAATAACTCTGTTTTTCTATCTTAGTCGTCATATCTACCTCTCTATCTGTCTTTGTAATATATATCTTTGTCTACGTAGTGTTAGTATCCGTTCATATCTATCTTGATGTCTTTGTGAATATCTTCTCTTGTATTTATATCTTAGTCTTATTATATCTTATGTCGCTGTCCATATCAATCTTAGTCTGTATATATCTAATATTTTTCTGTTAATGTCTTCTATCTCTCTTTGTAATAAATTATCTTAGCTGTTTCTAATCTGTTACAGAGGTAATTGTTCCTTTTTATGAGTACCCCATTTTTTTTCGTATCCCTGGTTTCAGTAGTAAATTGTTCTATATGATGATGAGTTCACAAAACTATTTTTATATAAACTAGCAACAGAAAACACCCTCCAGGCATCGTAAAAATTATTTTTGAAAGACATTTGCCTGAGAGGGGGGAGTTAAAAAATTCAATGTCAGAGGGTTGTATCACAAGTAAGACAAAATCCTCATATTTATTAAAAGGATAAAAAAAATAAAACATTTGAATGAAAATGAGCCCCGTCCCCCTCGAAGTTAAATGTTGTCAGAATTAATAATCAAACAAATTGATTTGGAATATTTTCCACAAAATCAATTTCCACCAAAATTGTCAGGCTATTTATCTATTTCTAAACTTGCTTACTCAAATGTGGTGGTGAATATAGCAATATGGATATTGTGACTAATCTGTTAGAGCTATGATGTAGTTATTGTTACAACAGAAATACAGGACAAGCTCCATTATAATAGGACGAGTAAATCAAAAATTGCCCTCCAGGCAATGTAAAAATAAAATCTTTGAAACATATGCCTGAGGGGGAGGTAACAAAGCAATGATCCCAGCGAGTTGTACCCTAAATAAGTAAAATCAATTCATTATAAGGATTAAAAAATAAATGTAAACTTTTAGATAGTATTAGAAGAAACAACTATTATAATAATATATACCATTCATATTTATTAAAACTGTTTTTTAAAAAACAATGAGACATGTCTAATGTTGCATGTCAAATTTGGAGTGTATTTAATTTTATGTTATGACGATTCGGTAATGTGAAATAAGCAGTGACTAATTTTTGTTACAGACAAAAATCCGGAAAGCAAATCTCCATCTGTAATTAGAATGTTATGTGTGGGCACACTTCAATTTGATAATACACACATATTATATATATATAGATATAATATCACGCCTGAGCGTTCACAGTAGAAAAGATGAAATAAAAGTAAGAAGTAAGAGAGATATTAGCAAAAAAGCAAAAAAGGAAAGAAAAGAGAGGCTGAGGATTGATTATACAAGAGAAAGCACAACAAAAAATTATTCTAAGCTCATCAATTTGTACAGCTAGTAATTCTAATATTGTGTAAACTGAATAGCATGTCTCAAAACCTTCTAGGTGAAGCATATGCAATACCACTGTGAATACATGATGGATGCCCTGTAACCTAGTGTTGATAATCTATGCTGGTTAAAGCACCGTTAGAATAGGGCTTTCAATCAACGTAGCAGTTAGGTTCAGTGAAAAACACACAGACTGTGGTTAAACGAAAAATATCACACCGTCACGTAATTTGATGCTTAGTTAGTCGCTGTTCCAGCAAAAATGTACAACTGTCATAGACATGTGGATCGGGCTGGCTCTGTCCGTGCGTGAATGCAAAAGAACCCTTATTAGTAATAACAGCGTTGACAATGTAAACAAGTCTTTAGTTATTACAGACTTTAAAAGAATAGAAGTTAGGAAAAATGAACAGCAACAAGTTAGAAGACCCAACGAAGATACAAAGAAGTAAAGCAAGAAACCAAGACGTTCACATCATGCTGAATGAAGAAGTAGAAGAGAATGAAAATGAGTAAATAAATGCTTCAGATCCTACTCTGCTGCCTCTCTTCTAATATCTCTCTCTCTCTATCACAAAAGAACTCTGTTATACCCAATGAAAAGGGGTTGAACACTAGAATATCTGAGTACATCCTCTGCAAAGGAGTAAGATCACTCCAAAAAGATCCGGAGTTTGATATCTAACCTTCATTAAAGTGGAAATATTAAAAAAAAACTAGGCCCCTGACTAGGTGCGTTTAGCTCAGTTGGAGAGCATCCACTCAGAACCAGCGTTCCAATACAGCCCTCGCAACCAGTGTTATGAGTAGGACCAGAATCTTGTGTAGTAAAGGGAAAGCTGATGGAGTGTGGTCACAACCTCAAATCAAAAAATCTCCCTGCTCTATGCTAGTGAAAAGGAGAAGACTCCTCACGTCTGTTATACCGACAAGAGGCCACTCCGTCGAATTTATGACTTTACTATTAGGCGACAGGGGCTTTCTAGCCTTGGCAGTAGACTATCCAGTGGAAAGGAAAACATTTAAATTCAAAACCTGGGGAGTGTTGTTCATAAAATCTTGCATGCTGGGCCCATTCTCCTGTTATCGCCTCACCAAAAAGTGTTTGGGGGGTGCTTTTGGTTTTTCAGGCACCAACCCTCCCCCGACACCGACTAAACAATCACTTGTGTATGTTAATTTTGCTAACAACAATTAGTTTTGATAGCATCATACAATTCTGATGGATGAACATTGTATTCTAGATGACCAAACAATTTTAGTAGGAGTCATTTTACAATAGCTCTCCCCCCCTCTCTCTTTCTTTCTGTTCTTTTTCCTCTTGCTGTTGCCCCCTTTTATCTCTCCTTTCTTTCTCTACTCTCTCTCTCCCCAACCCCCCCAGTTATTTAATGTATTATCAATCATGCTCAATAGGTTGCATAACACTATACACGTATAGCCTCGGAATGTACAAACATTATGATGAATCATTAGTAGCATCTTTTTTCCTCTGTCTCTTACATGCCTTTGCACTTTCCTAACTTTCTGTCTTGTATTTTACCTTTCCCTCTCTTTCTTTTTACTCTGCTTCTCTTACAGAGCACATAAAAATCTGTATTACAGAGAATATTCACATGAAGTCTCTGAAGTCAGCCTGACAAATTTATTTGTCAATAATGAAGAGATTAAATCTATAAGTATATTATATATATATATATATATATTAACAATGTTATGTCATAAAAGTGACTGAGTTTGAAGCTTAATTTACCCAAGATAAAATAACAATGAATAGAATTTATTTTTTTTTTCAGGGAAAACTAGCGGGGATTGTGCATTAAAGTGTCCGAGTTTGAAGTCTTATTTACAAAATAGAAAGACAATGATGGAGGACGTTAATTTTTTCAGAAATACAAGGGGATTCAAAGTTCAAAAATCTCCGATACTTTTGTGACACACCTAGTTAGATTTCAAGTAGGGTCTCACATATGCTACTTATATAAATGTAAAAAAGATGTTTTTAAATCTCACATTATATTGATTTCAATTACTACCTAAAGTTTCATCTAAGATTGTTCTTCTATTCTACTAATTATACATAAAACTGGGATAGTAATGAAAACTACAGTAAGAAGTGAGATTTAATTTATGTAGTTAAATATATAATACATCAAAGCTCCTGTGTTGAAACCTCTGAATCTGTAGTTTATTTATTTTTGTGTCGTATATTTTTTTATTCTTGAAATATATATTATGAGTTTTTGCTCTGCCTTTTGTTCACTTGAAAAAGATTTTAGGATTAAAAATGCTTTTTTTTAAGCTCTGGTAAGTAAAATTGATTAAGGAAAAGTGAATTGAGATGCCAAAGCAAATTAAATTTGAAAAAAAAAAAAAAAAATAAATACTGGTGAAAAATAAAAAAAACAAAAACATATTAAAAGCATTGTAAATTTTTCTAAAAAGGGGAAAGTTTACCGTTAAGTTAAATTATTGAGAGCCAGATGTTGATGCTTATGAAATCTAATGCTAATACGTTTCACACTCCAATATCTCTCACTTCTACTCTTAATGAAAACTAACAATATATAATGAGAGTAATCAAAGATATACAAGAGAGGAGAAGGTGATAGCAGAAGTAAGGAGAGGATGGTAAGTTAGACTTAATGCAAATCACATTTAATAAAACATTAAAAAGGAATTTTTCAAACATAACTCATCTGAAACTAAGGAATTGATTAGTAAATTTTGTCATTAAATTAAACAGTAAAAAAGCCTGTCATAGACACAAAAATGATCACTCAGCTTAGTATAATATATATTAGATGATAGATATATATATTAATAAATATATAGTATATATATATATGGTGTTCACACAGACCATCACAACTACAAACAAATCATAGTTAATAGTTAAATGGTTCACATCCTTAACTTATCATTAGACCTCATATATTTACATCAAGGGAGAGTTGAGAGTCATCACACACACACACAACATATATATATTATATACTAATTATATATATAATATATATAATTATATCACAGATGTTATTTGTTTAGTTCTTTCAGTATAACTAACATCATGACCAGTGAACAAAAAACTTTATTGCCTGAACTTCTCTACCAATTGTTAGTGCCCCCGTAAATCTGTTGTTTTTTTTTCTGGTGCAAAAAATGAGAAACTATTTTAGGCCACCTCTTTTACACCGCACACAGCACGACACACACACATGTATATTTATATATCAATAATATATATATTATATTATAATTTCCATAAGATGTTATCTTTCTTCAGTATATAACCAGAACCAGAGCGAATCTTTACATGATTCAATATAAACACCTTTCTCTGTAAACAATAATCTAAATTATTCATTGATAAAAAAGTAAAGATCTTGCCAGAAAAAGGTTATTGATGCCATCTTATAATATATAAGATGTATTGCAACATGCACGACACTGCATTGATTATAGTAATTAAAAAAACTATATAAGAGTAATAGACTCTATGATAACTTAGAGCTTAGTTTTAACACAGAAGTACAATGTCATATTGTAGAAAAAAAGTGTAACTAACAGTATCACTAATAAACAAAGTAATACATAAAAATATTTTCATATATAAAAAGAGAAGAGAAGGTTATTTTCACTAAACCAAGGTTCTCAACCTTGTTTACCTATTGACCCCCTTTTAATCTATTTACTCTGTGCCCCCCCCCCCACAAACCATTCGTTGTTTAAAAATCCCCATTGTTATTTTATAGTAAAATGCATTTACTTGCTGGCCCAAAAATTTATACCGGTCCCTGGGGGTCCATATGACCCCGGTTGAGAACCACTGATCTAAAACAAGAGATATCAGGTTTTAATAATTTCTTAGTGGAAAATTATACACTCAAAACTATATATTATGTATCTATTTATATACAACCTTTGGGTTTTACATTTTTTAATTTCAAAAACTGAAACCAAAAATAGTATTGTAGTCATCCAAACAATAAGTACACCCCTAACTTAATTTCCTCTAAACCAAAATTACCCCAAAATTTTTTTTTAAGATTAAATACTTGTGGAAAATTATACCCTCAAATGAATATCATCATATATATTACCGACTCACAGTTTTGAAACTGAAATAAAAATAGGTATTGTAAAAAGTAAAGTCGTCGGCACCTAATATCGGTATCAGCCAAATAGTAGGAGTTATCCGCTTTCACTACGCTAGACAAGAGATTATTTTAGCATCTTACTTTACCGCACAGACCCTGTGCTATTCAATGCTGATTGGCGAGCCGGATCGAACCAGGAACTTCGTGATTCCTAGCTAACCTTTTATACCGACTGAGCTAACCGCGCCCTTAGACAATCCAAAAATAAACACCCAAACAATCCTTTATAAAAAAAAAAAAGTTAATTTTCATCAAAACCAAAGATACTATGTTTTTATAAATTCTGTCGTTAAAATATACACTCAAAATGATATATAGTATTATTTATTGCCTAACTCTGCCTACTGAAACCTTGTGGTTTAGTGTTTTAAGAGACAATGAATTGATGTCAGACTCAAGACATTTTAAACATGATCTAAACTGACTCACAGGATTGGATACTAACAAGTAGCACACCAAACAGAGTGGAGCTGGAGAATGCACAAAGGAGTAACGTTTGCACTCTGCAGAACTCAATGAGCTTTACCCATTGGGTGTAATTCAGAATCATACTCAGAACATGCTCATACATAAAGTAGCTGAAACTTGCTCTATTCCATGTGTTATCTTCTCTCGCCGTTTAGCTCAGGCGTAGAGCGACTGCTAGAATCGCAAGTTCTAGTCAACCATGGCTCTCAATTCAGCCACAGAGTAGCACAGATCTTGCAAAATGGAAGAGCGGATGGAGTGTGCACTCCACCTCAGATGCAATAAACCATCTCCTTGTTCTAGCGCAAGTGACAAAGGATAGACCCCTCAATGTCTGACTAATACTACATTAGGCCACCCATCAATTTTACTTACTTTTTATTATCCCTTTTAGTCTTCACAAATAAAATAGGAGGCATACTTCAGAGCATCTCTTTACATTATATTATAAAGGAATAATAACTATTGATTTACGTGTCATTTTTTAATATAAAGGTAGTATGCCAATATAGATATTCTTAGTGAACAGTCCAGAAAACCATTACAAATTATAAGATTATATGAGTTCTATCTGATAATCTGAGGATAAAAAAAAGAACAAAAAAAAAACCATGGCGGCTTCTTAACAAATGCTCGTAAGTTATCTTATTCTTAGATGTCGTGAAATCATCTAAGTCTAGCGTGCAGTAGATCATGGAAAACACCAAAAGAATAAAAAAAAACAAAATGGCAGCTACAAGTCAAATATCAGAGAAGGACACTGTGATACTATAGAAAAATGAGGAACAAATGCATTACTCATTTTTTTAAGTGTCCTAGAGACATTAAACAGCATCCTGTCGTGAGTCTCTGAGGCTCTAGTGACTTGAATCACATCTCATTACCATTAATCCCAGTCCACTCTGACTGCATTTAGTAACGTTTTCCCATCCATGAGTCAAATAAGTTGTTGGTATGTTTATTCAATGGCATACAACCTCATGAGTTATTTTTATACCAAAACCATCCTGTCAAAACATAGTGGTTACTATTCAACCCATAACTTTTTATGTGTCCTAGTAGACATCCTGTGTGAGCCTATGACTTCTAAACGCTCTAGTGAGTGTGAGTCACATTTTCATTTTCATTAGTCTCAGTCCATTCTGACTAGCCAAAGATACCAGATTTTTATTATTTCGAGTGAACACCAAGTTCAAGTGGAGCTGGATAATGAAACAAAGATAACTTTTGCATCTCCAGAATTCCAGAATGACTTACCATAATGTAATTTAGAATTAGTTGTTGTAACTGTTAGTCCCATCTATGAGTCAAATAGACTTGTTTGTTTCTTCTTTAATGGCTTATCAACCTCATAGTTATTAATGCCAAAGCCAGCCTTGTAGAAACCAAGTAGGGTACTATCAACCCATAATTATGGAGTTAAGGGTTCATACCTTTCCCAAGGGTTATTAAGTGAAAGTGATGTACAATCACAGTTCCAGCATTTTAGCCACTGTCCATGAACACCCACTCTTTTTTGTAAAACGGGATGTAATATCTGATGATATTGAACCAAACCTTTTTCCAAGGTGATGTTCTACGACTGACTTGAACCACCTCTTAAATTACTCTATCTTAACCCTTTGTACCACATTTTTCAATAAAATACTCTCAGGCCATTATTTGAAAAAAATAAAACCAAAAAAGAATATAGTTAAAATCCTTAAATCACCATAAAATTATGAAATGAATGCAAATTAAACTAGGAGTTAGGACTATAAAAAAACTTTTTCAGAAAATCAAGTAAATTTTCCAACTCTTGGATAATGCAGACCAGCAAAGGAACATCGTATTAATTCAACTAACTGCACATGCATATGTCTTGGAATGACCTGATAATTTATTATAGTTGGTGTGACAGCTTTAGGAATTCAACTGTCACACTAAGAAATGTAACTTACTCACCTTTTATGTCTCTATTGCTTTCAGACAGGTTCTTCTTGTTGTAAGTTGTTCACAGCCTGCTATCAGGTAAGGTTTGTCTAGTATCGTATTCACACTAACCTACACATGACCAGATGCGCACATGTACAATTCTTAAGCAGAGTTTAACAAGTTCGAATCAGAGTTTTGCTCTCCTAATCTATTGTTGTATCAGTCTACAGCAAGGAGCTATCCCTTGCTATTGCAAGGTTTGCTATAGGATTCAACATAAACCCTTACACAGACCAGAGTGACACATTGTCAATTTCTTAAGGCAGAGTTTAACAAGTTCGAATTCAAGAGTTTTGCTTCTCCTAATCATTGTTGGTATCAGTGGACAGCAAGGGAGTCTATCCCCTTTGCTATTGGCAAGGTTTGCTATGTAGGTATTCCAACAACCCCTACACATGACCAGGATGCGACACATTGTCAATTCTTAAAAGATTTTAACAAGTTCGAGTTTCCTTTTCCTAACCAATTGTTGGTATCAAACCAGATAGCAAGAGTTTATCCCTTTTCACTAGTGCTAGACCAGGGAGATTGTTTTGCATTTGAGTGTGAGGACAACACCTACCATCAGCTCCCTACTTTACTGCACAGATTCAAGTTGAGTTAAGGAGGTTTGTCTATTAGGTATTCACACAACCTTACACATGACCAGGATGCACACATTGCAATTTCTTAAGAAATTTAAACAAGTTCGAATTCAGAGTTTTGCTTCTCCTAATCTATTGTTGGTATCAGCCGACAGCAAGGAATCTATCCACTTTTCACTAGTGCTAGACCAGGAGATTGTGCATATGAGATGGAGGACCACAACCTACCATCAGCTCCCTACTTTACTGCACAGATTCAAGCTGTCTTATTCATACACTGAGTTAGCAAGGTTTGACATGTAGGTATTTACACAACCCCTACACATGAGCAGGATACACACATTGCAATTTCTTAAAACAGAATTTAACAAGTTTGAATTCAGAGTTTCCTAATCCTAGACCAATTACCATACCAAAGTTAAAGAGCCCTGTCTGACCTACTATTACCTATAGTTGGAGAGAAATAATTGAATGCATACCTTTCCTAAGAGTATTAGTAATATGTGAAATGCAAATATCCTTCTCCAGGATTTGAACTCAGTTTGCATACCCTTTCTATGATGATAACCATTACACAACAAGCACCTTCAATGATTTGTCTATGTAGTAAAAAGTAAAGTTGGAGGATAACCTTTTGTTAGTATCAGCTGGACAGTGAGTGTGTCTATCCCTTTTCACTAGCTAGACCAGGGAGATTGTATCTGAGGTGGAGACCACACCTACATCAGTTCCCTTCTTTCCCGCACAGATTGAAGCTGTGCAACTCATACACTGAGTCAGTAAGTCCAGATTCTTCCTCTGATTTTCAATTCCTCTCGTCCCTTTTGCAAACCTTTGGGTTGCCCAAGTGCACTGATTACAATTGGCATGACCTTCACCTTATGTTTCACTGTTTTCTCTGGTCTCTGGCAAGGTCCAAAATTTTTCCATCTTTTGTTTTCTTTCATTTTCAGTTTGTGGTCATGGAAACAACAATGCTTCTAATCTGTAACTATGTCAGGCTACTGTATAGCTGCACCACTAGGATTTTAATGAAAAGCTTGGAGAAAAAAGCTGGATGAGAACTACACAGGATGCTGCATGCAATCTTGAACAATTCCTGGAAGCAGCATCCACAAAAGGGCAGCTGTATGGCACCTACATCCTATCACAAAAAAACCTTGGTAAGATGAACAAGACATATGGACACTGCTGGAGAAGCAAGGATGAGCTCATAAGACGTTATCTTACAGAGAAATACCATGAATATACAAGTTGGATTGGCCAGTTAAAACACATCAACCAGCTCTGCACGGATTCTGGATGCTGTACAAAGACCTTTTAGGGTGATGATTGATAGAGATTGTTGCTGAGAGAGAGGGTCATAACGTAAAAACAAGACGTATGAGACACTGCTGGAGAAGCAAGATGAGCTCATAAGTGATGTTATCTTACGAGAAATACACATAAATATACAAGTGGGTCAGCCAGCCAAAAACTACTCCAACCAACTCTTCACGGATTCTGGATGCTGTGCAGAAGACCTTTAGACTGATAGAGACAGTTGGTGAGAAGAGAGAGAGAGAGTCATAGTATAACAAACATATGGACACTGCTGGAGAAGCAAGGGATGAGCTCATAAGTGACATTATTTTACAGAGAAATACACATAATATACAAGTGTGGATCAGCCAGTAAAAACTACATAACCAGCTCTTCACGGATTCTGGATGATGTGCAGAAGACCTTTTAGGGGCAATGACTATTGGTGAGAGAGACTCATTAGGTATCTTGCCGCTGATAATATCTTCTTTGATTTTAACATTACAAAGCAAGAATCTATTCATGAGATTAAATAGAGAATAAATTAATTTAAAAAAAGAATTATTATTTGCAAGACAAGCCCTCACCCACCCTCACTTAGATTATGAGGTCCTGGGACACAGCCTCCCAACCCGTATGTTAAACTTGAACACAAATTAGGTAAGAAAAACTTTACCAGTTGAGCATCTGCTAACGCTTAAATATTCATGTATACATTTAAAAAGAAAAAAGAATTTATCATCATATATTATATTTTTATTTTTTATGGACGATTCTCCATGCTGAAATCTCCAATTGCGTTTAAAAATCAAAGATCTATTCTTTTTGTCAAAGAATCAATAGTTCCAATTTCCAGTGAATTTCTGAATAAAAGGAAACCAAGTCGTGTGAATATATGGAAGAGAAGAAAAAAAAAAGACAAGTTTTTTTCTTTAAAAAGAAAAATAAAGAAATAAGTGTTATTCTTATTCAGTGTATTTTTCTCATTATTTGACAAAAAAAAAATTTAAAAGCATAAAAGGGAAATTTATTTCTGATCTTAAAACAGGAATCTGGATGCTCACACAACAAAAGTAAAAGAGGAAAAATAAAAACCACTGGATTATGTATATTATATAGATTCTCCCTTGTAGATACCACATGGTGATATATATACATGTATATATATATAGATATATATATATAAATATATATATATATATATAGATAAGCTATATATATATAGAGAGAGAGAGAGAGAGAGAGGCGCATGTGTAATGGCTAGAGTCATAGGAAATGACTCGTCGACACGGGTTCAAATCCTGGACGAGGCTATTTGCATTTCACATAGTGCTAATACCCTTGGGAAAGGTATGCATACACTTATTCTCCCTCCAGGTATGGGTAAATAGTAGGGCATACTGGGCTCTTTAACCTTTGCTAGGTAACCAGTCTAGGAGAAGTAAAAAATTCTGAATTCAAACCTGTTAAACACTGCTAAGAAATTGACCAGTCGCATCTGCTTGTGCAGAGGCTTTGATATATTACGATATATATATATGTGTGTATGTGTGTGTGTGGCTTGTGTCTATAGTTCTGGTATATTTATATATATAGTTATTACTAAGTTTAGGTTCGATGTGGCAAAAGGCCAGAAGTATGGGCATCCAATGAGAATCGACCTCACTAAAATGGTCTGCAAATCTAAGCTTGCTAACCATTACCCCACATGAAAATGTGTATATATATATATATATATATATATATATGAGAATGGGAAATGAATCCGACATATGAGGAAAAAATGAGTAAAGAAAAAGAAATGTAGATGGATAAAAATGAATTTTATCGATATCACTTTTAATCGATATCACTTACACAGGTGTTTCGGTCTGTTTATCAAAATGTATACGGATTTACGTTATTATTATTATTAAAATGATCAGATGGATGAAATGATGATGATAATAATAATAGGAAAAATGCATAAAATGTTCCGTACACAGATTTTGCCGACCTTCATCAGAGTGTAGAGGTCAAGGTTACCACTTTGTAGAGGGTTACGAGACATGCTCAATAATATAGGAATGACGATAAAATAATAAGACACAATTTAGGCAGAAAATACGGAGAAATGATAAAATAAAATAAAAATACAAATCTCATATAAGAGTAGCAAGTTCCATGTATCTTTTTCTAAATAAATGATTAAGATTTTATCCTGCTCTACTGGCCGGTATTCAGCCCTTTTTTGATTTATGAAAAAGTGATTTTAAACGATTTATATATTCAACTAAATATGGATGGGTGAGTGGAATGATTGACTCTCCTGTCAAAAATAATGTATGGGGGCCCAAATGTTCAATTAAAAAGGTTAACTTTAGATAAAACCAGACACATTTTTTCGATGAGCTAATAACAGAAGAAGAATGTTTTGAATTCAGTATTTTTCAGTTAATCTACATTAAGCTAGAGAGTTGCTATTTTAAACCAACAGAATTATCCTGAAATCCTTTCAGTGAACCGGTAAATGTTGAACACTTTTCAATATCTCAATCCATTCATTTTTTTTTTTCATTTTTCTAGCAGTCAAATTTGTGACTTGTTTGGTTTTTCTTTTTATTCTTTTGAGTTCTCCACTAAAACTAGTAAAGCGTATAAGTTAGATAATATACATGTAAATATAGTTTTCTATATAAGTAAAGTGTGCTCAATATTATTGATAGAGCATATATATCAAAGTTAGGATAGTGGAGACATAAAAGTGGCACTTGGTAAATGCCAGTTTCTCGCCTATGAGATTTTCAAACCAAGTGAATTATGCATGTTTGTATTTTTCCTTATGTACTGTTGTATATGATGGAGACATCTCCACACTAGAGGGCAAACCTGTGAACAGTATATAAGGAAAAATATGAATACACATACTTCACTTGCTTTGAAAATCACATAGGTGAGAAACTGACTGTTACCAAACACTGTTGACTTCATGTGTTCACTACCTGAACTTAAATATATATGCTCTATTAATAATGTTGAGCATCCTTTACTTATAAATATAGAAAACTATATTACCAATATGCCCCCAAAACCTGGTAGAGCTCTCTAGGAATGACTTTAATTGACTTTCACCATAATAAAGCAAGGCTCGTCTGTTGTTTACAGATTTGAGAACCCTGGTGATTATAAAATATATACACTGATGCATGTAGTTATCAGTTAAAACACCACTCTTTACAGTCTAGCCACACTGAAGAGAATAAAACGTTGAAACACAGTGTCTGTGGATAACTATATATATATATAATATATATATAAAACATTGAAACACAGTGTCGTGGATAACTTATAATATATATATATATATATATAATAATATTAGGGTCATCCACAGACACGTGTTCGACTTATCAAGTCTCCTCAGTGTGGCTAGACATTTGTAAGCTACCTACAGCCGGAATTGAAACCGATCGGTTGGGTGTCAGTCCGCACCGCAACCATTAGGCTGTCTTCACTTACAGAATGGGAAGGGATTTTAACTGTTTTAATACACACATCGCTTTGCGTGTAAAGGCCGTCACAAAGTGCTCCATTCCTTAGAAGAGCTTGCTATATATATATATATTATCACAGACACTGTGTTTCAATTATATAATATATATATATATATTTAGTTATCCACGGACACTGTGTTTCAATGTTATATATATTATATATATATATATATTATATTATATATATATATATATATATATATATATATATATTATATATATATATTAGTTATCCACGGACACTGTGTTTCAATGTTTATATGTATATATATATATATATGGGTATTCTTCATGTTAAGGATCATTCCATGCAGAGTCCTTCTATTGTGATACAGATCAACAATAAAATCCAGGAAAATCAGTTCAACCTATTTTGCTCTGTGTCTGAAGATGCTGCTACGAGCTAAGTTTGTTGCAGTTGAAATAAATTATCACATGAAGCAAATTTAAAGTCCCCATTTATTCATTTATATATGTTTGTGTGTTAAATCACAATTACTTTCTCCTACAACTCAAGTTTCACTTAGTCAATCATTCATCTTACGGCCTACATGAAATTCAAGTTATAGGAAATAAATTTAGTGAGTTTTAACATTTAATATTAATTGCATATTTCTCTGCATAAAGAGTATTGAATTCTTATCTTAGTTTACATTTACCATGTAATTATATCTTATATATATATATAATATATATATATATATATCAACAGTAGTTTTAAACATGCTAGGATAGAACTATATATATATATATATATATATATATATATATTCACAGTTCTTTCTAGCATGTTTTAAAACTACTGTTGAAAGAAGCCAATATATTATTTATTTTCTACAGATTTTCCTGAATTCTATTATTTTTTTTCCCTTATAGCTTCGGACTTCATTGTCTGGACTATTTCAGCAAATAACTCTAAAATCTATGCATTCTGGAAGCCATCATGGCTGGTAACTCCAAACACTACGTGGATACAAGACATGGCGTGCTGCCTACTTCTGTCTGGCATCCACAAAGAATTTGAAGAAAGATTTATCAATTGCTGGCACCACCAAACCAATGCTGGAATAAATGTACAAATTGGTCGATAGGGAGTTCTTTTGGAATTAATAAATCTGCTGTAGATAATAAAGTATAGTGGATTATGATTATAAATCAACTGTTCTACAGTGGTCATGAAAAACTGAATTAAACTGTTTTCTATTCTTTTGTTTTTCTTTTGTTTGTTTTTTTAAAATCAATAACCAAATTTAAATATTTTACAGAAGTGACACATCTTGACTAAGAGCAGGGCTGGTGTGTACTACCCGCAAAAACTGTATCATATGACCTTTAGGCACTCCTTTTGCTTTGCTTATTCATAAGTACATTTTTTTTATTTAAACCGTCATTATTTGGTTGTTTGTTAGGTGTTAGTTTTATAATTTAAAAAAAAAACTCTAAAAATGGCCTACTGTAGATAATAAAGTATATGGATTATGATTATAAATCAACTGTTCTACAATGGTCATGAAAAAACTGAATTAAACTGTTTTCTATTCTTCTGTTTTTCTTTTGTTTTTCTTTGTTTGTTTTTTTTTAATCAATAACCAAATTTAAATATTTTACAGAAGTGATACATCTTGACTAAGAGCAGGGCTGGTGTGTAATACCCCCAAAAACTTAACTGAGGTGGGCCCAAGTTTACTTGGGGTCCCCAGGAGGGTGGGGTTCATATATTTTATATGAATACTACTTAATGAAAATTAACATGTAGTAGAGTAGGCATCTACTCAACCCATTCGCCATGGGTAGGATGTGACATAAAACTGCAAGTATTGGGAATCCAGCAAGGACCAAACTTGTTATTCAGTTGCATTGGATCTGCGTGACTAACTAGCTCACTATTACACCTCAATGGAACAGTAGAGTAATATCATAGATTGGAAAGTGGGTGTATCATAGATTCAGGAAGTGGGGAATGTGACCCTAGCACCAGTACTGACTAAGAATAACTTTATTTTGTTTTAAGAAAAGGTTTTAAAATTCATGAAATATTTTGAATACTCCTAAAATCATATTTTGGCCTCACAGATGTATTTTACAAAATAGATTTAATCCCTTCAATTGAAAAAAAAAATGACCAAAAATCAGAAATTTAATGAAAATTAAACTGGAACTGGGGACAATGGTGATGAAAGGGTGCTCCACATTCCCCAGACCTCCAGAACTGGAACCTCACCATCAGTTAGTTTAACATGATACCCAGGACATGAAAACCCTAAGCCACTGCCTTCTAGCCCCTATGTGATAAAAAGCGTTGGGGCTTGCCGTAAAGGCAATAGGGTCCAGGCAATCATATAGGTGCTAGGGTTTGACATTAGCAGCCGATTGATTGGAGGGGGGGCCTCTCTAACCATCCGTTTAGCCTAAGAAAGGGCCAAAGTGGAGTGTTGCATGTCATGAACTGCTCATCCACCTGGATTCAGATGAAGAGGCGCAAGTCGTCTCAAAGATTTAATGAAATAAAAGTAAACTTAACATTAAAAAACTGAGTTTCTTATATTCCATACCCAATGCTTCATACTAAATCCCAAACAATATATATATTATAAACAGACATATATATATATAAATACACATATACATATATATGCATATACATATAATACATACATATACAGAGAGTAGGAGTAAGTGAAGGAAAGCAAGATAGAAAGAAAGGGGATGGCAGTATACCACTCTGCAAAAGTATATATATACATTTCTCAAGCCCAGGAATACATACATATGCATATACATGGAGAGAAAAAATAAGTGACAGGGAGAAAGAATGAAGAGAAAGAAGAGAGAGAGAGAGAGAGAGAGAGAGAGAGAGAGAAAGGAAAATATACTTCCACCTCCCCCCCCCCAAATATAGATACATCTTTTATTTATTTTCACTCCTCAGATGAAGTATTGTCAATCATTTTTAATATAAGCAGAATAAGAC
The DNA here is from genome assembly GCA_023376005.1 of Doryteuthis pealeii. NCBI lineage: Eukaryota > Metazoa > Mollusca > Cephalopoda > Myopsida > Loliginidae > Doryteuthis > Doryteuthis pealeii. The sequence goes on along the minus strand of CM042151.1, from coordinate 50,741,329 downwards.
ATGAATGCATGTGTTAGAATGTTACGCCCTGTCATCACCTCAGATAAGTAATGGACCATTCTGTTTTATAATAATAATCTTTTTCAGCTAGCATATTAGGTCTAAGACCTGTCAGCTGATCCTTATATTCCAAATATTCATCATAATTCCACAGAATATTTATAATCTTTCCACAGATTATCTAACCTTGCCTTAAAGGAGTTTAGAGATGGGGCATTCACTATTGATGATGGTAGTTTATTCTATGTATTCACCACTCTGTTACTAAAATAATTTTGTCTTGCATTTACTTTACAAACTTTTTTTAAGAGTGTTAATTTATGACCCCTGGTATTGATATTTTGATCAATGTTTAGTAGATCAAAACAATCTCCTTGGTCTAGCACTAGTGAAAATTGGATAGACTCCCTTGCTGATTGGCTGATACCGACTTTAGGCCACCCCGACAACTTTACTAACTTTTTTTTTATTTGTTAAAAAATAAACAGTAAGTTTTCAAAACAAGTGCTCTTCATTTCTTCCTTTTACTCATTTCTCTATCTCTTTTATTTCATTCTTTTTTCCATCCTTTCTCTCTTCCTTCCATTCCATTAAAGCAGACAATAAGCATCTGATATATAGTGTTACAGTTTTCTCTTTTCTCTTTCTTTCTTTTTCCCCTCCTTTCTTTCTCTCTCCCTTCCTTCCATACCATTGAAGCAGATGATAAGCATCTGATGTATAGTGTTACAGCTTTCTCTTTCACTTTTCTCTATTTCTTTCGTTTTCACACATTCCTTTTCCTTCCTTCCTTCCTTCCATTACAATGAAGCAGACAATAAGCATCAGATGTATAGTGTTACAGTTTTCACTTTCTTTCTTTTTTCCCCTCCTTTCTTTCTTTCTCCCTTCCTTCCATTCCATTGAAACAAATAATAAGCATCTGATGTATAGTGTTACAGCTTTCTCTCTTTCTTTTCCCCACCTTCCTTTCTTTCTTCCTTACTTCCAAAACAATGAAGCAGACAATAAGCATCTGATGTATAGTGTTATAGTTTCCACTCTCTTTTCTCTTACTCTCTCTCTCTTTGTTTGTTTCTTTCTTATATTTGCTTTATTTTTTTTCTCAATGTACATCTGCCTTAAAGCAAAGTATATAATCCTTATTTCATTACAGGAGGATTTTCTGATTCTCTTTTTCTCTCTGTTTCCCATTCCTTTTCTTACTCTTTCTATGTATGTGTGCATTTGTATGTGCATGTGCGTGTGTATGTGTATGCATGTGTACATGCATGTGTGTGTGTGCATATGCGAACATGCATGTGTGTGTGTGTGTATGCGTGTGTCTACCATAAAGGAAAGTATATTTTCCTTATTTCTTTGGAGGGAGATAATCTGCTTTTTCTCTCTATTTCCTTTTCATCTTCTTTCTATGTATGCATTTATGTACGTGTGTGTGAGTGTGTGTGTCTATAGATGTGAGTGTGTGTATATGTGTGCGTATGTGTCTATAGATGTGAGTGTGTGTGTATGTGTGTGTGTGTGTCTATAGATGTGAGTGTGTATATGTGTGCGTGTGTGTCTATAGATGTGAGTGGTGTATATGTGTGTGTGTCTATAGATTGAGTGTGTGTATATTGTGTGTGTGTATAGATATGTGAGTGTATATGTGGTATATGTGTGTGTCTATAGATGTGAGTGTGTGTATATGTGTGCGTATGTGTATAGATGTGAGTGTGTGTATATGTGTGCATGTGTGTCTATAGATGTGAGTGTGTGTTTATGTGTGCGTGTGTATCTATAGATGTGAGTGTGTGTAAATGTGTGTGTGTGTGTCTGGCATAAGGGAAAATATATCTCCCTTATTTCTTGCTTTCTTTCAGCTTTTCTTTCTATTTCGCTTTCCTTCTCTTACTCTTTCGATGTATGTATGTATGTGTGTGTATGTGTGCCCTGCTTGACCTAGAGAAAAGTATATCTCAACCTTTTTAAGGGAGATACCTTTATTCTCTTTCTCTCTATTTTGCTTTCCTTCTCTTGTTCTTTTAATGTGTATGTGTGTGTGTATGTATGTGCGTATGAGTGTGTGTATGCCTACCTAGAGAAAAGTATATCTCAACCTCATGGAGATACACACGCACACTCTCTCTCTCTCACTCTCTCTCTCCTCCTCTCTCTCTCTCTCTCTCTCTCTCTCTCTCTCTCTCTGTATTCATATGTGTGCATGTGTATGTGTGTGTAGGTTTGAAAATTGTGTATATCACCTTAAACATTTTTGCCGACATTTCCTGTCGAGTGAAATTGATAAGTAGAAAAATAATATAAACATGTATCAAGACTTTTGCTACATTACGATCGTATTCTATATTTAATAAAAAAAAAGATAGGCATAGTTTTCTTTTTTTTCTTTTTTTCTTTTTTTTTTTTTTTTTGGTCTTTAGCATTTGACTAGACTTTCTTGTTAATAAAATTCCTGCAAGATAAAAAAAATAAAAAATAAAAAAAATAAAACCCCTGCAAAAATTTGGATAAAACAATATTCTGTAGAAATCATTGCCGAAAAGTCATCGAACATGATTCACTGACGGTTAAGCTGAGTCACAAAATGGACAGTGTAATTCACATGTCGATATCAACATCCACAGGAAATTGGCAGAATCTTGTAGGAGATCATAGCTTAATCCTTGTTATTCAGACAAGGCTCTCCAAGAATGGATGAGTGGAATTAGAAGAACTGATGCAGTGAAAAGGATTAAAAAAGAGTCGGTGAAAGAAAGGAAAGTAAGAAATAACATAGACTCATAGATATGAACAGACATATATATATATATATATATATATATATATATATATATAAGTAAAGTTGTCGGGGCGGCCTAAAGTCGGTATCGGCAAATCAGCGAAGGAGTCTATCCCCTTTTCACTTTCGCGCTAGACCAAGGAGATAATTTTAGCGTCTGAGGTGGAGTGCCACACCTACCAACAGCTCCTTACTTTACCGCACAGTTCCGTGTGCTACTCATACGCTGAGTTGGCGAGGACCGGTATCGAACTAGGAACCTTGTGGTTTCTAGCTGAACGCTCTACCGACTCAGCTAACCCAGCCCCCTAGGTGTGCCAAAAAAGTATATATATACATATGCATACATATATATATATATATATATATAATGGACTCTCCCGTCAATTTTTGACGTACGAGGGTTCATACACACAATGAACATCCGCACAGGGATTTGTGAAGGCTTGTGTTGGACCATTCACACAGGGATTTGTGAAGGCTTGTGTTGGACCATCCACACTTTTTGGCACAGTCGATAGGAAAGAATTGGTGCATCAAGGGTTGCCACAAACTCAATCAACGACCGACCTCAGGAATTTTGAATTCAGAGTTATCCCTCTCCTAGACCTAGTTACCTACTCAAGGCTGAAGAGCCCAGTCTGCCCTACTATTTTACCCATACATGGAGGGAGAATATATGGATTCATACCTTTCCCAAGAGTATTAGCGGTATGTGAAATGCCAACAGCTTCTTCTAGGAATTGAACTCGAATCAACGAGTCCATTTTCCACGACTCTAACCACTAGCCCACGCGCCTCCATATATATATATATATATATATATATATATATATATGGGTGTAAAATATGGATATAAATAATGCAAATAAATGGTGAAATAAATCTATTTTCTACATATTGATGGATTTATTTCCATATTTTACTCCCATGCTGAAAGCACTGGTTTTCACTAAATCACCAAAGTTAACCAGTGATGAGCCTGTTCAATATCTAATTTGGTGACTACTTAATATATATATATATAATACACACTCACAGACACACACATATATATATATTATTATTATATGAATATATATATATATATATGTATATATAACTTTCAAAGAAAAACTTAACAAACTGTCATCTGTTATCATATTTATTTTGACCAGAAACTCAAAACGAATCTGGCCTCTTCACACAGAAAGAAAAAAAAATAGATAAATTTTTGTAAAATCTATCAGAAAAGGCTTGACTCATCTTGAGTTTCTGGTTGAAATGAATAAATAACAGATGACAGTTCATTAAGTTTTTCTTTCTTTGAAAGTTAAATATTGCTCAGTATATAACTGATTTATTGGTTATTATACATTGAGCTCTTTTAGGAATTTTAAAAAATCATTGTATGAATATTTTCACCTACAATATCATACAGTATGGTTGTACAGTGAGATTTTGATGATACAAAGAGAATCATCCCTTACTTACCTTTCATTTGAATTATCTTACATTTATATACATATGTTTGTGCGTGTAATAAATTGCAACAAAAACAAAGGAAAGAGATAAATATTCCTTACCAGCTTTTGTCTGTGGAAGGCTCCAAGGATCCTCAGGGTAAATTAAAACCTATCTCAACTTCATGTTAGAACAGAGATGATCAGACTAAAAAAAAAGAAAAACAGAACACAAAATAAGTTATTATTGTTTGTTTTGTTTTGTTTTGTTTTACGGCATATCAACCATGGTGGGTCATTTAATGCCAGCAAATTATTATTACAAAATGTTTCATCATTTCAAGTAATTCTGTTAGACATGTAAACAAAAATGGCATGGAAAAATTATAAAAATTAACACAGCTTAACACCTGTAACTCAGCTATGGTTAGCGGAATGAGAACAGGATACCCCCGTGGACTGAATAAAGGGTTAGGTTCAAAGTACCGTGATGGCTCCTGATTACAACAAGAAGGTTCTCAATTACGACAAGAAGGTTCCTGGGTACAACAAGAAATACCTGAAGAAGGCCGGAGGGCACATTGGCTGAAATGTTGTATAGATAACAATGAAGATGAGGACAATAGTCTGAATAATACAAATAATACTATAAAAAAACTTGTTATTGAAAACGTTTGGTTTCTTTGTCTAATGGCATATCAATCTTCATAGGTCATGCCAAAGCTATCCTTGTAGAAGAACAGTAGTGATACTATTTAACCCATAGCTAGGGGGATGAGGGTATTCATACCTTTCCCAAGGGTATTAGTCCAAAAGTGAATGTAATAGTGACTTTAAACTCTTTTACTATGATGTCACAGTTCAGCTCTATCAACTGAGTTAAACCGTCCTGATACTTTATTTGAATAGGGATGAAGTTCCAGCAACATTCCATGTATGCATTTCCCCAATTGCTCTGCCACAAGCAGGATGTGACACAAGGTCAATTTTTTAGGGAGATTGATTCTTTTATTGATCTACCCTGATTTTATTAAATAAGAATAATATTGAAATGGATCTATTTGACCAATAGATGGGATCCTAACACTTTACAACCACTCTGGGTTGAGTGGTCCAGGGAGTTTGGTTTGGTTGCTGGCTTTCTTTTAATGGCATATCAATCTTCATGGGATTATCTAATGCCAAAGCCATACTTATAGAAGAATAGTAGTGGTACTATTTAACCCATAACTGGGAATAAGTGGGTTTCATACCTTTCCCAAGGTATTAGTCTGAAAGTGAACATAATATCACAATTGGAGTTCAAACTCACTTACTACGATGTTGAAGTCTAGCATGTTAACCCCTCTGCCACAGAGACTCACCCTGAAGAGATTTACAAGACAATTAATTTTAAAATACTTTTTTGACACAATATGTAGTAATTCACCTATATAAATTAGAATTCATTGAAAACATCGTTGTCTGGCTGATACTGAATTTAGGCCACCCTGACAACTTTACTTTTACTTTTTATATCTGTTTATTTTCAGTTTGTTGGAGAAAATTTATCACAAAAGTCTATTTTTTAATATTTAAAAAAAATATTTTTGATCATCTGTAGATTGCATAATATGCATGTAACTGCACTTATGGAATATTAACACAATAATATTTAATCTCTGATTATATATATATATATATATATATATATATATAAAGAGAGGGAGAGAGAGTATTTTCCATAGATAATTATATAATCATAAATCATCATCATCATCAAATCATGCTAATAGCTTGGATACTCTTGACTCTCTTCTCTTCCATCTCTATCAGCCATCACTCTCAGTTGGTCTTCTTTTTATAAAAAATTGGTAGGGCTGTACTTATTATGGCCAATAATTTTCATAGATATAGTATTTTAATTAAAATATATATCTCTTAACTCTTTGCCTACTTTAAACCACTTACAGTGGCTCTCCTACAACAGCGATTCTGCCGTAAGCTGCTGGTTGGTTAGTTCATTATAATTGAGCAAAAGGACTCAGATTACAATATTAATATGATTTTATTTGAATAAAATAAGTTCTGAGGGGAATAGATAGTGAACTTTGAAATATCCCATCATATCGGCAAAAAATACATAGAAAATTTAGTACAGTTGTGGGGCTTTTGGTTTGGTTTGTTTTATGGCATATCAACCTCAGTGGGTCGTTTAATGCTGAAAAAGTATCGAAATAAATTAATTCTTAATAGATACTCAATTATTTTTATAAACTCATGTTTTTCTCTTTAACCCCATAGATGGGACTTTAACAGGTACTATCACTCCGGATCAGAGTGGACCTGGGAGAAATGGTGGGAGGGTGCTGCAGATTCCCCAAACCTCCAAAACTGGAACCTCACCATCAGATAGTTTAACATCATTCACAGTATCAAAATAAATTCATTCTTAGTAGATACTCAATTTTTTTTTATAAACTCATGTTTTTCTAATTAACCCATAGATGGGATATTAACTGGTACTATCAGGGTCAGAGTGGATCTGGGAGAAATGGTGGAAGGGTGCTTCACATTCCTCAAATCTCCAAAACTGGAACCTCACCATCAGATAAATGTTTGCCTCTTACTGACAGCTACCACCAGCCGAGAGGTAAAGAAATCAGATTGATGAAAGTTCAGTTAGGTTATTCACAGTTGTGGGGGAAATCTGGTTAGCAAAGAGTTAAGTAATAGGAAGTGCATGTTATCTCATGCAATTGGCTTCATTGATATAATTTCTAAAAACCTTCTGTTTTACATTAATTTCTTTGTGCTTCGTCTTAAATAGGAATTAAATATTATTATATGCGATTTTTTATTATTAAGTCCGAATATAAATTAGACTTGAAACATAAGAGATGCTCGTTTCACTACAATGAACTGCACTTCAACACAAATAAAAAGATTGGAGATTCCCACTTTAAAACCGATCAAACGGGTATATTTTAATGTCCTGCATTGCAATCAGACAAAGACTCTTTGGTAGCGGATCAATTTCCATATTTCTTGAAAGTATTAAAGTATTTTTATTCCTTTAATTATTATTTTTTATTTTCTTTGTAATCCCCTTTCCCCAAATAAAAAGAAAGAAGAAAAAAATTAAAATCTTCAAATTAATCAATTATGCAAATTTCCTCTAAACTTGTCATCCAATCAAATTACCCCAAACTTGACATCCAATGAAATGAATATGTTTTTAAACTTTGGCTTTTACCAAAGTTGAATTCTCTTTGGCCTTGTTCTTTTGTCTCTGTCTCTGCTCATTATACCCCCCCCCCAATATTCTCTGTCATCAATATCAATAAATGAAATCAATAATTGTTGTCTTCCGAATGTCAGAAAGATCAACTGAGTGCTTGACTAAAAAAAACATCAATACAACAGTTACCATCAGCATCAGCGTCAACATCAATATGAACATCCAAATCTCTACTTTAAAATCAAAAGATTTACAGAGTATAATAAAAAAAATATTTGCAGTGAAGCTTTAAATTTTTAATTTAAATTTTTTAGATTTGAATGGAGATGTGCTGAGTTATTAGGATGAGTCAAATGTTTTGCATTATTTTGGTAATATGAGGCACAATTCAGCAACCCTGGATGCCTTTGCCAAAGTCATGAAAGTGGTATATCACACTAGACTCTGAGATGCTGAGCTTGCCTGATAATAGCAATAATTACATAAATTTTTACATCTTGTTAAAAAAAATGATCATATCTGTCATCATTGTACTAGGGTGAGTCAAAAGTTTTGCATTATTTTGGTAATATGAGGCAGTTCTGAATGCTTTTGATGAGGTTGAGAGGGTAACAAAACTCATTGGATTATGAGATGCCAAGCTTGCCTAATACTCTCCTACTCATCAGATCTGCCTCTATGGCTTGGAGCCCAGTATACATGACTGGGTGGGAAAGGTGATCCACAGGAAATTGTTCAAGCAACTAGAAAATAAGATGCACCCTCCATACTCACCATATTTAGCTCTTAGTGACTTTTTCTTCATTCCTAAACTAAAGGTTCACACCAAGACTAAAATTCAAGGGTGTGGAGGACATTATAAGAAATACAATGATGCACATTCACACCATATCAAAAGAGGAGTTCCAGAGGTGCTTTGATCAATGGAAAACTCACTGGAATAGGTATGTTAAATTTGTTGTTTCATTCATTGTTAATTTCTATCTCAGTAAATACAGCTTTACTTTTGATTGATTTCGAACATACTTCGAACATATAATACAAGAATATTCTTACTAGTGCTGTTGAAATCCATCAACCAACCAACCAGTCATTGTGTTCTCTTTAAAAGGACAATATTGTTGTTTGTCCATGGCTTGCAAAACAAAATAGATAATTCTTTCTCAACTATTTAAAGTCCAGAACAATGGTAGAAGTAATATGTCTTTTGTTAGGTCAAATACAGTTCTGTATCATTCCAGGTTATTTAGGCTTATGAATCATGACTTAGTTTGTCCAACTGCCAACAAGTTAAATTATTTAACATATTCTTCCAATATGATTTTTATATCTAAATGAGTGTTTCCAGTATTTCATGAGTTGTTATTGAGATTATTATTATGATGACAATAATTGCTTTGTTACTCATCTGATACCATATTTTGCTATTTCAGAATAAAACAGAACCTTATATCATAATGGAGAAGACAGCAAAGTATCACAGCAAAGTGTCTTAGCAATATTTTGGTAAAAATATCTTTTTTAGACATTACATCATGTAAGGCACACACACACACATATATATATATATATATGAATAGATAGATAAGTAAGTAGATAGATAGATGTGAATAGATTTGGTTTGGTTTCAGTGTTTTAATGGCATATCAACCTTTGTGGGTTACCTAATGCCAAAGCCATTCTTGTAGAAGAACAGTAGTGGTACTATTTCTCTGATTTCTTGAGGTGAGACTTGATAATTAGTATTATTTGGATTATTTGGACTATAGTCCTCATCTTTATAGTTATCTATACAACATTTCAGCCGATGTGCCCTCTGGCCTTCTTCAGGTATTTCTTGTTGGACTCGAGAGCCCTCTTGAACTCGGGAACCTTCTTTATAACAAGAAACCTGAGTTCAAAAAGAAGGTTCCTGAGTTTGAGAAGGCTCCCGAGTCTGACAAGAAATACCTGAAGAAGGCCAGAGGGTACATCAGCCGAAACATTGTACAGATAACAATAAAGATGAGGACAATAGTCCGAATAATCCAAATAATGCTAGTAGTGGTACTATTTAACCATGCGCGAAATCCCCCCACACGCACACATTCATGAACAGAGATTGAGAAGTTAAGGAATATAATTACTTGGTACAGAAAATTCAAGAAAAGAAGGTTCCTGAGCTTGAGAAGGCTCCCAAGTCCGACAAGAAATACCTGAAGAAGGCCAGAGGGTACATCAGCCGAAACATTGTACAGATAACAATAAAGATGAGGACAATAGTTCGAATAATCCAAATAATACTAGTAGTGGTACTATTTAACCATGCATGAAATCCCCCCTCACGCACGTATTCATGAACAGAGATCTAAAAGTTTAGGAATATAATTACTTTGTACAGAAAATTCAAGAAAAGAAAAGAAAACAATGCACGTTTCTATTATGCTTCTTACAACACCGCCATAACTTTAATGCTAAAAAAAGAAACAAATTAAAATCTGAAATTCAATCTTAGAATTTCTCTTTTTGGTAAATACAGATTAAATCTTGATATCTTTTTTAACACACCTTGTATTAAAATCACGACAATCATAACACATCATCATCATCATCATCATAATCATAATCACCATGAAAATAAAACAGTTCACTCCTATTTCTTTGTTATTATCTCAAACTTTATCATGCTGTCATAATTTGGCAGACAGAATGACTCTCTCATTATTTTTATTCATATTTCACAACCATTTTCATTCATTCTAGCAAACTGATTTACGCAGACGAATTTCCACAGTTTGGCTGATAATAAAGTCATAATGTTTCAGCCATTCTATTGTGTCAGTATTGTCTGCGGCTCGCCCTGTCTTTCAATGTCTCTCCCCATGACATTTTGTTTACTTTTAAAAGGAGATCTACGAGTTACCAAGTTTGGTTGAAACCATATTTGTATTTACCTAACCCCTCCGTTTTCCATCTCCTAGTCCATTTGTGTTATGGTAATTTACCACACATACAAAGTCACTAATATACCTATATCAATATACCTATGTGACACAAAGTCACTAATATACCTGTACTAATATACCTAAACTAATATACCTAATTTACCTAACCCCTCCATTCTCCTTCTCCTAGTCCATTTGTGTTATGATAATTTACCACACACACAAAGTCACTAATATACCTATATTAATATACCTATACTAATATACCTAATTTACCTAACCCCTCCGTTTTCCTTCTCCTAGTCCATTTGTGTTATGGTAATTTACCACGCACACATGAACTTTTCCAACTATAAATAGCAGCTGGTTCTGCACTTAAGTAAGAGTTAATATTTCAGTGGATAGCTGATAAGACAACTTTGCGTGTACCCGACTCATTGGTATATATTTGTACTACTGTCTTTTGTTAATATATTTGTTTAACTCATTTCCTCTCTTGTGTCTTTATTCTGGCCCCTAACCAAGCCACAACAATTTACCATACCACGATTAAAGAGCATAGTCTGTGTTACTATTTTACCCATAGCTTGAGGGAGAATAGTTCACAAAGGTATTAGCACTATGTGAAATGCAAACAGACTTGCCCAGGAATTGGATTTAAGATTATTATTTAACATTTTCATGCTATTGTGTCAGTATCGTCTGTGCCTCACAGTCTCAATGGCTAGCTTTCCCCACCACATTTTGTTTGTTTTTAGAAGGAGATATATCCATATATGTGTTTATCTAACCCCTCTGCATGAGCAGGATGCGACACAAGGTCAATTTTTTTAAAACAGAGTGTAGCAGTTTTAAATTCAGTTTTCCTTCTCCTAGTCCACTTGCCATACCAAGGTTAAAGAGCACAGTCTTATTTACTATTTTACCCACAGCTGGAGGGAGAATAGTTGGATTCATACCTTTCCCAAGTGTATTACCGCTATGTGAATTGCAAATAAGATTTGAAATTAAGATTCTTATTTATTAACATTTTCATCCAAAGTCATTATATTATCAAACATCATCATTATGATTATCATCTCTGTTAAGAGTATAATAACTAATGCTATTTGTGTTACCATGGAGATCAGATTCATTCCTTTATAATCTTTATTATGAAAATCAGTTATTAACATTATTATTATAAACATAACAATATACTTGTATGTCTTTTTTTCTATATGTTTTTATAAGTAGAAATATGATCAAAAATAAAGTTTTTTTTTTTTTTCAGTTTCTTTCAACTCTTCCATCATTGAAATCGCCATTTGTAATATACTTCAGATGTAGAGAGCTCAAAAGTGAAGAGAGCCAGCCTACAGAATTGAAGTTCTGTTGCTAAGATAAAAAAAAAATAAACGACTCTTAAATTTCAGATAAAGACTCGCTTGAGAGACTTTATTCAATGTTTTAAATGTTTGCTCTGTTATATATCTTCAATAAAACTACCTCTGGATTTTAAATATTTCTAACTCTTTGATGAAATTCAATATGCCTCTTCAGAATGATTTTTATCTTATTCTTTAATTAAGAACTTGGCTTGCCTTATTTGGTAAAGGGAATTTTTATTTGGTTTTATTAAAAGTATTTGGGTTTTTACATACCTTTATCCTAAATCTTATTTCATTTATACATCTAAAAACTATATATATATCCTCAATTATATATATATATATATATATATATATATATATATATACAGAGATGCTGATAGGTATGCATCCTGTGTCCCTGACGCACTAAAATCTAAAAGGATGCAGTTCCAGTGTTTTTCTTTTATCTTCCCTCACCAATTCGAGCTAACTGTAAATACATTTCAATAGTTTCTTAGAAACAAATTACACAGGATAGGTCATAAGTTAGATGGTTTTGGTTGGGACCCATAAAAATTCCCAGGGACTCATTCAAAGCAAACATGTGTGTTCCAGGAAGCACTAAAAAAGCTATCAGCATCATTATATATATATATATTTTTTTTTTTCATAGACAAGTAAGTGAAATAAAATGGAACTTAATCTGACAGTGTGAATTTAATATATTGAAAAAACAAAAGATGTTTACAAATGCATGGGATCATCAGGAGAGAATGTGCAAACCGTTGAGAGGAAGGCCCCGAAACGGTTTGCACATTCTCTCCTGATGATCCCATGCATTTGTAAACATCTTTTGTTTTTTCAATATATCAAATTCACATATATATATATATATATATATACATAAAAATATTAAAATTCTATGAAAAATCAATTGATTGTCAAATTTTCACAAAAATGTTGATACTTATTCATTTTTAGATGAATGTATGTTTAAAATAGTTTTTTCCTAAAATATATTAGGGGAAATATTTTTTTTACTAGGTCGACCCCCCTCCCCGCCTTATTTAATTTCAGGAAATCTTAACAAAATATATTTTACCCATACGATTTTTGGATTTTTCTCTAAAGATAAGAGTCTGAATAATCAAATCAGAAATTTTTAGAAACTTTTTGGAGTCCCTATTGTCATAAATCAAAACAAATATGTCAGTTGAGTGGAGTGAATATGATGCTTTTTAAGTAAGTAATTAATTTTTTTAAAATGTTAAACGTTTAATTCTATTTATTTAATTTTCCCACCTCCTCAGGCAATATCTTTGAAAAATTAAATTTCATACTGCCCGGAGGGTGTTTTTTGTTTGTTTTGCTTTTTGCTAGTACTAATAATTTGCAAACAGTTATATGGTTTCAAGTATTCCTATCTAATACTAATAATCTGCAAACAGTTTTATGGTTTCAAGTAACTAACAATAATAATCTTTTGTTAACAATTATAGCTTCAAGTAACTATCCCTAACACAAATAATTTGCACACAGTTATATGGCTTCAAGTATTCCTATCTAATATTAATAATTCTTAACAGATCTATTTAACAAATAGATGGGACCCCCAACATGGACTACCAGTACAGTTAAGAGTTGAACTGGTAGTAATGGCAATAAAGAGCTGACTCCACATTCCCCCAAAGCTCCAGAAGTCTAGCCTCACTACCAGATGCAGCTTAATATCATACCCAAGATATTTACATCTGGATTGAGATTCATAAAACTTTTTGTCTTTTAACATTTAATGTTAATTGCATATTGCTCTACTTAAAATCAGAGATGAAATATTATGGTGTTAATATTCCGTAGCTGCAGTTTCATGCATATTATGCAATCTTCAGACAGTTAAATATTGAAAAATGAAAAAGTGGCTTGTTCAGCGTTTATAAAATGTAAAGCGTGCTCACATGATGGAATGTTATTACGTAAGACTTATATTTTAAAAACTAAACATGCTTAGGTCTTAGTGCACCAGGTGTCCAGATGAAAGAAAATTTAAAAAATTAAAATTAAATAAATAAATAAATACATTTTTAAATTAACAGGGCTAAAATTATGGGATTAATTAATGTCATAAGACTTATATTTAAAAACATAAACATACTTAGGTCTTAATACACCAGGTGTCCAGATGTAAAAAAAAAAATAAATAAATAAAATAGATAAATAAGAAAATTTTTAAAAAATTAAAATTAATAGAGGGGTAAAAATATAGGATTAATTAGTGTCATAAGACTTATATTTAAAAACATAAACATACTTAGTGCACTTGGTGTCTAGATGTAAAAATTTTTTTAAAAATAAGATAAAATAAAAATAAGATAAATAGGTACATTAAAAAAATTAAAATTAATAGAGGGCTAAAAATATGGGATTAATTAGGGTCAGGTTAATATTAAAACTAGAGGGTCCGGTTTAGCTCAGTCGGTTGAGTGTTCAACTTGGAACAACAAGATTCTGGGTTCGATACTGACCATTGCCAACTCAGCTATATGGATCTTTGAGGTAAAGTGTGGAGCTGATGGTAGATGTAGCACTCCACCTCAGATGCCAAAACTATCTCTTTGGTCTAGCACTAGTGAAAAGGGGATAGACTCCCTTGCTGTCTGGCTGATACTGACTTTAGGCCACTCTGATAACTTTACGGACAATATGACCTTTAGATACCCCTTTTTGATCTTGATTAAGAAAAGACGTTTTTCATTTCAATATCCGGTTGTTTTAACAGACAATTTTTTTTAAATTATAAAATTGACCCCTAGCCCTAACCCCTAACAAACAACCGGATATTGATGGTGTAAATGAAAAACATGTCCTTTCTTAATCGAGATCAAAAAGGGGTGCCTAAAGGTCATATGGTCCAACTTTACTTTATATGCTTTTCACATTCATTCTTCCTTATATAATATTGCTCTACTTATAGAGTATTGTGCACTCCTATTTTTTTTTTTTAGTCTTTCCTTTGGAACTTTATTATTTTAAAACATGCACAGTACTAAACAAATAAAAAGAACCATTTTATAAACCTTGGCATGATCTATATCCTCATCATTGCACAGACATTGAATCTCACTCTCTCTCCTTGAGACCCAGCCCTCCATCTTCATGAATATAAATCAAATCTTAATTATTTTTGCTCAAAAAGCAAGCTCTGATGATAGTGAATGTGTATATATATATATATATATATATATATATATATATATATATATATATATATTTACTTTACTAGTACAAAATAAAAAACACACTCCGGGAAATATAAAAATAGATTTTTGAAACATATTGCCTGAGGGATGGGAGTAAAAAATTCAATGTCAGCGAGTTTGTACACTAAGTAAGTAAAATCATCAAATTCATTAAAGGATTAAAAAATAAAACAATTTGAAATGTAAACTTTAAATATGTATTAAAATAAAACAAACTATATATAGATATATAATACCAGTCATGTATTTATTAAAACTTGTTTTAAAAAACAATGAGGACTGTCTAATGTTGCATGTTCAAATTTTGAGTGTATTTATTCTATGTTATGACGACTTTGGGTAATGTGACGTAAACAGTGACGTAGTTTTTGTTACAGACAAAAAACGGAAGCGAATCTCCATTATTAATAGATAGATAACTTTTTCTTTTAATTAATAATTTTTGATTACTTTTGTAATTCTCTAATTTCTTAATATTTTCCAATAATCTTTAATTGAGTTTGACAAAAAAAATGAATACATAAGAAGAATGAATAAAACGAAACATCTTTGGCATTAAATAACCCCAGGATTGACATGCTGTAAAATCCAACCAACCAAACTATCATCGTTAAATCTTTATTGTCTCTGTCTCTCCTGTTTCCAGTCTATATAGACTAGTGAGATTTGATCTCTTTTTAGGTATATCCTATAGATTATATCTATACTATAGGGCCAGTTTAGCTCTGTCGGTAGAGCATTTGGCTAGAAACCACAAGGTTCCTAGTTCGATACCGGCCCTTGCCAACTCAGCGTATTAATAGCACAGGAATCTGTGTGGTAAAGTAAGGAGCTGATTTTGGGTAATGTGACGTAAACAGTGACGTTATTTTTGTTTCAGACAAAAACCTGAAGTGAATCTCCATTATTAATAGAGATTGTTAATTGTTTTATTTTCGGAGTTTCCTCCAGACATACCTACATACATACAACTGCCCTTTATATATATAGATAGATAGATTGCTCTACTTATAGAGTATAGTGCACTCCTTTCTTTTTTTTTTGAGTCTTTACTTTGGAACTTTTTTATTCTAAAACAGTATTGAACATATAAAAACATATTGAACTTCCAGTTTCGACCGTGAGTCCAGTGAGCTTCAGCCGCTGGACCTTACAAGTTAATCTCGTTGATCCCAGGGGGCCATCCCCCCCAGGCAACACCTGGCCCCTTGATTTAAATGTGCAGGGCTGTTTATTGCCCAGTGCCTGAGGCGCCCCCCTTGAGCGGGGAATGCCGACAGGATCAACGCATTTTTTGTGCCTACCACCCAGGAGCTTCTGCTTGTGGGTGGGCCCACATAAAAATGTCCTTGTGTCATGCCCTCATAAGTGGGATGTGAGGCAAATATCTTGAACATATAAAAAGAACCATTTTATAAATCTTGGCATGATCTATATCATCGTCATTTCACAGATATTGAACCCCCCTCTCTTTCTCTTTCTCCCTCTCTTTCTCCCTCTCTTTCTCCCTCTCTTTTTATTTCTTTCTCTCTCTCCCTTTCTCTCTTTCTCTCTCCATCTCTTTCTCCCTCTCTTTTTATTTCTATCTCATTCTCTCCCCCCTCTCCCTCTCTTTCTCTCTCTCCCCCTCTCTTTCTATCCCCTCTCTTCTCTTTATCTCTTTCTCCCTCTCCATCTTCTCTATCTCTTTCTCTCTCTCCATCTCTTTCTCTCTCTCCCTCTCTATCTATCTTTCTCTCCTCCCCTCTCTTTCTCTCTCTATCTTTCTCTCTCCCCCTCTCACTCTCTTTCTCTCTCCCCCTCTCACTCTCTTTCTCTTTTTCTCCCTCTTCATCTCTTTCTCTTCCCCTCTCTTTCTCTTTTTCTCCATCTCTTTCTCTCTTTCTCTCTCTTTCTCTCTCTCCCTCTCTCTCCCCCTCTCTTTCTCTTTCTCTCTATCTTTCTCCCTCTCCATCTCTTTCTCTCTCCCTCTCTCTCTATCTTTCTCTCTCTATCTTTCTCTCTCTATCTTTCTCTCTTACCCTCTCTTTCTCTTTCTCTATCTCCCTCTCTCCCTGTTATCATCTTTATCTCCCACTGCGGAGGTAGATTCCAGTCCATCATAGCCATTAACCATTTCTCCACACCATAAACAATACCATTATTTCCATCCCAGTGTTACACAATCAACAGCAATAGCACCCTCCCTGCCCTACCCCGCCCCACCAGAAGACATTAATGTCACCTACCCCCCCCTCTCCACTGAGCATTATCAACACCAGTCACCACCGTCTCTAAACTCCAGTTATCTCTCCGCCCATCATCCTCGATCACGATTACAAGCACTGTCAACACCATCCCTTTATGGCTTCCTGTTATCCCTCCCCCCAACGTTTGCACCCATGGATTCTTCCGCGGATCCCCCCATCTTCCACACCTCCTCCTCCTCTTCATTTTGACAGTATCATCAATGAAGCATCAATAACCTTTCACTACCCCCACCCCTACCCCCTTGTTTTTGTCTCTCGGTATGAATTGCCATTTGGCTGGTTTAGCTGAATGGTAGGGACTGTGGGCTGGTCCGATGGTCGGTCGGGGTGGTTGATGCTGGTTCCCTGAGCATCTGAGAGAGAGGAGATCAAACATGAGAGACCATATACATGTGACGTGAAAATCCTGTGAGGCTGTCATGCGTGAAAAACAGGCTCACAATACAATATTATGCAGACAAATGCAGACTTCAAGAAATACAGACATAGACAAGGGGAGGATGTGGAGAGAGAGAGACAGATAGACAGACAGACTGAAGATGGTGAAAGATAAAGATAGACAAAGAAGACTGTATGTAATAGGTTTGAAATAGAGAGAAAGAGGAGGAGAGAGAGGGGAATAAGAGAGAGAAAGAGGGGAGGGAGAGAAAGAGGGGAAGAGAGAGAGACAGACAGACTGAAGATAGTGAAAGAAAAAGATAGACAAAGAAGTAATAGGTTTGGGAGAGAGAGAGAGGGGTAGAGTGAGAGATGGGAGGAGAGAGAGGAAAATAGAGAGAGACAGAGTGAGAGAATGGAGAGAATGGCAGGGAGAGAGAATGAGAGAAAGAGGGTGAGAGAGATAAGAGAGAGAGACAATGAGAGAGGAGAGAGAGAGAGGAGAGAGAGAGAGAAAGAGAATAAGAGAGAGAGAGAGAGAGAAGAAGAGAGAGTGGGAAAGAGAATAAGAGAGAGAGAGAGAGAATAGAGAGAGAGAGAGAGAGAGAGAGAGAGTGTGTATGAATGAAACAAAATTGGTTGTCAGTAAAAAAAAACAAAAAGAAAGGCAAAAAGCAAGAATAAAGACAGAGATAGGAAATGATGAAAAGTAATGATTTTGAAAAATGAAACAAATAGACGTATATATATATGTGTGTGTATGTGTGTGTTAGTGTGTGGAGGCGCATACTGTAATGGTTAGAGTCTTAGGAAATGGACTCATCAGAGTTCAAATCCTGGTTGAGGTTGTTTGCCTTTTATATAGCGCTAATAACCTTGGGAAAGGTATGCATCCAACTACTCTCCCTCTCCAGCCATGGGTAAATAGTAGGGCAGACTGGGCTCTTTAAACTTGGATAGGCAACCAGTCTAGGAGAAGAAAAAACTCTGAATTCAAACCTGTTAAGAAATTGACATACTGCTCATGTGGAGGGGTTAGTAAATGTGTATGTATGTGTGTGTACGTGTGTGCAGTGGTATAATTGTTATTTTTGTAAGAAATGGACCCAGCAACCTGAGTTCAAATCATGGACGAGGCTGTTTGCATTTCACATAGTACTAATACCCTTGGGAAAGGTATAAATTTGACTCTTTTCCCAACTATGGGTAAATAGTAGAGCAGACTGGACTGCCTCTCAAACCCTCTCTTTGGACCCATGAAAGAGGGTTTGAGAGGCAAACATTATTCCAGTGACGAGGAAGTGAAATTGGAGTCAAGAAGTGGCTCAGAGAACAGTCAACAGAATTTTACGGACCAGGGATACATGCTCTCATTGAAGGTGGAATCTTGCTATTGAGAGAAATGGTGACTGTAGAGAAGTAGAGCTGTGATTCACAGAGGACCAGCTTTATTTTGATATAGGATACATGTTCCTATGTTGGTAATTATAAAATGGCATTACTTTTTGACTAATCCTTGTATGTGTGTGTGTGTGTGTGTATATATATATATATATATATATATATACTTTCTTTGGTGGGGTACCAAGTAATTTGGTATTAGAATGATTCTAAGCTGGTCCTTTCTTCCACAGTGTTGGAAAGTTCCAGACTGATTTGAGAGCTCAATGTTTATTTTTTATAAACAGAGCAAAGTAATTAGTAAAGACAAAAAGCTTAAAAATCGGCTATTAAGTGGGTGTCTGAAAACTCTCTGAGTTTCATCAGATCATGTTTTTTATATATATATATATATATATATATATATCATAGGGCCGGTTTAGATCAGTCGGTAGAGTGTTAGGCTAGGAATCACAAGGTTCTTGGTTCGATACCAGCCCTCGCCAACTCAACGAGTGTAGTAAAGTGAGGAGCTGATGGTAGGTGGTGCTCCACCTCAGATGCTAAAATAATCTCCTTGGTCTAGCGCTATTGAAAAGGGATAGACTCCCTTGCTGTCTGGCCGATACTTTACTTTACTTTTTTTTATATATATATATATATTGAAATTAATTTTAAAATTAAATTAAACAGAGAAGGAATTTTTAAAAATCAGATATTAAATGGAGAATCTGCTTAACTTACTCCAACTGACATGTGAGAGTTTTGTGTTCAGGAAGTTTTTGTTTCAAAATTTACTCTTTCTGTGTGAGCCCTTCTTTTTGTTTTTCTGTTATTGTTATTATTGTAAGGTTTTATGTGGGTGTGAGAGATTTTTTCTAGTTTTATTAAAGAAGAGAAAGAAAAGGAAAAAATATTATCTCCATTCTAGTTTGTTTTCTTGGTTATTATGTAGTTAGCTGTCTGATGAAACTGGGCTCATTTATAGAGTTCTGGTCGAAATAAATCAATAATAGCCAAATGATGGTTTGTTCATTTTTTTTCTTAATGAAAGTTTATATTATATATATATATATATATATATATATATATGGGAGAATATGTGCTTAATTGAAGTCGTACCTAATTTTTGAAAATTAATTAATTAATAATAAATGAATTAGGTGGGCATACCTATTCAAATGTAAGGCTAAACAAATCGAGAAAAATCATTTGTTTAGCCTTACATTTGAATAGGTATGCCCGCCTAATTCATTAATTATTAATTAATTTTCAAAAATTAGGTACGACTTCAATTAAGCACATATTCTCCCAAAAATTGTTGGCTAAAAAAGCCATATCAAAACACATTGTTTGTTTGTTTACTTTCTAATATATATATATATATATATATATATATATATATATATTGAGAAAGAGAGAGAGAGAGAACATAGTAACTTGCCACTTGAAATAATAGTTGACAATTAGTTCTGGTTTATGATACTTTAAAATGCATGATAAAGTAATAATATATATATATATATATATATATATATATATATATATATATACCCAGCAGAGGTAAGACACATTTTATCTTCTCCAATAGCTTATATAATAATTATATTAGTTCAAAATTTCAGTGGAGAGTCTGGTGGAGTTGAGGAGGGCTTCTCCATTAAGGACCTCTCTTAAAAATTTTTTTTCTTTTAAAAGAGATCCTTTGGGAAAAATTTTTTCATTTATTCCATTCATTAATTCATTTTACATTAATTCTTAACTGGGTATATATATATATATCCAGTATATCTTGTGTATATATATATATATATATATATATATATATATATATATATATATATATATATATATATATATATATATATATATATATATATATATATATATATATATTAGGGCCGGGTTAGCTCAGTCGGTAGAGCATTCGGCTAGAAACCACAAGGTTCCTAGTTCGATACCCTCCCTCGCCAAATCAGCGTTATGAGTAGCACAGGGATCTGTGCGGTAAAGTAAGGAGCTGATGGTAGGTGTGGCGCTCCACCTCAGACGCTAAAATAATCTCCTTGGTCTAGCGCTAGTGAAAAGGGGATAGACTCTCTCGCTGCATGGCTGATACCGACCTTAGGCCACCCCGACGACTTTCTTTATATATATATATATATATATATATATATATATATATATATCCAGTATATATATATATATATATATATATATATATATATATATCCAGTATATCTTGTGTGTATATATATATATATATACAATAATAGAAGAACTGCAAGTAAGAACATTTTTTGCATAAAAAGAGTGCTGGTACTATAGCAGAGTAGGTATAAACCAGTAAATACGAGAATTATTGACACTAAAGTCCATTACTCAAGTTTCATGTGTTTCACACAATCTTCATATGAGAGTGTGAGGAAAGCGGCCAGTCAAGCATCTATATTGTGTGAAGTGTAGTCCTATTATTAGATATCAGTTACACACACATAAAAAATATATATATATATTTATGTAGTCATATTGTGTATTATATATGAGTAGATTTTTCTTCAGATGGGAACGTGAGGAAAGCAGCCAGTCAAGCATCAAGATTGTGTGAAGTGTAGTCATATTATAAAATATTAGTTACACACACATAAAATATATATATTTATATAGTCATATGTGTTTTATATATGAGTAGATTTTTCTTCAGATGGGAATGTGAGGAAAGCAGCCAGTCAAGCATCAATATTGTGTGAAGTGTAGTCATATTATTAGATATTAGTTACACACACATAAAATATATATATATATATATATATATATATATATAGTCATATTGTGTTTTATATATAAGTAGATTTTTCTTACGTGCATTCATGCCAAAATTGTTAAGTGGGTCTTGTTGAAATGTAAAAGATTCCTCGTAGTTTTCTCGATATATTCAATATTCTGATTA
The DNA here is from genome assembly GCA_023376005.1 of Doryteuthis pealeii. Taxonomy (NCBI): domain Eukaryota; kingdom Metazoa; phylum Mollusca; class Cephalopoda; order Myopsida; family Loliginidae; genus Doryteuthis; species Doryteuthis pealeii. The sequence continues at coordinate 50,719,398 of CM042151.1, read as the reverse complement.
GTGTTTGTTTTGTGTATTTATTTTAAAATTTATCTTGCAAATCCTGTTTACTCTAGACTTCTCAGAGGAGATTTTGGAGCCATAACTGACACTTCATTGATTATTTGCAAACTAATTATTCTCTTATTTGACAATCACTGCATCTTTCGCAAGAGATCATTGTATTTGTTTTATTTTTCTCTTTTATAAATATCATTATTATTTTTTTTTTAAACAAACCAAAAAACCCAAACAATGAATAAAACACATCTACAGTTCTTAGAATATATAGGTTACGCTGAACGAATTTATAGACATGTTTAATCGTCTAATCCCTTGTCAGGAAAAATAAAACTATAACAACAAAATTATTATATTGGTGTCTTTTAGAATTTTTTATGGAGCATGATTAATGAGTAATTTAGTGGGGAGGATCCGAATTTTTAATCAAGAAGACGCCAACTCCTCATTAAATGGCAAAAATCTGAAATTAGCAGACCAGTTTATATACTATTATTGTAATTTTTCAGACTGTTGTCCTCATTTTTATTATGATATATAAAAACACAACATTTTGGCCATCATACCCTCAGCTTCTTCAGGTGTCCCTGTCTATTTTTCAGACTGTTGTCCTCATTTTTATTGTGATATATAATAACATATCTTGGTTGTTGTACCCTCCAGCCTTCTTCAGGTGTCCCTTGTCTCTCCACTGTTGCAATATATCAGTCCATACAAATTTGATATTATTTGTGTAAATTTTTTAGATGACGCTTGATATGTATCATTTTGATTTTTCAGACTGTTGTACTCATTTTTATTGTGATATCTAAAAACACAACATTTTGGTTGTTGTACCCTCTGGCATTTTTCAGGTGTCCTTTGTCTCTCCATTGTTGCTATGTATCAGTTCATACCAATTTGATATTATTTGTGTAAATTTTTGAGATGACGCTTGATATGTATCATTTTGATTTTTCAGACTTTTGTCTTTATCTTTATTGTGATAATAAAAACACAACATTTTGGTTGTTGTATCCTCCAGCCTTCTTCAGGTGTCCCTTGTCTATCCAAGCATAGTAGTGATTAAACTTGGGAAACCATTTTGAATAATTTGACTTTGTAGAAAACAAAGTGTTGGAGAATTTATGAAGATCTTATCCAAATAATAATGTCATTATTTTTGCATGCCCATCAATTCAAAAAACATTACAAGAAGCATTATGATCATTAAAAAAAAAAATATATATATATTGTTATTTCTTGTATATTTGAAATATAAAATCTTTTGGCATCAGTTATTCTCCAAATATTTTGGTTTTTAAAATAATTTACTTTGAAAAACAATTTAATCTAGCTTTTTCAATTATTGGTTTCCATATTTTATTCATTTCTATGCTTGGTCTACTTAAGAAGTCACTATTGCTTAACATATTAGCTTGAACCTGCTTCAGAGCTCTTCGGCCTCTGAAGCGGCTAAGTAAAATTAACAGCGTTGATCCCAGGGGTCTTTTCCCCTAGGCAATACCTGCTTAAAATACGTGCTGCTTCTTTGAGACATGCTCTTCTCCAATGTTCTTCCCTATCAATAATTTTAAGTTTATCCCACAAGGGTAGATGATTTCTCTTTTCTTATGCGGTCAGCCATACCCAAAACATTGTGTTTTAAATATCTTATTATAATGGAGATTGTATGTTTGTTTGTCTGTAATTAAAACTATATTACTACTCAAGTCACAATTCCCTTAGTTATTTACATCATATTCTCCATGATTTTATTTTTATTTAAACCTCAATTATTAATAAAATTGTTTTACATAATTAATACCATTGCCCTTATCTAAATACTAATAACATGCAATTGTGTGTATATATACATCAAAATAGCAGTTTACAGTATGAACAGGTGGGCTAATTGATATTAAAAATTTGATTTTGATAAACATGCACTTAGTATTATTTCTTTCTAATTGTTTGGTTTTATCTTAATGAATAAAAGAACAAATCTTAGGGATAAATCTTAAAAGAAATTCATTAACATGAAGAAATAACTTTCATTTTATTCTTTACTTCCTATTTTAACTAAATAGTTAAATTAGAAAAATTTAGCAACGAAAGACGGAAGTGATGGAAAATGATGGAAAATTAGTTTCAAAGTTGGTCTATATTTTTTATTATACCCCCCTCTGTTTCAAATAATTTTTTCTGCATTCTTATTTAGTTTCATTGGTCTTTCTAATTTGATATATTTCCTTACATTAAAACTTAAATACTTGCACCCGGAAGTTGAGGACAACAATCTGAAAAATAAAAATAATATATATCAAGCCTCACTCAAAAATTCACACTATCAATTCGTATACCTCAGTAGTAATGTTAAAGGATATTTGGAACTCTTATTTCCCGGTGATAAGCAAGTAATTTTGAATAAAAGACGATAACAACAGTTGAAGGTAAAGAAACATATATTCAAAGGGTACGAAAAGGGTTGCAAATTTTGTGGCATTTGCTGGGCAGACTTATCTTGCTGAGATTGAAGGTAAATGTGAGCACTAGAATATCATTCTACTCGCTGTTTGACAAGGTTAAAGGTGAGCGCTTGAAAAGCTTATACGATAAGTGACTTTCGTCATGAGGTTTAATTTTGGCGCCAATATCATATATTGGTGATTTGCCCGCTGGTGCCAAGGGGAGATAATTCGACTATAATTTTTCTGACAAGAATTAATAAGATTAATAAATTAATAAAGATTATTTACTAGGGAGAATAAGAGAAAAAATTGGTATTGGGGACTCTTAAAATTCCCTGGTGATAAGCAAGTAATTTCGGATGAAAGAAGATGATAACAACAGTGGAAAATAAAGAAACATATATTCAAAGGGTACAAAAAGGGTTGCAAATTTTGTGGCATTTGCTGGTCAGACTTATCTTGCTGAGATTGAAGGTAAATGTGAGCTCTAGAAGATCATTCCACTCACTGTTTGACAAGGTAAAGGGAGCGCTTGAAAAATGACTTGCCTAGTGATAAGTGAATTTTGTCAGAGTTTAATTTTGGTGCCAATATCCTATATTGGCAATTCGCCCTCTGGTGCCAGGGGGAGATAATTCAACTATCATTTTTCTGATAATGTTTCATCTACTGAAAGCAATGTCAACATATGCATAGGTAAAACATGGATTGCTATTGATAAGTTATCAACCATATGGAAATCTGAAATCTTTGATAAAATGGAAAGTCAGTAGATCTAAGAAAGCAAAAAGGCTTTGTGCTAAAAAAAAAAAAACGGCAAGAAGCAGGCAATATCCACAGAAATCTTTACAGAAGTGGACTATGCAGATATTCTAGTGATTCTTGCAAATACACCTGCACAAGCTGAATCACTGCTGCAGCTGGAGGCGTGTGGTCTAATGGCTAGAGTTATAGGAAATGGGATTGACAAACCAAGTTCAAATCCAGTATGAAGCTACAGTTCACATAGCACTAATACCCTAGGAAAAGGTATGAATCCAACTACTCTTCCTCTAGCTATGGGTAAATAGTAGGGCAGACTGAGCTCTTTAATCTTGGTATGGCAACCGGTCTAGGAAAAGGAAAAACTGAATTCAAACCTAAAAAAAAAATACTTAGAGAGTTCCCTCCTCTTCCTCCCATAAAAAAAAATCCAACATATATGAGTGCTTAAGATGTCCCTGTTCATAGTGACCCCTTGATATAATTTAATACATTAATTAAGGACACTAAGACTCTCAGCCACTGCCTTCTAGCACATATATGATAATTGAGGTTTTGCCATAAGAGCAATAGGGTCAGGACATTCATATAGGTGCTAGGGCTTGACTTGACTAACCAATTGATTGGAGGGAGCCTCTTTGACTGTCCATCTAGCCTAAGTAAGGGCTAAAGTTGAGAGTTGCTTGTCCTGGACTGCTCAGCCACTCTCTTAGGCATCACGGGTCACAACCCAACTGTTGGTCCCATTGGGGGGATTTTATCCCTCAGCAGAGGTGCAGTTGGTGTATTCTACAGCCACAGCTGACAGGGTGGTATTTGTGTTAAGAATAGTAATGTAGGGGCTAGAACTCTCCTGTGTCCAGGGGACAGGAAGCATGGAGAGTAACATCCCTTGTCAGTTTGTAAGAATGGCCTCTTAACTGGTTTTCAGGCGCAACAAGTAAGCTTGGTAGAATAGGGCTCTCACCACTCAGTCAACTGTGACTGAAGAAAACCCTTCAGTGAGGGAGCAATAGCCGCATATACCACCTGAGCACCTCCTCAGCAAAGGAGATGAATAACTGTAAGTAGTGTCTTTAAGTACTCATTATATTGTAGTGTCTAGTTGTGTTTTACATGTTAATAAAATCGGTTAACAGTACGCATGCGTTCCCCTTGTTACTTTGATTTGTGTACCTGTATATTATTCCTTGTAGTCTGAATACAGCTATTCCTACAGTAACACTTAAAACCATATAATTGCTTACAAACAATAACTGGGTTGACATTCCATAAAACCAGCCAAATAGACGCTGACAAATTATTGGTATTAAATAGGAATACTTAAATCCATATCACTGTGCAAATACTCATGACAATCTTCTATACATATATAAAGGGCAGTTTGTATGAATCCATGTCTGAAGGAAACTTTGAAAATAAAACAATTAATGAAAAAGTAAATATATATGCACATTCACTATCAACAGATCTTGCTTTTTGAACAAAAATAATGAAGATTTGATTTATATTCATGAAGATAATTAAAGAATAAAATTCAAATGATAACAGCATGAACTTTTTTTTTCATTTAGCATTTTAAATAGGAGAAACTAATTTTTTTTCAGAGTGTCTGGATCAACGAAAGGTCTTTTTTACATAGGGATTACATGGGGCATCCTGTGAGGATCGAACTGGCAATTCAACAATAATGGATCTGCGAGACTACCTTTCTTAACCCCCTCTACCCAGGCAATGCTGGATAGCTGCTTCTAGTCAATTATAATTATTGTTTTTTATTCAATAGTCCATGAGCTATTTAATAGAAACATTGTTTTTTGTCCTGGAGACCTGAGGAGGCTTGTTGTCACTCAGACTCCAGTGAAAGACTACCAAGTGTTAATTAACAAAAAGAAGAGAACTTGTCATCTAGTGGAATTTTCCATTATGGTAAACTACAAAGTGAAAATTAAAGGAAAGAAAAAATATACTCAAATACTTGGACCTTGCAATAGAACTGAAAAAACTGTGTAATATGAGGAATGGTAAATCAGTGGAAGAATTGAGACCATCCAGGATTGTTAAGATTGGCTTGAATACTCTGAAGAATCCTGGAGACCTGAAGAGACTTGCTGTCTCTCAGACTCCAGTGAAAGATCACCAGCTAAAACCAATGTGAAAAAAAAAACTAGCCAAGAGTGAAATAATGATATGAAGAAGAATAACAAGTGTAGATTATGTAGTGACAGAGATGAAATGTTTAATCACATTATAACCAATGGTTAGAATACTCAGAAGAGTCCTGGAGACCCGAGGAGACTTGCTGTCTCTCAGACTCTAGTGAAATATCACCAGCTAATACTTGCAAGGAATGGTATGATTAAAATAATTATTATCATTATTATCATAGCTCTATTTTTCTAATGGAGAGCATTCTGCATTGTTAGAATAAAATACCAGGGAGAAGTATGCATACATGAGTGTGTGTGTGTGTGTGTGTGTGTGTGTGTGTGTGTAGAGTAGAATGAGCTCTCTAAGACTTGATAAGGCAACCAGTCTAAGAGAAGGAAAATTCTGAATTCAAAATTATAATGCTAGCATTTCCCTCAAAAAAAAATCCTGAAGATCTCGCATCATAGTGAGGTTGTGGTTCTTTGCTCTACATATACTTTGCAGATTATCATTATCATTTACTAAGCTTCGCTTAGTTTGGCACAAGGCCATAGGTATAGAGCACCCAGAGAAAATGAAATCCCCTAATGATGAGCTTCATTTGAGGCACCTTTTCTTCATTTACTAAGGTTAGTTTTACACATGGTATCGGGTGTTGGATTTTGTGTAAAGTATTCAACTCTGTTACAAGATGAATGCAAAACTAAAACTAGAGTTTAGTAGGTGGCTTATATGGAGCTTTGGATTGTTCCATTATGAACTCAGTCAAGTTCATTTCCTGAGTTCTGATTGGCTGTTGGATTATAAGGTGAGTAAGGACATGGATAAGTACCCACTCTTCAGCCATCACTTTGCATTATGCCAGCAGCATGCAAGGACTGTATTTAAGTTACAGCTTGCCTGTTGTTCTTGTCTGCTAACTCGACGGTAGTTAGAATCCCACTGCGACAGTGAGTATCATATTGTTTCTATATCTGGGGGATAACTTCTACATCGGCACTCAGTGTGTACCAATTTTCCTAACAATGGTCTGATCCCCTAGCTTAATAATCATCACATCACACTTTATTCATTTATTAAGCTTAGTGCAAGGCCAGAGGTATGGGGCACCCAGTTAGAATCAAACTCACTAACAATCGTCTGTTTGCTTAGCTTATTAACTATTACACCACATGAGGTACCATTTCTTCATTTACTTAGCTTAACACAAGGTTAGAGGTAGGGGCACTCAGTGAGAATCAAATTCTCTAATTATGGCCTGTTTGCCTAGTGTTGGGTCAGTAAAATGTTTATTCCTGTGTATAGAGTTAAGTGAGGGAGAGGCTTTCTGTGATTGGATATACCAATCATGTGATGAGCCCAGAAGTTTTGGCGCAAAATCCCAAAATCCCTGCAGACAGATACTGAACCAGTTCCCACAAGGCAGCGACTTTAAAACCTTTCCAAGAAATCACTCTAAGATACCAGATATCTTCACCAGCATGCCGGACAGTCCTTCAAACTCAACTTTATACACAGGAAGGACATTATATTGTTATTCATCGATTTATTTGCTCATTAATAAATTGTTAGAATTAAACTAAGTTTAATTTATTTGTTGCTGTTAGCCTTAGAATTGAATGCTATACTAACGCAATACTAGTTTACTAACCATTACACCGCAGGAGGTACCCCAGTTTATAGTAGTTATTTAGTAGTTGCCGGTTTAGCTCAGATGGTAGAGTATCCAGCTAGGAACCACAAGGTTCCAAGTTCGATACCAGCCCTCGTCAATTCAGCGTATGATTAGCACAGGAATCTGTGTGATAAAGTGAGGAGCTGATGGCAGGTGTGGCGCTTTACCTCAGATGCCAAAATAATCTCCTTGGTCTAGCGCTAATGAAAAGGGGATAGACTCCCTCATTGTCTGGCTGATACCAACTATAGGCCACCCTGACGATTTACTTTGCTGGAAGCCTGAGACATGCAGTCTGGATTAAATTGTGTCTTGCTTACTGACCATTAGGCTCAGTCTACTCTACACACACACACACACACACACACACACACACACACACAAGACACTCAACTGCATGTTGTAGTTTGTATCTAGGTTTAAAAAGTTTTTTTTTTACTTTTCTGTATGTATTCATTAAATTGTTTTTTCTTTTTTTAGTTGGTGACCAAATGTCTACTTCCCCCCTCCTCTTTTTTTATATAAACCTTCTGGCCTGGGTTTATCAGACAAAATCTACCGGAACTTATGTACACGTTGTATCCTTGTAATCAAATTTAGCCTCTAGGTGTTACTTTGCGTTTGGACCTCACTGATTATTCCTTATAGCTATGTTTACATTGTCTGTTTACAATTGATCGAGGACCAGGGCCTTTTTTTTTTTCTTTTTCTTTTTTCTTTTAATCTTACTGTAAAGTCCAGACACAAGCCTCAAACAATTTCCAGCTATTGATGGACACATTGTGGAACAGCGTTAAGACTAGTGACGCTAGAGTTGTTCTTCAAGCGTTAATTCAGTTGTATATACATTTACAGACTCAGCCAAATTCTCGTCGACCCGGGACATAAAGGAGAAAGGGAAAATCAGAAAGAACTCTGCTAAAATTGAAACTTCTATTCTAACGTAATTTCATTATGATTCTTTTGATAAAGTGATGGTAGAAAGCACGGGAATACAATAATAATAATAATAATCATAATCATAAAAGTGTGAGTTGCAGTCAATAGAAAACTGATTAAATTACATTAATCCTAATCATCCAATCAGCCGGCTTTATTCTTCAACAATCAACCAATCATCTTGCTTTATTATATATATCAGCTAACCAATCGGATTGTGTCTTCTTTATTTTTGAACCTCTACATTACTATATAATGGTATTATTCAAAACATATCAAAAGATTAAAGATACACACTCTTTATATATCAAAATATATTAAAACATGCACATTATTTATATATAAAAAACACGCACACACACACATTTTTATATTAAAGCACACTCTTTATATATCAAAATACATGCACATGCACAATCTCTTTATATATTAAAACACACACTCACACACATGCATTCATTAACACTCACAAAGGCGTGCACATACATACTGTTATACACACAAACTCACACAGACACCAATTTATATTCATGCTTATACACACATACATATATATATATATATATATATATATATACATACAGCCTCTCACATGAATAAACTTATATGCATACACTCACATACAAATTCATATTCTCAAGACCAGACATTCACACATACAAACTCATGCACATAGATTTGCTCTAAATCAGATCTATATATACAGTAACAGTCACATAGCAACACATACACATATGAATATATATATATATATATATATATACATATACATACACATACAGGTGTGCTTAGTGTAATGTTTATCATCAAAGGAAATGGAATCAGCAACCTGAGTTCAAATCATGGGCAAGGTTATTTCTCTGAATTTTTGAGATGAGGCTTGATAATTAGTTTTATTTGGATTATTTGGACTATTGTCCTTATCTTTATTGTTATCTACACTATTTCTCTGAATTTTTGATATGAGGCTTGAAAATTAGTATTATTTGTATTTTTCAGACTATTTTCCTCATCTTTATTGTTATCTGCACTATTTCTCTTAATTTTTGAGATGAGACTTGAATATTTTTTTTTTTTGATTATTCGAACTATTGTCCTCATCTTTATTGTTATCTGCACTATTTCTCTGAATTTTTGAGATGAGACTTGATAATTTTTTTTTTTTGATTATTCAGACTATTTCCTCATCTTTATTGTTATCTGCACTATTTCTCTGAATTTTTGAGATGAGACTTGATAATTAGTTTTATTTGCATTATTCGGACTATTGTCCTCATCTTTATTGTTATCTAAACAAGAAATACCTGAGGAAGGCCGGAGGGCACATTGACCAAAATGTTGTACAGATAACAATAAAGATGAGGACAATAGTCCGATTAATCCAAATAATACTAATGGACAAGGCTGTTTGCGATTTACTTTGTACTAATTCCCTTGGTTTAGTTTGTTTCTTTGTTTAATGGCATATCAATCTTTGTGGATTATTTGATGCCAAAGCCATCCTTGTAGAAGAAGAACAATGGTAGTATTTAACCCATAGCTGGAGGGATGAAGGGTTCATATCTCTCCCAATTGTATAAGTCTGAAAGTGAATGTAATAGCACGACTGGAGTTCAAAATCACTTACAATGATGTTGCTGTCAAACACGTTAACCCCTATGCTATGGGGACTCTCTCCCATTAATGCCCTTGGGAAAGGCATGAATCCAGTTTTTCTCTTCCCAACTATGGATAAAGAGTAGGAAAGAAGTGTTCCTTAGCCTTATTAAGGCAACCATTCTAGAAGAAGGAAATTTCTGAATTCAAACCAGTTGTACTCTGCTTATAAATTGACCTTGTGTCGTATTCTGCTAATGGTAGGAGGGTTTTGCAAATACATACACACACATACATCAATGAATTGTTTTTTTTTTTATATGCTCAAGAGGAGCTCAAAAATCAAGTGCTATCTGCTTGGGAAGAAATATAAAAGCATTAGAGTTAATAGGGAGACAAGGGATAACATTGAGCCAAAGATTATGTTAGTACTGACCCTTGTGTCAGCCTCTGGCTCTTCACCATTCACTGACAAATTTTACTTTGGCTTCCCAATGTTTTCAAGGGTTGGGTGAGAGCCGCTGTTTTAGAGAACAAGAACACAGACAGTTCACAGAACATTGTGTTACCATGGCACTGACATTTTCTGATTTGATGATTGCTTCCAAGGAAACATCTCACTCCCTATTTCTCTCTCTCTCTCCCTCTCTCTCTCTCTCTCTCTCTCTGTGTTTTTGTTAGAGTTAAAAAGAGAAGAATCAGCATTTTCTATACCCACCTCCTTCTTTTTATATCCATTTTTCTTCTTTTTTTTTTTTTCTTCTTTTTGGAAATTTTCGACAAATGGTTTAAGCGCAAGTCTATGAAAAGAAGGAAGTCAGATCTGTTATTACTAGATCCAAACAATAGAATTTTTTTCCCCAAGAACTAAAGGAATGGCTTTATTTTTTTCTATTGAGAGTCCTCAGCTTACAGACCACCACAGATGGGAATTTATTTATTATCTTTTTATTTTAGAGAAGTGAATAAATAATAAAAGGATAAAATTTTAGTAGCTTTTTTCAAAGTATTTTATTTTATTATTTCATTTTTTTTTCTAGAACTTTTTAGTTTAAATAAGTATTTTTTTAAATCTATTTTTTGTTATGAACATTATTGAGGACTGAAAATATCAAGTGAATATGAAAGATATTTTTATATATATATATATATATATATATATATATATATATATATATATATATTTTATATATATAACTGTGTAACAAAGAAAAAAGTAAATGTTTTGAATAATGTATTGGAATGTTTGAATGTCCATGATGTCTGAGCAAAAGCCAACATTGATGTTGCTCTGTGTATGTGAAGTAGAGCACTCATCTTTGTTTTTGTGTACTTCTTTATTGAATTTCTCTTGCTTTTGTTTCTATCTATCCATTCATCTTTTTCGACAAACAGTTCAAATGATATTAGGTCCTTGTTTTAAAGGAAAACATATGCGTCTTATCAAATACCACTAGAAATTTGTTAAATTACTTTATTTAAAACACACACACAGTTATATATATTCATGCACACACATGATTGTGAGAAAAATAGAATAATATGGAAAATCAGATACATTCCAATTTTCATTTTGTACTTTATTCCAAACCTTATCCACACATTATTGTAAACAACATACACACACACACACATATATATATATATATATATATATATATATATATATATATATATATGATTTCATTCCAAACCTTATCCATACATAATTATATCACACACATACAAATATACATAATCATGTGTGTATAAGTGTTGGAATAAAATCACACACACATACACACATACATATATATATATATATATATATATATATATATATATATATATATTGTATATTTTGGCAGCAAGTTATTATTTAGCCAGGTATTGGTAAAGACCATGGAATATTTCTTCTTTATGATCTTCAGTTGTAGATGTTCAAGTCTTCTTGTAGTTTTTCATCGATCAGAATACTGATGTATGAATAACCACTAGAAGACTTGATTGTCTACCACAGAAGATCATAAAGAAGAAACATTCTGTGGTCTTTAAAAATACTTGCCTAAATGATGTGTATATATATATATATATATATATATATATGTATGTGTGTGTGTGTGTTGAAAAGAAAAATAAACAAAAGAAAGAAAATGCTGAATGGATAAAATAGATTTTATTTTACTGACATGTGTTTCATCCAGGAGTTTATCTATGCATTCTCTGTATTTTAATAGCTTTGATTTAAGACAACAAAGAATTTACTCTGACAAGGGCCATTATTCCTTGTATACTAAAGATTTTGTACTTTTCTATTATTATTATTTTTTTTTGTATTTAAAATAATAATAGATAGAGTGCATGTGTGTATGGATAAAATCCTGGCCGAAACACGTGTCAGTAAAATAAAATCTGTTTTATCCATTCAGCATTTTTTTCCTTTGTTTATTTTTCTTTTCAACCTACATATATGTGTGTATGTGTGTGTGTGTGTGATATATAATCATGTATGGATAAGGTTTCAAATAAAATCCAATATATATATATATGTGTGTGTGTGTGTGTGTTTGTAAGTGTGATATAATCATGTGTGAAATAGTTGTGGAATGAAATCCAATGATATGAGAAAAAAATGAATCAATCTGATTTTCCGCATTGTTTTCCATAATCATGTGTGTGTGTGTGTAGTGTGTGTATATATATAATATATATATAAAGTTGTCGGGGTGAACTAATGTCGGTATCAACCATACAAAGAGGGAGTCTAGCCCCCCCCCTTTCACTAGCACTAGACCAAAAAGATTATTTTTTAGCATCAGCAGCATACTTTACTGCACAGATCCCTGTGATACTCATACGCTGAGTTGGCAAGGACTGGTATCAAACTAGGAACCTTGTGGTTTCTAGCCGAATGCTCTACTGACTGAGCTAGTATCTAAAACTAATATATATATATATATATATATATATATATATATATATATATGCATACATACTTATTTTTTCTGTTGTTTTGTTTAGTTATGTGTACAGTCTGCTCAATATTTTTCTTTGCAAAGTATAAGTATAATACTACTACAAATAATAAAGAGAAAAAGTGAATGACCATCAACTTACACTTAGTGAAAGACCATCAGCTTATGCTGGTGTGAAAAACTCACAATAATAAAACAGACAATTCATCTAGAAGAAATCAACCAAAAATTATTGGCTAAAGAAGGAAGACTCAAGAGATAGAGGAACAAAATCGAGCAAAAGAAGAGATTTCTAAATAACAAAAAGCAAATTCTCTTAACAAGTAAAAGGAAAGCAGAAAGAATATTGAACAACCAAATGCAAATGGAATAAACACATGCAAAGTATGGAAAGAGCAAGAAGAACACAACAGGAAGGCCGAATGGTTAATGAACATGAAGAATGTTATAAGATTTTAAATGTGTGGATTTGGGTTTAGTGGCCAAAATCTGGTTCTTATAATACATTAGAAAGGCTTTAGAGAAACCTTTCAACATAGGTGGACATATACATAACAAAATCCAAATAAAGAGGTACAATGTAACAACAATACAGACTTTCAGTTTTGTTAAATGAATATTAAAGACAATGACCAGCCCAGCACAAAGAATAATCAACAGAAAGAAGAAGACCAGCCCTTAACAGAAGCCCCTAGATCAGCCCAAAGAAAATGGCTGATGACCTGGATGAAGAAGTAGAAGCAGTAAGCCATGAGTCAGTAACCAGATGAGTAACAAGTAAAGAATCACCACCTATATTTTTTTGCTTTATCTTTATTATAAATCTATTATATTTAAATATTAAAGACAATGACCAGCCCAGCACAAAGAAGAATCAACAGAAAGAAGACCAGCCTTAACAGAAGCCCCTAGATCAGCCAAAGAAAAAGGCTAGAATCACCACCTATCATCTCTATCATGTTTAATCTACCTATCTGTCTCTCTCTCCTCTATTATATACTTGTTCAAGATCTTGGGTATATAATAGAGGAGAGAGAGACAGATAGGTAGATTAAACATGATAGAGATGATAGGTGGTGATTCTTAGCCTTTTTCTTTGGGCTGATCTAGGGGCTTCTGTTAAGGGCTGGTCTTCTTTCTGTTGATTCTTCTTTGTGCTGGGCTGGTCATTGTCTTTAATATTTAATATAATAGATTTATAATAAAGATAAAGCAAAAAAAAAAAAAACACCAAGACTTTGCCAAAGAGTTAAAAGAATATCATTGAACATGAAGGTGACAATAGAAATTATTTCTTATACAAAACTTCTATAAGTGTTTGTCACGTAAGTATAAACATATATTTATATACTAGTTATTACCTATGAAAAAATTTCAGAGATATTTTTGAATTGCTATAGGGAATTTCTTTTTTCAAAAAAGAAACAAAACATATTATTCCAAGGCTTATGTATTCACTAAAGTCTTTGAATCTATGATATTAATATTAGTACGAGGGTGAGTCAAAAAGTAATGCCATTTTGTTTAGGACAGGTATAATTGCCCACACAGGAACATGTATCATACATCAAAATGAAGCTGGTCCTTTGTGGATCCCATCCCTACTTCTCCACATAAGTGAGCCAAAAGGTAATGCCATTTTGTTTAAGACAGGTATAATTACCAACACAGGAACATGTATCATACATCAAAATGAAGCTGGTCCTCTGTGGATCACATCTCTACTTTTCCACATAGTCACCGTTTCTCTCAATAGCAATGTTCTACCTTTGAATGAGAGCATGTATCCCTGCCCGGTAAAATTCTGCTGACTATTCTTTGAGCCACTACTTCACTACAGATTTCACTTCCGCATCACTGGAATAATGTTTGCCTCTCTTTGTCCCCATGAAAGAGGGTTTGAGAGGCAAACATTATTCCAGTGATGAGGAAATGTAGTGAAGAAATGTCTCAAAGAACAGTTAACAGAATTTTAGGGGGGGGAGGGATACATGCTCTCATTCAAAGGTAGAACATTGCTATTGAAAGAAATGGGGACTATGTGGAGAAGTAGGGATGCGATCCACAGAGGACCAGCTTCATTTTGATGTATGATACATGTTCTTGTGTTGGTAATTATGCCAGTCCTAAACAAAAAGGCATTACTTTTTGACTAACCTTCGTAGATATTGTCTGAGAAAAATTCACAGATATATTTGAATTGGTATGAGAAATATTTTTGTTTTAGAAAAGAAACTAAATATTCAATAATTCATTTTATTTAATACCCAAAACATAATAAAACATACCATAATATATCTTTTAATTTACGCTGCAATAAACTCGAAGAGATGTTTTCTATTGATTGCCAACAGATTTTTATTATTTTTTTGTTTTCTTTTCTTTTATAACTTTTTTTTACATTTTTATCATTCTTCAAATTCAACATAAATTTCTTGTTTTTATTACATGATCATGTGACAATGTAGAACAGTGGGAAACAAAACAAATAAACCTACATCAGTAATTATTATATAGAGACTTTTTTGAATTGAAAAAAAAAAAATCTACTAAATTATTTATGTTTATGTTATAAAAAAAAGTGAAAGGGGAATCCCCATGGGGTACTGGCTAATGTGTTGGACTTCAGCTTAGTACCGGCATTTCAGTCTTGGAAGACTATAATATAGTTTTTGTGCCCCTGAAGTTATAGCGCCACCGGTGACTGTAAAGTCCAAAGTTAGAAAAACATTCTCGACCACAGATGTCGCATTGAAGGCTGTCCCTGAAGATGTTGATGTGCAGGTGCTTTGTTGCCACTGGTTTCTTCTGGACCTCTTAGCTTCATGCTGTTGTGCCAGGGAGACTTCAGATATGAACAGTCCTCCACAGAGAGCCTGCCGCCCCCGAGAGCGGTCCTGAGCCAAATTTTCCTAGCTGGAAGGGCTAATGCCTAAGCACTTGAGATCGTTCTTTCAGACATCCTTGAAATGCAGCTGGGGGCGACCAATCTGTCTCTTTCCAGAAAAAAGCTCTGCATAAAGTTAGTAAGTAAGTTTGAACTCCTCCTCACCCCCCAGCTATGGGTTAAATAGTACCACTACTGTTCTTCTACAAGGTGGCTTTGGCATTAAATAACCTACAAAGTTTTATATGCCATTAAACAAAGAAAATAAACTTTATTGGTGTCCTTTTAAAAGTTTCATTTGTTAGAAAGAAATAAATATTTTTTTGAATTTGTGAAACTCTCTCAGTTCACTTTGATTGGAGACATCACTTATCTAATTGAATAGTATCTCATACTTGTAGTACAAGGATGGCTTTGGCATTATATAATCTACAAAGGTTGATATGCCATTAAAAAAAGAAACCAAACTGAAAAAAATGTATATTTGTATGTATTATTTGGATTTTTCAGACTGTTATCCTCATCTTTATTGTTATATACACAACGTTTTGGCCAATGTCCTCCGTCCTTCTTCAGGTGTTAATACAAACTATCAAGCCTCATCTCAAAAATTCAAACAAAATTATATTTCTATGTCTGCATCTGACAATGTTAACTTGTTTTATCTGAGTACATTGTATTATGAACTGAGATTATACATGGAGCAGCAGAAAAACCTCCCACTTTTTAAACTGTCACCTAAGTGGTGCAAGTGAACTTAGGCAAGTGGCTATGGTAGCTCCATCAAGCAAATGTCTTACCATTCAATTACACTTGCCTAAATTCCCTTTCACCATACAGGTGACATATATATATATATATATATATATATATATATATATAAAAGGAATGACTTACTGGTAAAAATATTGGGTCGGTCTCAATATTTGGTTGGTATAAGTGTTACTCGGATAAGTCAGTGTTATAACAAATATAAAGTGCTCAATACGTAAGTAGAGCGGATTTATTATTATAGTGTGTACAGAAATAACCTACTCGAGTTTCACCATAAGGATCTTCAGGGTTAAATAACTGCTGAGTTCATATTGTAATTATGAGTGTAGAAAACAGTTCCGCAGTTAATCCATATATATATATATATATATATATATATATAT
>CM042151.1:50657827-50697827 GCA_023376005.1 Doryteuthis pealeii | reverse complement strand
TTTGTAAATATTAGTTTGATTAAAACATGCTTCTTTATACACATCACACATTTTTCTCTAAATTTCACATGATTTGCACTTCTTGGCCACTAAAGATTTGTTGTCAGGCCTCTGTTCAAGCCTGTAGCACTCTGATTTGCCACCATTTTGAATAGCCTTAAATCAAACATTTTGGGGAGATTAAAATAATTGTTGCTGTAAACAAGTTTCAAACAATGCAAAGTTTACATTTTTGAGAAAAGAAATATGAAAAAAAAATCATTTTGATTTTAAAAAAAGAATTACTCTCATGAGTATATAAAATTACTCACACAGTATATAAAAGAATCGAATGATTCTTTTATATACTGTGTGTGTGTGTGTGTATATATATATATATATATATGTATGTGTGTGTGTGTGTAGAGAGAGAGAGAGAGAGAAGGGGAAAGAGAAGGGTGGAGAGAGATAGATATAGATATAATTATATACACAATGTTTATATAATTCTCCTTATTTATTGAATGACCTGCATAGTAATCCATGATGACCATAAAAATGTAAAACTATTTGTAGCAATAAGCAGTTTTGATTTTTTTTGTGAGAAAGACATATTATATCTATCTGTCTTCTAATCCACAATGTATATCCAGTGGTGTAGCATAGGTGGGCCCAGTGGTACAATTGCTCTCGGTGCAACATTTTGAGGAGCGCCAAAATTGTTGGATAAAAAAGTATAAAATGACAAAAGATTGTAAAGTAATATAAAACCACACCTTGGAGTTTTATGTTTTACCAGAACAATAATCTGAGGACTGGGCTGCTTATTTCTTTTTCTGGTAATTTTTGTTTTACATAAATTTCCGGTTATTGTACTGTGATCAACTGTAACTTCACCTTTTGCACAGCAAATGTTTCTGGTTGCTTTCACTTTCAGTTCAAACCCGTAAAGCCTAAGTTCTCAAATTAGACTATGTGGCGTCTCTGACTATGAAAGTTACAACATTATTATATCCATAACGAGATCAAATTCTACTATGATTTTTATACACGTTTTGATAGCTGCAAAAAAGCAAGTTTATTTCATAGATTAATAAAATTAATGTACGAGGGAGAGTCAAAAATTATCCACACTTTCGCCATCATATATCTTTATGATTTCTTTGAATTTTTGTAATGAGGCTTGATAATTGGATTATTCAGACTATTGTCCTCATCTTTATTGTTATATATTCAACTTTTTGGCCAATGTGCTCTCCAGCTAGCTATGGTTAGCAAAATAAGAATAGGGTACTCCCATGGACTGAATAGAGGGTTCGGTTCAAAGTTCAATGATGTATCCTGATTACAACAAGAAGGTTCCGAGTTTGAAAAGAAGGTTCCCAAGTTTGAAAAGAAGGCTCCTGAGTCCAACAAAAAATACCTGAAGAAGGCCGGTGGGCACATTGGCCGAAACATTTTCCAGATGAGGACGATAGTCCGAATAATCCAAATAATACTAATATATTTATGATTATAACACTGCGTTCTGCACATGTGCGCTTTTAGTTGGCATTGTTGTGGTTATGTGATCAGAGTTTTAGCCTGATCATACCATTTTGCTTGCTGTCTTTACAGTGTAAATATGACTGCTCCATTAGCAGTGTGCACCAAGGAAGTGACTAAATTTCTCTGATTGAAAGGGATATCAGGGGCTGAAATTCATCAGAGATGTTTAGCACAATACAGTGACAGAGCCCTACTGCATAGAAGTGTGTTTGAGTAGAAACAGAACTTTAAAAGTGGCTAGACAAGCATGACGCATAAAGAGTGAGCAAAATGCCCGTCAACGTCCACCACTGAAGAGAAGATTCAGGCAGCTCAAGAGATGGTAATGGTGAACCAGTGAGTTATCATCAAGGAAGTAGCTTATTCTCTGCAAATTAGTCATGGTTCTACCTGGAGAATAATCATACTAGTTCCAATTACCATCGAATTGATAAGACAAGGCAACAAGTAGTCATAACTGAATACGAATCTATCTTGCTGCAATACTACTACAAAATGCCAGGTTATTTATGAAGCCTCATAACACCATAGAAACCAAGCAGCCAATCATGGAATCACCCAAATGCATGAGTGGACTATTCTTGATTCATATAAGTACCAATTGTCTTGGCACTGGTTCAGTTGTGCTTAGCTAGTTGCTGTTGTTCAAACCAACAGTACATTAACTCACTTCAACACTACCTATTACAAATCATACACGATAAGGTCAGCTTCCATAAAACAAGAGTGCAGATAACTTCCACCACTGATAAGAAGATTCAGCAAGCTTGAGAGATGGTATGACAAAGTGGCAAGTTATCATTAATAAGGTAGCTTTTTCTCTGCAGATTAGTCATGGTTCTGCTTGTCAAATCATCCATGATGAGCTGGGCTTCCATAAAACAAGAGTGTGGATAAATTTTTTAAATTTTCCTTGTAATTAGGTTGAGAAAATACACAGAAAACTTTTAACAATGTATGCTTTCATGTTAGTTAGTACTGCTGTATGGCTGCACCACCTGGACCCTGACGAGGCGCCTTGAGAGTAAGCTAGATGGGACCTGCACAAGAATGTTGCGTGCAGTATTAAACAAGCCGTGGTAACAGCACCCCACTAGAGAACAGCTGTATGGTCACCTGCCCCCTATCTCACAGAGCATCCGAGTGAGACGGACTAGACATGCAGGACACTGCTGGAGAAACAAGGACGAACTCATAAGCGATGTTCTCCTGTGGAAGCCAACACATGGACATGCTAGTGTGGGACGCCCAGCAAGGACCTACATTAACCAGCTATGTAAAGATGCTGGCTGCAGCGAGGAAGAACTCCCAGGTGCAATGAATGATAGGGAAGGCTAGCGAGAGATTGTCATGGATATCCGTGCTGCTTGCACGACATGATGATGATGATGCTTTAGGAGGAGACACAATAGTTTCAATTGCTATAGGTACTCAAAACCTACATCTATGCACCTTTGTACATCTTATTATCTTATAAAATTCTAGAATTGGCTAACTGTTGTTACCTGGGTAGAGTCAAATAATAAAAAGTGTTAAATCAAACTTAACGGACCTAAAACCCACACTCGTATGTCTCCCCGCCAAAAGAAAACAAATACTAAAAATCAGGGAATTAACCGAATTTAATGAAATTTTCAGTGTTGATATATTAATAAATAAAATATATAATGCACCAGATATTTTATTTAAAAACTTTTACATTTTTTCAAGTCAGTTAATTTTGAACCACGTATCTTTGAAGTATAAAACAGATTTTCAAAGATACATAGTTCAAAGTTAACTGTCCGGAAAAAATGTAAAAGTTTTTAAATAAAACAACTGATTATATATTTCATTCATTAATAAATATATCAACACTGAAAATTTCATTAAATTCGGTTAATTCCCTGATTTTTGGTATTTTTTCTTTAGGCAGGGTAACATACAATGGTGGAATTTAGGTCTGTTAAGTTCAATTTAACTATAAAAAGTTAGTCTCGCAGATCCATTGATTGTTTTGGTCTTACATCATTGATTTATGTTTTAATCACAAACGTTACCAATGACTTTACCTTTTCTTACTATTCAAATCCTAATTTTTAAATATCTTTCCAAATATAACTAAAATCATTATTTTTGCACAAAAAGCAATCTCTGGTGATAGTGAATGTGTATAAATATTTACATTGTTGTTAATTGTTTTATTTTCATAGTTTCCTCTGGACATACACATATATTGATCGCAGCGTCTTATCAGGTGAGTGCTACTCCTTCATTCATTGTCCGCTTGTTGACTCATTCATGACTTTTCAATCCTGCCAAAGTCTTGCATATCTTAGAACATATCTGGCACACATAACGATCGGTGTTGACTGAGTCGACAGGTGTTGTATACTCATCACTGTCCTCATGCTGGGGATCAGATTGTGGCATGGTAGAGACAACAATTGCAGTTGGGTTGCTCTCATGTGATTTCATGTGATTGACCAAACGTGCCTTTGACAACAGGGCCCAGTCACACTCCTCACAGATCCACACATCACCAGAATTGGCCGGCAGAGTTTCCCGTTTTTTGGCACGCTCTCCTAAGTTTTGCCCGGTCCACCCTTCCAGCTTCAAACGGACATACACACATACACACAACTGCCCTTTATATATGTATAGATTAGTTGCAAACAATGACTACGGATACTCCAGGCATTCATTATGAAAATAGGAAAATTCACAATGAATATCTTTTATAGCTCAGTCGGTAGAGCATTGGGCTAGAAACCACAAGTTTCCTAGTTCGATACCCGCCCTTGCCAACTCAGCGTATGAGTAGCACAGGAATCTGTGCGGTAAAGTAAGGAGCTGATGGTAGGTGTGGCACTCCACCTCAGAGGCTAAAATAATCTCCTTGGTCTAGCGCTAGTGAAAAGGGGATAGACTCCCTCGCTGCATGGCTGATACCGACATTAGGCCGCCCCGACGACTTTACTTTTTTACTTGGGAAGCGGTGTTTTGAATATTATTAATAATCAAGTAGATATCTCAGCGTATGAGTAGCACAGGGATCTGTGTGGTAAAGGAGCTGATGGTAGGTGTGGTGCTCCACCTTAAACGCTAAAATAATCTCCTTGGTCTAGCGCTAGTGAAAAGAGGATAGACTCCCTCGCTGCATGGCTGATACCGACATTAGGCCGCCCCGACGACTTTACTTTTTTACTTGGGAAGCGGTGTTTTGAATTTTATTAATAATCAAGTAGATATCTTTCAAAACTATTTTAGAATGACGTCTCTAACTTGAGATGTTGCTATGGAAACAATTAAAACAATAGATTTCCTTGATTTAATTCCAATCTTAGCATCCGAGAAGAGATGCACCAAAAAGAGTTGAACATCTCAGTTTGTCCAAAGACAACAACACCTATATCTCATCCTTGATCTTGACAATGGCCAGAGATTTGTCTAGAATGATGGAACTTTTAAGAAATCTCATGAATGACAAGAAAAATCAATAGAATTTTGTTGAAAAGGAACTTGACTGCTGCATTTCACTTTACACTAATTTCTCTTGGGAAAGGCATGAACCCATCTTTTATTCCCCCAGCTTAGCTCAGTCGGTAGACCATTCGGCTAGAAACCCACAAGGTTCTTAGTTTGATACTGGCCCTTACCAACTCCAGCGTATGAGTAACACAGGGTTCTGTGCACTAAAGTAAGGAGCTGATAGTAGGTGTGGCGCTCCACCTCAAATGCAAAAAGAATCTCCTTGGTCTAGTGCTAGTGAAAAGGGGATAGACTCCCTTGCTGATTGGCTGATACCGTCTTTAGGCCACCCTGACAACTTATTGGCAAATATTAGGTCAGATTGGGTTCTTTGTGAGGTAACCAGTCTAAAAGAATGAAAACTCAGTATTGAAATCAGTTGAACTCTGTTTAAAAAATTGACGCTGTGTTGTATCCGACTTATGGCAGGGGGGTTGGGTAAATACTTAAATTCCGGAAACACCTCATTGAAAGCCAAAAAGGACATCCGTGAATTCAACATTGAACTGACAAGGAATATCGAATTCACCCAACTCCAAGAATTCTAAGGCATGCTTTACAAAACTCTGCAAGAACATTGTAGAATAATCATACTAGTTCCAATTACCATCGAATTGGTAAGACAAGGCAGCAAGTAGTCGTAACTTAATACGAACCTGATTTGCTGCAAAGACTACTGCAAAATGGCAGGTTATTTATGAAGCCTCAGAACATAATAGAAACCAAGTAGCCAATCAGGACTCAAGGAATGGAATCACCCAAATGCATGAGTGGACTATTCTGGAAACCCATAAGTACCAGTTGTCTTGACACTGGTTCAGTTGTGCTTGGCCAGTTGCTGTTGTTCAAATCAATAGTAGACTGACTGACTGACTGAACTCAAACACAAATTGAAAACAAACAAAAAACTAAATAAATCATATCAAGGAACAATCTACTTATCAAACAACAATGAAAAATCCATCAAACTCTCTAGCATTAAAATTACAGGGTAAAGAATGTGGGACAATTCCTATACCAGCTGGATCCCAAAGTAAGAAAAATAACAAGACTAGTTTTGCATCCTGTTTATGGCAGAGGGTTTAGGTAAGTGTATATATATATATATATATATATATATATATTATATATATATATATACACAAGATGTGTCAAAAAAGTATCAAGATTGTTTGTACTTTTTGACACCTTGTATACTGAAAAAAATAATGTTCCATTCATTATTTTTTTTTTTCAGAATACAAGATGTGTCAAAAAAGTATCATGTTTAAAGCTGTATTTACCAAGATTGAAATGAAGAATGAATGGAACGCTATTTTTTTTTCAGAATACAAGGTGTGTCAAAAAGAACAAAAAATCTCAATAGTTTTTTGACACACATTATATATATATATATATATATATATATATATATATATATATATATAATTGGATAATCTGTTTTTTTTTTTTGTTGTTGTTTTTTTCTACTTCTTTTATGACATATCAACTCTGTTAAAAACTATTCTAAAGAACTTTTTAAAAAAAATTTCTTCACTAAAACCTTTTTCCTGACACTGACTTAAATTCAGTATAGGCTGAAAAGCAAAAACCTTCATTAATCAGCTCAGTGTGGATTCTGGATGCTGTGCTAAAGACCTGCCAGGAGTGATGACTGATAGAGATGGATGGCAAGAGAGAGTCATGAGTATCCATACAGTCAACATGACCAGATGTTGGTGATGATGATGATGATATATATATATATATATATATATATATATTGGGGGAGTGAAGATATTTAGTCAACAGTGTTTGGTAACTGACAGTTTCTCACCTATGCAATTTTCAAAGCAAGTATCTAAAAATCTATGGTCAGATCTCACTAAAAGCCCTGGTTCCCACAAGATCACTGAAGCTAAGTAGTAATGACCCTACTCTGGACTCAGACAAGTGACCACTTTAAAATATGTGTGTAATACAAAAATAATTACATCAATGTCGCAATCCAGTATCTTAGTCATTATGCCCCAAAGACCCCCCCCCGTGCAAATAAGATAGAGTAAACTTTGCTTAGTTTGGCACACAGGCTTAAAGTACTGGATATTTTAAAGAAATAATAACTTCCAAAAGTCAGTTATAGTACTATTTCAAAATGGTTAGCTATCCCTAAGTCTATGGTACAGTTTGTTATAATGACGTTTAAATATTTCTCTGAATGTTTGAGATGAGGCTTGATGATTAGTATTATCTGCGTTATTCGGACCATTGTCCCAAAATTCACACTAAATTGTCCAATTGGACACATGGCCTAGTGGATAAGGTAAGTTAGGTTAAGACAGTTCTAAGTGACAGTTATCTCTGGATTCCTGGTTCAATCCTGAGTAGAGGCAGTAACATAGAAAAATAATTAACACAACTCCTACCTCAGCTATGGTTAGCGGAATGAGAACAGGATACCCCAAGGACTGAATAAAGGGTTAGGTTCGAAGTTCCGTGATGGCTCTCGATTATGACAAGAAGGTTCCCGACTACGACAAGAAGGTTCCTGAGTCCGAAAAGAAGGTTCCCGAGTCCGACAAGAAATACCTGAAGAAGGCATATCGGCCGAAACGTTGTACAAATAACAATAAAGATGAGGACAATAGTCCAAATAACGCAGATAATACTGAAGTTTAAATAGTTTGGCACAACAAAGAATTTGCCTTGACATGGAAGAAAACCCAAATTGTCACAAAGAACAGCACAAAAACTGTGTCGCAAGGTTAATATAAACCCAAAAGTGATATTGAAAAAGTTTGGATACAAGTATAAGTATTATCAGTACCGGTACAATACAACATTGTTTAAATAGAAATGGTTTGTATGGAAAATTACGATAATGAACTCCTCTTTACAAACCATGTCACATTATTGCTTGGTTTAATTTTGCTAAAACATTCTTGGAAAAAGAAAATTGCTTTTGGGAACAAGTTTTATGAATGATGAAACAAAAATTGAGCTTCTTGGACATAACGATGTACAGAAGATTTGGCGCTAGAAAGGGGAGGCTTTCCTCTCAAAGAACACAGAACTGATATATTAAAGTACTCACCATCTGAATATTTAGCGGGGTTATCACTGCTTAACTTCAGTGATCTTTTGAGAACCAGAGCTTTAAGCGAAATTTGACCATAAATTAAAAGAAAAAGAAAAAGAAAAACAGTGGGAGGCACCTATTAAGAATTGAACTCACTAATCTCTCATAAACCATAAAGAAGTGACCAAAATGATTTGTTGAGGAAACATCTTTACAAGATTAGCCATAGTACTTACCCTCTCTATTTCTAGATTTGTCCATGAATTTAAAGAAAAACAGTATAAAGCACCTAGTGAGAATCAAACTCACTGATATCTTTCATAATCAGTCTGAAAGACTTGCTAAGGTAACCATTAAACCATAAGTCATGTGACCAGAATGATTTGTTGAAGAGACATCTTTACTAGTTGAGCAATGGTACTTACCCTATTTCTAGATTTCACTATAAATTTAAAAAGAAAAACAGTATGAGGCACCTAGTGAGAATCGAACTCACTAATCTCTCATACTAGCTAAGGTAACCATTAAACCATAAGTCATGTGACCAGAATGATTTGTTGAAGAGACATCTTTACTAGTTGAGCAATGGTACTTACCCTCTCCATTTCACTATGATCTGTTGTCATAAACATCAATAATTATTACACCGCCCCCTCCCCCACACACACACAATCTATTGATTAAGATGATATCTAAATTGTGTTGTTTTCCAAATATTGATCTATGTCAGCAGAGAAATACTTGATGATCACTCATTAAACTTTTTTTATTTATTTTTTAAGCAATTTTATTATCCTTGTTATATTAGCAAGATAACCTGGCATTGCATTACAAAAAGAAAAAAAAAAAGAAAAAAAAAGAAAAGAAAATAATTTTTGCGATCTGGCTGATGTCTAAGAATCTTAATTTTGACGAATGAAAAACGTGCGTATTAATATTGAAACTCGTAAGAGCGAATTGTTCTAAGATAAATTTGTTTATTTGTTATTAACACTTCAGAGCTGGGAATTACAGAAAAAGGGGCACCATTTTCAAATCACTAAAAAATAAGAAAAAAAGAAAAAAAAGAAAAAGAAAAGAAAAAGAAGCAAGTTTTATGAATAATTATATATATTATCTGCATTATTCGGACTATTGTCCTCATCTTTATTGTTATCTGTACAATGTTTCTGCTGATATGCCCTCCAGCCTTCTTCAAGTATTTCTTGTCAGACATGGGAACCTTCTTTTCAGTCTCGGGAACCTTCTTTTCGAACTCAGGAACTTTCTTGTCGATTCCAGGTTCAATCCTGAGCAACGGCAGTAACATAGAAAAATAATTAACACAACTCCTACCCGTTATGGTTAGCAGAATGAGAACAGGATACCCCCCTGGACTGAATAAAGGGTTAGGTTCAAATTTCCGTGATGGCTCCCGAGTCCGAAAAGAAGGTTCTCGAGTCCGACAAGAAATACCTGAAGAAGGCCGGAGGGCATATTGGCCCGAAACGTTGTACAGATAACAATAAAGATGAGGACAATAGTCCGAATAACGCAGATAATAGTAATCATCAAGCCTCATCTCAAACATTCAGAGAAATTATATATATTTCAGACTGTTGTCCTCATCTTTATTGTGTACTAGAAGCAGCTACCCAGTCTCGCCAGGTGGAAAGACGATGCACAAAATACCTAGTGTATTGATTTTGAGATTCACAAATGCTGGACTGTATTCCCTTGAGTGTCACTCTCCATCCATCCCTATCAGTCATAGCGCTTGGCAAATCTTTTAGGCATCATCCAGTGTTTGCACAAAACTGATAAATGTAAGTTTCTGCAGGACAGCCAACACTGATGCATCCATGTGTAGTGGTTCACAGTAGGACATCGCTTATGAGTCAGTCCTTACTGCCCAGCATGTCTTTCTCGACTTGCTTGGATGGTTTGGGAGATGAGAGGTAAGTAGCCTTACAGCTGCTGTTTTGAAGAGCACTGCTTCAAGGATTTGTTCAGATCAGCATGCAACATCCTTAAATAGTTCCCATCTAACTTTTTCTCCAAGTGGTACTACCATATAGTAGTACTGACACAGTCACAGCTTAGAAGAATTCCATTTCAGATTTCCATGTGGTTGTTAACCTGTTAATAGCAGTCCGTGTTTTACCTATGTGTCGGTAGAGTGTTCGGCTAGAAATCACAAGGTTCCTAGTTCAATACCTGCCCTCACTAACTCAGCATATGAGTAGCACAGGGATCTGTGTGGTAAAGTAAGGAGACGATGGTAGGTGTGGCACCTCACCTCAGACGCAAAAATAATCTCCTTGGTCTAGGGCTAGTGAAAAGGAGATAGACTCCCTTGCTGATTGGCTGATACCGATTTTAGGCCACCCCGGCGACTTACTTACTTATATTGACATCACTTTTAGTAAATGAGATATTGCTACTGAGGTATATGAACTGGTCTACAAATTTCGGAGGCTTGTCAATTTTAATGAGGAGATTGCACCATTAATTAAAATGTGTGAACTCTGTTTTTTTCTAAGTTCACATAGAGACCAATGCCTCTTGCTGTCTGCTTTAGGCTATCCAGCTGAGATTCAGTTCGTATCTTGCTTTAAAAATTCCTTATTAAAATAAAAAATAAAAAAATAAAAACAGTTATTAGTAAAAGTAGGATTGGATTGGATTGGTTTTACAGCATGTCAACTTCGTTGGGACATTTAATGCCGACAAGGTTTTGAAATAGATCCTATGTTTATATATATATATATATATATATATATATATATATATATATTAGTGGTGGATTAAAAACTTTTAAGAACACATTCTTTCACTGATATTGTCTCGAGCAGATCTATGGGTTAAAAAGAGTTGACAAACCCTGATTTAAGCTAATAATCGGTTCTCAAAACTAATGAAATTCCAGTAACAGGTTCCTGCAAACTGGTTGAATCCTATATATATATTATATATATATATATACATGAGGCAATAGTCATCATCTCAAGAAATGGACCCAGATTTGAACTCTGGTCACTGGACAAGGCTGTTTGCATTTCACACACTGCTAATACCCTATTTTCCCTCCAGCTATGAATAAATAGTAGAGTAGATTTGGCTCTTTAACCTTGGTTAGGTAACCAGTCTAGGAGAAGGAAAACTGAATTAAAATTTGTTAAACTCTGCTTAAGTAATTTACCATGTGTTACATCCTACTCATGCAGAGGGGTTGATATATATATATATATATATATATGTTTCGTTAAACTGTACTGACGATTCTTGTCAGACGAGTTTTTGTTCGATCCTTTCTAATTTTCTAGCCGTCTTTTTAATGTCAGGGTGGAACTGGTGTAGCAATCCACCAAAGGTTTCATTACGAGCGCTCATTCCTGTGTATGACATTAAACTGCATTCAATGGTAAGGCTCTAGTCTTGACATACAGTTAAAATGAATGAATGAATGAACTTTCAAGTATTTTTACTAAGGGGGATCCACATGATGATCCATGGATTTTGGTTTTTAGTAATGAACTTGGAAAATAAAAGCTAAAAATATACTTATCTATTTCATTTCTTTTAAGAATCAATCTTTCATTGTAGGATTTAAGCTTTGCTTTTTTTCAAAATTTCTATTATGATAGGAAAGAATTCCATGCAAAGTTTTAAATTTTAACAAATTATACAAAAATGTAAAGAAAAAAATTTAATGAAAAAAACAACAAAAAAACAAAAAACAACAAAACAAAAACAAAATAAAAAAAAACATTCTGTAAAGTTCTTTTTTATAATCAATGTTTTATTTTGATCAAATGACATTTAATTTATATGTAAATACAGAGTGTTTCAGAAAAAACTGATACATTTTTGTTTAATTTATAAAATATATATAAGTAATTTATATGAAAATATTTTAAATATATCCAATATATAATATGTAATATTATATATAATATATATATATATATATATATAATAATTGTATATAAAATAATATATAAAAGCATTTTGTAACATGACCAATTTTCATTCAAAAGATTCCAAAGTTTAACAGCTTGTATAGAAACAACTCAAAATTCTAGGTTTTGTTCTTTTTCTTTTCATGAATTAAAAAAAGTCATTCATTTGTAAAGAAAAAGGTGCTTAAATATTAAACATAGAATTTTGAATTCTTTCTATACATGCTGTTAAAATCTAAGATCATTTGAACAAAAATTGGTCAAATTATTAGATTATGAAATGATATCAATTTTTCTGAAACTCCCTGTACTTTTCAAATATGAATTTTTTGAAACACCATATATATTTTTGGGTTGGGATTATGAGGTATTATCATCAATATCTGTAGTTTTAGTTAAGTACAATACCATCTTTGTAGTTTTATTGTACTCTTTTATTATCTACAGATTTCCTAGTATTCAATTTATTTATTTTAAGAACGGATTTACGATTCTCTCTCAGTTGCCTAAACCCTTTCACTCCCAAGTTGGATTGAAATTGTTTAGTAATAATTTATTTAGAAAAAAAAATCTTTGTGTTGCTAGCCTTTTACAGATAAAGTTCATCTTTAAACCTTTCTCTCATAAGTTTTTTTTGTTTGTTTTTTTAAGTTTTGGATATGTACAATATGCTTTAAGTATGACATTCAAAGATTTAAAATGAAAATGAAATTTTTACAGAAAACTCTACCTTTAACTCTTTCAATACCAAACTTGTTTTTTTTTTTTTTAAGTTTTGGATATGCAAAATAATGCTTTGAGTACAAAATTTAAAAATTTAAAAAGAAAATGATATTTGACTGGGTCACTGGTATTCCAGTAGGGGTGAAAGGTTGGTAGAATTTTACTGCATGTCAACCTTGTTAGGTTATTTTATGCTGAAGATGTTTTGTTTCATGATGAGGTTCAAATTTTTTTTCAAACGAATTTTTTTTCAACATATTTTTAAAATCATTTTTTCTTTTTAACCCATAGATGGAACCCTAACAGGTACTACCACTCTGGGTCAGAGTGGACCTGAGAGTAATGGTGATGAAGGGGTACTCCACACTCCCCAGAGCTCCAGAATTGAAACTTCACCATTAGATGCAGTTTAACATCATACCCAGGACAAAGGAAAGAAAAAGTTAATGATGACTGCATTTGGAACATCAAAATGAACCAATAGATATTCCTTGGAATCATATCAGAAATTAATATATATATATATATATATATATATATATATATATATATATATGAAGAAAAAGAAGTGAATCCGACGGTATATAGTATATTAAGAAAATTGAAAAAACACAGTTTTGAATAAGTTGAGTGGTAAGTTTATTAGCTGACGCTGCAGTGTTTCGATCTATTATTTAGATCATCTTCAGGGCATTTGTTGGTATATGGAAAGTGATAAAAAAAAAATTTCTATCACAGAATAACAAGAAAAGCAAGTGATAGTCCTTGTTTATCAGTTCAATATTTGAAGTCTTTTTTCAGCATCTTTTCTTCAGATTTCAAATTTTGAACTGATAAACAAGGACTATCACTTGCTTTTCTCGTTATTCTGTGATAAAAATGTTTTTTATCACCTTCCATATACCAACAAATTCCCTGAAGATGATCTAATTAATAGATCAAAACACTGCAGCTTCGGCCAATAAACTTACCACTCAACTTATTTAAAACTGTGTTTTTTAAATTTTCTTAATATACTACACACACACACACACACACATATATATATATATATATATATATATATATATATTAGCATCTTAAACTTCCTTATTTCCCATTTTACAAAGTACAAGAGCAAACTCTGAATAAATTCATGAACATTTTGTTTTGGTCATTTATACAAAGATTAGTGAAAATATTTTTCTTTCTATGATTTGAAAATATATATATATATCAGGTTTATTGATTAGATAAGTGAAGTAGATCCCTAATTAGGACTGAGCCTATTCTAGTAGTGACCAACCCAAGCAGAATTGAAGAGGTTTGAATTCAGAGTTTTCCTTCTCCTAGACTGGTTGCTTAACCAAGGTTAAAGAGCCCAGTCTACCCTACTATTTACCCATAGCTGGAGGGAGAGTAGTTGGATTCATACCTTTCCCAAGGGTATTAGTGCTATGTGAACTGTAGCTTCATCCAGGATTTGAACTCGGGTTGACAAGTTCATTTCCTACGACTCTAGCCATTACACCACGCACCTCCAACTCAGGTCAGGGATTGTTCCTTGTTGCTGGTAGTATGTAACCGGGGACGAATTGTTGCATATTACTTAGAGAGGAGATGGGCACCGGCAAGTAACCCCCATTGTCCTGAGAGATGCCATGAAGAGAAATACTCTACATAGCACCCCACCGAACTAATAGGTTAGAGGGAAAATCCATCCATCCATACATTCATCTGAAAATAAATAATATTAATTCTTATTAATAAAGAAAAAAAAACTATCTTTCATTGTTTGATTATGGACATTGATGTGTAATTAAAAAGACTAGCAAAAAGAAAACACCCTCCAGGTGGTGTAAAATCTAATTTTTGAAAGAAAGTGTCTGAGCAGGTTGGGACTTAAAAATTCAATGTTAAAAGGTTTGTATCATAAGTAAGAAAAATCATCAAATATATTAAAGGAGTGAAAAAAAAACCCAAAAAAAAACAAAAAAAACTTTGAAATGAAAACTTATTTATGTCCTCCACAAATAAACAATTAATTTGAATATTTTACACATAAATTTTACACAAAATTTTAGGTATTCATTTGTGAACTTTTGTAAATCTCTAGTTACAGAAAAAAAGTGAGAGTAAAAAATAATTATTAAAACTGATTACAGGGTTGTTATTTATTCTGTATGTTGACAATTTTTGGTATTGTGATGTAAGCAGTGACGTAGTTTTGTTTACAGACAAATGAAGACTGAATCTCTATTACTAATAGATAACTTCATACATATGATTGATATGAATCAATTCAAATATTTTCTCATGTTTTATTCCAACATGAGTTATTGCCCCTGAATTTCATATATTCTGGAACCAATTGCATATCTGGGTTTTTGCATTTATTTATGCAGGGATATATATATATATATATATATATATATATATATATATATAGAGAGAGAGAGAGAGAGAGAGAGAGAGAGAGAGATGTGTGTGTGAGGTGCCTTCTCTGTATTTGTTTGTTTTTAGTTTGTGTTAAAACTGTATGTATTATAGAAACTTTATTAAACTATTAAACATGAAAATGTTTGCATCGAATTTCTCTAGATTTCATTTGCAGCCTTCCAGGAATCCAAATTGTTTTTCATATGTATTTGTCAACCCATTCACATGAGAAGGATGTGACACAAGATCAATCTATTAAGCAGAGTTCAACAATTTGAATTCAAAATTTGTCCTTCTCCTAGACCAGATGCCATACCAATTTAAAGAGCTCAGTCTGCCCTTCTATTTACCCATAGTTGGAGAGACAATCATTTGATGCATACCTTTCCCAAGAGTATTTGTGCTATGTAAAATGTAAATAAACTCATTCAGGATTTGAACTAGGTTGGTATATCCAATTCCTACGATGGTAACCATAACACCACTAAAATTGGCGGAGAGGCCTATTGTTGGTATCAGCCGGACAGCAAGGGAGTTTATCCCCATTTTGCTAGTGTTAGACTAGGAAGGTAGAAGGTGTGGCGCTCCACTTCAGAAAAAGCTATCAGCTCCCCACTTTACCACACAGATCAGATTACCCAAGCTGTGCTACTCATACGCTGAGTTGGCAGGGACCGGTATCGAACCCGAAACCATGTGGTTCCTAAATGCTCTACTGACTGAGCTAAACCAGCCCCTATGCCTAAAAAAAATTGTCTTTCATAAAAAGAATTCTTTAGAGATATCATCATTTTATTATATCAGTTGCTATGCTATATATATATATATATATATATATATAATCAAAAAGTCCAGAGAAGAAACCTTCCTTACGACACAAGAGTTTTTTTAAAAAGCCTGTCGCAGTTGAGAGCTCAATGTGTGCTCTTAATGTTAGAGTCACAGATCAAATTTATAAGTAAAGAAATAACAAAAGACTTAGAGATTTTGCATTATAGTCTATTTGAAATAGACTATAATGCAAAATCTCTAAGTCTTTTGTTATTTCTTTACTTATATATATATATATATATATATATATACTTAGCAAAAAAATAATAAGGATAAAATATATACACACACACACACTTATAACAAATCCTACTACCATTTACCATTTGTACATAACTTACTATATCTTCACCAAACCCAGCGCATATGACCCACCTATGACCTCTCTCAACACCTAACACCTGTAGCATCATTAACAGAGCCTTACTAGCTACACACCCCATCAGAAAAAAAAACAGAACTCACACTACCTACTTAAACACTCCTACTAACACCAATAATTGACCACCCCTCCCCTATTCGCGACCTCCTTACTCACCAGTATAAAAATGTTCACTGTTGAAGCAAGAGCTCAATCCAACATCCTGAAGAAGGTCTAACAGACTGAAACATTATAACGTTGACATCACAACCTACAATAAACATCCATCTTGTACAACATCCCGTGTTTGTCTACCTTTCTCCACACACACACACACACACATATATATATATATATATATATATATATATTTTTTTCATGAATATTAGTATATTACATCCATTAGAATTAGTATTACATTCATGAAAAATTAGTATATTACATTCACAAAAATTAGTATATTTCATTTGTTAGGTGGAGCTCTCTAAGTAGTTTAACTAACGAGAAGAGAGCCCCTTAAAGTTCAAAGAAACATTCTAATATTCAAATTTAAAAAAAAAACGAATCAATTTACTTCAACAATATATGTAATATTACAAATATCCTTTCATTTAATTTTAAAATCTTAAAAATATTAAGCTTTAGTCTTGATACTTTTTTTTTTTATTACACCCTGAATTTTAATTGTTTGTCCACTATGAGGAAAGCTCTATGCCAGTTCACTTCCATGATGCCAAACACTCACCCCATAACCTTCTTGAGATGACAGTTTGATACGATGGTTACTATCTGCGATCAACCATTGAAGAAATCTTCCTCAATTTTCAGAGCAAATCTATTTTTCAGCACATGTGATAATATGCTGAAAAACAACCCCTTAATAATCTATTAATAATGGAGATTTGGTCTGTTTTTGTCTGTAACCCAAACTATGTCACTGCTTACATCACAGTAATTTTCAAAAGAATTCTATGAAAAATCAATTAAGAGTAAAATTTTCCCAATCATATTTTTGTAATGGCCTCCATGTTCTAAAATTTTACTGTTAGGATGAATTTTCAGTAAGAAACAAGAAAAAGATGCACTGAACTAGGTCTATTGAGTATGTATTTACCCAACCCTTCTAACATGGGCAGAAATGACACAAGGTCAATTTTTAAGTGGAGTGCTGCTGGTTTGATTTCAGAGTTTTCCTGCTCTTAGATCAATTGTCTTACTCAGGAAAAAGAATTGAGTCTGCCCTACTATTTACCCATAGCTGAGGTGAGAATAAATGGATTTATGTCTTTCTCAAGGGTATTAGCACAAAGTGAAATCAAACTGCCTTGGTCAAGATTTGAACTTGTGTCATTGATTACATTTCATATGATTGCAATTCCACACACATATGCATGCACACGCACACATACATGTATATCATTTCTGCACACTGTTCATGTTCCTGACATTAATACCTTATTCTGTGTACTGGACATGAGACTTTGATGGGTTGTGGTGCGCCTGAGCACTGGACACAATAAATTTCATTATTATGCTAAGGAAACCTTTTTTGTTCTTTTCCTTGGCAACATTTTTTCACGCTCAGAGTTGCTTAGGCATGGAATAAACTGCCTGCATCCGTTGTAGGCTGCCAAAACACTGCATCTTTCAAAGCCTCCATGCTTCCTGTTATCCGCCAACACTATACCTAATACCCCCTTCCACACACATATGCACGCACGCGCACACATAAATGTATAATATTAATGTACACTATTCATGTTCTTGACACTAATACATTGTTCTATGTACTAGGCACAAGACTTTGATGAGTTGTGGTAGACCTGAGCACTGTACAAAATAAATTTCATTATTATTTAAATTGTGCAATATTTTGGTATTGCAGTATTACAAAACTTTTGACTCACCCTCATCACAAAAATTCATTGGCAACCTATTCTGGACAAACACTTCAAAATCTCATTGCTCATTCATTCACAGCACTATTGTGAAACATACAATTTATATTTCTTAAAAGTTCAGTTCTATCAGGACTCATCCAACTATAAAATACAAAACCCATGACTTAAAAATATTTGCTTTAAAAAAATGTAGTAAAAATTGTTTAAATAACATTTTTACTGATTAATCAATAAATATGTTATTTAAAAACAAACAAAAAAATATCAAGATTAAAAATAGTTTTCTGAAAAAGCAGTAAAAATGTCAGATTAAAATAAAAATAGAAATTTTATACTGAACAACTTAATAAATATTCACTAATTTTAGCTTCGTCTGACACAAAACCGCAAGTGGGCGGTATTCTGTGAAAAATAGAATACCCTCACAGTATTCCTAACTGAGTTGCCTCCCTTGAATCTATGCGTTGTGGAAAACAATTTTTCTAAAGAAATTAACTGAAAAGTAGAAATGAAGGCATTCAAATGGCTGGCAGAAACAAACAATGAATAGAAGAATAAAAGTTTTCATTGAAAAATAATTATAAATTTCGACAATAACTATCATGGTGATAATAATAAACAAAATTATAAAACAATGTTTGCATGCATGTTTGATTTAGCAAACATCACTACATAAGAAACTGTTACAAATATCTATAAAAAATACACTTTCCAGCCGGAGTTTGTGTGTGGGGGGATTTAAAGTGATCTAGGCTCCTGGGCAAAAACGTTCCTTTACCCATCCATCTCACTCTCTATTTATTCCATACTCATAGTCACAATAATCTTATTCAAACGTTTCTTTTGAAAATTGTATGAAAAGAATATAGAGCAAATTATTGGTGTGTTTATTTACAGTTTTACAGAGTATCGTTAAGAACATATCAAATAGACTATATTAACAGAACCCAGTATTCATAATAGTAGGCCCAGTGATGCTAATAGCTTTTTAATATAGTGAGTCCTGGGACTCACAGATTTAATTTGAATGGGTCCATGGGAAATTTGATGGGTACCCAGTAAATTTGATGGGTCTCAATTAAAGTTTCACAATGAATTGTAGGGTTAAACTTCAGGGCCCTAAGATTTATTTTTATCATCATCCCAAAAAACAATTTTAATCATCCTGAATCACTTAAACTGACAGTACAAAAGTTTGTTTTGTTTTTTTTAAATTAAATGCATACATTTAAATGAAATTAACATTTACACTTAATCACAATTCAATCAAGAAACAATATTTTTTGAGAATTATGGCAGAACAATTAAAATAACACGCCCCCCTGCAAAAAGAAAAAAGAAAAAAAAAGCGGGTGTGCAGGTTGGGTGAATTTTTTCAGTGAATCTCATGTGACGCCGAGACCGATTTGTCGGATTTCCGGGTAAGAGGAGAGATCAAAGACAAATAGATTTCAACTGAATTACAGATTCATAAGACTCTTATGATGCAAATTTTTTCTTTAGCAGTCTTTTAGTAATTCATTTCTTAAATATTTATTTATTTAAAATTAAGAGATTGTCCTTTATGTAAACTTACAGGGGAACCTTAGCAAAAATTTTCTCCAATTTTTCTTTAAAAAAAATAGTCAATATTTTTTTTAACAGAATGTGAACTTGTGGTAAAGTTATTTTTAAGCATATGTTTTATACAGTATTCCCTTTAATTGAAATGATTTTTTTAGATTACTACTACACAAGTAACGATAGAATTTAATTTATAGTTGTCAATTTTACAAAAGTCCTCCACAAAAATAAATAAATGTATCAGGATTTTTTAATGGAAAAATTGTGTCCCTGGGACACATGGATACAATTTTACTGCGTCTTTTTAGATTTTTACGCGTCAGGGACACAGGGATACTTTCAATAATGTGAGAAAAGTACACAAATAATACGTGACTATACTTCAGATGGTGTAGTTATCTCCCTCTAACTCAAGTGTATCAGAAATTTACAAGATAAGTAATAGCCAAAATTCGTGTACGACAATACAAACCTCTTTAAACATTTATATAAAAAAATAATAATTGTAAATTGCCACTTATTTTAATATTTCCCCTTAAGAACAAAGCCTAAACTTACATATAATTTTGTTTTTAATTATGAATTTCTTAATGATGACAATGTAATAAATCACATTAAAAAGAGCTCATTTTCAAGAGAGAAAAAATGGCAAAAATGTGTCATTTTGAAAGATACAGATTTTAATTTATAATATTCTCCCATTTTAAAGACTATAAAACAATTTTTATATGTGATTTTTTTTCATCCTTTCTCTTCATAATATAAGAAAAATTACATTAGCCTCAAAGGTGATTCATAAAGGCAAAACACACACACACACACACACACACACACACACTCTCTCTCTCTCTCTCTCTCTCTCTCTCTCTCTCTCTCTCTCTCTCTCTCTCTCTCTCGTTAGTGAAGAAGAGACACATATTTCTTTGCTCTCCTGGTTTTCATGCAAATTTCCTTGCTCAAAGATAATCCATGCAAAATAAAAAGAAGAGATTATTTTCCTAATACAAGAGTTTAGTTTTCTTCTTTAATCAAACCAAGAGAAATCATTAACCAATAAGTATATAACACTCATAAAGAAGTCAGTTTAGCTCAATCGTTAGAGCATCTACCTAAGAATCAAAAGGTTCTGGGTTTGATACTGGTTCTCACTAACTCAGTGCATGGGTAGCTTGGGTAATCTGATCTGAATGGTAAAGGATCTAGGAGCTGGCAGTAGGTGTGATGCTCCATCTCAGCAAAACAATCTACCTGGTCTCACACTAGTGAAGAGGGGATAGACTCGCTCGCTGTTCAACTGATACAAACAATAGGCCACTCCACAGAGTTTACTTTTATATACAACAGTAGCAGAAGTTACAAGAATGCGACTCTCTCCTTATAGAGGTGCACATTATGTTACATAGTTTATGAGCAGTTATAGACTATGAACGTACCTGTAGTTAGAATTTTGAATTAGGGTCCATTACATAAAAATGATGGGGTCCTATAGAAAGTTACTCGCTGGTTATAGACGGTTAGTGACCTTTTACTTGACCCCTTAAAAACGCGCCATGACAGACGCATGAAAATAAGTTAGGGTCCCATCGACCCTAACAGATACAACCACTCTGGGTCAGATTGGACCTGAGATTAATGGTGATGAAGGGGTACTTTACATTATCCAAGTTCCAGAATTAGAATTCTGTCATCAGATAGAGTTTAACATCATACCCAGGACATTAAAACCCTCAACCACTGCCTTCTAACACATATATGATAACACATAACGGCAATAGGGTTGGGGTAATCATATTGATGCTAGGGCTTGACATAACCAGCTGATTGATTGGAAGGGGTAGCCTAAGTAATGACCAAAGTGGAGTGTAAAATATAAAAGGAAAAAGTATAATTTCTAATGGAATTCCATCAAAAACCTTTTCCTTTGTTTCATGTTTTCTTTTATGAATAAGTATAAATGATATTATTTGAACAGAGCTGGATTTATAAAGAGGCAAAGAGGGGTAATTACTCTGGGGCCACCTCTGGGGACACACAGACTTCCCCGGTCCCCTGATACACATCGGACATCAACATTTGACCCACACTCCAAATATCAAATTCTCTTCTAAGTCAACCTACTGACCCCATAAAAATAAAAGTACCATTTCCCTACACACCTACCCCACCCAACTTTCTCTCACCCCCTCATCTATTTACTTTTTTACTATAAAAGCAGAATGTACAAGTACTTATGTCAATAAAATTTCCGAAAAAGCTTCATCCAATAATGAGGCAAAATATCAACTGAATTTAACTGTCTGTGTTGTTATATCCACACTTTCCTTATTCTCAACCACATTTTGTCGGATTTATTCAAATCCTTCACTCCTCAGACTTCCTTTATAAAACATGTAATAATCATAAAATTAGTTTTATTTTTGAAAAAATAACAGTGATCTGCTACAAGCTGGAAAGAATTATATCACTTTGTTATATAATACAAACTGAAAAATGTAGTAAAGTTTATTCTTACAATTGAGAAAAAAAAAAAAAAGAATCCAACTCACCAACAATGGACTGCAAATCTAGCTTGCTAGCCATTACACCATGCACAATGTTGTCATATATATGTTATTAATATTAAAATCTCACTTTTTTTGTAAAAATATATGTTACAAATTCAATTGGAAAAAAATTGTCTGAGTTCTTATTTGTAATTGTATTTTATAGGGGAGGGTGCATTGTAAAATTACAAGAGACAGAGTGTACGGTATGAAAATTGTTTTGAAATTTGAGTTTGAATTTTGTACAAATTCAATCGAAAGAAACATTTTTTTTTTAAATTTTGAAAATATCTACATTGATTTGCCGACAAAAAGCAACAAATCATGACTCAGAAAATATCCAAGTTTGCCTGGAAATTTGCCTGACACCAGCACATTAAAATATAGCATAGGGCAAAAAATGGTGATCTGCTACAATCTGGAAAGAATTATATCACTTTGTCATAGAATACAAACTGAAAAACGTTGTAAAGTTTATTCTTACAGTCAATATACAAGGTATGTCAGAAAAGTTCCAGGCTGATCACATTCTTTGATTTGAGGGGCATTGTCCACTGTGAGTTCTTGCCACAGAGCCAGACAATCAGCCAGCATATCTACAAAGAGATACTGCAGTGTTTGCTTTGTTCAGTGCGCGCGAGAGATGTAGCAGGACAACTCGTGGTTGCTTCACCATGACAATGCACCTGCCCACACCGCCCTGAGTATCCGAGAGTTCCTGGCCCAGAAGAACTTCACTGTGCTGGAGCAACCTCCCTACTCGCCCAACCATGTGATTTTTTTCCCTCTTCCCCAAGCTCAAGGGAGTCACCAAGGGAACACATGTTGAGGATGCGCACGACATCAAAAAGACCGTGACAACAGAGCTACGGAGAATCCCGGAAGAATCCTTCAAGGAGTGCATGCAAGTGTGGCAGAGAAGGATGAGAAAGTGCATTAGGAGGATTACTTTGAATGGATAACTTGTAGTTTGTAATTTGGATTTGAAATAAAATTTTTGTGACACCAGTCCTAGAACTTTTCTGGCATACCTTGTACCTCATATCCTATTATAGAATTTAAGTTAGTAAAGTCGTCGGGGCGGCCTAAAGTCGGTATCAGCCAATCAGCAAAGGAGTCTATCCCCCTCATATGCTGAGTTGGCGAGGACCGGTATCGAACTAGGAACCTTGAGGTTTCTAGCCGAACGCTCTACCGACTGAGCTAACCCGGCCCCATACACAACATCAAAAAGGCTGTATTGACAGAGCTATGGAGAATCCTGAAAGAATCCTTCCAGGAGTGCATGTAAGCGTGGCTGAAAAGAATGGGAAAGTGCATTAGACTCCAGGGGGATTACTCTGAAGGAGACAGTTTGTAGTTTGGATTTGAAATAAATTTTTTGTGTCCTAGAACTTTTCTGACATACCTTGTAATTAAGAAAAATCAAATCAAATATTTTCTTCAGAATGTAACTTTTTTTTTAGTTAACTAAATTTTTCTTTTAATAGATTCATTTTACCTCAATTTCTTTAATTTCTCATGTATCTAGTTTAGTTTCTATGTTGAGGCAACTTGAGAGGCCCCTAAACAGAAGTGCCCCGGGCACACAAAGATCTAAATTCGGCTCTGGATATGAGCTGAAAAACAAAAACATCAGCTTGAATTATCAAAAACAATGTTATAAATAAAAATAAATGCAAAATTAACTTACGTCTTAGGTTTAAAATGTATCGGTCTTTCAGTGTGTCAAACGTAGGAAATAGTTGGTAGAGACAAGGTGAACAGGACACAAAATAAAAAAGGGAAAAATAAAATTAAAATTGCAGTCTTTACTTAGGTAGTTTGTATGTGTATACACTGCATTCTGTTTGTTCAGTTACAACCTGACATTATATATCTTCTTTAATAATAAATGCAAATGTCAGTGTGTCGGTATGTAACATTTTTAAAAACTTTACTCCAAGAGGCCATAGTCCAACATATCATACCATTTTGGAATCAGGACAGATGTCAATGTGTCAGTGTGTAACATTTTTTCAACTTTACTCCAATAGGCTGTAATCCTACATATCATACCATTTTGGAATCAGGCTGAATGTCAGTGTGTAACATTTTTTCAACTTTACT
Organism: Doryteuthis pealeii; assembly: GCA_023376005.1. Classification (NCBI taxonomy): domain Eukaryota; kingdom Metazoa; phylum Mollusca; class Cephalopoda; order Myopsida; family Loliginidae; genus Doryteuthis; species Doryteuthis pealeii. The sequence goes on along the minus strand of CM042151.1, from coordinate 50,673,342 downwards.
CCAAGAGGCTGTAATCCAACATATCATACCATTTTGGAATCAGGCTGAATGTCAGTGTGTAGCATTTTTTCAACTTTGCTCCAAGAGGCCATAGTCCAACAATCTGGCTGACACTGTGAGCATATTGAAAACATTCCAGGCTGAATCCGGACCCACAATTTTTAATTACCAAGATATATTTTCGGCGATTTTTTTTTTTTTACATGATTTCTCCAACAAATTTTTTTTATGATAACAATTTTCATAACTTGGAAATGAATTTGGGAATAACTAACTTAATTTTCACCCAATAGGGTGGCTTTTAAATTAGCATATATATATATATATATATATATATATATATATATGAAATTGTTTATGATTCCGGATGTCTGCATAATGGTATGATTTATAATTTTTGTATGTTTTCAGTTTTTTTCTTTTTCCTTCTAATCAATAAGAGCTTTTTAAATCACAGCAGTCGATATTTGATGGGCACAGGGCCCTTTTGAATATTTCTTATCAAAATGGAGTACAGCCTGCACATTTGAGCTGGCTTTGTATTAGTCCTTGACAGGATACAGAATTGATTATGCAATTAAATGTCACTAGCTGTCACTTTTCTAACATTACTTTCATGCGAGGTGTTTTCCAACGAGCTCCTTGCCCTCATATCACCAATCAGGGTATTTCCAGTCAAAACTTGGCCTGCTAAATCTTTCGAATCTCATCCACACTTTCTTGATGTTTCTCATTCGTGATGCAAGTTCCACACAAACTGCCTCTTTCCAAGAACAGCTGAAATGTGAAACATGTTCCAATGTGAGGTACAGCTGGGATGCCCTGGGTTTGTGGTAATGATGTCTCAGCATTGAAACCATGCTTGATCCCAGTGGCATAATCTGAAGACTTGGTTGGGAGGCACTGCTGTTGATTTTTGCAGTGGTAGTTGTATGAATTTATATATACATATATATATATATATATATATATATATATATATATATATATTAGATTTTTTTAAGCTATTTTCAAGATGAGGTTGCATTGTTTAAAAGTATATGTTATTTATTTTCTTTTTTCATCAAAAATGTCTTTTCTTTTTTTTTATGTGAGATCTGTTTGCAGTTATCAAGAAATCACATTCATCTGTTAGGGCACTTCAAGTATTCAAACATGTCCAGAAAAAAATTCTATTGCTTTAAAAACAAACAAAAAAAACTTTTCTTCATGAATTAAATTTTCTTTTTTTTAATTCATATTATATAATTTGGTTGGTTGGCATTTTTAAATCTGTTTCCATTTTAATTTTACCATTTTACTATGTGTAGGTAAGATGAGTGCATGTGTTGGTGTGTTTTGGGATCTATGTTTTATATATATGCATGCATGTGTATGACTTCTTTTTTCACAAGATTTTTCACAATTACTTGTCATTTTTTTTTCTTTATGTAGGTTTGATTTTGATTTTATGCTTTTCCACTATGTGCAGATTTGTTTGTATGATGTGAGTGTACATGGGTTTTTTTGTTTTTACATGGCTTCTAATTTTCATTTTTTAGTTATAATTATCATGCATCTTATCATCCGGATTTCATAGCCTTGATGAAAATATTTATAAGTTTTTAACTGCATTAATAATACATACTTTTTAAATTCAATTCTTAAGCTTAGCCATAAAGCACATGGCAGCCATGTTGGTTTAACCTTTTAAGGTGTTAAGAATACACTTCACTGGTCACCAGTAAAAAGTTGCAAGATGGCTGTTGACCTATAGAGAAGTTCATCCGGCCTTTAACAGGTCTTCTTTTCGGTTTTTGTTTTTATTCAATCCTCATCATCAGGTCAAACCAACTGAATTAAATTCAGAATTCTAAATCCAACCTTAATTCAGAGTTTTCTTTCTTTTGGTTGGATTGCCCTACCAAACCCATATTGTCCTCCTATTTACTCATAGCTTTGGGGAAGAAGTGATGGATTCATGCCTTTCTCAACAGCATTAGTGCAAAGGAAAATGCAAGCTACCTCATCCAGAATTTGAACTCAGCGTGCCAAGTCCATTTTCTTAAGAAAAAAAAGAAAAAAAAAAAGAAGATATTTATAGAAAACGCGTTTCAAACAAGGGAGGTAACTTAGTCAATCAGAACAATACTGTAGTTTTTTTGAGTTCAATTATTTCACATTTAACTTTAGTAATGAGTTTTTAAAAAAATATTTGATAAATAGTTTTTTAGAAAACTAAGAATATATATTTTAGTAACTCTATCAAATTTTATCTATAAAAATGTTAATTTAGCAACACTGCTGAATGGTCCAAATAAATGGCACACTAGTAAAAAAAAATTAGGGATGATTACATATCAGTTCTTAAAAATTTGGTCATATTGTACAGCTTGTCATGAAATGTAATAAGGACACTAAGTCTTACTTGGAAGTAGTAACCAGGCGTTATTCAACAAAAACTGGCTAAAAGATGGAGCTGGAGTTAACAGTTTTTATAATGTGTTGAATTCGTCATATAGTCCTTGGTTTTATAGCACATTCTACCCTCCTGAAAAAGTGCGTCATGTCAACATTAGGGTTTGATTTGATTTCTTTGTTTAATGGCATATCAAACTTAATGGGTTATTTAATGCCAAAGCTATCCTTGTAGAAGAACAGCAGTGGTACTATTTAACCCATAGCTGGAGGGGATGGGGGTTCATACCTTTCCCAAGAGTATTAGTCTGAAAATGAGCATAATAGTGTGATCTGAGTTTGAACTTGCTTACTATGTTGTATTTCAGCACGTTAGCCATTACACCATCAAAACTCCCCCTGTCAACATCAACAGCTCCATCCATATTGATTGAGATCTCCTTAGTTCTTGTAGGATAACCATTTTATTACCTTCATAATGTCATCCTCCTGTACAAGAATTGGGTTTTCCTTATCTTGTTCCACAGTAGGGGACCTTGGAATTCCTAATAACGAATGCCCCTATTAAATAAAACCCACAGTACTTTGACAAAGTATTTAAGAATATTCTCAATGTATATCTAACCTATCTTACTATTCTAAATAAAAATACCTAGCAAATATAAATCTACCATAGAAAAACATTTGTTAGGGTGTTCTTGTGATTTTCAAGCTAAAAAAGAGTCAATTTTCCTGAGTTATTTCTAAGAGATTTCAAATTAATTTCTTCTAGTGAAAATTTAGCCATGATTTTGATTTTCTTTTTAATTTTGTGAAAAGTCTACTAAAGTTGTTGAAAGATATTTTTTTTTAAATGCATGTACAAAATATGAAACCTGCTAAAAAAAATTATATCTTTTTTTCTTTTTTTTTTTTTGTTTTAAAAACAAATTTCTTTGAACTTGAAAAATATTTTGAGTTGATGCAAAGATGTCGTTTTTGATGAACTGGTTTGATGCATCCAACAAAATATGGACCTGTAGAGTATCACACGTTTTCTTTGGGGTTATTTTTTTGTTTGTTTTGTTTTTTTTTTCTTTCTTGTAATTTTAAACTTTTCAGCAAAACACTTCCATGTTTTTTTTTTTTATAATTTCCTTTTTTTTTATAAAACTGGTACAAAAGTTTTGTTCTCCTGAGCAATCTGATAATGTGTGTTGCATATAGCCTCACATAAGAACTGCATTTCTGCATTCTCTGTGATATGGATCTTGTGCAGATACATTTAAAGATAAAATAATCACAATAAAAAAAAAGAGCATTGTTCATAATTTAGTTCACAGTCTTAATTTGTAAAGTCATGAATCTATATGAAACTGAATAGCTCCAAGGGTAAAGGCATTGCCCTTAAACTAGTCAGCTTTCAAAATTACATGGGTGTCACAGGGTGAGGGTTTGTTGAAACATGTTTGAAGAAATCAAAACTTTAAAATTTCCTTTTTCTGTTTTTTTTATGTCAGGCAATATATTGTATAAAACAATGTATAAATTCAGATATTTATATATACACATACATACAGAAAGACAATTTGTTTTTTTGTTGTTTGTTTGTGTGGGGTTTTTTTGTTTGTTTTATTTTTTTCAAAAATGTTATCAAATGTGTTTGGGTTGCATATGTTGTAATTGTGACTGCATTTGTGTTTCGTTGAGATCATTGTCCCCAGTTGAAGACCGTAAGTCGATCCACTGTGTACAATCGGGGATGTGTCCAATGTTTGATGACTTTAAACACCTTGCAATGGTGTTTATGTCCCTAGGGCAGGAGAATCGTTTATGTAATGGCCTCTTTTGTTGATCTTTCGAAATCGAGTGTGACTTGCAGAATGCTGAGAGATCCTGGCCTACAAAGAAAGAAAGAAAGAAAGAAAGAAAGAAAAAAAAAAAAGAAGATTTTTAAAAATGTATCTTCTTAGATGAATCTCTATAAATCGTTATTATTGGGAAACGCAAGGTTCCAAGTTCAATACTGGTCCCTGCCAACTCAGCACATGTGTGGCACAGTTTTGGTTATCTGATCTGTGCTGTAAAGCATCTGCGAGCTGACAGTAGGTGTGATGCTCCACCTAAGCAGCACAATCTCCCTAGTCCAGCACAAGTTAAAAGGGGATAAACTCCCTCGCAGTTTGGCTGATATTGACAATAGGCCATTTGCAGATTTTACCTTTTTTTTTTTACTATTTCTAAGTTCAACTAGAATTGGACCCTGGACAAAAAGGAATGAGGGTTCTTTAAAAATCCCATCTCATCCCACCATTTATTCCATACTCATAGTCACAATAATCTTATTCAAACCGTTCTTTTAAAAACTGTATTAAAAGAATATAAGAAAATTATTGGGATGTTTATTTACAGTTTTACAGAGTACCATTAAGAACATATCAAATAGGCTAAATTAACAGAATTCTATGGACGTAATAGTGGACCCTTTCAATAATGTGAGAAATGTACACAAATAAAACGGGATGTTATCTCAAATGTTGTAGTTGTCTCCCTTTAACTCAAGTGTATCCGAAATTTATAAGATGAGTATTCTAGTAAAACTTTAAATTTTTATAAAAAATTCAAAATAATGAATTGTCACTCATTTAAAAAAAATTTTCGTTAAGAACAGTGGCTAAATTTATTTATAAAAAAATTGTTCTATGAATTTCTTAATTATAACAATGAAATAAATCATATTAAATAGAAGATTTTCAAAAGAGAGAAAAAAAAAGGTGCATATCGCATTCGTGCGTCTTGGCCTCCTGCCCTAAAAAAACGCTAAGTGGTGCCTGCTGAAAAAGTGTACCATGCTAGTTATGAACAACTTAGCTATTTGAAGGCGTTTTTACAGACAAGTTAATGCGATATGAAAGCGATATTTATCCCCCCCCCCGCCCAGGATTTTATCGACAAGTAATTGTAAATATTTTATCCCCCACTCTTTAAAAAAATTTTTTTAACGATATTTTCATTTTATTTTAATTCAAAACAACTGTCACATATTTCACTATGTCAGTTCACTTTTTCAGCAGGCACCACTTTACGTTTTTTATGGCAGGAGGCCAGGACACATGAATGCGATATGCACCAAAAAAAAATGTCAAAATGTTCCATTTTAACTGATACAGATTTTAATTTATAAATTTAATGACTGTAAAACAAATAATTTTGGTTATTTCCTATAACTCCAACCTAAAAAAGGGGAACTACTCTCATTGACATTTTTATTTATTGATCTACTAGGAAAAAAGATGGGGTTAGGGTTAAGGTTGGGGTTAGGGTTAGGATTTAAGGTTAGTTTAATTGGAAAATAATGGGTAGATTAATTAACAGATAAAATTCATTCAGAGTAGTTCCCCTTTTTTAGGTTGGAGTTATAGGAAATAACCACCATTTTTACATGTCATTTTTTAAAGATCCTTCCCCTTTCTTAATACATCAAAAATGACATTGAGTTTCATTTTCTTTTTTAAAATTTTATTGCATTTATGAGGGGTGTCAAAAAAACATGTAATTAATCAACAAGACTTGTTACTACTTTGATCAAAGGTTTTATTTTAGCCCCTTTCACTGCACAGGGAGTCACAGCCTCGGCAGTCATACGTCTGCACTGCATCACATTTTGGCTGGAACTGACTTAACTAAGTCTTGTGAGATTCTAACCATCCGGTAGTTTTCCATCCCCTGATCTGGAAACACTGGTCCTTAGAATTTTTGCTACAGGGTGTTGTCAAAACCTTTGTCAACCATACAATTATGCAACATTAGAATAGGAATACTTGAAACCATATAAGTGTGTGCAATCAAATGATTATTATTAAATAGAAATAATTACTTGAAATCAGATAATTGTGCATAAATTAAGAATAGTTAGTTTGGTTTGGTTTGGTTTGGTTGATTTAATGGCATATCAACTCCGTGGGTTATTTAATGCCAAAACTGTTAGAATGTGAGATAAAAGTTAGTACACAAGTTTCCTTTACAGGTGTATTTTTGTAGATAGTTTCGAGGATGTATTTTATATCTGATTCATAATTTTTGTTATGTATTTATTTCTCTCAAGAAGGATAAAATGTCATCCATTTAGTATTCTTAAACATAGTAAGTAAGTAAAGTTGTCGGTGTGGCCTAAAGTCGGTATCAGCCAAACAGCGAGGAAGTCTATCCCCTTTTCACTAGACCAAGGAGATAGTTTTAGTGTCTGAGGTAGAGTGCCACATCTACCATCAGCTCCTTACTCTACCACACAGATCCCTGTGCTACTTATATGCTAAATTGGCGAGGGCTGGTATCAAACCAGGAGCCTTGAGTTTCCCAGCCGGAAACTCTACCAACTGACCTAAACCAGCCCTAGAACCCTCATATTATTTGAGTTGAAATATTTCTTTCTGATTGGAGGAAAAGCTTCACACTCCATGAGGAAATATTTGACAGTGCTGAGTGTTTGACGTGTTCTACAGCATGGTTGATAGTTTTTTTTAACTATAATTGTTTACAGATCATTATCATTATGAGTTACTTGAAACCATATATATTTACCAACCCTTCCGCATGAGTAGGATGCGACACAAGGTCAATTTCTTAAGCGGAGTTTAACAGGTTTGAATTCAGAGTTTTCTTTCTCTTAGACTGGTTACCTAGCCATGGTTAAAGAGTCCAGTCTGCCCTGCTATTTATCCATAACTGGAGGGAGAATTGGATTCATACCTTTCCCAAGGGTATTAGCACCATGTGAAATGCAAACAGCTTCATCCAGGAATTGAACTCGGGTCGACAAGCCCATTTCCTATGACTCTAATCATTAGACCACGTGCCTCCATTACTTGAAACCATATAACTGCTTGAAAGATTTCACTTTGGCATTACATAACCCTACAAGAGTTGATAAACCATAAAAGCAACTAACCGGAAGACAGTATTTAACATACCTTGTTTAATTTTACCAGCATCTCCATCACTCCAGCCATCATCTGTATCTGAAGAGACCAAGTTGTTGTGACAGTTTGTTATCATCAATTGTCGCTGTTCCCTTTCTTCACCATCTATTTCCTGTGAATGGCAGAACTCCAAAGAAATAAGAGTTGTACAATATCATTATCATACAACACGGCATAAGTTTACATGGCACAGAGACTTTTATATAGAAAATAACAAGAATTCATACAAAATTGGGTGATTCTACAGAATAATCCTTCCCATTGAAATTTACTGTAATTCATACAAAATTAGGTCTTTGTACAGAATAGCTCATCTCATTGAAATTTACAGTAATTCATATGTATATATTTATGTACAAAATAACAAGAATTCATACAAAATTGGGTGATTCTACAGAATAGCCTGTCCATTGTAATTTACAGTAATTCATACAAAATTGGGTGCATCATTCATACAAAATTGGGTGCTTCTACAGAATAGCCCATCCCATTGAAATTTACAGTAATTCATACAAAATTGGGTGATTCTACAGAATAGCCTGTCCCATTGAAATTTACAGTAATCCATACAAAATGCATCATTCATAAAAATTGGGTGCTTCTACAGAATAGCCCATCCCATTGTAATTTACAGTAATTCATACAAAATTGGGTGATTCTACAGAATAGCCTGTCCCATTGAAATTTACAGTAATTCATACAAAATTGGGTGCATCATTCATACAAAATTGGGTGCTTCTACAGAATAGCCCATCCCATTGAAATTTACAGTAATTCATACAAAATCATTCATACAAATTGGGTGATTCTACAGAATAGCCCGTCCCATTGTAATTTACAGTAATTCATACAAAATTGGGTGCATCATTCATACAAAATTGGGTGCTTCTACAGAATAGCCCATCCCATTGTAATTTACAGTAATTCATACAAAATTGGGTGATTCTACAGAATAGCCCATCCCATTGTAATTTACAGTAATTTCATTTAATTTTGAATTATGTAAATTTACCAAAAAAGTATGTATGAGGATCTGTTTATATTTTATTGTCCCAGATTCCTACCCTTATTCCCGCTATAACAGTTCCATAAGGAAATGCTTGACAGTGCATGGTAATGGACATGTACCGCACCATGGTTGATAGTTTTTTTAAAACTATGATTGTTTAGAGATGAATATAATCATCAGTTACTTGAAAGATTGACTTTAGATAACTCTACAAGGGTTGACATGCCATAAAAGAGTAGTCTTCCATTGTTTTTAGAAACTTTTTTGGTAATCTGAACATTAGCTACATAAATGAGAGTTATCTCCCTTGTTTGTTTCACTTTGAGGAAGCTTTATGTTTTGGTCGGATATTTTCATTTCACAGTAAATCTACACTGAAAATAAGAATTTGTTTGAATCGATTCAACTGCATGTTTTAACACGAAAATATCATAAAATGTGTTCTTAATAACAATTAAGTTCATTTCAAATAATGAGCAAGCACAATTAAGAACACATGTTCAGATTATCAAATTTTTTTCATGTTCATATCCCATGGGGATCATGGTAGTGTTAACTTCTGTAGCTAACACCAATTTCTTATAATGCGCTAGGTGATCTCAGAAGGTCACTGAACACACAACTCTTTTCATTTAGGACTTTCATCCATTGTTTCCTATTCACTCTTATAAGACTGTTATACTCTATATATTTATAGAACGCCCTGTCGGCTGGGGTGTTAGAATGCACCGACTGCACCTCTGCAGAGGGGTAAGACTCCCCCAATGGGGCCACCTGTTGGCTGTGGGTGGCGACCCGTGATGCTTAGATAGAGCCCAGGTGGATGAGCAGTTCATGACATGCAATACTCCACTTTGGCCCTATCTTGGGCTAGACGGGCGATCAGAGAGGCCCCCTCCGATCAATCGGCTGGTCACGTCAAGCCCTAGCACCTATATGATTTTCTCAACCCTGTTGCCCTTATGACAAGCCCCAACCCCTTTTTATCATATGGGTGCTAGAAGGCAGTGGCTTCGGGTCTACATGTCCTGGGAATGACGTTAAACTCTATCTGATGGTGAGGTTCCAGTTTTGGAGGTTTGGGGAATGTGAAGCACCCCTTCATCCCCATTGCTCCCTGGTCCACTCTGACCCGGAGTGGTAGTACCTGTTAGGGTCCCATCTATGGGTTAAATAGAAAAATGTATTTATAAAAAAATTGTATTATCCATTAAGAATTGATTTATTTCAAAACTTTATCGGCATTAAATGACCCACTGAGGTTGATATGCCATAAAACAAAACAAACCAAACCAAATATGTATAGAAATATAGCCAGCCACATGGATCCATCATGGAGTAAACTATAAGTGACAACCTTTTTTATTGATACAACTCAACTATCTACATGGACTCCTTTCCTTTAGGACTTTCACCTATCTTGTTTTGTATGGTTTCTGTTGGACTTTGCTCAGACAATAAAGTCTGTTTTATTATAACTATTTGTTGGAATTTGTTTTATATAAATATGTAAATGTCCTGTGTTCAGTAATTTTCTGGGTTCACCTAGCACATTATAAGAATTTGGTGTTAGCTACAGAAATTAGATTATCTAAATTTACCAAGAAAGTATGTATGAGTGGGGTCTGTTAACATTTTATCATCCTGGATTTCTGACCTTATTCACGCTATACAGTTCCTGTTTTTCCTTACCGATTACAGGCAGAAATTGTACCACCTTAGATATTTACTCCATGCTCTGTCTTGCTTTTTATCGGCAAAATAATTTAGATATTTTGAATTATAAATTTTTTTTTTTTATTATAAATAAGGGCTCAGACAATTTTTTTAATTAAAATAAATGTACAATGAAATAAGTCATTTTTTGTTGAACAAAGCAAAAGTGTCACCTCTTTTTGATATAATTAAAACTTATTTGAATTTTGGGTAATTCCATGTCAAATCATCCTGAAAGAAGTAAAATTATCACCTACACTCTTCAATTTTTCTAAATTTTTTCCAGGTGTGGGCTATGTTAATGTTAGATAATCCTCAAAATTTGAGCTTCTAATTCCAAAAATTGGCAGAGTTATGTTGAGTTTTAGCTCTAAAAATTTGGTGGGGTACACGAAAAAGGGCAACTTTTTGTAATCTATTTTTGCCTGTAAAATGAGTTCTAGAGCTCCCCTACTCCTAAAAATTGGTTTATAAAAGCATTTTGGTCGTAGGATTCCAATCATCAATAACTTGAAATTGGTTGACTTTAAGACTTTTTTTGTAGCATTTTTGGATTCCTTGGGCAAAAATGCTTTTATAAACCAATACTGGACAAAATTTCAGAAAAATTGAAGTGGGTGGGTGACATGGCCTGGATTATTTGACATGGCATTACCCTTTTTTGTTCTTTGTAAAAATGTTATTTCTGTTTAGTTTTGAATTACAAGTGATTTTATTTTTACAAAAAACAAAAAAAAATTGAATAAGTTTAAATTGTATTAAAAAGAGTTGACATTTCTTTTGAATACAAAAAAAATATCTAAATGTTTATAGGTGCTTTGTTTGTTTCCAATTCTCACAAATTCGCATTCTGGATGCTGTGTGGAGGACCTAGCAGGGGGTGATGACTGATATGGACAGTTGGGAAGAGAGAGAGAGAGAATCCTGGATATCCATGCTGTCAGCGCGACTTGGTGATGATGACAATTGTAACAAAAACTTTTTAGTAAATTTAAATACAATTTATGTAAAATTCAAGGTTGTGGGATATTCTGTAAAGGTACCCAAAATTGAAAGTGATCAAAATAATGCATAAATTAAAATTATCATATTTCCCAAAGTGAGTCCCATGGAACCCCCATGATTCAATGTAAAAAAAAATCAAGATGCACTGTTTTACAATGAAAATCAATTTAAAATATTCTATTAAAAAACAGTAATAACTATTTTCAAAATAATATTTCTTTTGCAAATTTCAATGAATCATGTTTATCTCCGCAAGGGAAAGAAGTGAAACATTCAAACCAAAGACTAAAAAATCTCTTGTATTAATCTTTACATTTTTTTTTCAAAACAATTACAAATTTATAACAAAAAAAAATTGCTTTTTATTCTAATAATTTAATCTATTAGATGATTTTTCATTAATAACGTTTTAAGAATATTAAAAAAAATTTTTTCACAATTTTGTTTAATATAATATTATTTACAAACGATTATTATTAGTTACTTGAAACCATATCATTGGTTGAAATATTTGAAACCATATCATTTTGGTCCAAATTATTAGTATCAGATAGAAATACTTGAAACCATATCACTGTGTGCAATCAAATTATTATTAAGTAGGAATAGTTAGTCAAAACCCATATAGTTATTTACTAAGCTTAGCTTAGATGTGGCACAAGGCCAGAAGTATGGGACACCCACTGAGAATCGAACTCACTAACAATGGTCTGCTAAGCTAGCTTGCTAACCATAAACCTACACAAGGGGCCTTGAATCAATATAATTGATTTCAAATTCTTTGTATTAAATAGGAATACTTGAAACCATATAACTATTTGCAAATCATTTCTTTTCAGAATAGTTACTTGAAGTCATAATTATTTACTGAGGATTATTATTATTATTATTATTTACTTGACCATAGCATACCACCATACTGACTGGGACATATATAAAATAATATCAACATATATAAGATACAATATGAATCTTTCTCTCTCTTTCATATATATATATATATATATATATATATATATATATATATGGATGTATTTCCAAATTTTAGGTCTTTAGAGTGTTCATACAATCGTTTTTTTAAATTTCTGTCAGTTTCACCGAGGTAGACATTATCGCATTGTTCACAACATATTTTATAAACACCGGCATTGGACTCTTGTTTATTTGTGGAGTGTTTTAGTAAATGTCTAATTGTTTGACTTGTTCGGGTGACAGTTTTAATTCCAAGATGATTTAGATTTTTTTCAATTAAAGGCGTTAAATTATCTTGGAATTAAAACTGTCACCCGCACAAGTCAAACAATTAGACATTTACTAAAACACTCCACAAATAAACAAGAATCCAATGCCGGTGTTTATATATATATATATATATATATATATATATTATATATATATATATTAATATATTCATAGCCAGTTGAAGGGAATAGGATTCCCGAAATATACTATCAAAAACATTTTTTTTTCTCTAGTTTCTTTCCAAACGGCCCTTTAATTGTAAGTACACACTATAAGTAATAAATCGCTCCACTTGCGTATTGAGCTTCTTTATATATGTTATAAAGCTGACTTATCCGAATAACACTTGTACCACCAATATGATTAAAACCAAACCAATATTTTCACCGGTAGTCATTCCATATATAATATATATTATAATATATATATATATATATATAATATATATATTTATGAAAATGAAATGCCGTATATATTTAACTAATGTAAATAACCATGTACATATATCATGTACTTACAATTAAAGGCCGTTTGGAAAGAAACTAGAGAAAAAAAATGTTTTGATAGTATATTTCGGGAATCCTATTCCCTTCAACTGGCTATGAATATATATATATATATATATATATATATATATATATATATATATATTATAAACACCGGCATTGGATTCTTGTTTATTTGTGGAGTGTTTTAGTAAATGTCTAATTGTTTGACTTGTGCGGGTGACAGTTTTAATTCCAAGATAATTTAACGCCTTTAATTGAAAAAAATCTAAATCATCTTGGAATTAAAACTGTCACCCGAACAAGTCAACAATTAGACATTTTTACTAAAACACTCCACAAATAAACAAGAGTCCAATGCCGGTGTTTATAAAATATGTTGTGAACAATGCGATAATGTCTACCTCGGTGAAACTGACAGAAATTTTAAAAAAACGATTGTATGAACACTCTAAAGACCTAAATTTGGAATACATCCATAATATATATTATATATATATATATATATATATATATATATGAAAGAGAGAGAAAGATTCATATTGTATCTTATATATGTTGATATTATTTTATATTGTCCCAGTCAGTATGGTGGTATGCTATGGTCAAGTAAATAATAATAATAATAATAATCCTCAGTAAATAATTATGACTTCAAGTAACTATTCTGAAAGAAATGATTTGCAAATAGTTATATGGTTTCAAGTATTCCTATTTAATACAAAGAATTTGAAATCAATTATATTGATTCAAGGCCCCTTGTGTAGGTTTATGGTTAGCAAGCTAGCTTAGCGACCATTGTTATGAGTTCAATTCTCAGTGGGTGTCCCATACTTCTGGCCTTGTGCCACATCTAGCTAAGCTTAGTAAAAAACTATATGGGTTTTGACTAACTATTCCTACTTAATATAATTTTGATTGCACACAGTGATATGGTTTCAAGTATTCTATCTGATACTAATAATTTGGACCAATGATATGGTTTCAAATATTTCAACAATATATGGTTTCAAGTAACTAATAATATCGTTTGTAAATAATATTATATTAAACAAAATTGTGAAAAAAAATTTTTTTAATATTCTTAAAACGTTATTAATGAAAAATCATCTAATAGATTAATTATTAGAATAAAAAGCAATTTTTTTTGTTATAAATTTGTAATTGTTTTGAAAAAAAAAAATGTAAGATTAATACAAGAGATTTTTTAGTCTTTGGTTTGAATGTTTCACTTCTTCCCTTGCGGAGATAACATGATTCATTGAAATTTGCAAAAGAAATATTATTTTGAAAATAGTTATTACTGTTTTTTAATAGAATATTTTAAATTGATTTTCATTGTAAAACAGTGCATCTTGATTTTTTTTTAATTGAATCATGGGGTTCCATGGGACTCACTTTGGGAATATGATAATTTTAATTTATGCATTATTTTTGATCACTTTCAATTTGGGTACCTTTACAGAATAGCCCTCAACCTTGAATTTTACATAAATTGTATTTAAATTTACTAAAAAGTTTTTGTTACAATTGTCATCATCACCAAGTCGCGCTGACAGCATGGATATCCAGGATTCTCTCTCTCTCTCTTCCCAACTGTCCATATCAGTCATCACCCCCTGCTAGGTCCTCCACACAGCATCCAGAAATGCGAATTTGTGAGAATTGGAAACAAACAAAGCACTATAAACATTTAGATATTTTTTTTGTATTCAAAAAAATGTCAACTCTTTTTAATACAATTTAAACTTATTCAATTTTTTTTTGTTTTTTGTAAAAATAAATCACTTGTAATTCAAAATACAGAAATAACATTTTTACAAAGAAAAAAAAGGGTAATGCCATGTCAAATAATCCAGGCCATGTCACCCACCCACTTCAATTTTCTGAAATTTTGTCCAGTATTGTTTATAAAAGCATTTTTGCCCAAGGAATCCAAAAATGCTACAAAAAAGTCTTAAAGTCAACCAATTTCAAGTTATTGATGATTGGAATCCTACGACCAAAATGCTTTTATAAACCAATTTTTAGGAGTAGGGGAGCTCTAGAACTCATTTTACAGGCAAAATAGATTACAAAAAGTTGCCCTTTTTGTGTACCCCACCAAATTTTTAGAGCTAAAACTCAACATAACTCTGCCAATTTTTGGAATTAGAAGCTCAAATTTTGGGGATTATCTAACATTAACATAGCCACACCTGGAAAAAAATTAGAAAAATTGAAGAGGGGTAGGTGATAATTTTACTTTTTCAGGATGTTTGACATGGAATTACCCAAAATTCAAATAAGTTTTTATTATATCAAAAAGAGGTGACACTTTTGCTTTGTTCAACAAAAATGACTTATTTCATTGTACATTTATTTTAATTAAAAAAATTGTCTGAGCCTTATTTATAATAATAAAAAAAATTTATAATTCAAAATATCTAAATTATTGCCGATAAAAAGCAAGACAGAGCATGGAGTAAATATCTAAGGTGGTACAATTTCTGCCTGTAATCGGTAAGGAAAAACAGGAACTGGTATAGCGTGAATAAGGGCAGTCAGAATCCAGGATGTAAAATGGTTTAACAGACCCCACTCATACCATACTTTCTTGGTAAATTTAGATAATGCTAATTTCTGTAGCTAACACCAAATTCTTATAAATGTGCTAGGGTGAACCCAGAAAATTACTGAACA
>CM042151.1:50613794-50657727 GCA_023376005.1 Doryteuthis pealeii | reverse complement strand
AACCATCTGCCAGGTCACGATGACCCCTCTTTTACATTTGTATATATCTCCGTGGCCAATGGTTCTCCAACCAGCGCAGCTATCACCCCCCACCCCCCACATTCACACACCGCTACTGCTACTTTTAACTCTCCTCCTCCTTTTACCATTAGTGCAACTACCTTCATCGCTAGTGCTACTCCTACTCCTCTGTTTCTGTGTGCGCCTGCTACCATTACTTGACGGTACCGTTTCTTGATGCCTCTTGTAAAAAAAAAAAAAAAAAAAAAAAATTGGCGTGTTTTGCTTTTCTGATTTTTGGGTTTTATGGTTTATATTTTTTTTGTTATTTATTTATTTTTCCTGGACTTAAATACGTTGAGAAAGAATTATCTATTTTGTTTTGCAAGCCATGGACAAACAACAATATTGTCCTTTTAAAGAGACACAATGACTGGTTGGTTGGTTGAATGGATTTCAACAGCACTAGTAAGATATTCTTGTATTATATGTTCGAATATGTTCGAAATCAATCAAAGTAAAGCGTATTACTGAGATAGAAATTAACAATGAATGAAACAACAATTTTAACATACCTATTCCAGTGAGTTTTCCATTGATCAAAGCACCTCTGGAACTCCTCTTTGATATGGTGGAATGTGCATCATTTATTTCTCTATAATGTCCTCCACACCCTTGAATTTTAGTCTTGTGTGAACCTTTAGTTTAGGAATGAAGAAAAAGTCACTAAGAGCTAAATATGGTGAGTATGGAGGGTGCATCTTATTTCTAAGTTGCTTGAACAATTTCCTGTGGATCACCTTCCCACCCAGTCATGTATACTGGCTCAAAGCCATAGAGCGATCTGATGAGTAGGGAGTATTAGGCAAGCTTGGCATCTCATAATCCAATGAGTTTTGTTACCTCTCAACCTCATCAAAAAAGCATTCAGAACTGCCTCATATTACCAAATAATGCAAAACTTTTGACTCACCCTAGTACAATGATGACAGATATGATCATTTTTTTAAAGATGTAAAAATTTATGTAATTATTCTATTATCAGGCAAGCTCAGCATCTCAGAGTCTAGTGTGATATACCACTTTCATGACTTTGGCAAAGGCATCCAGGTTGCTGAATTGTGCCTCAATTACCAAAATAATGCAAACATTGACTCATCCTAATAATCAGCACATCTCCATTCAAATCTAAAAATTTAAATTAAAAATTTAAAGCTTCACTGCAAATATTTTTTATATACTCTGTAAATCTTTGATTTTAAAGTAGAGATTTGGTGTTCATATTGATGTTGCGCTGATGCTGATGGTAACTGTTGTATTGATGTTTTTTTTAGTCAAGCACTCAGTTGATCTTTCTGACATTCGGAAGACAACAATTATTGATTTCATTTTATTGATATGATGACAGAGAATATTGGGGGGGGGATAATGAGCAGAGACAGAGACAAAGAACAAGGCCAAAGAGAATTCAACTTTGGTAAAGCCAAAGTTTAAAAACATATCATTTCATTGGAGTGTAAGTTGGGGTAATTTGATTGATGACAAGTTTAGAGGAAATTTGCATAATTGATTAATTTGAAGATTTTAATTTTTTTCTTCTTTCTTTTATTTGGGGAAAGGGATTACAAAGAAAATAAAAAATAATAATTAAAGGAATAAAATACTTTAATACTTTCAAGAAATATGGAAATTGATCCGCTACAAAGAGTCTTTGTCTGATTGCAATGCAGGACATTAAAATATACCCGTTTGATCGTTTTAAAGTGGAATCTCCAATCTTTTTATTTGTGTTGAGTGCAGTTCATTGTAGTGAAACGAGCATCTCTTATGTTTCAAGTCTAATTTATATTCGGACTTAATAATAAAAAATCGCATAAAATATTTAATTCCTATTTAAGACGAAGCACAAAGAAATTAATGTAAAACAGAAGGTTTTTAGAAATTATATCAATGAAGCCAATTGCATGAGATAACATGCACTTCCTATTACTTAACTCTTTGCTAACCAGATTTCCCCCACAACTGTGAATAACCTAACTGAACTTTCATCAATCTGATTTCTTTACCTCTCGGCTGGTGGTAGCTCAGTAAGAGCAAACATTTATCTGATGTGAGGTTCCAGTTTTGGAGATTTGAGGAATGTGAAGCACCCTTCCACCATTTCCCCAGATCCACTCTGACCCTGATAGTACCAGTTAATATCCCATCTATGGTTAATTAGAAAAACATGATTTATAAAAAAAAATTGAGTATCTACTAAGAATGAATTTATTTTGATACTGTGAATGATGTTAAACTATCTGATGGTGAGGTTCCAGTTTTGGAGGTTGGGGAATCTGCAGCACCCTCCCACCATTTCTCCAGGTCCACTCTGATCCGGTGATAGTACCTGTTAAAGTCCCATCTATGGGTTAAAGAGAAAAACATGAGTTTATAAAAATAATTGAGTATCTATTAAAATATAATTTATTTCGGATACTTTTTCAGCATTAAACGACCCACTGAGGTTGATATGCCATAAAACAAACCAAACCAAAAGCCCCACAAACTGTACTAAATTTTCTATGTATTTTTGCCGATATGATGGGATATTTCAAAGTTCACTATCTATTCCCCTCAGAACTTATTTATTCAAATAAAATCCTATTAATATTGTAATCTGAGTCCTTCTGCTCAATTATAATGAACTAACCAACCAACAGCTTATGGCAGAATCGCTGTTGTAGGAGCCACTGTAAGTGGTTTATAGTAGGCAAAAGAGTTAAGAGAT
The DNA here is from genome assembly GCA_023376005.1 of Doryteuthis pealeii. Taxonomy (NCBI): domain Eukaryota; kingdom Metazoa; phylum Mollusca; class Cephalopoda; order Myopsida; family Loliginidae; genus Doryteuthis; species Doryteuthis pealeii. The sequence goes on along the minus strand of CM042151.1, from coordinate 50,654,957 downwards.
ATATATTTAAATTAAAATACTATATCTATGAAAATTATTGGCCATAATAATACAACCCCCTACCATTTTTATTAAAAAGAAGACCAACTGAGAGTGATGCTGATAGAGAGGAAGAGAAGAGAGTCAAGAGAAATCCAAGCTATTAGCATGATTTGATGATGATGATGATTTATGATTATATAATTTCTATGGAAAATACTCTCTCTCCCTCTCTTTATATAATATATATAATATATATATATATATATATATATAATCAGAGATTAAATATTATTGTGTAATATTCCATAACTGCAGTTTCATGCATATTATGCAATCTACAGATAATCAAAAATATTTTTTTTAAATATCAAATTTTTTAATTTAAAAAAAATATGTTTGATCATCTGAAGATTGCATAATATGCACGGAACTGCAGTTATGGAATATAACACAATAATATAATCTCTAATTTATTATATATATATAATATATATATATATATATATATATCACTAAGTCTATTGCTAGAGACTTGTGTGCTGATTTTTGATCTGAAATAGGTGCACAAATCTGCAAGAGAGAATTAGTTATGTTGAGTCATCTGCAAAACAAAAATCTTAATTGGAGAGATGCTGATGAGGCAGCAATCCTATATAGTCATCCACAGACACAGTGTTTCAACGTTTATATCTCATCTGTGTGGCTAGACTTTAAACAGCTACTTCTAGCAAAACCCGACTGAATTTTCATCAGTCTGATTCCTTTACCTCTCGGCTGATGGTAGCTGTCAGTAAGGGGCAAACATTTAACTGATAATTACATATATTCGAAGATGTATATTACGATCACCAGACAACTCAATTTTGTAAACAACAGATAAGTAATGCCTTTTTAGCTAAGCGGTGAAAGTTTGTCAAAGTCACCTCTAGAGAGCTCTACTGGGTTTTGGGAGCATATAATATTTACCACACACACAGTGTTTCAACATTTACATCTCATCAGTGTGGCTAGACTTAACAGCTACTTCTAGCCAGGAGCAAAACCCGACTGAATTTTCATCAGTCCAATTCCTTTACCTTTTGGATGTATACATATATGTATGTCATCATCATCATCAAGTGCTAACAGCATGGATTCCCATGACACTTTCTCACCACCTGTCTCTATCCGATATCATTCCTGGCAAGTCCTGTGCATGGCTTCCACTGTCCATGCATAGTTGTTGTATGTAAGATTTTGCTGGTCAGCCAACTCTAGTGTGTCCATGTGTAGGAGTCCCAAAGAGAACACCACTTACTTATGTACCAAAACGATATATGTCGCATAGAGCCAAGTTTGAGTTGTAGTAGTAATCATCGTTAGTAGTAGTAATAGTCGTTAGTTCAGAAACAACATACTTAAGGCTTATAGATACAAAGGGTTGTTTATTCCTTCCAGGCTCGTGGGTTCTTTTTCAGAGAGAAGGAAAGATAGAGAGAAATAGAGAGGGTATGGTCACATTATTCTATCTTCTAACATAGTTCTGTACTACTATCCCAAACCCATACGGGGAACTGGGAGCCATGTCTGAATCCCACCAGAGCCCAGCTGAAAAAAAAACTTTTTTTCCTCTTCCATTTCTCATCCCGGCATCACATTTTTAAAAAATCTATTTTTGGAGTCATTCGTCGGTCAAATTACTTGCACCCTGTTGAGTGTTTACTCTTCCAAATTTTAACCTTTGTTTGTTCTTATTTCTTTTTCCTCTCTTTCTGCTTTCAATCCCCAAATTCCCTGCAGTCCACAATAATTATGCTACACTTACTGCGATGTACAACATGTCTTGTTTGTTGTCTTACTTGGATGGTTTGTGTTATAGGAGATAAGATAGGAGATACTGCTTACAGGATTTGTTCAAGACAGCATCCTTGCATAGCTCCCATCTAGCTTTTTCTCCAAGCGTTTTGTTAAAGTCCAAGTAGTGCAAGCATACACTAGCACTGACATGGTTACAGCTTATGCTTTTCTGTTTAATAACTGAAAAATATCATGTTTTAATAGACTTTTGTGATAAATTTTCTCCAACAAACTGAAAATAAACAGATATAAAAAGTAAAAGTAAAGTTGTCGGGGTGGCCTAAATTCGGTATCAGCCAGACAACGATGTATTCAATGAATTCTAATTCATATGATGAATTACTACATATTGTGTCAAAAAAGTATTTTAAAATTAATTGTAAATCTCTTCAGGGTGAGTCTCGGTGGCAGAGGGGTTAACATGCTAGACTTCAACATCGTAGTAAGTGAGTTTGAACTCCAATTGTGATATTATATTCACTTTCAGGTATGAAACCCCCTGATTCCCAGCTATGGGTTAAATAGTACCACTACTATTCTTCTACAAGGATGGCTTTCACATTAGATAATCGTATGATGATTGATATTCCATTAAAAGAAAGCCAGCAACCAAACCAAACTCCCTGGACAACTCAACCTAGAGTGGTAGTAAATTGTTAGGATCCCATCTATTGGTCAAATAGATCCGTTTCAATATTATTCTTATTCAATAAAATCAGGGTAGATCAATAAAAGAATCAATCTCCCTAAAAAATTGACCTTGTGTCACACCCTGCTTGTGGCAGAGCAGTTGGGGAAATGCATACATGGAATGTTGCTGGAACTTCATCCCTATTCAAATAAAGTTTCAGGACGGTTTAACTCAGTTGGTAGAGCTGAACTGTGACATCATAGTAAGAGAATTCAAAGTCACTATTACATTCACTTTTGGACTAATACCCTTGGGAAAGGTATGAACCCCCTCATCCCCCTATGGGTTAAATAGTACCACTACTGTTCTTCTACAAGGATGGTTTTGGCATGACCTATGAAGATTGATATGCCATTAAACAAAGAAACCAAACGTTTTCAGTAACAATTTTTTTATAGTATTATTTGTATTATTCAGACTATTGTCCTCATCTTCATTGTTATCTGTACAACATTTCGGCCAATGTGCCCTCCAGCCTTCTTCAGGTATTTCTTGTCGTACTCGGGAACCTTCTTGTCATAATTGGGAACTTTCTTGTTGTAATCAGGAGCCATTACAGTATTTTGAACCTAACCCTTTATTCAGTCCACGGGGGTATCCTGTTCTCATTCCGCTAACCATAGTTGAGGTACAGGTGTTAAGCTGTGTTAATTTTTATAATTTTTCCATGCCATTTTTGTTTACATGTCTAACAGAATTACTTGAAATGATGAAACATTTTGTAATAATAACTTGCTGGCATTAAATGACCCACTGTGGTTGATATGCCGTAAAACAAAACAAAATAAACAATAACTTATTTTGTGTTCTGTTTTTCTTTTTTTTTAGTCTGATCATCTCTGTTCTAACATGAAGTTGAGATAGGTTTTAATTTACCCTGAGGATCCTTGGAGCCTTCCACAGACAAAAGCTGGTAAGGAATATTTATCTCTTTCCTTTGTTTTTGTTGCAATTTATTACACGCACAAACATATATATATAAATGTAAGATAATTCAAATGAAAGGTAAGTAAGGGATGATTCTCTTTGTATCATCAAAATCTCACTGTACAACCATACTGTATGATATTGTAGGTGAAAATATTCATACAATGATTTTTTTAAATTCCTAAAAGAGCTCAATGTATAATAACCAATAAATCAGTTATATACTGAGCAATATTTAATTTTCAAAGAAAGAAAAACTTAATGAACTGTCATCTGTTATAATATATATTTCAACCAGAAACTCGAGATGAGTCAAGCCTCTTCTGACAGATTTTACAAAAATTTATCTATTTATCTATTTTTTTTTCTTTCTGTGTGAAGAGGCCAGATTCGTTTTGAGTTTCTGGTCAAAATAAATATGATAACAGATGACAGTTTGTTAAGTTTTTCTTTGAAAGTTATATATACATATATCTATATCTATTCATATAATAATAATATATATATGTGTCTGTATTATATATATATATATATAATATGTATATATATATATATATATATATATATAATATATATTAAGTAGTCACCAAATTAGATATTGAACAGGCTCATCACTGGTTAACTTTGGTGATTTAGTGAGAACCAGTGCTTTCAGCATGGGAGTAAAATATGGAAATAAATCCATCAATATGTAGAAAATAGATTTATTTCACCATTTATTTGCATTATTTATATCTATATGTTACACCCATATATATATATATGTATGTGTATATATATGTATATATATATATATATATATATATATATATTTGGTCAAAATAAATTTATTATGGAATTACGGTGTTGAGTTCTTCCTTCCTTCTATGACATATATATATATATATATATATATATATATATATAGGCATATGTATATATATACTTTTTTGGCACACCTAGGGGGCTGGGTTAGCTCAGTCGATAGAGCGTTCGGCTAGAAACCACAAGGTTCCTAGTTCGATACCGGCCCTCGCCAACTCAGCGTATGAGTAGCACAGGGAACTTTGCGGTAAAGTAAGGAGCTGATGGTAGCTGTGGCGCTCCACCTCAGACACTAAAATAATCTCCTTGGTCTAGCGCGAAAGTGAAAAGGGGATAGACTCCCTCACTGATTTGCCGATACCGACTTTAGGCCACCCCGACAACTTTACTTATATATATATATATAAAGTCTGTTCATATCTATCAGTCTATGTTATTTCTTACTTTCCTTTCTTTCACCGACTCTTTTTTAATCCTTTTCACTGCATCAGTTCTTCTAATTCCACTCATCCATTCTTGGAGAGCCTTGTCTGAATAACAAGGATTAAGCTATGATCTCCTACAAGATTCTGCCAATTTCCTGTGGATGTTGATATCGACATGTGAATTACACTGTCCATTTTGTGACTCAGCTTAACCGTCAGTGAATCATGTTCGATGACTTTTCGGCAATGATTTCTACAGAATATTGTTTTATCCAAATTTTCAGAGGTTTTATTTTTTTATTTCTATTTTTTTATCTTGCAGGAATTTTATTAACAAGAAAGTCTAGTCAAATGCTAAAGACCAAAAAAAAAAAAAAAAGAAAAAAGAAAAAAAAAAAAAAAAGAAGAAAAACTATGCCTATCTTTTTTTTTTTTATTAAATATAGAATACGATCGTAATGTAGCAAAAGTCTTGATACATGTTTAATTATTTTTCTACTTATCAATTTCACTCGACAGGAAATGTCGGCAAAAATGTTTAAGGTGATATACACAATTTTCAAACCTACACACACATACACATGCACACATATGAATACAGAGAGAGAGAGAGAGAGAGAGAGAGAGAGAGAGAGAGAGAGAGAGAGAGAGAGAGAGAGTGTGTGTGTATCTCCCTTTGAAAGGTTGAGATATACTTTTCTCTAGGTAGGCACGCACACTCATACACACATACATACACACACACATACACATTAAAAGAACAAGAGAAGGAAAGCAAAATAGAGAGAAAGAGAATAAAGGTATCTCCCTTTAAAAGGTTGAGATATACTTTTCTCTAGGTCAAGCTGGGCACACATACACACACATACATATATAGAAAGAGTCAGAGAAGGAAGGCGAAATAGAAAGAAAAGCTGAAAGAAGCAAGAAATAAGGAAGATATATTTTCCTTATGCCAGACACACACACACACATTTACACACACTCACATCTATAGACACACACCACACAACATATACACACACTCACATCTATAGACACACACACACATTATACACACTCACATCTATAGACATACACCACACACATCTATAGACGCACACACACACACACACGTACATAAATGCATACATAGAAAGAAGATGAAAAGAAATAGAGAGAAAAAGCAGATTATCTCCCTCCAAAGAAATAAGGAAAATATTCTTTCCTTTATGGTAGACACACGCATACACACACATGCATGTACACATGCATACACACACACACACACACATGTGCGCACATACAAATGCACACATATATAGAAAGAGTAAGAAAAGGAATGGGAAACAGAGAGAAAAAGAGAATTAGAAAATCCTCCTGTAATGAAATAAGGATTATATACTTTGCTTTAAGGCAGATGTACATAGAGGAAAAAAAATAAGGCAAATATGATAAGAAAGAAATAAACAAAGAGAGAGAGAGTAAGAGAAAAGAGAGTGGAAACTATCAGATGCTTATTGTCTGCTTCATTGTAATGGAAGTAATGAAGAAAGAAAGGAAGGTGGGGAAAAGAAAGAGAAAGAGAAAGCTGTAACACTATACATCAGATGCTTATTATTTGCTTCAACGGAATGGAAGGAAGGGAGAAAGAAAGAAAGGAGGGGAAAAAAGAAAGAAAGTGAAAACTGTAACTATACATCAGATGCTTATTGTCTGCTTCATTGTAATGGAAGGGAGAAGTAAGGAAAAAAGAAAGGAATGTGTGAAAACAAAAGAAATAGAGAGAAGTGAAAGAGAAAGCTGTAACACTATACATCAGATGCTTATTATCTGCTTCAATGGAATGGAAGGAAGGGAGAGAGAAATAAAGGAGGGGAAAAAGAAAGAAAGAGAAAAGAGAAAACTGTAACACTATACATCAGATGCTTGTTGTCTGCTTTAATGGAATGGAAGGAAGAGAGAAAGGGTGGATAGAGAAATGAATAAAAGGAAGAAATGAAGAGCACTTGTTTTGAAAACTTACTTTTGATGTTTATTTTTTAACAAATAAAAAAAAAGTTTGTAAAGTTCTCGGGGTGGCCTAAAGTCGGTATCAACCAATCAGCAAGGGAGTCTACCCAATTTTCACTAGCGTTAGACCAAGGAGATTGTTTTGATCTACTAAACATTGTTCAAAATATCAATACTAGGGGTCAAAAATTAACACTCTTAAAAAAATTTGTAAAGTAAATGCAAAACAAAATTATTTTAGTAACAGACTAGTGAATACATGGAATAAACTACCTTCATCAATAGTGAATGCCCCATCTCTAAACTCCTTTAAGGCAATGTTAGATAATCTGTGGAAAGATTATAAATATTCTGTGGAATTATGATGAATATTTGGAATATAAGGATCAGCTGACAGGTCTTAGACCTAATATGCTAGCTGAAAAAGATTATTATTATAAAACAGAATGGTCCATTACTTATCTGAGGTGATGACAGGGCATAACATTCTAACACATGCATTCATGTCTTATTCTGCTTATATTAAAAATGATTGACAATACTTCATCTGAGGAGTGAAAATAAATAAAAGATGTATCTATATTTGGTGGGAGGGTGGAGGTGGAAGTATATATTTCCTCTCTCTCTCTCTCTCTCTAACTATCTATCTCTTTCATTCTTTCTCTCTGTCACTTATTATCTCTCACTTTGTTTTTCTCTCTATGTGTATGCATATGTATGTATTCCTGGGCTTGAGAAATGTATATATATACTCTTGCAGAGTGGTATACTGCCATCCTCTTTCTTTCTATCTTGCTTTCCTTCACTTACTCCTACTCTCTGTATATCTATGTATTATATGTATATGCATATATATGTATATGTGTATTTATATATATATATATGTCTGTTTATAATATATATATTGTTTGGGATTTAGTATGAAGCATTGGGTATGGAATATAAGAAAAGTTTTTTAATGTTAAGTTTACTTTTATTTCGTTAAATCTTTGAGACGACTTGCGCCTCTTCATCTGAATGTAGACTGACCGGTTTGGTTGACCTGGCGTCTTTCATATGGTTTTGTTGGTGTAGTTAGTGCATGTATATGAAGGTATATATATATATGAATAATATATGTATATGTATGTATACTCTCTGTATATGTATATGCATGTGTATTTGCATGTGTGTGCATGTGTCTGGCATTGAGGAAATTATATCTCCCTTATTTATTTAGACAGCTCTGTTGGCAGGGACTTTAGAATACACCGACTGCACCTTTGCAGAGGTGTAAGACTCCCCCAAATAAAGTCACCTGTTGGTGGCGACATGCAATGCTTAATGATGGAATCCAGGTGGATGAGCTGTTCATGACATGCAACACTCCACTTTGGCCCTTTCTTAGGCTAAACGGATGGTTAGAGAGGCCCCCCTCCAATCAATCGGCTGCTAATGTCAAACCCTAGCACCTATATGATTGCCTGGACCCTATTGCCCTTACGGCAAGCCCCAACGCTTTTTATCACATAGGGGCTAGAAGGCAGTGGCTGAGGGTTTTCATGTCCTGGGTATCATGTTAAACTGTAACTGATGGTGAGGTTCCAGTTCTGGAGGTCTGGGGAATGTGGAGCACCCTTTCATCACCATTGTCCCCAGTTCCAGTTTAATGTTCATTAAATTTCTGATAATTCCCTGATTTTTGGTCATTTTTTTTCAATTGAAGGGATTAAATTTATTTTGTAAAATACATCTGTGAGGCCAAAATATGATTTTAGGAGTATTCAAAATATTTCAGGAATTTTAAAACCTTTTCTTAAAACAAAATAAAGTTATTCTTAGTCAGTACTGGTGCTAGGGTCACATACCCCACTTCCTGAATCTATGATACACCCACTTTCCAATCTATGATATTATTCTACTGTTCCATTGAGGTGTAATAGTGAGCTAGTTAGTCACGCAGATCCAATACTACTCAATAACAAGTTTGGTCCTGGCTGGATTCCCAATACTTGCAGTTTTATGTCACATCCTACCCATGGCGAATGGGTTGAGTAGATGCCTACTACATGTCAATTTTCATTAAGTAGTATTCATATAAAATATATGAACCCCACCCTCCTGGGGACCACAAGTAAACTTGGGCCCACCTCAGTTAAGTTTTTAGGGGTATTACACACCAGCCCTGCTCTTAGTCAAGATGTATCACTTCTGTAAAATATTTAAATTTGGTTATTGATTAAAAAAAAAAAACAAAGAAAAACAAAAGAAAAACAGAAGAATAGAAAACAGTTTAATTCAGTTTTTCATGACCACTGTAGAACAGTTGATTTATAATCATAATCCAATATACTTTATTATCTACAGTAGGCCATTTTTAGAGTTTTTTTTTTTTTAAATAAACTAACCCCTAACAAACAACCAGATGTTGACGGTTTAAATGAAAAAATGTACTTATGAATAAGCAAAGCAAAAGGGGTGCCTAAAGGTCATATGGTACAGTTTTTCGGGGTAGTACATACCAGCCCTGCTTTTAGTCAAGATGTATCACTTCTGTAAAATATTTAAACTTGGTTATTGATTTAAAAAAAAACAAACAAAAGAAAAACAAAAGAATAGAAAACAATTTAATTCAGTTTTTCATGACCACTGTAGAACAGTTGATTTATAATCATAATCCACTATACTTTATTATCTACAGCAGATTTATTAATTCCCAAAGAAACTCCCTATCGACCAATTTGTACATTTATTCCAGCATTGGTTTGGTGGTGCCAGCAATTGATAAATCTTTCTTCAAATTCTTTGTGGATGCCAGACAGAAGTAGGCAGGCACGCCCATGTCTTGTATCCACGTAGTGTTTGGAGTTACCAGCCATGATGGCTTCCAGAATGCCATAGATTTTTAGAGTTATTTGCTGAAATAGTCCAGACAATGAAGTCACGAAGCTATAAAGGGAAAAAAAATAAATAGAATTCAGGAGAAATCTGTAGAAAAATAATAATATATTGGCTTCTTTCAACAGTAGTTTTAAAACATGCTAGAACAGAACTGTGAATATATATATATATATATATATATATATATATAGTTCTATCCTAGCATGTTTTAAAACTACTGTTGATATATATATATATATATATATATATATATATATATATAATATATATGGTTTGTTTTAGAATGCTTTTTGCCGATAATTTTTGGAGAATAAGTGTTTAATTGGAGTCGTACCTAATTTTGAAAATTAATTAATTAATAATGAATTAGGCGGAATACCTATTAAATGTATGGCTAAACAAATCGAGAAAATCAATCTCTGTATGTACATTTCGGCCTATTAGGCCTCATCAGCAGAGCTATAGATCGGAAGACCGCCCTGTGCGTGATTTGAAACCGGACTGCCAAGCTGACAGGCCGATCCCATAACCCCAACACCAAACGAACTTCTCTTTATGCAGAGAAATATGCAATTAATATTAAATGTTAAAACTCACTAAATTTATTTCCTACAACTTGAATTTCATGTAGGCCGTAAGATGAATGATTGACTAAGTGAAACTTGAGTTGTTGGAGAAAGTAATTGTGATTTAACACACAAACATAGATAAATGAATAAATGGGGACTTTGAATTTGCTTCATGTGATAATTTATTTCAACTGCAACAAACTTAGCTCGTAGCAGCATCTTCAGACACAGAGCAAAATAGGTTGAACTGATTTTCCTGGATTTTATTGTTGATCTGTATCACAATAGAAGGACTCTGCATGGAATGATCCTTAATATGAAGAATACCCATATATATATATATATATATATATATATATATATATATATGAAAACATTGAAACACTGTGTGCGTGGATAACTAAATATATATATATATATATATATATATATATAATATAATAAACATTGAAACACAGTGTCCGTGGATAACTATATATATATAGTTATCCACGACACTGTGTTTCAATGTTTATATATATATATATATATATATATATAGTTATCCACAGACACTGTGTTTCAACGTTTTATATCTCTTCAGTGTGGCTAGACTGTAAAGAGTGGTGTTTTAACTGATAACTACATGCATCAGTGTATATATTTTATAATCACCAGGGTTCTCAAATCTGAAAACAACAGACGAGCCTTGCTTTATTATGGTGAAAGTCAATTAAAGTCATTCCTAGAGAGCTCTACCAGGTTTTGGGGGCATATTGGTAATATAGTTTTCTATATTTATAAGTAAAGGATGCTCAATATTATTAATAGAGCATATATATTTAAGTTCAGGTAGTGAACACATGAAGTCAACAGTGTTTGGTAACTGTCAGTTTCTCACCTATGTGATTTTCAAAGCAAGTGAAGTATGTGTATTCATATTTTTTCTTATATACTGTTCAGAGGTTTGCCCTCTAGTGTGGAGATGTCTCCACCATATACAACAGTATATAAGGAAAAATACAAACATGCATAATTCACTTGGTTTGAAAATCTCATAGGCGAGAAACTGGCATTTACCAAGTGCCACTTTTATGTCTCCACTATCCTAACTTTGATATATATCAAATATAATATTGAGCACACTTTACTTATATAGCAAACTATATTTACATGTTTATTATCTAACTTATACGCTTTACTAGTTTTAGTGGAGAACTCAAAAGAATAAAAAGAAAAACCAAACAAGTCACAAATTTGACTGCTAGAAAAAAAAAAAAATGAATGGATTGAGATATTGAAAAGTGTTCAACATTTACCCAGGTTTCACTGAAAGGATCTTCAGGATAATTCTGTTGGTTTAAAATAGCAACTCTCTAGCTTAATGTAGATTAACTGAAAAAATGCTGAATTCAAAAACATTCTTCTTCTGTTATTAGCTCATCGAAAAAATGTGTCTGGTTTTATCTAACAGTTAACCTTTTTCATTTTTTATACATTATTTTTGACTGGAGAGTCAATCATTCCACTCACCCATCCATATTTAGTTGAATATATAAATCGTTTAAAATCACTTTTTCATAAATCAAAAAAGGGCTGAATACCGGCCAGTAGAGCAGGATAAAATCTTAAACATTTATTTAGAAAAAGATACATGAAACTTGCTACTCTTATATGAGATTTGTATTTTTATTTTATTTTATCATTTCTCCGTATTTTCTGCCTAAATTGTGTCTTATTATTTTATCGTCATTCCTATATTATTGAGCATGTCTCGTAACCCTCTACAAAGTGGTAACCTTGACCTCTACACTCTGATGAAGGTCGGCAAAATCTGTGTACAGAACATTTTATGTATTTTTCCTATTATTATTATTATCATCATTTCAACTCGATCTGATCATTTTAATAATAATAATAACGTAAATCCGTATACATTTTGATAAACAGACCGAAACACATGTGTAAGTGATATCGATTAAAAATGATATCGATAAAATTCATTTTTATCCATCTACATTTCTTTTCTTTACTCATTTTTTCCTCATATTGTCGGATTCATTTCCATTCTCATATATATATTATTATTATATAATATAATATATACATTTTCATGTGGTTAATGGTTAGCAAGCTTAGATTTGCAGACCATTTTTAGTGAGGTCGATTCTCGTTGGATGCCCCATACTTCTGGCCTTTTGCCACATCGAACCTAAACTTAGTAAATAACTATATATATAAATATATACCAGAACTCTATAGACACAAGCACACACACACATACACATATATATATATATATACGTATATATATCAAAGCCCTCTGCACAAGCAGGATGCGACTGGTCAATTTCTTAAGCAGTGTTTAACAGGTTTGAATTCAGAATTTTTACTTCTCCTAGACTGGTTAGCTAGCAAAGGTTAAAGAGCCCAGTATGCCCTACTATTTACCCATACCTGGAGGGAGAATAAGTGTATGCATACCTTTCCCAAGGGTATTAGCACTATGTGAAATGCAAATAGCCTCGTCCAGGATTTGAACCCATGTCGACGAGTCCATTTCCTATGACTCTAGCCATTACACCCATGCGCCTCTCTTCTCTCTCTAATATAATATATAATATATATAATATATATAATATATAGCTCTCTCTCTCTCTCTCTCTATATATATATATATATATATATATATACATGTATATATATATACACACCTGTGGTATCTACAAGGAGAAATCTATATAATATCTACATAATCCAGTGTTTTATTTTTCCTCATTTACTTTTGTTGTGTGAGCATCCAGATTCCTGTTTTAAGATCAGAAATAAATTTCCTTTTATGCTTTTTAAAATTTTTTTTTTGTCAAATAATGAGAAAAATACACTGAAATAAGAATAACAACACTTATTTCTTTATTTTTCTTTTTAAAGAAAAAAAACTTGTCTTTTTTTTTTCTTCTCTTCCCATTATTCACACGACTTGGTTTCCTTTTACTCAGAAAATTCACTGGAAATTGGAACTATTGATTCTTTGACAAAAAGAAATAGATCTTTGATTTTTAAACGCAATATGGAGATTTCAGCATGGAGAATCGGTCCATAAAAAAAATATGATGATAAATTCTTTTTTTCTTTTTTAAATGTATACATGAATATTTAAGCCGTTAGCAGATGCTCAACTGGTAAAGTTTTTCTTACCTAATTTGTGTTCCAAGATTTACATACGGGTTGGGTGAGGCTGTGTCCCAGGACCTCATAATCTAAGTGAGGGTGGGTGAGGGCTTGTCTCCTGCAAATAAATAATTCTTTTTAAAAATTATATTTTATTCATCTATTTAATCTCATGAATAGATTCTTGCTTTGTAATGTTAAAATCAAAGAAGATATCATCAGCGGAACAGATACCAATGAGTCTCTCTCACCAACCAGTCATTGCCCCTAAAAGGTCTTCTGCACATCATCCAGAATCCGTGAAGAGCTGGTTCATGTAGTTTTTACTGGCTGATCCACACTTGTATATTTATGTGTATTTCTCTGTAAAATAATGTCACTTATGAGCTCATCCTTGCTTCTCCAGCAGTGTCCATATGTCTTGTTATACCTATGACTCGCTTTCTCTCTCTCACCAACTGTCTCTATCAGTCTAAAAGGTCTTCTGCACAGCATCCAGAATCCGTGAAGAGTTGGTTGGAGTAGTTTTTGCTGGCTGACCCACACTTGTATATTTATGTGTATTTCTCCGTAAGATAACATCACTTATGAGCTCATCCTTGCTTCTCCAGCAGTGTCTCATACGTCTTGTTTTACGTATGACCCTCTCTCTCAGCAACAATCTCTATCAATCATCACCCCTAAAAGGTCTTCTGTACAGCATCCAGAATCTGTGCAGAGCTGGTTGATGTAGTTTTTGCTGGCCAACCCACACTTGTATATTCATGTGTATTTCTCTGTAAGATAACGTCACTTATGAGCTCATCCTTGCTTCTCCAGCAGTGTCCCATATGTCTTGTTCATCTTACCAAGATGTTTTTTTGTGATAGGATGTAGGTGGCCATACAGCTGCCCTTTTGTGGGATGCTGCTTCCAGGAATTGTTCAAGACTGCATGCAGCATCCCTGTGTAGTTCTCATCCAGCTTTTTCTCCAAGCTTTTCATTAAAATCCTAGTGGTGCAGCTATACAGTAGCATTGACATAGTTACAGATTAGAAGCATTGTTGTTCTCCAATGACCACAAACTGAAAATGAAAGAAAACAAAAAGATGGAAAAATTATTGGACCTTGCCAGAGACCAGAAAAAAACAGTGAAACATGAAGGTGAAGGTCATGCCAATTGTAATCAGTGCACTTGGAGCAACCCCAAAGGTTTGCAAAAGGGACGAGAGGAATTGAAAATCAGAGGAAGAATCCGGACCTTACTGACTCAGTGTATGAGTAGCACAGCTTCAATCTGTGTGGGAAAGAAGGGAACTGATGGTAGGTGTGGTCCTCCACCTCAGATTCACAATCTCCCTGGTCTAGCACTAGTGAAAAGGGGATAGACACACTCACTGTCCAGCTGATACTAACAAAAGGTTACTCCTCCAACTTTACTTTTTACTACATAGACAAATCATTGAAGGTGCTTGTTGTGTAATGGTTATCATCATAGAAAAGGGATATGGCAAACTGAGTTCAAATCCTGGAGAAGGATATTTGCATTTCACATATTACTAATACTCTTAGGAAAGGTATGCATTCAATTATTCTCTCTCCAACTATAGGTAAATAGTAGGTCAGACAGGGCTCTTTAACTTTGGTATGGTAATTGGTCTAGATTAGGAAAACTTGAATTCAAACTTGTTAAATTCTGCTTAAGAAATTGACAATGTGTCGTATCCTGCTCATGTGTAGGGGTTGTGTAAATACCTACATAGTCAAACCTTGCTAACTCAGTGTATGAATAAGACAGCTTGAATCTGTGCAGTAAAGTAGGGAGCTGATGGTAGGTGTGGTCCTCCATCTCATATGCACAATCTCCCTGGTCTAGCACTAGTGAAAAGTGGATAGATTCCCTTGCTGTCCGGCTGATACCAACAATAGATTAGGAGAAGCAAAACTCTGAATTCGAACTTGTTAAAATCTTCTTAAGAAATTGACAATGTGTCGCATCCTGGTCATGTGTAAGGGTTGTGTGAATACCTACATAGACAAACCTCCTTAACTCAACTTGAATCTGTGCAGTAAAGTAGGGAGCTGATGGTAGGTGTTGTCTCCACCTCAAATGCACAAACAATCTCCCTGGTCTAGCACTAGTGAAAAGGGGATAAACTCCCTTGCTGTCTGGTTGATACCAACAATTGGTTAGGAAAAGGAAAACTCGAACTTGTTAAAATCTTCTTAAGAAATTGACAATGTGTCGCATCCTGGTCATGTGTAGGGGTTGTGTGAATACCTACATAGACAAACCTTGCCAATAGCAAAGGGGATAGACTCCCTTGCTGTCCAGCTGATACCAACAATAGATTAGGAGAAGCAAAACTCTGAATTCGAACTTGTTAAACTCTGCTTAAGAAATTGACAATGTGTCATCCTGGTCATGTGTAGGGTTATGTGAATACCTACATAGACAAACCTTGCCAATAGCAAAGGGAATAGACTCCCTTGCTGTCCAGCTGATACCAACAATAGATTAGGAGAAGCAAAACTCTGAATTCGAACTTGTTAAACTCTGCTTAAGAAATTGACAATGTGCCGCATCCTGGTCATGTGTAGGGTTAGTGTGAATACCTACATAGACAAACCTTACCTGATAGCAAAGGCTGACACAACTTACAACAAGACAGAAACCTGTCACTGAAAAGAATAGAGACACTAAAAGGTGAGTAAAGGTTAACATTTCTTAGTGTGACAGTTGAATTCCTAAAGCTGTACCACACACAACTATAATCAAATTATCAGGTCCCACTTCCAAGACATAATGCCATGTGCAAGTATAGTTGAATTTAATACGATGTTCCATTTGCTGGTCTGCATTATCCAAACGAGTTGGAAAATTTACTGATTTTATCTGGAAAAAGTTCTTTTTATAGTTCTAACTCTAGTTCATAAATTTGCATTCATTATCATAATATTTTATGGTGATTTTAAGATTTTAAACTAATATTCTTTTTTTGGTTTTATTTTTTCAAATATGGCACTGAGAGCTATTTTAATTGAAAAATGTGGTAACAAAAGGGTTAAGAAGTAGAAGTATCTTAAGAGCTGGTTCAAGTCAGTCAGTAGAACATCAACCTTGGAACCACAAGGTTCTGGGTTCAATATCATCAGATATTACATTCCCCTCTTTACAAAAAAGAGTGGAGATGTCTCCATGGCACAGTGGCTAAAATGCTGGACTGTGACATTGTACATTCACTTTCAGACTAATGCCCTTGGGAAAGGTATGAACCCTCTTAACTCCAATAATTATGGGTTGAATAGTACCCCTACTGGTCTTCTACAAGGATGGCTTTGGCATTAAA
This sequence comes from Doryteuthis pealeii, assembly GCA_023376005.1. Lineage (NCBI taxonomy): Eukaryota > Metazoa > Mollusca > Cephalopoda > Myopsida > Loliginidae > Doryteuthis > Doryteuthis pealeii. The sequence continues at coordinate 50,638,371 of CM042151.1, read as the reverse complement.
TAACCTATGAAGGTTGATATGCCATTAAAGAAAGAAACCAAACCAAAGCTCTATTTGACTCATAGATGGGACTAACAGTTACAACAACTAATTCTAAATTACATCTAATGGTAAAGCTCCAATTCTGGAATTCTGGAGAGTGCAAAGTTACTCCTTTGTTGCCATTACTCCCAGCTCCACTCTGACTTGGTGTTCCACTAGAAATAATAAAATCCTGGTATCTTTGGCTTGTCAGAATGGACCTGAGACTAATGACAATGAAAATGTGACTTCACACTCACTAGAGCTTTAGAAGTATAGGCTCAACACAGGATGTCATACCTAGGACACATTAAAAAAGTTATGGGTTGAATAGTACCACTACTGTTCTTGTACAAGGATGGTTTTGGTATAAAATAACTCATGAAGGTTGATATGCCATTGAATAAATAAACCATACCAACCCAAAACTCTATTTGACTCATGGATGGGAATAACAGTTACTACAACTGCCAGTCAGAGTGGACCTGGGATTAATGGTAATGAAGATGTGACTTCACACTCACTAGAGCCTCAGAGACTCAACACAGGATGCTGTTTAATGTCATACCTAGGACACATTAAAAAAAATGAGTATGCCATTTTCGTTCCTCATTTTTCTATAGTATCCAGTGTCTTCCTGAGTATTTCTGAACTTGTAGCTGCCAATTTTGTTTTTTTTATTCTTTTGGTGCTTTTCCACTGATCTACTGCACGCCTAGACTTAGGATTGGATTTCACGACATCCTAAGAATAAGATAAACTTACGAGCACTTTTGTCTAAGAAGCCATGTTCCTCAGATTTCAGATAGAAATCATATAATCATTATCATTTGTAATGGTTTCTGAGAACTGTTCACTAAGAACTATCCTATATTGCATACATGACCTTTATATTAAAAAAATGACACGTCAAAATCAATACGTTCATTATTCCTTTATAATTATAATGATAAGAGATGCTCTGAAAGTAATGCCTCCTATTTATTTCTGTGAAGACTAAAACAGGGATAAGAATAAGTAAAGTAAAATTGATGGGGTGGCCTAATGTCAGTATTAGTCAGACATTGAGGGAGTCTATCCCCTTTCCTTGCGCTAGACCAAGGAGATTGTTTTTGCATCTGAGGTGGAGTGCCACACCTACCATCCGCTCTTCACTTTACTGCACAGATCCCTGTGCTACTCATGTGCTGAATTGAAGAGGCTGGTATTGAACTAGGAAACTTGCGATTCCTAGGCAAGTGCTCTACCGACTGAGCTAAACCGGCCCGAGAGAAGAATAACACCACTGAATAGAGCAAGTTTTCAGCTACTTTTATGTAGAGGCATGTTCTGAGTATGATTCTAAATTACACCCAATGGTAAAGCTCCAATTCTTGAGTTCTGCAGAGTGCAACGTTACTCCTTTGTTGCCATTACTCCCAGCTCCACTCTGTCTTGGTGTGCTACTTGTTAGTATCCAATCTGTGAGTCAGTTTCAGATCATGTTTAAAATGATTTTGAGCTACATCAATTCATTGTCTCTTAAAACACTAAACCACAAGGTTCTCAGTAGCAGAGTTAGGCAATAAATAATACCTAATAATATCCATTTTGAGTGTATAATTTTCGACTAGAATTTATAAAAACATAGTATCTTTGGTTTTGATGAAAATTAACTTTTTTTTTTTATAAAGGATTGTTTGGGGTGTACTTATTTTTGGATGTCTAAGGGCCGGTTTAGCTCAGTCGGTATAGTGTTCAGCTAGGAATCACGAAGTTCCTGGTTCGATACCGGCCATCGCCAACTCAGCATATGAATAGCACAGGGATCTGTGCGGTAAAGTAAGATGCTAAAATAATCTCCTTGGTCTAGCGCTAGTGAAAAGCGGATAAACTCCCTCACTATTTGGCTGATACCGACATTAGGCTTGCCCGACGACTTTACTTATTTACAAATACCTATTTTTATTTACAGTTTCAAAACTGTAGAGTTAGGTAATAAATAATAACTGATGATATCCATTTTGAGGGTATAATTTTCCACAAGTATTTATTAAAAAATATTGGTATCTTTGGTTTAGAGGAAAATTAAGTTAGGGGTGTACTTATTTTTGGATGACTACAAATACCTATTTTTGTTTACAGTTTTTGAAACTGTAAAAAAACTGTAAACAAAGTTTGATAATAAATAATACCTAATAATATCCATTTTGAGTGTATAATTTTCCACTAGAATTTATTAAAACCTGATATCTTTGGTTTAGATCAGTGGTTCTCAACCGGAGTCCATATGGACCCCCAGGGACCGTATAACATTTTTTGGGACCCAGGCAAGTAAAATGCATTTAACTATAAAAATACAATGGGATTTTTAAACAACGAATGGTTATGTGGGGGGGGGGGGGCACCAGAGTAAAATAATTAAAAGGGGGTCAATAGGTAAAACAAGGTTGAGAACCATTGGTTTAGATGAAAATAAACTTCTTTTTTTATATATGAAATATTTTTATGTATGTACTTGTTTATTAGTGATACTGTAGTTAACACTTTTTTTCTACAATACTTGACATTGTACATTCTGTGCTTACAAAAAAATAAGCTTCCTAACAGTTATCACTTAGAGTCCCTTATTATCTTATATAGTTTTTATTACCTGATATCATCAGTGTCGTGCATGTCTGCAATAACATCTTATATATTTATAAGATGCCAATCAAATAACCTTTTCTGGCAAGAATCTTTACTTTTTTAACAAATGAATAATGTATTAGATTTTATTGTATTACAGAGAAAGGTGTTTCATATTGAATCATGTATAAAGACTCTGTCTGGTTATATACTGAAGAAAAGTAACATCTATGATATATATATATATATATATATATATATATATATATATACATGTGTGTGTGTCTGTGCATGTGTGCGTGTAAAAGAAGTGGCCTAAAAATAATGTTTCTCATTTATTTCCACAGAAAAAAAAACAACAGATACAGGGGGCACACTAACTAATTGGATAGAGAAAGTTTTCAGCAATAAAAAGTTTTTTGTTATATGGTCATGATGTCTAGTTATATACTGAAGAGAAATAACAAATAACATCCTGTGATATATATATATATATATATATATATATATATATATATAATATATATATATGTGTGTGTGTGTGTGTGATGAACTCTCAACTCTCCCCTTGATGTCAATATATGAGGTCCTAATTGATCAGTTAAGGATGTGAACCATTTAACTACCTACACACACACACACACCATATATATATATATATATATATATATATATATATATATATATATATATATATATTATACTAAAGCTGAGTGAATCATTTTTGTGTCCTACAGGCTTTTTTACTGTTTAATTTAATGACAAAAATTATACTAAATCATTCCTTAGTTCTGAGGATTGAGTTATGTTTGAAAAAAATTCCATTTTAATTGTTTCTAATTAAATTGTAATTTGCAATTAAGTCTAAAACTTACCCATCTCTCACTTAACATTCTGCCTATCACCTTCTCCCTCTCTATGTATATCTTGATTACCTCCTCATTATATATGTTAGTTTCTCATTAAGAGTAGAAAGTGAGAGATATTGGAGTGTGCAAAACGTATTAGCATGTCAGATTTCATAAGCATCAACATCTTGGCTCTCAATAAATTTAACTTAGGTCAAACTTTCCCTTTCTTAGAAATCTTACAAAATGCTTTTAATGTTTTGTTTTTTTAATTTTCCAACCGTAATTTATTTTTTTTTTTTCAAATTTAATTTGCTTTGCAATCTCACTTTTCCTTAATCCCAATTATCTACCCAGAGCTTAACACTAAAAGCATTTTTAATCCATAAAATCTTTTCAGTGAACAAAAGGCAGAGCAACTTCATAATATATTTCAAGAATAAAAAATATAAGACACAAAACTAAAAAAAAACTCATGACTCAGAGTTTCACGCTTTTGATGTATATATATATAAACTAAAATAAATTAAAATCTCACCTTCTTACTGTAGTTTCATTACTATAAGTTTTATGTATCAATTAGGAATAGAAGACGCAATCCTTAGATGAAACTTTATAGTAATGAAATCACAATAATAATGTGAGATTTAAAAAATCTTTTTACATTTATATAAGTAGCATATGTGGACCCTACTTGAATGTACTAGGTGTGTCAAAAAAGTATCGAGATTTTTTAACTTTTGATACACCTTGTATTCTGAAAAAAATTAACGTTCCATTCATTGTTCATTTCTATCTTTGTAAATACAGCTTCAAACTCGGCACTTTAATGACACACCTAGTATTCTGAAAAAAAAATAACATTCTATTCATTGTTCATTTCTATCTTGGTAAATACAGCTTCAAACTCAGCACTTTTATGCATACATTGTATATATATATATATATATATATATATATATATATAATTTACCTAAATATCTGTCAGCTACTAGTAGATCATGTTAAAATTCTCTGTAAAACATATTTTTATAGTGCTCTGTAAAGAGAAAGAGTAAAAAGAAAGAGAGGGAAAGGAAAATAAAAAGACAGAAAGAGAAATAAGGCATGTAAGAGACAGAGAGAAAAAGCTGCTATAAATGATTCCATTAAACTGTTTGGTCATCTATAAAATGAAGTGTTCATCTATTGACACTGATGATAACCATTAACTAAACTGGGGGAGGTTGGGGAGAGAGAGAGAGAGAGAGAGGGAGAGAAATGAGGGGGGGAAAGAGAGGAAAAAGAAGCAGAAGAAAGAGAGAGGGGGGAGAGCTATTGTAAATGACTCTACTAAATTGTTTGGTCATCTAGAATACAATGTTCATCCATCAGAATTGATGATGACTATAAACTAAGTTGTTGCTTAGCAAATTAACTACACAAGTGATTTGTTTATGGTGTGGGGAAGGGTTGTGCTGAACCAGCCACACTTTTTGGGTGAGCTGATAACAGGAGAATGGGGCACCAGCATGCCACAGATTTTATGAACAACACTCCCCAGGTTTTGAATTTAAAGTTTTCCTTTCCACTGGACTAGTCTCACTGCCAAGGCTAGAAAGCCCTGTCGGCCCTAATAAGTAAAAAAGTCATAAATTCGACGGAGTGGCCTCTTGTCGGTATCAACCAGACAGTGAGAGAGTCTATCTCCTTTTCACTAGCACTAGAGCAGGGAGATTTTTTTTGTATCTGAGGTTGTGCCACACCTACCATCAGCTTCCCCCTTTACTACACAGATCCCTGTCCTACTCATACACTGAGTTGGCGAGGGCTGGTATTGAACCTGGTTCTGAGCTGGATGCTCTACCAACTGAGCTAAACCAACCTAGTCAGGCCTAGTATTTTTTTTAATATTTCACACCTTCTTCAATGAAGGTTAGTATCAAACTCAAGGGACTCTTTTTGGAGTGATCTTACTCCTTTGCAGAGGATGTACTCAGCATATTCTAGTGTTACATACCCCTTTCTCATTGGGTACATAAAGAAGAGTTCTTTTGTGATAGAGAGAGTAGAGATATTAGAGAGAGGCAGACAGATAGATACATAGACAGCCATTTACTTACTCATTCTTCATTCTCTCTCCTTCCTCTCCACTTCAGCCATGATGTGAACGTCTTGGTTCTTGCTTTACTTCTTGTATCTTCGTTGGGTCTTCTAACTTGTTGCTGCTTCATTTTCTAACTTCTTAGTTCTTTTAAAGTCCTGTAATAACTAACAAGACTTGTATTACTTTGATCAACGCTTTTATTACCTAACTAAGGGCTTCTTTTCATTCACCGCACGGACAGAGCCCAGCCCCACAGTCACATGTCTGCACTGTGTCACATTTTTGCTGGAACAGACCTAACTAAGTCAAATTACGTGACGTGTGAGATTTCCGCCTTTAACCAACAGTCTGGTGTTTTTCCACTGAAACCTACCTGCCTACGTTCTGATTTGAAAGCCCTATTCTACAGGTGCTTTACCACATAGATTATGCAACACTAGGTCCTACAGGGCATCCATCATGTATATACAAGTGTGTATGTGCATATAGCTTCACCCTCAGAAGAGTTTTGAGACATGCTATCTCATTTACACAATATTAGAATTACTAGCTGTACCAAAATTGATGAGCTTAGATATAAATTTTTCTGTTGTGCTTTCTCTTGTATATATCTCCCTCTCTTTTCTTTCTTTTTTGCTTTTTTGCTATATTCTCTCCTTACTTCTTTACTTTATCTTCCATCTTTTCTCACTGTGAACAGCTCCAGGTGATATATATATATATATATATATATATGTGTGTATTTCAAATATGAAAATGTGCACACACATACACATCTATTAATAATGGAGATTTGCTTCCGGATTTTGTCTGTAACAAAAATTACGTCACTGCTTATTTCACATTACCCAAATTCGTCATAACATAAAATAAATACACTCAAAATTTGAACATGCAACATTAGACAGTCCTCATTGTTTTTTAAAACAAGTTTTAATAAATACATGACTGGTATTATATATCTATATATAGTTTGTTTTATTCTAATACATATCTAAAGTTTACATTTATTTTTAATCCTTTAATGAATTTGATTTTACTTATTTAGGGTACAAACTCGCTGATATTGAATTTTAACTCCCACCCCTCAGGCAATATGTTTCAAAGATCTATTTTTACATTGCCTGGAGGGCATTTTTTATTTTGCTAGTCTATTAATAATGGAGATTGTCTGTATTTCTGTCTGTAACAAAAACTACATCATAGCTCTACATCACAGATTACGTCACAATATTCTTATGCTATATTCACCCACAATTTGAGTAAGCAAGTTTACAAATAGATAAATACCTACAATTTTGTGGAAAATTGATGTGGAAAATATTCAAAATAATTGTTTGATTATTACATTCATGCAACATTTAATTCGAGGGGGACGGGGCTCAGTTTTCATTTCAAATTGTTTTATTTTTTTTACTCCTTTAATAAATATGAGGATTTGTCTTACTTGTGATACAAACCCTCTGACATTGAATTTTTAACTCCCACCCTCTCAGGCAATGTCTTTCAAAAATAATTTTTACGATGCCTGGAGGGTGTTTTCTGTTGCTAGTATATATAAAAATAGTTTTGTGAATCATTCATATAAGAACAATTTTACTAACTGAAACCCCAGGGATGACCAAAAAAAATGGGGTAACCTCATAAGAAAGGACACCAAATTACTCTGCTAACAGATATAAACAGACTAAGATAGATATTAACAAAGAGAGATAGACAGACATTAACAGAAAAATATAGATATATACAGACTAAGATTGATATGGACAAGACATAGATATAAATAGACTAAGATATAAATACAGAGAGATATTCACAAAGACAGATAGATATGAACAGTCTAACACATATCCGTAGACAAAGATATATATTAACAAAGACAGATAGAGAGGTAGATATGAACAGACTAAGATAGAAAAACAGAGTTATTAAAAAAGAGAAGATATAGATATGAATGGTAAAAGACAGAACAAAATGGAGGTCTTATGTGGACAAATATGTGTGAGAAACCTTGCAGCTTTATGCAGATAATGATAACAATAATAATAATAATAGTAATAATAATAATAAGGATATATATATATATATATATATGTGTGTGTGTGTGTGTGTGTGTGTGTACATATTGGTTTGGTAGTTGGTTTTGAAAGCAAATTCAAGTGTAAAGAAAGATGTAGTAACTTGGATGTTCATTTCCCAGTGATTTAAATAAATCAAAGACAAATGAACATCCTCGTTACCTCATCTTTCTTTGCACTTGCCTTGTGACAGCTTTCAAAACCAACCCCCAAACCAATGCATACACAATGCTTCAAGTAAATTATTAAACTTTCATATATATACCGTCAACTAAAAGCGTAAATGCAACGCTCTCCTATATAAGGGATGGAGCACTCTATGACGGCCTTTACATATAAAGCAACGTGTGTATTAAAACAGTTAAAATCCCCTTCACATTCTAGGTGATTACAGCCTGATGGTTAAGGTGACGGACTGAAACCCAACCAATTGGGATTTCAATCCTGCTGTAGGTAGCTTACAAATGTCACACTGAAGAGACTTGATGTCAAAACACGTGTCTGTGGATGACTATATATATATATATATATATATATATAGAGAGAGAGAGAGAGAGAGCAATATACATCTTTAAAAAGTGAGAATATACAAAGAAGGAGAAATTGCAGATAAGAATAATGTGCTGAGAAAACAGATATCAAAAAGTAAGATATAAAATAACACTATGAGAGAATGGATATCTAATAAGAGAGAAAGGAAAGAAACTGGTAGCCATTTATTGGATCAAAAGTATGGAGCACTTAGTGTGAATCGAACTCATTACTTAGTAATTTCTCAACAATCTTGCAAACCATTCATTAATAAACTAATGGGGGAGTCCCCATGGTATAGTGGCTAACATGCTGGCCTGCAACATAGAAAATGAATTTGAACTTCAGTCGCACTGATATATCATTTTGGAATAATACTCTTGGGTAAGGTATGAACTCCTTTATCCCTCCAGCTATGGGTTAAATAGTACCACTACTATTTTTCTACAAGGATGGTTTTGACTTTGAATAGCAAAGAAACTAAAAGAAGAATGGATACAGTGAAAAGGTTTTAAAAGTGTGTGCAAGAAAGGAATACAAGAAATAACATAGATTCATAGATAGATATGATCTGACTTGTTATATATATATATATATATATATATATACAAGGTGTGTCATAAAAGTATTGAGATTACCTGTATTTACCAAGATAAAAATGAACAATGAATGAAACATTAATTTTTTTCAGAATATATATATATATATAATATATATATATATATATATATATATATATATATTTGGTTGGCAACCTTCCGTCTATTTTAGATGATGGCATAGTTTTTTTTTTTTTTTCTTCTCTCTCTCTATCTCCCTCTCACTTACAGCTACGTGAGTGGCTGAACAGTCCGATCCTCGAATGGCAGTCTCTGGTGCAGTGGCTGCATACAAAAGGTGATGCTTTCTGTAGGTGTTGGGGGTGCTGTATAAAAGACCAGATGAGTTGGTGGTGTGAATGATATATATATATATATATATATACAGGAGCAGCTGAGCCGAATTAACATCACAGAAATAGCCGATTTAACATCACGGAAGTAACCGAAAAAGAAAAAAAAAAATTCAAATATACGGCAACTTAAAACAACAGATGATTACAATATCGCTGTGGGATAAGTACTATAAAAAAACACCTAGTACTTTCAATAACTCTGAGGATGGAATTTTACTTTCTGAAAATATTTATATTTGAAAAAAAAACAAAAGTTAAATAAATATAATTTTCAACACATATTACATTGTAAATTGCCTTCAAAAATCTTTATATTACATATATCTATATATATACAAATAAAAAAAGAACACTGGGTTTTTTGAAACATGATTAACTGTAAGTGAACGTGTTCAAACTAGACCTATAATTTTAAAAAAATACTAATGACTTACCAGGCATGTTAGAATTAATATTGTAAGTGATGTTGAAATCAGGTGATATTTATACAAATTCTTATATTGCCGGTTAAGGCAGATGTAAATATTTTTGCAGGTAATGGATCTTTATTGGAATGGTGTTGAAATTATTTAGAAAATTATTCAGAATACAAGGTGTGTCATAAAAATGCCAAGTTTGAAGCTATATTTACCGAGAAGAATGAATGAATTTTTTTTTTCAGAATACAAGGTGTGTCAAAAAGTAAAAAGTCTTGATACTTTTTTGACACACCTTGTGAGTATGTATATTTAGAGGGAGAGGGAGAGAAGAGAGAGAGAGGGGAAAGAAAGAGAGAGAGAGAAAGAGAAGAGGGCCAGATAGAGAGGTATAGGTTGTCGGTTGTTTTGTTTTACGGCATATCAAGCCTTTTTGGGTTATTTAATTCTGAATCAAATCATTTTGTTATTCAATTTCTTACAGTACTTGCTCTTGCTTAAATGGTCACCCATCTAAGTATTGAACAAGCTCATGATTGCTTAACTTTGGTGCTCAAGTGGGAACTGGTGCTTTAAACATGATGACTGTAAGCTTCTTTAAAAGACTAAGCAGAACATAGATTTGGCACTTAGTGAGGATTACACTCACAACTCAGTTATAATTGATTTGCAGGTCTGGCTTGCTAACCATTACGCCATGATGTGGTGCCAGGAAATAAAATGGTAAGCTGTCAAAATGCACTTTCAGAAACAAAAGAAAATAGAAGATAAATTGTTATTTAAAAAAGAAGAAAGGGTGGTGGTGGGAAAGGGAGAGGTAGATAATAAGAAAGAGAGAGTGTGTGAGTGAGTGAGTGAGAGTGAGAGAGTGAGAGAGTGTGTGTGTGAGAGAGAGAGAGTGTGTGTGTGTGTGTAGTGAGAAAGAGTGTGTGTGTGTGAGTGATTGAATGAGAGAGAGAAAGAGAGTGTGTGTGTGAGAGAGAGAGAGAAAGAGAGAGTGTGAGAGTGAGAGAGAGAATGAGAGAGTGAGAAAGAGAGTGAGAAAGAGAAAGAGAATGTGTGAGAGAGAGAGAGAGAAAGAGAAAGAGTGTGTGAGAGAGAGAGAAAGAGAATGTGAATGTGTGTGTGAGAGAGAGAAAGAGAAGTGTGTGTGAGAGAGAGAAAGAGAGAGTGTGTGAGAGAGAGAAAGAGAGAGTGAGTGAGAGAGAGAGAAGAGAGAGTGAGTGAGAGAGAGTGTGAGAGTGTGAGAATGTGAGAAGAGAGAAAGAGAGAGAGAGTTGAGAGAGAGAGAGAGAGAAAGAGAGAGATGTCTGAAAGAGTGAGTGAGAAGTGAGTGAGAGTGTGTGAGTGAGAAAGAGAGAGAGAGAGAGAGAGAGAGAGAAAGTGTCTGTAAATTTTGTACTTTTTCCTGTTATTATTGAAAAGGCAAAGAACACAGACAAAATGAAAGTGCTGGTCTATGAAAGATTATTTATTCTCAGCCAATATAAAACCAAAGCACAAAGAGTGTTATAAGGAAAAAAGAAGCAAAGTATGTTCCTTCATAATTCTGTCATCAAAAATCAATTTCTAATCTTTCAAATCTTATACCTCTTCATTTAGTTATTTTGCCCATATTGTTATCTTCATTATTATTGTCGTTGATCTTACTAGTATTGATATCAACTAGTTGAAAACCTGCTCTACGTTGGGATTTTCAGCAAATGAAATTTATCAGTGTAAAACTAATTAAGTGATTTTAATGAATTCATTAATTAATTGTTATCTGTTCTTATTTTGTTCTCCCATGTAGTGGAAGTTTAAAGCCAAATAAATTTACTAATAGTTGTATATGTGTGACAATCAAAACAGGGTAATACATTTTTATAGCAAAAATTATTTCCAATGAATTTTTATTGTAAAAATTATTTCTAATGCATTTTTATAGTAAGAATCATTGTTAATGCCTTTTTTTTTTTAGTAAAAATTATTTCTTGTCCATTTTTATTGTAAAAATCATTTCCTATGAATTTTTATTGTAAGAATCATTGCCAATGCATTTTTATAGTAAGTATCATTGCCAATGCCAACCACAGCTTTTTCTTTAGTAAAAATCATTTCCAATGAATCTTTATTGTAAAAATCATTTCTAATGCATTTTTATAGTAAGAATCATTGCAATGCCTTTTTTTAGAAAAATTATTTCCTGTCCATTTTTATTGCAAAAATCATTTCCTATTTTTATTGTAAGAATCATTGCCAATGCATTTTTATAGTAAGTATCATTGCCAATGCCAACCACAGCTTTTTCTTTAGTAAAAATCATTTCCAATGAATCTTTATTGTAAAAATCATTTCTAATGCATTTTTATAGTAAGAATCATTGCCAATGCCTTGCCAATTTGTAAAAATCATTTCTATTTCCATGTCATTTTTACCGCAGTAGTGCATTGCAGCACATAATGCCAGTTGGTTCAAAATGCCATTGCCAATGCTTTTCTTTAGTAAAATCATTTAGAATCTTTATTGTAAAAATCATTTCTAATGCATTTTTATAGTAAGAATCATTGCCAATGCCTTTTTTTAGTAAAAATCATTTCCTGTCCATTATTTCCATACAGTAGCTAATATGTTGGACTGAGACATCATAGTTAGCAAGTTGAAACTCCAGCCATGCTATTGCATTCACTTTTGTACCAATACTCTTGGGAAAGGTATAAAACTACTCATTTTCCCTGCTGTGGTTCAAATAGTACAACTACTATTCTTCTATAAGATGGCTTTGGCATTAAATAACCCACAAGAAATAAAACCAAGCCGAAACTGTTTTCTTTGAATTACAGATGCATGTTTTGATAAATGTAAAATAATTACAAAGCGTTATTGCTTTGTTTTGACCTGTGAAATTGTGTCTCACTGTGGTTTCTGAATAAAAGAGCAAGGGAGGAGAAATAACAGATTGGAATAGACAGTTAAAACAGGTTAATAGATAGATAGATAGATAGATAGAGATGGGAGGGAGATATAAAAAGAGAAACAGATTGGATTGGTTGGTTGGTTGGTTGGTTACTAGAAGGCAGTGGTTGAGGGTCTTAGTGTCCTGGGTATGATGTTAAACTGCATCTAGTGGTGAAGTTCCAGTTTAGAATGCTAGGGAGTGTGGAGTAACACTACATTGCCATTATTCCCAGATCCACTCTGACCCAGAGTTGTAGTACCTGTTAGGGTCCCATTTTTATTACTTTAACTCAACAAGGAATTAAGAACTGAATTTAACTTTAACGCCATGTCAACCCTTGGTTTATTTTATGCCAAAGACTTTTTTGTTTTATTCAGTCTGGTTGAGTATTCAATTTTTTAAAACTCATTTTTTTAATCTATTTAACCCATAGATTAGACCTAACAGGTACTACCACTCTGGGTCTGAACGGATCTGAGTAATAGCAATGAAGGTGGCACTCCACAGTACCCAGAGGTCTAGAATTGGAACTTCACCATTAGATGCAGTTTAACGTCATATCCAAGGGCACTCTCAGCCACTGCCTTCTTGCACATATATGATAAAAAGGATTGAGGGTTTGCTATAAGGGCAATAGGGTTGGACGACCATATAGGCGCTAGGGCTTGATGTGACCAGTGACCACTCCGTCTTGCCTAAGTAAGGGTCAAAGTGGAATGTTGCATGTCATGGACTGCTCAGCCACCATGATTTCATCCTTAAGCATTACAGGTCACCACCCACAGCCAACAGGTGACCCAAGTTGAGGGATTTTACCCCACTGTAGAGGTGCAGTCGGAATATTCTGCTGTCTCAGCCAACATGGCAAAACAGATAGGGATAGAAAGTTAGACAGTCAGGCTGATAGATATGAGATGAATGAGATAGATAGATCAGTGGTTCCCAACCTTTTTCTATTCCCGCACCCTTAAAAGAGTTTTGCTCTGACCTCATACCCCTACAATTTATACTTTTGTTCAAAAATATAGAATGTGAATCAATACTACAGTTTTATTCCATTTCGCTTTCTTCAACATGATAAAAGGTAATGATAATAATCTGAAATAAAGAAATGAAAATATAAATAATATTAATTACAAAAGAAAAAAACTTAATCTAAAATTGAATGGATGCTTCTCACACCCCCTGGAATAATGCTTGCACCCCTAGAGGGTGTGAGCAACCCTGATCAGAAACCTCTGACTAGATAGATAGATATAAAAAAGAGAAACTGAGGAGAAATAAACAGATTGAGATTGACAGATTGGCAGACAGGCTGTTAGATATATGTGTGGTGATTGAGATAGATAGAAAAGAATTCCATTAAATGAACTTAGAGATAATGATAATGGTTTTACATTTGTAAAATTCTTTCTCACTTCTTAATAATTTTCTGTTTGTGGTTTAGTTTTAAAAGCAAAAGAAATTATTTTACATTTGCAACTTAGTATAATATAAATAATACTTATATAATGCAGTTTAGCTCAGTTGGTGAAGCGTTCGACTAGGAACCACAAGGTTCCTGGTTCGATACCGGCCCTCACCAATTCAGCATATGTGTAGCTCAGGGATCTGTGTGGTAATGTGAGGAGCTGATGGTAGGTGTGGCCTCCTCCTCAGATGCTAAAATAATCTTTTGGTCTAGTACTAATGAAAAGGAGATAGACATGCTCGCTAACTGGCTGATACCAACATTAAGCCACCCTGCCAACTTTACTTATATATATATATATATATATATATATATATATATATATATGTTGAAAAGAAAATAAAGGAAAGAAAGTATTGAATGGATAAAATAGGATTATTTTGATTAATTTAACTTACACGTGTTTCAGTCAGGAGTTTATCCATGTATACATTATTCTATCTATTATTATTTTTAAATAACAAAATGAAATAGAATAACAATAATATTTTGTTATTTAAAAATAATAGTAGTAGATAGAATAATGTACACATGGATAAACTCCTGACCGAAACACATGTAAGTAAAATTGATTAAAATATCCTATTTTATCCATTCAATAGTTTCTTTCCTTTATTTCTCTTTTCAACATACCGTCGGATTCACTTCCATTTTCAATTTACACATATATATATATATTATATGTATATATATATATATATATATATAACTTTCATAGATAGAAAAACTTAGCAAACCTTCATCCCGTTATATTTTTTTATCTTGACCAGAAACTCACCAAATATGAGTCTAGCCTCATCAGACGGGTTTTACAAATACAGGGAATCTAAAAAAGAAAAAAAAAAAGATAATATATCACCAGAAAAATCTTCTCATTGCTAACAAAAGAATATTTCTCTGTATATAATTAATTTTTTAGTTATTATATATTGTGCTCTTTTTAGGGATTTATAAAAATCCTTGTATGAATATATATGTTTTGCACCTAAAGAGTATACAGTATGGTTGTATAGTAAGATTTCAATGATCCCAAATAGAATCATCCCTTACTTATACCAGTCATTTGGATTACCTTACACACACACACACACACACACACACATATATATATATATATATATATATATACATATATATATATGATACCTCTGTAATGTTTAATTACACATGAATAATTTTCTTTTGAAGTTTCTAAATTTAAATTCTGGATGATTAGTTATTTCTTGTTTAGAAAAATGAGATGAGTCGAAGGGTTCATTGTCCTTTGTCTAATAGTCTCTTTATAGTCTCACTGTGTTTTCCTGATTGCGAACACGCATGTGCTGTACTGTGCTGTTCATCTTTACAAATAATGTAACTCATTTTTCATCATGCCTCCTAAACATAAACCCTCAAGTGAACGCAAGACTGCTGTGAGCAAGCGGAAGTATTTGTATGAACAGGAAACAGAAGAGAAGGCAATGAAATGCTGTAATAAAGATCAACAGCAAAACTATCGTCAGAAGATTTCTGAAAAACTCATTCTCTGTAGCAGAACTTCACAGTGCATCTTCATCTTGAACAATTCTGAAGAATTTAGTATTTTTAATTCTTAACTTTTTTTATTGTATAATAACTATGTACTACTTATTATATTACATACCAATAAATAAGTGCCAATCACCATATATATATATATATATATATATATATATATATATATATATATATATAAAAATGTTGTTCTGGTTCCAACGGGAGAAAATGTAATATTTTATAAAAAAAAAAGAAGAAGAAGGTCCACAAAATGTATCGTTCTCAGAAAAAATGTTTTATTCTTTTTATTTCACATACACAACACGTGTTTCAGATATTCTGGTATCTTCTTCAGGCTTTGATCAATACATATATTGATATACATATATATATATATATACACATATACACATACATAGGTTATGTGTGTTTCTGTAATTTTTCTGTTATAACAGAAAAATTACAGAAACACGCATAACCTATGTATGTGTATATGTGTATATATATAACCTATGTATGTGTATATGTGTATATATATATATGTATATCAATCTATGTATTGATCAAAGCCTGAAGAAGATACCAGAATATCTGAAACACGTGTTGTGTATATATATATATATATATATATATATATATATATACGTAACCAGGGAAAAATATCACATAACAGCAACGTTTTATTATCATTGCAGTACAGTTAAATTTTTAAACTCTTAATAGAAAAACAACTTTTATTCCAATTTAGAAAGTAAGAATTATTGTAGGTTGTGGATTTGTGATATCCATATTCTTTTAAATAATTTTAATTATCGATATAACGAAGATAACTATGAAATGTTTCAAATACTTCATTTGTTTTCTAGATAGAAACTCCGATATTATCATGGATCGCTGTTTGATCGGGAACCGAAATAGTATACGCTTAATCTAGGGTTGAATAAAATCAGACTAATAAAATGTAAGTAGTTATTTCAAACTTGTAAGTAACACCCAAATAAAAACCTTTCAAATGTAAACTACTATAAACAACCATATAAAGCAATATTACGCATTGTAGTGATCATACTGTGGATTACGTAAATGTGAATTAGGGAACTAAATTATGCCACCTATTCAGAGGTGATACTGTAAATTGGGGTGTTTATATGTAAAAGGAATTTAATACAAAATATATTTTTTAAATAGTCAATAAAGCAACGTTGATCATCCCATCAACCTGTCAACTGCTAAATATGTATATCCGAGGTCATATAACACGTCTTGAGACTGGAACTTAGATCTAAATTCTAAAATGTAAAATTCAAATGAACGTGTATTCTAGTCTTACAAATTTATACCATATTGTGATGGTGTCTAGACATCAAAACTTATTAAATAAAAAATATATAAAAATAAATAAAAAGCTCTTAGCTTTTTTTTATTGTAAGGACACATTTTTATCTTTTTGCTTCTTTTTCTTGTACCTATGATTATATTATATACCTGCATATAAGGACGCATTTTTATATCTTCACTTTTTAAAATTTTTATTGTACCTAGTTATTATGTTACTAGCAGCAGCTACCCGGTGTCACTTGGGTAAAGGGGGATTTTTTAAAGTTAGTCCGGCAGATCCATAATTACTGAATCGTGAATTGAATCCTCGTGGGATGCCCCATTTAAATCCCTATGTAAAAAAAAAGACCTTGCATTGATCCAGCTACTCTGAAAAAAATGTCTATTAATGTCTACTATCTAAAATATTAAATGAAAAAAAATCCATGCTTTTATTTTTATTTTATTTTTTAATTATCTTCATGAATATAAATCAAATATGTATTATTTTTGCTCAAAAACTAAGCCCCGGTGATAGTTAATGTGTATATATATTTACTTTGTTGTTAATTGTTTTATTTTTTAAGTTTCCTCTGGACATACATATACACACAACTGCCCTTTATATATGTATAGATATAGATAAGTAGGTACTATTTATTATATTACATACCTACAAATAAGGACTTATTTTTAGTTCTTACCTTTTTTTATTGTAAGGACACATTTTTATTTTTTTTGCTCCTTTTTCTTGTACCTATGATTATGTTATATACCTGCATATAAAAACAATTTTTATATCTCTGCTTTTTTTTATTGTACCTACTTATTATGTTACATAATTATAAATAATTCTTAACCTTTTTTATTGTACCTACTTATTATATTATTTACCTACAAATGAAGACACATTTTTAGTTCTTTTCTTCTTTTTATTGTACCTACTTATTATGTTACATACCAACAAATAATGACACATTTTTAATTCTTAGCCTCTTTGTTAAAAAAAAAACGAATACACTTTTTTCACTGTAACTCAACAGGCATTTAAAAACTGAATTTAATTTTTTATCATATAAGGACTTTATTTCTTTTGAATTAATTCACAAAATTGTCCACCTACAAATAAGAAAACATGTTTAATTCTTAGTTTCTTTTTATTGTTACATTTTCAGGGGTAAAAAAGAATATCAATTAAACAAATACATTTTTATCTCTTTAACTCAACAAGCAATTAAAAACTGAATTTAACTTATTTAGTATACAAGAAATAATGATAATAATGAATGAAAAATGGACAAATGATGGTTCTATATAATGCAGGGTAGAGATTATGGCTTCTACCCAAACCAACACCAAAACTTTAAACTGTGTGGGACTAGATAAATTGTTTATCTAACCATGTGTCATGGCAACTTTTCCTCTACCTTTTCACCCTGTTTCCACAATGCACCTTGCCCTACTCTTAATGGAAGGTCACTCTCTGACCCTACAGTTTTTAGGATGACCCTAACAATTGGTTAAAAATGATGATTGAAGGCACTATAAAGATGTTTACAAATAAGGAAAAAAAAATTAAAGATTTTTTTCAAGACTCATTATATTGTCAAGCCAGAATGGTACCCGCCTAAAATACTTGATTTTTCCAACTACAAATAAGGACACATTTTTAATTCTTAGCCTATTTGTAAAATACGAATTCATTTTTTTTTCACTGTAACTCAACAGGCAATTAAGCCAGTCGACATTAGAATATGATTTTAAGACACTTGATGAACAATTGGTATATATATATATATATATATATATATATATAACACGGTTTGTTTTTGAATGGCTTTTTGCCGATAATTTTAGGGAGAATAAGTGCTTAATTGGAGTCGTACCTAATTTTGAAAATTAATTAATTAATAATGAATTAGGTGGGAATACCTATTAAATGTATGGCTAAACAAATCGAGAAAAATCAATCTCTGTATGTACATTTCGGCCTATTAGGCCTCATCAGCTCTTTCAATCCTCTGAAGATGGGCATTGGCCTGAAAATATTTAGGACTCATAAGAGGAAAAAAAAAAAAAAAGAAATAAATATGTTTTTTAAACATAAATGTGCATTATTACGCCTTCAAAATATATTATATATATATATATATATATATATTCTTGTCAAGCTTGAGAGGCTTTACAGAACTTTGAACCAAAACCAGAAGGTTCCCGAGTTCAAAGAGAAAGTTGCCAACTTCAACAAAAAACACCTAAAGAAGACTGTAAGGCATATCGGCTGAAACATTGTGTTTATAACAATAAAGATGAGGACAATAGTCTGAATAATCCAAATAATACAAAATTATATATATATATATATATATATATATATATATATATATATGCATGGGAATTTTTCTGACCCTGGGTTTTATGCTTTAGTACATTTGTCAGACAGACTCTAAAGCATGAAACTCAGGGTCACAAAATATCCCATGTAATATATATATATATATATATATATATATATATATATATATATATAACAGCTCTAAACATATTGAGCACTCCAATAATAATACAGCAAAAAGGTTGGTCCACCACTAACTCACTAAGTGAGCTAGTGATAACCAAATACTATATATATATATATATATATATATATATATATATTATATATATATTATTTTGCTATACTTAGGTATTGAGCACTTTTTACTTATTAGCTATTCTCCTAGCAGTTATATGAATATATATATATCTTATATACATATTATACATATAAATTGTTTTTCTTTTGGCCAAATACTGTACCAATAGATTATTTTTGTTGGTATGACTATCTTGGTCTTTTCTTTTTTTCAAAATTTTTTTTCTCCCCGGTTGATGTTTGGTAGTATATTTTTACAATCAAAACTATTTGCTGGTTTTTTCTCACCGCAAGGATTTCCAACACGCTTGGTATATTAAATTATATATATATGTATATATATATATATATTGAGGTGACAAATAAAGTTATTTATTTAGAGATGAAGTTATCAAGTTAAAAATAAAAGCATTACTTTATTTTTTTTGTTTGTGTTTTTTTTTTCCTATACCAATATTTTACGCAACACCTACTGAAGTAGATGAAAGATTTGTTAAAAAAGATATCACCATATATATATATTTACCAACCCCTCCGCACGAGCAGGATGTGACACAAGGTCAATTTCTTAAGCGGAGTTTAACAGGTTTGAATTCAGAGTTTTCCTTCTCCTAGACCGGTTGCCTAACCAAGGTTAAAGAGCCCAGTCTGCCCTACTATTTACCCATAGCTGGAGTAGAATTCATACCTTTCCCAAGGCTATTAGCGCTAAGTGAAATGCAATTACCACGTCCAGGATTTGAACTCGTGTTGACGAGTCCATTTCCTATGACTTTAACCATTACACCACGCACTTCCTTATCACCATATAAACTAATAAGGCACATTGGTATTAAACTAAAAGCTTTACATATCAAAGATGTAATAGAAGAGAAAACTGTCCAATTTCTGCTTCTTAAGACACTGCATACAATGCACAATGATGTATTTTTGCTGCAGGGGAAAAATGGTTTGAAGGCATCAATTTTGATGGTCATATAGTACGGAGATTCTTTGGTGAAAATTTATTAATACTGTCAGTTTCTGTCTGGAAAAAGTAATTGAGTTTATTCTCACATGCATTTATGAGAGAAAAGAGAAATAGCGAGAGGTTGGTGACAAAGAGTCAGGAGGAAAGCACTATTGATATTGCTTCGGAAAAATTAAAAAATATAAAACAAACGCAACTAAAAAAATGACAAATTTAATAAATTTGACAGATTAGATCCCATCTTTTTTTTTCTTTCCAAAAGAAAACAAACAAATAAATAAATGATTAAATAAACAAATAAATAAAAACTAATTATCCGGAAAACAATAAAAGATAATTAAAAAAAAAAGGAAAAAAATAAAATAAAATAAACAGATGAAGAAAAAATAATCAATGAAATAAAAATACGGCCAAAATGATGGAAGAAAAATCAATCATTGATCAAAATTTTTTTTTTTGGTTTATATTTAATTTTTTTTATTTATTTATTTATTTTTTTAAATTTATTTTTTCTTGTTGCTGCTATGAGAAAATAGAGTTCTTTCATAAAATATTTCTTTCTTTCTAATTTTTCATCGGCTACAATATTTTTTATTTTCTATTTTATTTATTTTTTTGTGTGTGAAATTTTGGTATTAGATTCTCTCTACTTTTCCTCTTTTTCTGTGTTTCGTTTTTTTTTTACTTTGTAAATTTCTTTTATTTATTCTTGTTGATTTTCCTTATTTATTTGTTTATCAACAATTATTGACTAGTGTTGATCATTAGTACATCAACAACAGCTACAGTGAGATTAAGCAAAATAAGCTGGGACTAATTATTTAATTCTGAGGAGAAGAAGGTTGTCGTTCACTCGTCTTAATTCTGACCAACATCTTGGCTGTCAGATGTTCTTAAGAGTAGAGTATTTTTCACAATCAGTAGAACGCAGGTTCACTGGATTTAGTGAAATAATTTTTTTTATTGAATACTTAAGAGAAATGAGTTTTTTTTTTCTTCTTGTTTTTAAGATGACTTGGCAGGCAATCTAGATTAATTTGAAAAATGAACCAACACTTAAGTTATTTTAGATCAAGAAGACCTGTTTCACAATGCAACAATTAAAATAAACTTGAAGATTGAAATTATAAAATCATTAATGGTATGAATTATTGTGATAGTTATGTAGCGGAGATTGGACTTGCAATCCCGCCACTCGCTATCTTTCAAGCTGTAGTCATGTCAGTACTATTGTATGGTTGCACCACTTGGACTAATGACAGGTTATTGATCATATGGAAATCTGATCTCTCTGATAATATAAAATGAGAATTCTTTCAAGCTGTAGCCATGTCAGTACTATTGTATGGTTGCACCACTTGAACTAATGACAGGTTATTGATCATATGGAAATCTGATCTCTCTGATAATATAAAATGAGAATTCTTTCAAGCTGTAGCCATGTCAGTACTATTGTATGGTCGTACCACATGGACTTTATCAAAAAAGTATGAATCCAATTCTCCCTCCAGCTATGGGTAAATAGCAGGGCAGACTGAGCTCTTTAATCTTAGCTTGATAACCAGTCTAGGAGAGGGAAAGCTCTGTGGAGGGTTTGTTAAATATATATATATATATATATATATATATTCATCAGCCCTGTCCAGACATTGGGTATTATATAGATAACTTATCTAAAGAGATAACTGATAAGGATGGCGAGTGAGATAGAGTCAAGGTAATCCATGCTATCAGCATGCCTTGGTGATGATGATGATGACAGTAATAAGGTCTCATTTTTTTAATGGAGGAGCACTGTTCTTTATTTTGCATACTCAAACTGATCTTTGTGGGGAATCCCTGTGATATAGTGGCTAACTTGCTATGTTACATATTATGTGGTAGCATAAATTGTTGATGGACCCTGTAGCGAGAATTCAAAGGGTCCATTGACTTCCAGATCAGGAAGTGGAAAAATACCAATAACGGTTATAGCTCCCTGACCCCAGAGGCACGTGATTTAGTTAGTTTAGATTTCAGTTTCAACATCAGATTCATGCAGAGTAGATGTGCTACTGTGAGGTTGATTCTCCTGTGCAGCGAATAAGAATGGGTTAAATAAATCTTGATCAACAAAAAAAAAGTCTTGTGGTTAATTAATTGCATGACTAAAAATATAGCCTGAAAGAAGCCCTTAGAAAAAGAAGATTAGACAACATGACAGCCAAAGAAGTAGAGGAAACATGGTGACTAGATGTAGCAAGAAGAAATGAAGAACAAGTAAGTCTCAACTCTGTATCTGTCACTCGAGTCTCCTCTCTCGATTATATATCCGACGATATACGATGATGGGTATATACGGTTATACAACAGCTGGACTGCAACATTGTAGGAAGTGAGTTCAAACTCCAGTTGTACTATTAAATTTACTTTTGGTCTTATACCCTTGCCAAAGATATGAACCCCTCATCTCCCCAGCTATGGGTTAAATAGTGGCACTACTGTTCTTCTACAAGGATGGCTAACAATTACACCACATGAAGTGCCCATATTTCTATCAAGCTTAGTATATTGGTGGCACAAGACCAGAAGTATAGGTTTGCTTTAGTTTCTTGACCTTGAGTAGAACACCAATATCTATAAAATGCACTGCATATAGTAATATTATTTTTTTAAATACATTATAAAAACTAGTACAAAATAAAAAATAGATTTTTTAAACATATTGCTTGAGGGGTGGGAGTAAAAAATTCAATGTCAGCGAATGTCAGTTTGTACCCTAAATAAGAAAAATCATCAAATTCATTAAAGGATTAAAAAAATAAAACAATTTGAAATGTAAACTTTAAATATGTATTAAAATAAAACAAACTATATATAGATATATAATACCAGTCATGTATTTATTAAAACTTGTTTTACAAAACAATGAGGACTGTCTAATGTTGCATGTTCGAATTTTGAGTGTATTTATTGAATAAATACACTCAAAATTTGAACATGCCAAAAAATCATAGAATAAATTTTATTCTATGTTATGACGATTTTGGGTAATGTGATATAAGCAGTGACGTAATTTTTGTTACAGACAAAAACCGGAATCAAATCTCCATTATTAATAGATGTAATATTATTACAGTTTTTTATTAAAAGGAATATTAATATTACTTTTTTTAATTAAAAGTAATAATATTACGTGATGCTGATAGCTTTTTAATCTAATGTGTCCTGGGAAACATGGATTTGATTTGAATGAGTCCCTGGGAAATTTTATGGGTCCCTACTAAATTTCCTTAATAAATTGTAGAGTTTTTATCTACGAACAACTAAAGCCGTCTAACCCCTATTTTGTACCCCATACAGCGTAATACATTTCCAAGAAAATATTGAAATGTATTTACAGTTAGTTGGAATTGGCGGGGAAAGAAAAAATACACTGGGACGCATGGATATGATTTTTCTGCGTCCTTTTAGATTTTTATGCGTCAGTGATGCAGGGCGCATACCTATCAGCATCTCTAGTATTATATATATATATATATATATATATACATATATGTGTGTATTTGGGCAGCATTCTTTCATTTATACATTTAGAATTAAACAAAAGACACATCTCCTGTTTAACAATTTTATTTTTGATATTTCCGAGTTTTCTGGCCAACTTTTTAATATTTGGGTTGAATTCTACCCAAATATTAAAAAGTTGGCCAGAAAACTCAAAAAGATAAAAAATAAAATTGCTAAACAGGAGATTTGTCTTTTGTTTAATTCTACATGTATATATATATATATATATATATATATATACACACACACACACACACCAACCTCTCCACATGAGCAGGATGAGACACAAGGTCAATTTATTAAGCAGAGTTTAACAGGTTTGAATTCAGAGTTTTCCTTCTTCTAGACGGGTTACCTAGCCAAGGTTAAAGAGCCCAGTCTGCCCTGCTATTTACCCATAGCTGGTCCCAAAAATGATTAATCTCAAAAGGATACATTTTCCTAACACATAAGAATGGAAACAGCCTGCTTCCTTGAGTTCCATTTACTAAGCATAGCTCAGATTAGCACAAAGCCAGAAATATGGTGCACCCAGTGAGAATCATACTCACTAATAATGGTTTGCTAGTGTAACTCAATTACCAC
The DNA here is from genome assembly GCA_023376005.1 of Doryteuthis pealeii. NCBI lineage: Eukaryota > Metazoa > Mollusca > Cephalopoda > Myopsida > Loliginidae > Doryteuthis > Doryteuthis pealeii. The sequence continues at coordinate 50,613,849 of CM042151.1, read as the reverse complement.
TTGAGGTGACTCCTGCTTCCTTGAGTAAAACACCAATATCTATGAAATGTACTGG
>CM042151.1:50603794-50608794 GCA_023376005.1 Doryteuthis pealeii | reverse complement strand
TGCAGTGCCAGCAGATCACAGGGTGAAGCTAAAGGAAAATGAAAAAATGGACAAATACCTGGACCTTGCCAGAGAACTGAAAAAGTTATGGAATATGAAGGTCAAAGTGATACCAATTGTAGTTGGTGCACTTGGAACAGTCCCAAAAGGATTGGAAAAGGGTTTGGAAAGTTTGGAAATCAGAGGAAAGATTGAAACCGTTCAAAACACTGCACTGCTGCAATCTGCCAGAATAATCAGAAGAGTCCTGGAGACCTGAGGAGACTTGCTGTCACTCAGACTCCAGTGAAAGACCATCAGCTAATGCTGATGTGAAAACTCAAAAGGAGTAAATGATAATAATAATTTTAGAAATCAAATATTGTAACTGAAGTTAGTTCACCAAATGATTTCAATATTTACCACACAAAAGTGATAGTAGAAGAGGAAACAAGGCTAACAGAAGCAGTAAAGAAGAAATGAAGTAACGAGTAAGTCTCTGCATCTGTCTCTTTCTCTATCCCCTGAGTTTCCTCTCTCAATTTTATACCCGATGATGTTGGGTATATATGGTTATACAACAATTGTTATATATCCCCTATAACACATCGGGTATATATAATGGGAAGAGGGACAGACAGAGAGTAGATGATAGATAATGAGGCTTCTTACTTGTTACATCCTGCTTCTACTGATTCTAACTTGTCAGCCACCATATTCTTCTCAGGGCAGAATTCTCAGAATGATTCTCTGGGTTGCTTTTACTTCTTTCTTCTTGGGCTGTCATCTCTTGTTTTAATTAACTTAACAAGACTTGTTTGTTTTTCTTAAGTCTTTCATTTAAAAATGTTTGCCTCAGACTATTATTTCTTCGGCTCCATGAAAGAGGGTTTGAGAGGCAAACATTATTCCTGTGACAAGGAAATGAAATCTATTGTGAAGAAGTGGCTCAAAGAACATTCAACAGAATTTTATGGGGCAGGGATACATGCTCTCATTCGTAAGTGGAACATTGCTATTGAGAGAAACAGTGACTATATGGAGAAGTAGGGATGTGATCCACAGAGGACCAGCTTCATTCTGACGTATGATACATGTTTCTGTGTTGGTAATTATACCTGTCCTAAACAAAATGGCATTAATTTTTGACTAACCCTTGTATCTATCTATCTATCTATCAATCTATGATGTATATATATATATATATATATATATATATATATATATATATAAATGAATGTTTTAGTTTATATTTATTTGCATTGGAACAATTTTGCTTCCATTGGTTTCCTGCTGTGTAGCAGTCATCAGGTAACGAAAGTGTTTTGAAAATGATATAAATATGGTCAAATGCAAGACAGTTAACTAAATGCACACATTTGACCATATTTATATTTATATCATTTGTATCATTTTCAAAACACTTTCGTTGCCTGATGACTGCTACACAGGAAGAAACCAACGGTAGCAAAATTGTTCCAATGCAAATGAATATAAACTAAAACATTTATTTATGTATTTATCTATTAACATTCTATCACAGATATTGAGCATTCTTCTAATAACACTTTACATTGGATTACTACTGCTTCTTCAAGTATAATAGTGCCAACCATACACATTGATATATATATATATATATATATAAATATCTGTACGTGTACATGTATGTGGGTAATTTGGTGCAAGCATTTTATATAAAGTTAATTTCCAATATAATGTAAATCTGTTTTTTTTTCTAACAAAGTAAAATGAATCTCTAATGGAGTTTTGTCTGTTATTTTTTCACCTATCAATAAGTGAAATCTATTAATTACTTGGAAACATAAATGCTGTCAAAAAGAAGGGAAAAAAAAACAAGTGAATATTTCTCGGAATATGTACATTATGCATTTAGTGCATTTATATGAATTTAAAAGAAAAAATATACTTACAATAGATTACGATATCTAAAAATTCATTCAATGCATTTAATATATATATATATATATTAATGAATGGAACTTTTTTTTTTCAGAATAGAAGGTGTGTCAAAAACTACAAAAAATCTCGATACTTTTTTGACACACCTTTATATATATATATATATATATATATATATATTATATAGAAGGTGTGTCAAAAACTACAAAAAATCTCGATACTTTTTGACACACCTTATATATATATATATATATATATATATATATATATATATATATACATATATATAAGGTGTGTCAAAAACTACAAAAAATCTTGATACTTTTTTGACACACCTTATATATATATATATAAGTGTGTCAAAAACTACAAAAAATCTTGATACTTTTTTGACACACTTATATATATATATATATATATATATATATATATATATATCATCTAGTCTATGGTAATTCACGCGCAGCCACCTAAATAAATATATGTTGGAAAAATAAATAAAGGAAAGAAAATGTTGAATAAATAAAAATTTTTATTGGAGTGCCGACACATTGTATTCTATTCATTATTATTTTAAATACAAAATGAAATGAAATAATAAAAATAGAAAAAATATTTTTAAAAATTTAAGTATACAAAAAAGCGCTTATCATCAGGGCAAGATATTTGATATTTGAAAATAAAATTTACCCTGATGAAGATCGCGTTTTTGTATACTTAAAAAATCTATGTTTTTTCTATTATTATTTTATTTTATTTTGTATTTTGAATAATAATAAATAGAATACAATATGTACAAGGACAAACTCTTGGTCAAAACACACGTCAGCACTCCAATTAATAATTTTTATCCATTCAACATTTTCTTTCCTTTATTTATTTATTTATTCAGATTCACTTCCATTTTTCAACTTACATATATATATATATATATATATAATATATATATATATAGTTTACTTTATTTATAAATAAAGAGTTCTCAATATCATTGATAGAGCATGTATATCTAACTTAGAATAGTAGAGACATGAAATCAATAACTGATAACTGTCAGTTATTATATGATTTTAAAATCAGGCGCTTGTTTTGAAAATCACATTGGCAAGAAACTGTCAGTTACCAAGTGCTGTTAACTTCTTGTCTACACTATGCTAACTTATATATATATATATACATATATATATATATATATATATATATATATTACAAAACCAATTCAAAATTATAATATTCCTAACATGAGACAGCGTCAAATCATGAAAGTAATTAAACCAATAGATTTCCTTGATTTGATTACATAACTCAAATCTTAGAGAGCTAGACAAGAGGCGCCAAAGACAGTTTAACATCACAGTTTGTCTAAAGAGAGAAACACCCATGTATCATTCTGGTTCTTGATAATGCCCAAAGAGATTGATTGGAATGGCTTCAACCTAAAAGAAAAGCTGATACTAAATTCTTATACTCCCTTGATCCCTATGGACTTCCCACCATCGTGTAATGGTCAGTAAGCTTGTCTCACAGATCCATTACTACTGAAAAGCAAGTTCAATCCTTGCTGGATGCCCCATTGTGTCACATCCGACTTATATAAATAACTACTTTAATCCTTATATCCTTATCTGTAATCCTTATATGTGGCAGAGTGGAAGTGTACTGGGCCCATAACCTGTTATGATTTTATGGGCCATCCTTTAGGCTTCAAGTGCTTGTTCAGCAGAAATCCTTAGTAAAGAATCCTTTGGTTGTTCCTCAGTATACAAACAAAAAGAATAATAAAAATAAGCAAGTGTTATTTGTATTATTCGGACTATTGTCCTCATCTTCATTGTTATTTGTACAATGTTTCGGCTGATGTGCCCTCCAGCCTTCTTCAGGTATTTCTAGTCAGACTCTGGAACCTTCTTGGACTCGGGAACCTTCTTGTCAAAAAGTTCCACGATGGTTCCCAATTACGACAAGAAGGTTCCCGAGTCCAAGAAGGTTCCTGAGTCTGACAAGAAATACCTGAAGAAGACCGGAGGGCACATCGGCCAAAACATTGTACAGACAATAATGAAGATGAGGACAATAATCCAAATAATACTAATTTTCAAGACTCATCTAAAAAATTCAGAGAAATAGAAAAATAAGCGAATTAAAAACAAAAATTTATAAAGAATAAAGGATGATAAAACAAATATATAGAAAAATAATAATTGTTAATATATATATAAATATAGATAAGAGATTTATTTTGAATTTTAAAAATCCAGTACAATGCCAGTAGCTCTGCTAGTATATACTAAAAATGATACCTTATTTTGTATTGTACACCTTACCTGAGCACATTTTAATTATTTAGAAAGACTTAAAATGATTATTTAAATTTTCATTTAATTGAGACAGGCGAGAATTCTCTTAAAATAATTTTGTGCAAAAACTAACTTCTCCAATCAATACATTCATTTTCTTCTTCTCTATCTGTCAACTTGTATTAGTGAATTATATCAAATGTTATTAAGAAGGTGAAATAAATTTGATCTTTTTTCTAACATTAATAATAACTGATGTAACTTGAAATATGCTGTAATTGAAATAAATGAATCATCTGGCTGTAATGCCATACATTAGATAATCAAAATGGTGTTTTTCTATAAATAATATGCTTATATATATATATATATATATTATATATATATATATAAAGTAAATTTCTAATTACGTTTGTATAAACATATAATATATAAATATATGTTTATATTGAATATTTAATGATATAGTTTGCTATATTCGTAAGTAAAGAGGTCTCAATATTATTGATAGAACATGTATATATTTAAATCAAGGGTGCCAGAGACATGAATTATATATATATATGTGTGTGTGTATGTGCATATATATTTATATGTGTGTGTGTGTGTGTGTGTGTGTGTGTGCATATATATATGTGTGTGTGTGTGCATATATATATGTGTGTGTGTGTGTGTGTATGTGTGAGTGTGCATATATATATGTGTGTGAGTGTGTGCATATATGTGTGTGTGTGTGTGTGTGTGGTGGTGCATATATATGTATGATGTGTGGTGTGTGTGTGTGCATATATACATGTAGTG
>CM042151.1:50514962-50603784 GCA_023376005.1 Doryteuthis pealeii | reverse complement strand
ATTCCCCAATTTGGTATTTACAGTAATTCATACAAATTGGGTGATTCTACAGAATAGCCCATCCCATTGTAATTTACAGTAATTCATACAAAATTGGGTGATTCTACAGAATAGCCTGTCCCATAAAATTTACAGTAATTTCATACAAAAATTGGGTGCATCATTCATACAAAATTGGGGGATTCTACAGAATAGTCCGTCCCATTGTAATTATATAGTAATTCATACAAAATTGGGGATTCTACAGAATAGCCCTCCCCATTGATATTTACAGTAATTCTTACAAATGGGTGATTCTAATCAGTAAAACCGTCCTATTGTAATTTACAGTAATTCATACAAAATTGGGTGATTCTACAGAATAGCCAATCCCATTGTAATTTACAGTGAATTTCATTTAATTTTGAATTATGTAAATTTCCCAAAAAGTATGTATGAGGGTCTGTTTATATTTTTGTCCCACATTCCTACCCTTATTCCCGCATATAACAGTTCCATAAGGAAATGCTTGACAGTGCATGGTGATGGACACTGTACCGCACCATGGTTGATAGTTTTTTTAAACTATGATTGTTTAGAGATGAATATAATCATCATTACTTGAAGGATTGACTTTAGATAACTCTACAAGGGTTGACATGCCATAAAAGAGTAGTCTTCCATTGTTTTTAGATATTTTTTTGGTAATCTGAACACTAGCTACATAAATGAGAGTTACTCCCTTTGTTTGTTTCACTTTGAGGAAGCTTTATATTTTGATCGGCTATTTTCATTTCACAATAATCTACACTGAAAATAAGAATTTGTTTGATTCGATACAACTGCATGTTTTAACACAAAAATATCATAAAATGTGTTCTTAATAACAATTAAGTTCATTTCAAATAATGAGCAAGCACAATTAGGAAACATGTAGCTAATGTTCAGATTATCAAATTTTTTTCATGTTCATATCCCATGGGGATCACCACTTATAAGGATCATGGTGGTGTTAACTTCTGTAGCTAACACCAATTTCTTATAATGCGCTAGGTGATCCCAGAAGGTCACGGAACACACAACTCTTTTCATTTAGGACTTTCATCCATTGTTTCCTATTCACTCTTATAAGACTGTTATAACTCTATATATTTATGGAACGCCCTGTCGCTGAGTGTTAGAATGCACCGACTGCACCTCTGCAGAGGGTAAGACTCCCCCAATGGGCCACTGTTGGCTGTGGGTGGCGACCCGTGATGCTTAGAGCCCAGGTGGATGAGCAGTTCATGACATGCAATACTCCACTTTGGCCCTATCTTGGGCTTGACGGGCGGTCGGAGAGGCCCCCTCCGATCAATCGGCTGGTCACGTCAAGCCCTAGCACCTATATGATTTTCCCAACCTGTTGCCCTTATGGCAAGCCACAACCCCTTTTTATCATATGGGTGCTAGAAGGCGGTGGCTGCAGATCTACATGTCCTGGGAATGACGTTAAACTATATCTGATGGTGAGGTTCCAGTTTTGGAATGTGGACCACCCCTTCATCACCATTGCCCCTGGTCCACACTGACCCGGAGTGGTAGTACTTGTTAGGGTCTCATCTATGGGTTAAATAGAAAAATGTATTATTAAAAAAATTGTATTATCCATTAAGAATTGATTTATTTCAAAACTTTATCGGCATTAAATGACCCACTGAGGTTGATATGCCATAAAACAAAGAAACCAAACCAAATATTTATAGAAATATAGCCAGCCACATGGATCCATCATAGAGTAAACTATAAGTGACAACCTTTTTTATTGATACAACTCAACTATCTACATGGACTCTTTTCCTTTAGGACTTTCACCTATCTTGTTTTGTATGGTTTCTGTTGGACTTTGCTCAGACAATAAAGTCTGTTTTGTTATAACTATTTGTTGGAATTTGTTTTATATATACATATGTAAATGTCCTGTGTTCAGTAACTTTCTGGGTTCACCTAGCACATTATAAGAATTTGGTGTTAGCTACAGAAATTAGATTATCTAAATTTACCAAGAAAGTATGTATGAGTGGGTCTGTTAACATTTTATCACCCGGATTCCTGCCCTTATTCCCGCTATAACAGTTCCTGTTTTTCCTTACCGATTACAGGCAGAAATTGTACCACCTTAGATATTTACTCCATGCTCTGTCTTGCTTTTTATCGGCAAAATAATTTAGATATTTTGAATTATAAATTTTTTTTATTATTATAAATAAGGCTCAGACAATTTTTTTAATTAAAATAATGTACAATGAAATAAGTCATTTTTTGTGAACAAAGCAAAAGTGTCACCTTTTTTTGATATATTTAAAACTTATTTGAGTTTTGGGTAATTCCATGTCAAATCATCCTGAAAAAAGTAAAATTACACCTACCCCCTTCAATTTTCTAATTTTTTCTCCAGGTGTGGGCTATGTTAATGTTAGATAATCCCAAAATTTGAGCTTCCAATTCCAAAAATTGGCAGAGTTATGTTGAGTTTTAGCTCTAAAAATTTGGTGTGGTACACAAAAAGGGCAACTTTTTGTAAACTATTTTTGTCTGTAAAATGAGTTCTAGAGCTCCCCTACTCCTAAAAATTGGTTTATAAAAGCATTTTGTCGTAGGATTCCAATCATCAATAACTTGAAATTGGTTGACTTTAAGACTTTTTTTGTAGCATTTTTGGATTCCTTGGGCAAAAATGCTTTTATAAACAATACTGGACAAAATTTCAGAAAAATTGAAGTGGGTGGGTGACATGGCCTGGATTATTTGACATGGCATTACCCTTTTTTGTTCTTTGTAAAATGTTATTTCTGTTTAGTTTGAATTACAAGTGATTTTATTTTTTACAAAAAACAAAAAAAATTGAATAAGTTTAAATTGTATTAAAAGAAGTTGACATTTCTTTTGAATACAAAAAAATATCTAAATGTTTATAGGTGCTTTGTTTGTTTCCAATTCTCACAAATTCGCATTCTGGATGCTGTGTGGAGGACCTAGCAGGGGTGATGACTGATATGGACAGTTGGGAAGAGAGAGAGAGAGAATCCTGGATATCCATGCTGTCAGCGCGACTTGGTGATGATGACAATTGTAACAAAAACTTTTTAGTAAATTTAAATACAATTTATGTAAATTTCAAGGGTGAGGGCTATTCTGTAAAGGTACCCAAAATTGAAAGTGATCAAATAATACATAAATTAAATTATCATATTTCCCAAAGTGAGTCCCATGGAACCCCCATGATTCAATTAAAAAAAAATCAAGATGCACTGTTTTACAATGAAAATCAATTTGAAATATTCTATTAAAAACAGTAATAACTATTTTCAAAATAATATTTCTTTTTGCAAATTTCAATGAATCATGTTTATCTCCGTAAGGGAAAAGAAGTGAAATATTCAAACCAAAGATAAAAAAAATCTCTTGTATTAATCTTAACATTTTTTTTAAAACAATTACAAATTTATAACAAAAAAATTGCTTTTTATTCTAATGATAAATTAAATCATTAGAATATTAGATGATTTTTCATTAATAACTTTTTAAGAATATCAAAAAAAAAATTTTCACATAATTTGTTTAATATAATTGTTATAGGTGATACACCTATAAGATTAATGGAATGCGCCGACAGGTTACTATAAATAACAGGGATAATTGTGCTTAGCTGTAAGCCAATCGAGTATGCCAATAACTCTGTTCGTCGGCCGTAATTTCCACATCTCTCTATTGTATTTGTCTACTTTCTGTTAATACATTTTTCTACATTTGTTACCCGTCGTTTTGTTCTTATTGACCCCTTAAAACCTCACAACAATAATATTATTTACAAACGATTATTATTACTTACTTGAAACCATATAATTGGTTGAAATATTTGAAACCATATCATTTTGTCCAAATTATTAGTATCAGATAGAAATACTTGAAACCATATCACTGTGTGCAATCAAATTATTATTAAGTAGGAATAGTTAGTCAAAACCCATATAGTTATTTACTAAGCTTAGCTTAGATGTGGCACAAGGCCAGAAGTATGGGACACCCACTGAGAATTGAACTCACTAACAATGGTCTGCTAAGCTAGCTTGCTAACCATAAACCTACACAAGGGGCCTTGAATCAATATAATTGATTTTCAAATTCTTTGTATTAAATAGGAATACTTGAAAGCATATAACTATTTGCAAATCATTTCTTTTCAGAATAGTTACTTGAAGTCATAATTATTTACTGAGGATTATTATTTTATTATTATTATTTACTTGACCATAGCATACCACCATACTGACTGGGACATATATAAATAATATCAACATATATAAGATACAATATGAATCTTTTTCTCTCTTTCATATATATATATATATATATATATATATATATATATATATTTATATATATGGATGTATTTCCAAATTTTAGGTCTTTAGAGTGTTCATACAATCGTTTTTTTTAATTTCTGTCAGTTCACCGAGGTAGACATTATCACATTGTTCACAACATATTTTATAAACACCGGCATTGGACTCTTGTTTATTTGTGGAGTGTTTTAGTAAATGTCTAATTGTTTAACTTGTTCGGGTGACAGTTTTAATTCCAGAATGATTTAGATTTTTTTCAATTAAAGCGTTAAATCATCTTAGAATTAAAAATGTCACCCGCACAAGTCAACAAATTAGACATTTACTAAAACACTCCACAAATAAACAGAATCCAATGCCGGTGTTTATAATATATATATATATATAATATATATATATTATATATATATATATATATATTCATGGCCAGTTGAAGGGAATAGGATTCCCGAAATATACTATCTAAACATTTTTTTTCTCTAGTTTCTTTCCAAACGGCCTTTAATTGTAAGTACATGATATATGTACATGGTTATTTACATTAGTTAAATATATACGGCAATCATTTTTCTTTTAATATATATATATATATATAATATATTATATAATATATATATATATATATATATATATTAAGGAAGGACTTACCGGTGAAAATATTAGGTTGGTCTCAATATTTGGTTGGTACAAGTGTTATTCGGATAAGTCAGCGTTATAACATATTATAAAGTGCTCAATACGTAAGTGGAGCGGATTTATTATTATAGTGTGTACAGAAAAACCTACTCGATTTTCACCTTAAGGATCTTCAGGGTTAAATCCACTGATTTAATCGAGATATTGATTAATCACAGCTAACAGCAGGAGTCCATATGTAAATATTTACAACCTGACCTCCTGCAGTTAATTGTCATTAATCAATATCTTGATTAATTCAGTGGATTTAACCCTGAAGATTCTTATGGTGAAAATCGAGTAGGTTATTTCTGTGCACACTATAATAATAAAGACAACAATAATATTATATATATATATATATATATATATATATATATATCCATTTAGCATAATAAGTTATTGTCAAGGAAATGTAACCAGATTATCTTCAAAATAGTCCCCTTGGCATTCAAAAGAAACATTCCAGCGAGTTTTCATTGGTTGAAGCACTTTTGAAACTCCATTTTTGATATGGTATAAACCAGCACCTTCATAATCTTTTAAATTCCTCACAACTTCAAATCTTCCAACTGACATGGATTTTCCGGATAGGTTACAAGGTAGGAATTAGACTCATTAGAATCATAAATAAAAACCCTACAACTATTAAGAAATTTTAATTGGGACCCATAAATTTCCCGGGGACTCATTCAAAGTAAATGACCATATGACCTTTAGGCACCCTTTTACGATTCTGTAACAGACGATTTTTAGAGTTTTTTTTATCATAAAACTAACCCCTAACCCTAACTCTAACCCCTAACAAACGACCAGATGTTGACGGTGTAAATTAAAAAATGTCCTTATGAATCGAGATCGCAAAAGGAGTGCCTAAGGTCATATGGTCCAAAGTAAATATATGCGTTCCAGGACGTATTAAATCAAAAAGCTATCAGCATTACTGCAATTATTACATACGAGGAAACGATATTCATCCAACTATCGTTCTTCTACACCCACGTAAATAATCCAATTTTTTATGGGAATTATGCAAGTAATAAAGAAATGTGAATATTTTGAGTTTTTAATTATAGAGAGAATACATTTCGTAGTTAAAGAAAAAAAAGAAGAAAAAAATGAATATAAAAAATGAATTTAAATTAAAAGTCCAAATCTATTATTATCTGTGAAGAATATCCTTGAGAAAACTGATTATATTTTTTATTGTATTATTCCGCTAAAGATGCACTGCGTTAAGATAAAAATGGCGCCTTTCCTCACCTTTTTCTCTTTTTTTTCTTTTCTTTTTTTTTTTAATAAATAAATAAGTGAGAAACGTAAGAGATTTTGTCTTAAAAGTCGGTTAAATTTTCACATGCTTTTTTTTTTTAATTTTTAAACGCAGTTTCTTAGATTCCAAGAAGATAACTTACCATGTAACTGATTTTTAAAATTGATTTCATTTCAATTACATGAAAGACATTGTAAGACGAGGCTCAGTGGCTGTGCATTGGATCAGACGCTACAAATATATTGTCGGGTGGTGGTGGGGGGTCGTGTTCTGACTCCAGTTCAGTTCTGAGATAGGTGACCGCTTAGGAACAAAACTGCTCGGTTGTTTTTTTTAAGGCATGTCACCCCTTGTTGGGTTATTTTTATACCGAAGACGTCTCGTTTTATTCATTCTTGTTGGGTATTCAAATTTTTCAAACTCAATTTTTTAACCATTTTTTAATACTGTTTTTATCACTAAAATTGACTTTCAAACTATGTAGCCCTGCCCCAAAATAAAACAACTGAGGTAGTCACTACTAGAAAAGGCTCAGTCCTAATTAGTGATCATCCTCCACACATTACTACAACAACCAACATTACGTTTTTTGTTTTTGTGTGACATTGTCTATATTGTGTAATGTGTGAAATAAACCATTGTCTTCTTCTTCATCTATTTAATCATACTGTCTCTCCAGGTCAGGGTGGACCTGGGAGTAATGGCGATAAAAGGGTACTCCACATTCCCCAGTTCCAGAATTGGAACTTCACCACAAGATGCAGTATAATGTCATACTCGAGACACTAAGACCCTCAGTCACCGCCTTCTAGTACATATATGATAAAATGGATTGGGGTTTTGCCATAAGGGCAATAAGGTTGGTACAATCATATAGGAGCTGATCTGATTGATTGGAGGAGATCTTCTGACCGCCCGTCTAACAATAAGGGTCAAAGTGGAGTGTTGCATGTCATGGACAAGAACAATACGTGCTGTATATATATATATATAATATATATATATTATATATATATATATATATTTACCAACCCTCCGCACAAACAGGATGTGACACAAGGTCAATTTCTTAAGCGGAGTTCAACAGATTTGAATTCAGAGGTTTTATTCTCCTAGATTGGTTGCCTAACCAAGGTTAAAGAGCCCAGTCTGCCCTACTATTTATCCATAGCTGGAGAGAGAGTAGGATTGATTAGTGCCAAGTGAAAGTCCAGGATTTGAACTCTGGGCGACAAGTCCATTTCCCATGACTTTAACCATTACACCACACGCTTCCATACGTACTGTATATATTTACCCAACCCTCCATCATGGGTAGGATGTGACGCAAGGTCAAGTGCTGCTGGTTTGAATTCAGAGGCTTCCTTCGCTGTATTTATTCTATTGCTAACAAAATCTCTAATCAAGTAACTGGTTAACAGAGAAAAGAATATGTGAGTATGAAGTTGCGAAAACCATTCCCCTATAACTATATGATTCGCCCAGACAGTAGCAGCAAAACGCTGTTACCTCCATAATCAACCTTGTCAGGAATTCACTCACATTGTTAGTTTTGTGATATTTCCATCTCTGATAATTGTTGGAACCCATTTCTCCCTTCACACTATTCTAACAAAATCTCTAATCAAGTAACAATAGTCAACAGAGTAAAGAACGGTCGAGTGAACAATTGAGAATACCACTCTCCCATGACTATCTGGTTTACCCGGACAGCAGCAGCAGCAGAAAGCTGTTACGTCCGTTGTCAACCTTGTCAGAAGTTCACTCACATTGTTGTTGTCTCTGTGATATTTCCTTTTCTGATTATTGTTTTAAAAAAATCCTATAAATTGACACGAATCTATTATTCCCTGATAAATAGTGAATAATCATAGAATTGAACTGGTAATCTGAACATTAGCTACATAAATGAGAATAACACCCCTTGTTTATTTCACTTTGAAGAAGCCATATGTTTTGATTGACCATTTTCATTTCACCATAAATCTACACTGAAAATATGAATTTGTTCTTATCAATACAACTGCATGTTTTATTTGAAATGAACTTAATTGTTATTAAGAAGAGAAATAAACAAAGGTGGTCACTCATTTATGTAGCTAATGTTCAGATTACCATTGTACTTTGACTTTTACAGGTTTAACTTTTGTAAATTTGATTATTTCTCAGTTTGTCATCAATAATTATATAGGGACTTTTTTCATTTATCTATTTTGTTGTTGTTGTTGTTATTGAGTTTTGTAGAAAAGACTGTGGAAAAATACATAGATTAAAAAAGACTGTAAAGAAAACTAAAAAAAAAAATCATAACGGCAAAAAATACATATTTGGAGGCGCTCATAGTGTAATGGTTATTACTGTAGGAAATGCATATAGTGACTCAAGTTCAAATCCTGGGATGAGACTGTTTGCATTTCACATAACACTAATACCCTTGGGAAAGGTATGAATCCAGCTATTCTCCTTACAGCTATGGATAAATAGGATGGTAGATTCAGCTCTTTAACCTTTGTATGGCAACCAGTATAAGAGAAGGAAAACTCTGAATTCAAACTAGTTAAACTTAGCTTAAAAAATTGGCCTACTCAAGCAAAGGACAACCATGAATATATCTATTGTGTATTATTAAAAAGACTATAAAGAAAACTAAAAACAAACACCAAAAAATCATAAAGGCAAAAAATACATATTTGGAGGCGCTCATTGTGTAATGGTTATTGCTATAGGAAATATTACTTGGCATGAGTCCATTATTCCCCGATAGATAGTGAATAACAATAGAATTGAACTTTGACTTTTGCAGGTTTAACTTTTTGCAAATTTGATTATTTCTCGGTTTGTCTGACAATCGGGTTTCCGATAGAGCAGCAATATCAATCTGTAATCTCTGAAGTTCCTTTGTCACAAGTGCTGTTCTTCTTTCTGGGAGATTTGAAGAGCTATGATCTCGAAGAGTTCTCACATTCCAACAACAAATGTTAAGTTTAATCCGATCATTTGAAAATCGTTTTATATTTATTTTCTTCCTGCTAAAAATGAACCACCGTTAGCCACAGGAAACTAACCGGTGTTGAGGTGACAGGCAATGTTTAGTGCACCTTTTCTAGCACTATCCCATTAGTTTAGGGCTCTCCTAAATAGGGCTGCTCAGACACAAGCCTTCACCGGTGTCAGTCCCTCTCATGGGTTGACACAACAATGATGTTAGGATAAGACTCCTGCCACCAGTGTGTAGATATGTAACTGCATGCTTCCAACTGGTTAGGTATGCACACATCCATTGCCATGGGACTTTTTTGAGAGGTTGATAGATGAAAAGAAAGCAAGGGAACATTTGTACATCAGGGTATTATAGTGGTCAACACTTGTACAACACGAAGACCACTCTCTAAATTTTCATGATTATTATCCGATGACAAACCAAAGCAAGATAACCAGTAATCATGTCAATCGCAGGTGTTAAATCAGAGTTGTCCTTCTCCTAGTTGGATAACCTAAAAAGGAATAAGGGGTCCAACACTCCCTAAAACTGCCCTTTTCCTAAATCTTGTCTTGTTTTTCATCCTGCAGGGTATCTAGCCACCCTCCTCACCAGATAAAATCTGTGGGGTTACCGGTTTAGTTGCTAATGATTCGACTAGGAAACAGGTCGTACTGGATTACATAGTACAACATAGTACATATAGCAATAGCATTATCTTTACAGATCACTGCCATCCTTCACAATCCTATAACCCCACCATCAGAACCTTTTGTCTCATGAGCCCTCAAATGACTCATCAATCCCGCTGTAGATCCAAAAAGTTTGATGCAAATATGACATAGAAAAGATGTCCTTCCCATTGGATTGGATGGATCAGATGTTAAAATGGTGATGCTTATGTGCCACCATATGTCTCTCAAGACCAGACGCTGACTTACAGACTTTATTACAGATTGCACAAGACACATTGTTTGTTTGTTCCTGGAGTGTGCATGAATTGTCCCTGATGAGATTTCCTATGATTGACATATCCAGCCTTAGAACACAGAATCAGACCACATACATACATACACACCAACTGCCCTTTATATATATTTACTAACCACTCCGCACGAGCAGGATGTGACACAAAGTCAATTTCTTAAGTGGAGTTCAACAGGTTTGAATTCAGAGTTTTCCTTCTCCTAGACCGGTTGCCTAACCAAGGTTAAAGAGCCCAGTCTGCCCTACTATTTATCCATAGCTGGAGGGAGAGTAGGATTCATACCTTTCCCAAGGGTATTAGCGCTAAGTGAAATGCAATTACCACATCCAACTGCCCTTTATATATGTATAGATAGATGGTCAACAGTACTAAAATTTATAGTTGAAGGGATTTAGCAAGATACTCACAGTCTTTCCACTTTGCATTGAGTGCCATGATGAGTTTGAACACTTATTGATGCCTCTTTTTCCATTAATTTCGTTTTCTCTCTTCCTTGAATGATATTCAGCCTAATGTGCTACTTTTTGCTCGGAGACTAAAAGACTTGTAACTTAGCAAATTACTTTTCTTATCTGTTGCCATAGCAATACATCTAGGTATTTAAGTAAAGGTGCAAAGATATTTAATTCCCTTTCCCACAGCATCACCTAGTGACTCCATGCATGTTCCATCCATGTTTTCAGTGTATCTTTTTCAAATGAGATTATATATATATATATATATATATATATATATATATATAGTTAGCTTGGAAGAAAAAAGAAAAACACTGGGATGCATGGATACGATTTTACTGAATCATTTTTGTTTTGTAAGTCTGGGATAGTATGCATACCTATCAGCATCTCAGGATATATATATATATATATATATATATATATATGGAGAAAAGTAGACAAACACAGGATGTTATGGAAACATCCTGTGTTTGTCTACTTTTCTCCACATATTGTCGGATTAATGTCCACATATTTCTCCTATATATATATATATATATATATATATATATATATATATATCCTGAGATGCTGATAGGTATGCATACTGTCCCAGACTTACAAAAAACTAAAAGGATTCAGTAAAATCAAATCCATGTATCCCAGTGTTTTTCTTTTTTCTTCCAAGCTAACTATAAATACATTTTAATAGTTTCTTAAAAACGAATTACACAGGATAGGTTACAAGGTAGGAGTTAGATGGCTTTAGTTAGGACCCATAAATTTTCCTGCGGCTTCATTCAAAGCAAATATGTGCATCTCAGGATGCATTAAACCAGAAAGCTATCAGCATCACTGTGTGTGTTTGTAAATATATATATATATATATATATATTATTCATTTTCCAAAAAGTTAACCAAAATAAAAACATTGATCAACTTCTAGTTTTATTATCTTTGTTTCATGAAATTTTTATGAACCTGAATCAATATTCATCATCAATGAATTTAGGAGTAAATTGGTGGGCTGTCTTATTTCCACCACTGTATATATATATATATAATATATATATATACACACACATAGTGCACAGTTCTGAAAGCTTTGACATATTACAGATATTTCTATTTTAAAAAATATAAAGACAAATTGTCAAATAACTACATGTTAGTTCTATCATAACATGTTCATTCTTTTTAGTCATTTTACACTCATGTATGTAATATAAAATAACTTTGTCACTTGCACACATTTAAAAAAAAATCTCATTCCTCTTTAGAGGTGTTGTTCCCTAGTGGCTATTAATAAAAGTCATTTGAAAAATGAATTTTTCAAGTAAGGGAGGTAATCCCATAAAAGTTTTGAGACAGCTGAGCAAAAAGTATTTAGAATTGACAGACTCATCTAGATTTCATTTCAAAATATTGAAATTAAAAAAAATTTTTTAGAATTTTAGAAAAAATTAAAATTAAAAAAAAAATTAGAATTTAGAAAAAAATTGGGATTATTTTCTTAATTATAAGAATTTTTTATTTTTTTGAATTTTTAAAATTAAAAAGGATCAATTAAAAAAATAGAATTTTTACAAATAAATTTACATGAAAAAAATTTTTTTAAATATTTTTTTTACTTTAAATTTTGAAAATGTAAAAATTTAAAGATTCAGTTTTGGTACTTTGTGATCACACTTAATAGATTTAGGAAAAAGCCCATCTATAAATTTTCTTAAACTATCTAAAATCCATTTGGTTTGGTGGTTGCTTTTGAAGGCTATCACAATGCAAGTGTAAAGAAAAAGGAGATAATTATGATGTTGTTTGTTTGAAGGCTTGTGTTTGACCATCCACACTTTTTGGCACAGTTGATAGGAAAGAATTGGTGCACAAGGAATACCACAAACCCAATCAATGACTGACCTCAGGTTTTTCAAATTCAGAGTTTTCCTTCTCCTAAACTGGTTACCTATCTAAGGTTAAGGAGCCCAGTCTGCCCTACTATTTTACACATATCTGGAGGGAGAATATATGGATTCATACTTTTCCCAATGGTATTAGCGCTATGTGAAATACAGTCTTGTCTAGGATTTGAACACTGGTTGATGAGTCCATTTTCCATGACTCAACTATTATGCCATGCACCTCCACAAATTTATTAATGAGGTTACAATAAATAGCTTCAATGAACAGAGAACTAAAATATCTAAGGAGAGAGTAAAGCAGTATCTGCAAAGAGGAAACCCTCAACCCAGACATTTTCCCTGCCTGTATTGCAGTTCCTTTGGATTCACTTTGTACATCAAGTCTAGCCAACATGGAGGGAAGGATGAAGGAACTCCAACCTCTAAAAAACATACTCTGTTTTTAACTCTTTGCCAACCAAATTTCCTCCATAGCTGTGTACCAAATTATTCAATTTAACTGGTTCCCTACTGCAAAAGGATCAAGTACCAGTCTCAGGGTTGGTTCACAGACAAAACAAAAGATGGCAGGGGTGTTCATGTAGTAAGTTTTCAGTGTAAACAAGTGACATGTATGAGAACTACTGCCAGGTAAAATTGTTGTGAGCGGTTTAAAGTAGGCAAAGTTAAAAATATATTAGATGTCAAGAGTAGTATTTATTGAAATTCACATGACCATATTAATCATGGAAGAAAAATACTAAAAATAAAAAAAAATAAAAATTTGTAAAAAATCAGATAGAAAGTCGTTCTTGATTTAAAAAACAAAAAACACACAAAAACCAAACCTACTATTTGACTTTTTTTTTTATACAAATCAATACAGTTTAAAACGAAGGTGTTTTGTTAAAGGGGAATAACTCCTTTTTTTGCTGTTACTTGTTATGTACCTTGCGTTGCAATACATAAACAGATTTTTCGATCTGGCGATGTGTGTGTGCAAGTTATCAAATTATAAAGAATTCTCTTTTGCACACGCATTGACTTGATTGAAAATGAACAAAAATTTAACTGAAGAGAATTGACACTTATTCTACGTTAAAGGTTTACAAAACCTCAAAATAAAAAACAAATAAACCCATCTATCTACTTATACAGCGGTACCTTGACTTACGAGTGCCCCAACTCACAAGTTTTCTGAGTTATGAGCTGTTACTTGGTCGATTTCTTTTGGTGTTGAGAGCTAAAATTTGAGGTAGGAGCTTCAAACACGCTTATGTTAATAAGTTCACTTAAAACATATAAGTTTCCAAATTTATTACAAAAACAAAAAAAAATTATTTATAAAAAAAAAAAAAAAAACAAAAAAAACATTAGAATATATTACAGAACATATTTCATAAGATTCTATTTTATAACGTTTTTATGCAATACAGTGTTATTTTTCTTGTTTAAAAAATGTAATAAAAAGAAAAGGTTGGGGAATTTGGAACGGATTAATATCATTTCAATTATGAAAATTGATTTGATATACGAGGAAATTGAGTTACGAGTGAAACGAATTAAACTCGTAAGTCAAGGTACCACTGTATATGAAATACTATATAGATAAATAGATTTTCTGGTAATCTGAACATTAGCTACATAAATTAGAGTAACTGCCTCTTGTTTCTTTCAATCTGAGTAAAACGTGTGTTTTCTTTTGTAAAAACATGGATTTTTCGACAAATTGGGTATACCTATACTTTTCTAATATACAGGTGCTCTCATAGAAATATTAACATCTTTTTTTGAATTGATTTAAAAATGTTAACACCCTTATAGGGATACCTTTAATATATTTTCAAACAGTCTCCACATGTTCACCATCCCTGTCAACATATGCTTAGAATCTCCCACAGATGATTTATTTTTAAAAAGATGTTAATATTTTTATGAGAGTACCTGTATATTAGGAAAGTATAGGTATACCCAATTTGTCGAAAACTATATTTTTACATAAAAACACACGGCTTCCTCAAAGTGAAAGAAACAAGGGGAGGTTACTCTCATATATGTAGCTAATGTTCAGATTACCGATTTTCTTATTTTATCATTCACATAACCTGGTCTCATAAATAATTGAGATAAAGACAGATCACCTTTATTAAGGTTATAATATTGTAAGAGTTGGTAGAGTGTTCGGCTAGCAATCACAAGGTTCTTAGTTTGATACTGGCCCTCGCCAATTCAGCATATGAGTAGCATAGGAATATGTGCGGTAAAGTAAGGAGCTGATGGTAGGTGAGGTGCTCCACCTCAGATGCTAAAATAATCTCCTTGGTCTAACGCTATTGAAAAGGAGATAGACTCCCTTGCTGTCTGGCTGATACTGACATTAGGCCGCCCCGATGACTTGACTTTTTATTGTAATTATTATGTTATCATAATTATTATAAGATTATATTTTATTCATTTTTGTTAGGTTTACAAGCACCACCGCCCCCCCAAAAAAAACAAAAACAAAACCCTGTGCTCCAGGTGATGTAAAAGTTAATTTTTGAAAGATATTGCCTGAGGGGGTGGGAAAAAACATTAAATAAATAAATAAAATAAAACATTTAATATTTCAAAGAAATTAATTTTTTTTTAGTTAAAAAGCATCATATTTACTCCATTCCACTGAGATGTTTGTTTTGTTTTACGACAGATGAATACACCCATTTTCCATGGTTTCAGGAGGTCGACATATCTTTGACCCCAACTTGAACTCTGGAGGTCATGCATCAGTTATCAACTCTGCACTGATTGGCTAAGCCTATTACATAACATATGCTTAAAGTTTTTAAAATATTTTACTCTGCATTTCACATTGGATTCTTATCCCAATTCTCAAATATGAACTAAAAAAAAATACATATCCAATATTCTTCTAGAAATATAGTTATTTACTAAGCTTAGCTTAGATGTCGCACAAGACCAAAAGAATGAGGAGCCCAGTGAGAATCGAATGTTACACAATGGATAGGCATAGACATAACCTATTATTTTTGTAAGGAAGTGTAGTGTAGATTTTAAGATTAATGGTAATACAGTGGAAAATCACAGAAGGTTTGATTGATAGGTCTTGAACCAGAGTTAATCTGGAACCAGATTCTTATTGGCCTAGAGGATTACATATTACAACCATCATGTAAAAAAATCATTAGATGGTCTGGTCAATAAAGGAATTGTAAAAAAAAAAATAAGAATATATTTTGGTGTTATTAGCTTAAAATTCCTCCAGTTACATAATGAATAGGCATAGCCTATCATTTTTGTAAGGAAGTGTAATTTAGAGTGTAAAATCAATGGTAATACAGTGGAAAATCACTGTAAAGTTCATAGAGTTTGATTGACAAAGTTTCACCTCAGGTTCATCTGCATTAGAACCTAGAGAGTTGAGCCCAGATGGCTTTGTTGGGAAGACATGTTCTGTATTTGTGCTACTGATTTTCCCACACATAGGTTAAGATGGTATTACAATAAAAAAAAGTGTGTACATAATTATGTCTCCATGTTTCCTGTTTAAAGAACAAGAACAAAAGATGGAACACAGAGAAACGGACCACACCTGATGAAATGGCATATCAATCTACATAAGTTATTTAATGCCAAAGCCATTCCTGGTAAAGTAGTGGTACTATTTAACTCATAGCTGAGGGATGAGGGGGTTCATACCTTTCCCAAGTGTATTAGTCAAAAAGTGAACCTAATTGCGTGACTGGAATTCAAACTCACTTATTACGATGTCACAGTCCAGCACATTAGCCCCTACACCACTGAGGAGTCCCCCTGACTAACATGAGTTTCTGCATCTTTATACTTTTGCATGGTTGAAAGATGACTGATGTAAGCGTGCAATTCTTTTATAATCTATCTATACATATGTAAAAGGCAGTTGTGTGTATATATATGTCCGGAGGAAACTTCGAAAATAAAACAATTAACGACAAAGTAAATATATATACACATTAAATATCACCAGGGCTTGGTTTTTGAGCAAAAATAATAGAGATTTGATTTATAATCAGGAAGATAATTAAAAAATAAAATTTAAATGATAACAGCATGGATTTTTTTTTTCATTTAATATTTTAGATAGTAGACATTAACATTTCTTTTCAGAGTAGCTGGATCAATGCAAGGTCTATTTTTTTACATAGAGATTTAAATGGAGCTCACAATTCAGTAATAATGGATCTGTGGGACTAACTTTTAAAAATCCCTCTCTACCCAGGCGACACCGGGTAGCCACTGCTAGTATAATATTATATAATATAAGATAATATCTTTTTTCAGCTAGTATATTAGGTCTGAGACTTGTCAGCTGTTCCTTTTAAACATTCATCTTAATTCCACAGAATATTTATAATCTTTCCACAGATTATCTAATATTGCCTTAAAGGAGTTTAGCGATGGGGCATTCACTACTGGTGATGGTAGTTTATTCATGTATTCATAACTCTGTTACTAAAATAATAATAATAATAAGGCTTCCTTTTACTCCCCCTACCCACGAAAAATAAATGTTGCCACAAATGCAAATTAAAATTTTAAAATGAAGCTCAAATACTGAGATTAATTTTATTCTTTTCTCTGGGGGAATTTTTCACTGTGGGTTTTCCTTCCTCGGGGTTTTCTCCTTCAGGGGTTCTTTAACTTTGGGGGATTTTATTCCTAGACCCATTTTCTGCCTGTATTTTTTAATTTTTTTTTATTATTAATCATTTACATTCTTTTCAGACAAGGTTGCCAATTCACTGTACACCGTCTATATATTGATACTCGTGTTCCTTAAAAGTACAACCGTTATCAGCTTGCAACACCCTCTGGTTAAAATGAGACCATCCAAATTGCACAAGATTAAATTAATCATTTACATTCTTTTCAGACAAGGTTGCCAATTCACTGTACACTGTCTATATATTAATACTCATATTCCTTAAAAGTACAACCGTTATCATCTTGCAACACTTTTACCTTTTCTGGTCAGTTAACTTTGAACCACGTATCTTTTAGAATCTAAATTACGCCTCAAAGATACGTGGTTCAAAGTTAACAAACCTGAAAAAAATGTAAAAGTTTTTAAATAGAATAAATAGTGCATTATATCTATTATTCATTTATATATCAACAGTGAAAATTTCATTAAATTTGGTTAATTCCCTGATTTTTGGTATTTTTTCTTTTGGTGTGGTGACATATGACAGTGGAATTTATGTCCGTTAAGTTCGATTTAAGCGACAAATAATATCAGTCACTTTGTACTGACCAGTTTCTGAAAGAAATTACACAGCTCAAAAAAAAAAATGTTTTTTTTTTTTTAAATAGTAAGAGTATGGTAGGCCTGGTTTAGCTTAAAAGAAACTACTTAATGAATTAAGACGTGCTTAGTGTAATGGTTTTCCTCATGAGAAATGAAATCAGCGAACTGAGTTCAAATACAGGACAAAGATGCTTGCTTGTCTATATTTTTTAACTCTTAACATCCTGTTGAGAATTTTCTAAGTCACTGTACACTGTCTATATATTAATACTCATGTTCCTTAAAATTACAACCGTTATCATCTTGCAACACTTTCTGGTTGCCAATTCACTGTACAATGTCTATATATTAATACTCGTGTTCCTTAAAAGTACAACCGTTAGCAGCTTGCAACACCCTCTGGTTGCCAATTCACTGTACAATGTCTATATATCAATACTTATGCCGGTGGAATGAGGTGGTATAGGACGTTAAGAGTTAAAGGAAACTTGATGTGTATAATTTTGATTTTTCGGACTGTTGTCCTCATTTTTATTGTATTATGTATAAACACAACATTTTGGCGGCTTGCTATACTTGGATACACAGGGAACATAATTTTTTTTAGGAATAAAGACAATTCCTATAACCATTGATCAAAAAATGACCTTTTTATTTAAAGTTACCTGTTATTTCCCTTAAATCAAAAACTTTGAAATATGTTTAGTATTATATTTAAACATAGGCTATCATTTAGGATATATTAGGAAGATGAATGTGTCTTCCGGCCGGGTGGAATGAGGTGGTATAGGACGTTATGAGTTAAATGAGGCTTGATGTGTATAATTTTGATTTTTCGGACTGTTGTCCTCATCTTTATTGTGTTATGTATAAACACAAGATTTTGGCGGCTTGCTATACTTGAATACACAGGGAACACCTGAGGACGGCTGGAGGAAACTTATCATGGACCATTTTAATAAGGAACAATTCCATAATTTTTGCCTGGGATAGTACATTAATTTGGGAAGCAGTTTTTATCTGCTACTGACTTTACCCTCACGGAGATAGTAAAAAAATATACCACATGCTGAAAACTGATATAGATAAATTCCAGAATTAAATTTGAAACCAGTTAGATGACCAAATGCCAAAGACAATTTCTCTGAATTTTTTTAGATAGGCTTGATGATTTGGATTATTTGGATTATTCGGACAATCCCCTCTTTACTCTCCTTTCGCCTCTCATCTTATCCCTCAGAACTCCCACCCCCCATCTTCTACACGCCCTCCAAAATTACCTTTTCAGTATAAAAGTAGTCTGTGAAAAGCATTTTGTCTTTACAATAAATTAAAAAAAACTTCACTAAATACTGAGGCGAAATATCAATTGAATTCAGTTGTTGTGTTGTTATATCCACTTTTTCCTCTATTTTCAACCACACACACATATATATACATATCTACATATATAGGATATTCTTGTGATGTAGAAAAGTGTTATTATATATATATATATATATATATATATATATATATATATATATTTGTTGAGAATATGTGCTTAATTGAAGTCATACCTAATTTGAAAATTAATTAGTTGATAACTAATGAATTAGGCTAGCATATCTGTTCAAATATAAGGCGTAAACAAATCGAGAAAAAGTCGATCTCTGTATGTACATTTCGGCATATTATGCCTCATCAGCAGAGTTATAGACTGGAAACTGCTCTGTGTGTGAATCGAACCCTAACTGCCAGGCTGAACAGATATGCTAGCCTAATTCATTAATTATCAACTAATTAATTTTCAAATTAGGTATGACTTCAATTAAGCACATATTCTCCCAAAAATTGTTTGTTTCCTTTCATATATATGAGAAGTAAACAAACAATGTGTTTGATATGGCTTTTTTTAGCCGACAATTTTTGGGAGAATATGTTCTTGATTGAAGTCATACCTAATTTTGAAAATTAATTAATTAATAATTAATGAATTAGGCGAGCATACCTATTCAAATGTAAGGCTAAACAAATCGAGAAAATGATTTTTCTTGATTTGTTTAGCCTTACATTTGAATAGGTATGCCAGCCTAATTCATTAATTATTAATTAATTAATTTTCAAAATTAGGTACGACTTCAATTAAGCACAATTTCATATATATATATATATACAAGCATATACAAAATACTCAACTTTGCATTGAACAAACTTATTCCAGTGAGTTTTGCATGAGTCAAAGCACCTCTGATAAAAACATATTGAGACTAAAGCATTGCATTCTATATTAAAAGGCCAACTCATCATGCAGACAAAGTCAAAAATTGGAAACCAACAATTTACTTCTAGTTTGAAATTTCACAAGTTCACTTCTATAGTTGACTTAAGAAATTCAAAGAAAGTTTTGCTTTTACACTTGGAATAACTTTTACCATTATTCAGTTGATTTAAGTAAAAGTTCTTTAGTCTGAAATTCACTTCTAAGAAAATGTAATTAAAGAATCTTCTTGGTTTTATGTGTGTGTGTGTGTGTGTGTATCTTTATATTAATATATACTAGCAAATATATGCACCCTCCGGGTGCAAGTATTTAAGTTTAAATATAATAAAATATCATATTAAATTAGAAAGGCTAATGAAACTGAATAAGAATGCAGATAAAAAGATTTGGAACAGAGGGGGTATGACTGAAAAATAGAACAACTTTGAAATTAACTCTTCCATCATTTTCCGTTACTCCCGTCTTTCATTGGTAAATTTTCCTAATTTAACTATTTAGTTAAAATAGGAAGTAAAGAATAATATTACAGTTATTTCTTCATGTTAAGGGATTTCTTTTAAGATTTATTGAAGAGATTTTTGCTCATATTCAATAAGATAAAACCAAACAATTAGAAATCAATAATACTAAGCATATATTTATTAAAATTATTTTTTTAATATCAATATGCAAATTAGCCTTCCCATTCACACTGTAAACCGCTTTTTGGTTGTATATATAAATGCTATTGCATGTTTTTAGTATGTAGATATGATAAATAGTCTTAATGATGTAAAACAATTTTATTAATAATAGAGGTTTAAATAAAAAATAAAATCGTAGAGAATGTTATGTAAATAAACAAAGGGAATTGTGTCTTGTATAGTAATATAGTTTCGGTTACAGACAGAAAAACACACAATCTCCATTATAATATATATATATATATATATATATATATATATATATATATAAAAGGATATATACCTTTAGAAAATTTATTTATTTCAACTTTATAGTCTAATCAGTTCTGTTTTTATTGATTTTTGTCTTTGATATTTCACCATTGGTCTTACTGGTGTGAAAATAGAACACGAGACTATAAAGATGAGTTCTCAATTTTGGTTGAATCCTACCAAAGTAACACTTGATATCATCCCCTTATTATATGTATATATATATATATATATATATATATATATATATATATCTGTGTGTGTGTTAAATTATATATACATATATATGTATGGGTGTATCAAATGATATGTGTGTGTTTGTGTGTATGTCTGTCTCTGAGCTTATTCAAACAATATATATGTTTCTCTAAATATACATACATACATACACAAACACATATATGAAACAAATATCTTAGAAAAAACAAACACATGATGTTAAAATTCGCTGACAGAAATCTGTTTCGACCCTTTATTGAAGTGGTCTTCATCAAGAGCGAGGTGTGTATGATAGAGAGACGGTATGAGTGGACCGTTATAAGACGAAAGTGGTACAGACGAAACGTTCAAGTTCATAGCCGGAATTTTTTTTTTTTTAATTTTGAAAATGCATATTTTGTTTTGAAAATAAAATGAAATAAATTTTATTTTATTTTATTAAATCAGAAGCATTATAATCCACAAAAAAACTCACAAACACATACACACACACACACACACACACACACACACAACCTTAAGGTTTATTTCCGCTGTCGTTTATCGCAAAAGATTTATATACACACACACACACACGCAACCACACACCTAAAAAATGCACAATGTTTCCTTTCGATACACACACACCCCCATACTCACGCCGTAAAATAGAATATTTGACGTCATATTGCAAACCTCCCCTTTTTTCAAACCTCAAATTTTTTAAAAACAGATTGAATAACAAGGACTACCACTCGCTTTTCTCGTTATTCTGTGATAAAAAAATTCTTATCACCTTCCATATACCAACAAATGCTCTGAAGATGATCTAATTAATAGATCAAAACACTGCAGCGTCGGCCAATAAACTCACCACTTAACCCATTTAAACCTGTGTTTTTTCATTTTTCTTAATATACTACATATATTCACTTCCCTTTCTTCACATATATATATATATATATATATATATATATATATATATATTATAATGATCATGGGGTCCGGCAAGTTTTTTTCATCCCCGAAACCATTCCTGACAACCATGTCATCATCAGATAAAGAGTTTGTTAACAGTATAGTTGTAGTTTTTAAAAATGATATATACGTCTATCTCCCTCGCTCCCCACCCACGCTCTCTCTCTCTCTCTCTCTCAACATGATTATTATATTTTATAAATTAAAATAAATATGTTTCAAATAAAGTTATGCTATGTCTATATACTAAATCTTTCTTAATA
Source organism: Doryteuthis pealeii (assembly GCA_023376005.1). Classification (NCBI taxonomy): domain Eukaryota; kingdom Metazoa; phylum Mollusca; class Cephalopoda; order Myopsida; family Loliginidae; genus Doryteuthis; species Doryteuthis pealeii. Next base: position 50,581,245 of record CM042151.1, on the reverse strand, counting down.
ACCCACACTAACAAGACTTCTGGTATGGGTATTTTTTCCGCTCTTTCTTCTGCTCTTCAAAAGTCTCTCAAATAGAGAAATCCTGAGCCGCCATGTCATTGACAACACAGTTTTCCTCCTCCAAGCAGAAACAATGGCTGCTAACAAACCAAATAAAGGAAAAACAATAAGTCATTTATCCCAAACATTGTTGATTAGCGTAGTCAAGCACTAATCTTCAACAAGCCATAAATTAGGAGACAACAGAATGAAATAGCATCTGGTTGTTCATCATGGTCGTTATTCATCCCTTTGCCTTTCGGGGGTCTGCGCAAGAAAGGTTAACGGCGGTCTGCCGGGAATAAATTATGGACATTCCAGTTATCAGTTCAAATCCCACTGTAGGTTATTTAGATTTAATATTGGGCTACACATTAATCTTGCTCTTTAGACAGCCAAATAATTTATACAGATTACAATGTGTGTAGATGTGTCTATGAGTATCGGTACCTATGTGTGCATGTATATGTGTGTAATCATCTACATGTGTAGATGTGTGTATGTGTATCTGTGCCTATGTATGCATGTATGTGTGTATGTGTATCTGTGCCTATGTATGCATGTATGTGTGTGTGTAAGCGTGTATCATTGGGTATATGTTGGTGCATATGTATTTATATGGGTGCACTTATGCATTTGTATATATGTGAATTTGTATGTGTATGGTTATTTATATATATATATATATTGTGTGTGTACCTATGTTCTTATATCAATATATATATAAATGCACTTACATATGTATACACACACACACGTGTGTGTGCACACATATATACATATATACATAAATACACACACTCATACATATGTGTGTACACACATATATACATAAATACATATACACATAAATACACACACTCATACATGTGTGTGTACACACATATATACATATACATAAATACACACACTCATACGTATGTGTGTACACACATATATACATATACACACATAAATATACACACTCATACATATGTGTGTACACACATCCATATATATATATATATATATATACACCCATACATATGATGGACTCTCCTGTCAATCTTGACATATTAGAGCCCAACTATTCAATTAAAGATGAGAAACATTGGACTACCTACATAGGTAATTTTGTTCATACTGGTAAAGGCTTGTATAATTTCGATGATCCCAAATAGAATCATCCCTTACTTAACAGTCATTTGCATTATCTTACATATATATTTCATTATGGGGCACTGAAAAGTCCATGATGATGTCATTTTTGGTTAATGAGATTCAAGCCCTGTAACAGCATGTGTGGACCACAAAGGGGACTATGTTAATAAATAAATCTGTTTTGGTCACATTCCATGAGACTATCTTGGTCAGCCTATGAACTTTTCAGCCTACTCTCATATAATATATATATATTATGATGATGATGGACTCTCCCGTCGATTTCGACGTATGAGTGTTCATACAATGAACATCCACACAGTGATTTGTTTATAGTGGTGAAGGCTTGTGTTGGACCATCCACACTTTTTGGCACAGTCAATAGGAAAGAATTGGTACATCAAGGGTTGCCACAAACCTAATTGACCAACCTCAGGAATTTTGAATTCAGAGTTATCCCTCTCCTAGACTGGTTGCCTACCCAAGGCTGAAGGGCCCAGTCTGCCCTACTATTTAACCCAAAGCTGTAGGGAAAATATATGGATTAATCCCAAGGGTATTAGCGCTATGTGAAATGCCAACAGATTTGTCTAGTTGTCTTGAATCGCCGAGTCCATTTTCCACGACTCTAACCACTAGCCCACGTGCCTATATATATATATATATATATATATATATATATATATATATCTTTAGCCTGCTGTAGATGTAATATGCACCCCAGGAGAAAAAAGGACTCTTTTTCTGGATTTACAAACAAAAATGGTATCACCCCAAATTTTAAAAAAAATTAATTCATCTATTACTTTATTCAATTATATATATATATATATATATATATATATATATATATATATATATATATAAATTTGATGAAAATAGTATGGCCTATCTAATTATTATTAATACTGGAGATTTGAGTGCCAGACGTAACAAAGAGTGGACACATCATCTCCATTTTGATAAGGAGGGTAAGTTAATGAAGGTTTAACACATCTCTCCAGTCTGACAAGTAGAGCATAGTGTGACAATGCATCCCTGGAAAGAAAAATACTTTTTTTCTGGACTAAAAAAATTATTATCTCTTAATATTTAAAGAAAAATTATTAACTGCAAACAATGGATGCATTGTATTGACCATTTCACAAAGTTTGTTCCTAATGCCAATATTCTAAAAATAGCAGCGTCTACCCGGCATCACCTGGGTAGAGGAGGATTTTTTTAAAGTTAGTCCCGCAGATTCATTATTACTGAATCATGAGTTGAATCCTCGTGGGATGCCCCATTTAAATCCCTATGTAAAAAAATAACCTTGCATTGATCCAGCTACTCTGAAAAGAAATGTTAATATCTACTATCTAAAATATTAAATTAAAAAAAAACATGCCGTTATCATTTAAATTTTATTTTTTAATTATCTTCACAAATATAATTTAAATCTATTATTTTTGCTCAAAAACCAAGCCCTAGTGATATTTAATGTGTATATATATTTACTTTGTCGTTAATTGTTTTATTTTTGCAGTTTCCTCCGGACATACATATACATACAACTGCCCTTTATATATGTATAAATGGAATGTTCATATCTGGAGCCAGTGACTTCAGAAGTTTTGACAGCAATGGTTGCAATGATGAACCTCTCTAACACAAACAGATATTTGGATGATTTGCAATTTTCTCATCATCATGGGTGGCTGATCCTTGGTTCAGAGCCGACACAACAAGATTGCCACCGGAGAACACATTGCAGTAGGTAGAACTCTGTACCATAGACTTGCCACCCTTGAATAAGAAAAGCATTATCCTGTCAGGTCACTTGTTATCCTTTTGGTCAAAGATGGAAAACCAGGAGCAACGGCAAGACCTCTTCTTACAGCATCATTAGTGCAGTGTGTTGAGGGAAATAACCCACACTATAACAACAGGTGAGTCAGACGTAGCCCAAACTCATAATTATTATCATCATTAATACTAGCAAGAATATGCACCCTCCGCTGGGTGTAAGTTTTAATGTAATGAAATATATTGAACTAGAAAGACTAATGAAATTAAATAAGAATGCATATGAAAAGATTACACTTATTTTAATTATATTTTAATTTGTAATTTGCTTGAAGCATTGAATTCAAAATTCCTGAGGTCGGTCAATTAGGTTTGTGGCAACCCTTGATGCACCAATTCTTTCCTATTGACTGTGCCAAAATGTGTGGATGGTCCAACACAAGCCTTCATCACTATAAACAAATCACTGTGTGGATGTTCATTGTATGAACACTCATACGTCGAAATCGACGGGAGAGTCCATCATCATATATATATATATATATATATATATATATATATATATATATATATATATATATATATAATATATTAATAATTTGAAGGCAATTACAATGCGTATAAAAAAAAAACAAAAAGATGTTGTTTTTTTGTCTTATCGATTTCAGAGAACACTTTATCTTCAGAGACGAAAATCAGAAATATTTTAATTTGTTTCTATATAAACTCATTATTTGAGTAACTAGATATGATCTTCTGTTCTGGATTCAAGATCTGTTTGGATCTCAGTCTTCCAGATTATTATTATTATTGTTATCAATGAGAGTTTTTTCACACTAGCATTAGCTGGAGTTTGAGTGCCAACAAGTCTCCTCAGGTCTCCAGGACTTCTGAGTATTCTAGCCGATTGCAGCAATCCAGTAGTCTAGATGGCCTCAATTCTTCCTCTGATTTCCAGTTCCTCTTGTCTTTTTTCCAAGCTTTTTGGGACCGTTCCAAGTGCACCAACTACAATTGGTATCACTTTCACTCTCATATACCACAGCCTTTTCAGTTCTCTGGCAAGGTGTAGCTATTTGTCCATCTTTTCGTTTTCTTTCATCTTCACGCAGTGATCAGTTGGAACCACAAAGTCCACCAGTTGACAAGTTCTTTATTATTATTATTATTATTATTATTATTATTATTATTATTACTAACAAGAATATGCTCCCTCTGCTAGGTGTAAGTATTTAAGTTGAAATATATTAAATTAGAAAAGCTAAAGAAATTAAATAAGAACGCACATAAAAAGATTACACTTATCTTAATTATATTTGATTTTTTTTTATATAAAATCATTCATAGGATTGATTTTGATATATTTGAGAATAAAACAATTATATTAGAAATCAATAACAGCAAGTAATTATTTATTAAACCCAGTTTAAAGCCAGTATGAAAATTAACCACACCATATATAATGTAAACCTTTATTTCTTAGAAATATGAAAGATATATTGCAGGATTTTAGATATACCAATAACATGTGCTGTTTTGAAGCAAATCTAACTTAGATTTTCATAGACATTGTTAATAAATAAGACTTATTGTATGTATTAATGATTTTGACTATGAATTGAACATTCATTGATAAACCTATGCAATTCCTGAGGGTATTGGATGTAAACAGTGATGTAGTTTTGGTAGCATACTGACTGACATCAAATCTCCATTACAATCATCATGTCATGCTAGCAGCCCAAATATGCATTAAAATCTCTCACCAAACATCCCTATCATTTATTGCTCCTGGCAGGTCCTCTGCGCAGCATCTAGTATCCATCCATTATAATTAGAAATCATAATTGATAAAATAACTGGGATGAACACATTGCAGTAGGTAGAATCCTGTACCAGTGACTTGCTGCCTTTTTGAATAAGAAAAGCCTTATTCTGTAAGGTTACTTGTGTTGTATATTGTACAAACGAAAATAGGAATTTCTGGTTAAATTAAACAAAGAAAAGACGAAAAAAAATGACAAAGGACTTTTTTCCCGGTAAAAGCAAAAAGAAGTTAAAAAAAATGGAAGAGAGGATTTCCGGTCAAGGAAGCAGAGAGAGGATAAAGAAATATATAACAGAGGTCCGTTATCAGACCAAAAGATAAAGATGCGTAGTCGTGTCGTCAATACAAAAGCCAGTGGGTCGAGTCGTCAGAGACAGTTAGTCAGTAAGACAGTCAGACAGCGGACGGCGAACTGAGGACCGACACTTATGGTCCGTCACGGCCAAGGGCGGTAAGACACCACCAGCCCCCTTTACCTCACCATCCCTGCAGTAGTAGTAGTCATCGTCAACCCTTGGGCAGTTCCCATTGTCAATGCTCGCCATCCACTAATGTACAGCCAAGAAGAAGAAATAAAGTCAAAACTTCTACTATAACCATGTGTTGTAGATTTCATTAAGCGACCACTACATATATCATCTAGGGTTAGTTACAATACCCGCTACGATACGTACGCCGAATTTAGCGACATGAGTCTGAAGAAGCCGCTATATAACGTATAGATTTTGACGCCAGTATGCAACACTTGCCATCCTTTTGGTCAAAGATGAAAAACCACCACCAGCAACAGCAAGGCCTCTTCTTACAATATTATAACTGGTGCGTGTTGAGGGAAACGACCCACACTATAACAGCAGGTGAGCAGACGCGGCCCAAACTCATTATTATTAGAGTAATATCATAATTGATAAGATAACTGGGATGAAGAACAAATAGGGAAGTTATTCCGAGGGAAGTAAATAGCTAATAGGAACTGGGGAAAATGGTCATTGGGAAAGTGCCAAAAAGGGATTAAGTCTTTTACACAGCATCAGATTAGAAAGAGTGGCTTGAGAGGGAGGTGGGGGACGGATGGCAGGTAAATAGTTTTGCTAAGGGTTCTGGGGTAATTCATTTATTCATTTGGCTACTGGCTCAGTGTGAATGGAAAGGTGTGTATTTCTTCAGGAGTAAAGAATGTAGAAGAGATAGAAAGGAAATATAATACACTCATTCATAGCTGCATGTGTGGTTATATTAACAATATGGGAAATACTTGAGCATCTTATTCTATATAATTCCTGACATTAGGAATCTCCTGATTTAACTACTTTATATGAATATATATATATATATATATATATATATATATATATATATCTTATTATAATGAAGATTGTGGGTTTGTCTGTCTGTAACCGAAACTATATTACTATACAAGTCACAATTCTCTTTGTTATTTACATCACATTCTCCATGATTTTATTTTTATTTAAACCTCAATTATTAATAAAATTGTTTTACATTACTTACACTGTTGACCATATCTACATACTAATAACATGCAATTGTATTTATATATACAACAAAATAGAGGTTTACAGTATGAATGGGAAGGCTAATTTGCATATTGATCTTAAAAAATTTATTTTAATAAATATATACTTAGTATTATTGATTTCTAATTGTTTGGTTTTATCTTATTGAATATGAGCAAAAATCTCTTCAATAAATCTTAAAAGAAATCCCTTAACAAAAAGAAATAACTGTAATATTATTCTTTACTTCCTATTTTAACTAAATAGTTAAATTAGGAATAGGAGTAATTGAAAATGATGGAAGAGTTAGTTTCAAAGTTGTTCTATTTTTCAAGAGAATTTTTCCTCTGTTCCAAATCATGTTATCTGCATTTTTATTCAGTTTCATTAGCCTTTCTAATTTAATATGATATTTTATTATACTAAAATTAAATACTTGCACCCGGAGGGTACATATATTTGCTAGTATATATATATATATATAAGGAGGCACGTGGGCTAGTGTTAGAGTCGTGGAAAACGGGCTCGTCGGTTCGAGTTCAATTCCTAGACGCAGCTGTTGGCATTTCACATAGCGCTAATACCCTTGGGAAAGGTATGAATCCATATATTCTCCCTCCAGATATGGGTTAAATAGTAGGGCAGACTGGGCCCTTCAGCCTTGGGTAAGTAACCAGTCTAGGAGAGGGATAACTCTGAATTCAAAATTCCTGAGGTCAGTCGATTGGGTTTGTGGCATTCCTTGATGCACCAATTCTTTCCTATCAACAGTGCCAAAAAGTGTGGATGGTCCAACACAAGCCTTCACCACTATAAACAAATCCCTGTGTGGGAGTCCACTGTGTGTATGAACCCTCATACGTCGAAAATCGACGGGAGAGTCCATTATATATATATATATATATATATATATATAAAGTAGTTAAACCAGTAGATTCCCTAATGTCAGCAATTATATAGAATAAGATGCTCATAATTATACATATATGTGTGTGTGTGTATATATAAGTAAGTAAAGTCGATGGGACGGCCTAATGTCGGTATCAGCCAAACAGCGAGGGAGTCTATCCCCTTTTCAATAGCGCTAGACCAAGGAGATTATTTTAGTGTCTGAGGTGGAACGCCACACCTACCATCAGCTCCTCACTTTACTGCACAGATCCCTGTGCTACTCATACGCTGAGTTGGTGAGGGCTAGTATATGTGTATAAGTGTGTGTGTGTATCATAGCAATTTTTGTATTCAACTTTTAAAAGAAAAAATTATTTTTTTATTTAAAAAGAAAGAGAAAATGAAAAAAAACTCATTTTATCATCACAAAAACTTTTCTTGGAATTCAAAACTGAGTGCCATCTTTACCCTAACAAACAACTGGATGTTGATGGTGTAAATGAAAAGATGTACTTATAAATTGAGATCGCAAAAGGGGTGCCTAAAGATCATATGGTCCCAATATTGTAAAGAGATTGAAAGGGGTCTACATATCCGACTGGTCTCAACCACACACACATACATTTATAAGTGGGGTGTTGATAAGTTCTTGTCCCAACAATAGAATGACTTAGAACCATGAAGCATATATGCTATTCATATATTTATACAGAAGTTCAATACACTTTCTTGGGGAGTCCCCATGGTGTAATGGCTGATATGCTGGACTATCACATTGTTGTAAGTGAGTTTGAACTCCTGTCACACTATTACATTCACTTTCAGACTAACACACTTGGGAAAGGTATGAATAGTACCACTACTATTTGATTTGTAAGTCAACATAGAATATTTTATCAAAATCTGATAATTCCTTGATTTTTGATAATTTTTTTCATCAATGTTGGCTCTCCATACAAGAAGATGTACTTATAAATTAAGGTCGCAAAAGAGGTGCCTAAAGGTCATATGGTCCCAATATTGTAAAGAGATTGAAAGGGGTCTATAGACTGGTCTCAACATTTTCTCCTTGTCATTTTTTTTGGGGGGGGGGGACAAAACCCACAAGAATTAGAGCATCTCTTTTTCTGCGTGTTTAGACCAAAAAGAAAAAGCTATTTCATTTAAAATTATGAATTTTTCTGTACAGAATGTATTTAATGTTTTTTGTTATTGATTTCTAAGAAGAAACTGTTATAAGCCTTAAAATCCTAAATAATTTGTCTTTTTAGTCCCTTAATACATCACAAAAAGTGTCCATGTTTGCAAAATATTTTAGCAAAATTAATGGTTTAAAATGTATAAAAAATAAATTACATGTGATATTATTTTGCTTTTTTTACTGGTGCTCATCATGTTACTACTTTTCAAGTTAGATCAAAATTTCACCTTAGATAAATGATTTAATTAATTTGAATTCATTTTTAAAATGAAAATGAGACAACATTTTGGCAGTGCCTAATCTTTAGCCATTCAAAAAAAACAATTATAATGTTTCTTTAAAAATTCCCTTCTTGGTTATGCGAAGAACTTTTCAGCACTGTTTTGTATATAAACTTTGTTATAATAATCCATGAATGTTAATAACAAGAATAATGAGAAAAGCAAAATTTCTGTTGTCTTTCTTCCTTTCCCATTAATTAATATTGTAAATGTAGAAATTCTTTTAGTTTCAAAGTTCAAATATGCACTTTCAAAAATCTAAATAATCTAATCAAGGCTGAACAAAAACAAACAAAAAATGTCATCTTTCATTTTTCTTTCACAAGATAAATTAATTTTGTACAATTATTTCTTCAAATTCAGGATGTGCTAAATGTTTCTGCTTTTCTCTCTCTCTCTCTCTCTCTCTCTCTCTCTAAATATATATATATATATATATATATATATATATATATATATATATATGTATACACACACGGTCTAAATTGCTTGTGTTTATCCTTATTTATATATATATATATATATATATATATATATATATATATATAAACAAACGTGTGTGTATATACATATATACATACACGTGGGTGTGCGTATATATATATACATACACACTTGGTGTGTATATATACATATATATATATATATATACACACATGGGTGTGTATATATACATATATATATATACACATGGGTGTGTATATATACATATATATAGATGCACATGTGTGTATGTATATATATATATACATATACACGTGTGTGTATGTATGTGTATATATATATATATATATATATATATATATATACTGTCAAAATACAATTACTTGTGTTTTTCCTTATATATATTATAATATAGATATATGTAAATGCTGTCTAATTACATGTGCTTGTGTTTTCCCATATATATATATTTATCTCAAAATACAATTGCTATAATATAATCATAATATAATATAAACAAATATACATATATCAAAATAACAACGTTCCTTTTATCAATTCAATTAATTTTACATATTAGATTTTTGCTTTAATTACTTATTTTAATATCATTATTTTAAATCGGCTGTCAAAAAACATGGAAGTTGGTCAAAAAATCTAATTTTCCACTTAATGGAAATGTAATTAATAAACTTCCTTAGAGGAAAAATGAGCTTTATTAAAAAATATGATTAATTAAAAAAAAAAAAAAAAAAGGGTTTCATACTGCACTAATAATTTCCCTGTAAATAATTCAGTTAGTCTAGCATCAATCAAAATAGCATTTGGAAAATCTCTAAATAGAACAGAAGAAATATCAGGATTATAAGTTGGAAAAAAATATCCTCTGGATCTGCGGATGAAAACAGTTGGAAGTCAAGGAAGTTCTTGGGTAATAGTAGTAAAAGTAAAGAGTGGCCTATCATCAGTATCAGCCGGACAGCAAAGAAGTCTATCCTCTTTTCACTAGCACTATACCAGGAAGATTGTTCTTTTATTGTAATGGAATATTCCACACACTCTCTCACCCTTTGAGTCCGACTATTGTATCTTTCTGCAATAAAACCCTCTCTTAAACCTACGAATGTGTTAAATGGTTTTTCCACCCAACTACAACCTGGTCTGATTGTATCCCTTTTAATGACACAACATTTTTGCTGAGGTGGAGCGCCACATGTACCATCAACTCCCAGATCCTTTACCGCACAAATCAGATTACCCAAGCTGTGGCCTACCATCAGTATCAGTCGGACAGCAAGGAAGTCTATCCCTTTTCATTAGCGCTAGACCAAGGAGATTGTTTTTTGCTGAGGTGAGTGCCACACTTACCATCATCTCCCAGATTCTTTACCGCACAAATCAGATTACCCAAGCTGTGGACTACCATCAGTATCAGTCGGACAGCAAGGAAGTCTATCCCCTTTTCATTAGTGCTAGACCAAGGAGATTGTTTTTTGCTGAGGTGGAGTGCCACACTTACCATCATCTCCCATATCCTTTACCGCACTAATCAGATTACCTAAGCTCTGCTACTCATGCGCTGAGTTCACGTGGACCAGTATTGAACCCGTAACCAAAGAATTCCTATGCGGATGCTCTACTGACGGAGCTAAAGCAGCCAATAACAAAACAGATTTATGTGATCCTAATAAAGAACTGATGATAAAAACAAATTTTTTTAAAAGAAATAAAATTTGAGGAGCATCAGAAATCGATATTCCATAAACGCGTTTGTGGTGTAATGGTTATCATCTTTAAAAATGGATAGCGGTGAAGTGAGTTCAAATCCTGGATAAAGCTATTTACATTTTTCACCCTTCAATTATTCTCCCTCCAACTATGGGTAAATATTAGGACAGACTGGGATCTTTAACCTTAGTATGGAAACCAGTCTAGGAGAAGGAAAACTCTGAATTAAAACCAGTTAAACTCTGCTTAAAAATTGACTTTTAGTTGCATCTTACTCATACAGAGGAGTTAGTAAATACATGTTTCATGTAGTGACTGATTTGATTTGATTGATTTTAACAGCATGTCAACCCATCTGGGGATATTTTATACCTAACAATTAGGAAATGACCAGCATTGTATATTTATTTTAAAAATTTTGCATTAGTGTATTTTAAGATTTAAAATGTTTTTATTGCACACTGTCTTATCAAATATGAATAATTTTTAAACAGATCTATTTTACCTATAGATGGGACCCTGACAGATACTAACAATTTGGTTCAGAGTGGACCTGGGAGTAATAGCAATGAAGGGGTACTCCACACTCCCCAAAGCTCCAGAACTGAAGCCTCACTATCAGATGCAATTTAGTATCATACCCAGAACACAGAGAGATATTGAGGTAAAAAAAACAATTAGAATTTCTGTTATTTCTGTGGTAATGTACAAAAAAATATATAAAAATGTAATACTTACATTCACTATTCAGATAAGAATAAGTTTCAACCAATTTTTTAAATTTGCTTCATTTAAAAAGAAGACAACAATGGTTTATTTTCACACATTACACAAAATAAACCATGTCACACAAAACAAAAAAATGTAATGTTTGTTGTTGTAGTAATGTTTGGAGGATGATCATTAATTAGGACTGAGCCTATTCTAGTAGTGACCACCTCAGTTGTTTTTTTTGTTGTTGTTTCTGTTATTTCTGTGGTAATGTACAAAAAATGTATATAAAAATGTAATACTTACATTCACTATTCAGATAAGAATAAGTTTCAGCCATTTGCTTCATTTAAAAAGAAGACAATGGTTTATTTTCACAAAAAAAAGGAAGTAAAAATGTTTTTTTCTTTTCTTTAATAAATCTATATTATCCTTGTAGATAATAAAAAAAAAGTTATTTCATAAGTAACAATAAACAATTATTTATTATTTATTATTATTTACTTCCAATCTAGTACCACTGGCAATTTTAAATGTACTTGCCGCTAACCATGTTGAAGAACGACAATGGTTTATTTTCACACTTTACGCAATATGAAAAAATGTCACACAAAACAAAAAAAAACATAATGATGTAGTAATGTTTGGAGGATGATCACTAATTAGGACTGAGCCTATTCTAGTAGTGACCACCTCAGTTATTCTTTTCTTCTTTTTTTTGCATTTTTTGGGGTTTATTTATTTTTTTTTTTTTTTTTACATAATTTGAAATCCCCTTTTTTTTTTTTACTGAACAGTTACATTTAAGAGGTATCCTGGATGATACTAAATAGCATCCAGTAAAAAGGCTCCAGTTCTTCAACCCTTTTGTTGCCATTACTTCCAGGCCCTCTCTGACTTCTAGTGGTAGCCTGTTAGGATCTTATCGATAGGTAAATAGATTTGTCAATGATTTCATGGGTCCATCAGTGCTTTCAAGTCTTTGAACATCAAATCCCCTCATGCAAGCAACTCAGCTGGGGTTGATTGATTCCCAGGTTACATCTCAGCAGAGACTATTCATGAGCTTGTTCTCTTAATGCAACTTCAACCATGGATAAAATAATTAACCAACTAAGTTGATGTTATAAAGAATATAAGAGTGCTCAATATGTTAGTAGGGCAGATTTAGTAGATAACCTACTCGAGTTTCACCAAACGGATTGTGTTACTTACTTCTACATTTGTTCTTGATTAATCAATTATTTTGATAAAATCATTGTAGTTAGCCCTAATGATCCATTTAGATCATCAGTCTATAACCTTGAGTAATATCAGTCTATAACCTACTAATATATATATATATATATATATATATATATATATATAAGATATGAATCACTGACTCTGGGAAGTGGGGAGTACTCTTTCATTACCATTACTACCAGGTCCACCCTCACCTAGAGAGGTAGTACTAGTTAGAGTCCCATCTATAGGTCAAATAAATCTGTTTGAAAATCATTATTATTGGTTAGATTTAGACTATTCAAGTAGGAAGACCCTGGCACAGCCCATCACTCTACAGGTCTGATTTTGAATTCAGTTATCCTTTTTCTTGACTGGTTGCCATACCAAAGTAAAATAGCCCAGTCAGCACTACTATTTACCCATTGTTGGAGAGAGAATAGTTGGATTCATACCTTTCCCAAGGGTCTTAGTGCTATGTTAAATGCAAACTACCTTGTTCAGAATTTGAATTTGGGTAGTTGAATCCATTTCCTACAATGATGAAAGTTACAAGTGCCTGCAAATATTGGATAGAAATATGTGAAAATATATAAATTTTTGCAAATTATATGTTTTAAGAATAGTTACTTTAAGTTATAACTATTTACAGAGGAATAATATTATTATTAGTTACTTGAAACCATATAATTGTGTGCAAACAAATGATTATTATTAAATAGGAATAGTTACATGAAACCATATAACCATACATAGATTATTAGTATTAGATAGGAATACTTGTTAATATATAACTGTGCAAACAAATTATTATTATATTTATATTCAAGAAATTTAGTAGGTAGGACAAGTAAATAATATACTGGAGAATAAGACAAATAAGATTCTTTTTTTTTTTTACAGCTAAATTCTCAGTTATAACAAAATGGTTACTAAGTCTAAAACAAAAGATGATCCAAATACTGACAAACTTATAATTTGATTACCAATAGCTTGTAGCCAATAAAAATGCAAATCACAAATATCTAATCTAATCACCAATAGTTTCTAACCAATAAAAATGCAGATAGCAAATATCTAATTAAATCACCAATAATTTTTAACCAATGAAAATACAGATATTTTTAGCAAGTTAGAAAAAGAGAATGTGAGCAACTATTCTTCCCTGATTTAGATCCTATTTCTTATAATTAACAACAAATAATTTCAACCTGCCCCATCGGCGAGACTTAGAATAAACTGACTGCATCCCCAGCATAGCATGTCCTGCATATGAAATTTTACTGCATCTAGTAGTGAGGCTGCAATTCTGGAGCATGTGGAGTAGCACTTAATAGCCATTACTCCTAGGTCCACTTTAACCCATAGTGGTAGGACCTGTTAGAGTCCCATCTATTGATCAAATGATCTATTTGCAAACTATTTGTATCAAATAGGAATACTTGATATCATGGTCTTGTTAAACATCACCAAAATGCACTAAAGGAGGTCATTAGTGATGTTAAACCAGTATCCTTACAGATTTCATGTTTTGCAACATTATATAACTGTGTGAAAAAAACTTAACTACACAAAAAATGTATATATAACATACAATATAAGCAATTCCCTGACAATTAAGCATAAAATAACCCCAGATGGGTTGACATGCTGTTAAGATCAATTAATCAAGCAAATAATTTTCAACAATCAACAATCAGTTTTTCTCATGCGGAAAACAATGTTTTATTTACTCAGTTACTCTTCTCTATCCTTTTTCTTGAATTAATATAAAGAAACAAACAATATCTATTTAAAGTGAATATTTCTCTCAACCCTTTCTCAAGTGATGTCTTCAAAAATTGCCTATTTAGGCTAAATCCTGTGGCTGACGAAGTCCTTCTCTCCGCACATGCATTTAAGCTTTCAAAATAAACAAAAAAGTTGTGTTGCCACTCACACAAAAAAAAACATTCTATATACTAGCAAGAGTATTCTCGCTTCAGGTGTAATTATTCAAGTTTTAATGTAATGAAATATATCAAATTAGAAAGACTAACAAAATTAAATAAGAATGCATATAAAAATATTTATATTAATTAATGTTTTTATCGGTTTCTATATAAAATATTTCATAGGGTTGATTTTATGTTCGAGAATAAAACAATAATATTAGAGATCAGTAACACCAAGTAATCATTATTAAATCCGGTTTTGTTAAAACTAGTATGCAAATCAACCAACCACACCATATATTATAAAAGAGGGAATCAGAAAGTAATGCCATTTTGTTTAGGACAGGTATAATTACCAACACAGGAACATGTATCATACATCAAAATGCTGGTCCTCTGTGGATCACATCCCTACTTCTCCACAGTCACTATTTCTCTCAATAGCAATGTTCCACCTTCAAATGGGAGCATATATCCCTGCCCTGTAAAATTCTGTTGACTGTTCTTTGAGTCACTTCTTCACTACAGATTTCACTTGCTCGTCACTGGAATAATATTTGCCTCTCAAACCCTCTTTCATGGGGCTGAAGAGATGATTGTCTGAGGCAAACATTATTCCAGTGACAAGGATGTAAAATCTGAATAATACATGTTACTGTGTTAGGAATTATACCATCCTAAACAAAATGGCATTACTTTTTGACTCACCCTTGTATAAAACTTTATTTCTTAGTGATATATAAGACACATTGCAGTACTAATAACATGGGCTGTTTTGAGGCAAATCTAACTCAGATTTTCATAGAGACATTGTTAATAAATAAGATTTTTTTCTATTCTAGGTTTTAATGATTTTGACTATAAATTAAATACTCATTGATAAACTTATCAGTGCTTGTTAAAACTAACAGTAATAATAGTCGGGTCAGAGTTATCTGCCTGGATGCTTTTTTGTACAGTGGTGAGTTACTTGCCTTTAACCCTTTTTCAGTCAGTCTGTAAATTAAAAATGCACACCTAGTGTGTAATGATAAACATGCCATCCTGATGTGTTGCCTTGTTAATTGAGTTTAAGGTATCATGCATGGAATATGCCAAGATAAATACTGCGCTTACTGGAGATAAAAAGGTATGTCTATTTTTATGAGGATTTAAGTTTGTAAATTCTCAACAACTTTCTTCTATATTGAACATATTTTTACTCAAAGTTAGTTACATTTTCCAGTGAACATGTTCTTGCCTTTGCCCCTAAACACTGTGTAAATTTTGTGTTTTTCGAAACATTATACAAACTATATCAATTCTTATTTTTAGTCAATGCAAAAATGTTAAATTTAGTTTAAATTTAGCTGCTACAAATTCCTAAAAATCAATGTGTATTATACACCAGGTGTTTTTTTTCCAGAATTTTGTTTCCAAAAGTTAGGGGTGCATATTATACATGAATGGGTGTTATAAACAACTAATGACAGTTTCTCTGAATTTTTGAGTTGGGGTTTGATAATTTGTATTATTTGTATTATTCGGACTATTGTTTCATCTGGCTCCCAATTATGACAAGAAGGTTCCCGAGTTCAAAAAGGTTCCTGAGTTTCAGAAAGCTCTTGAGTCCGACAAGAAATACCTGAAGAAAGCCGGAGGGTACATCGGCCAAAATGTAGTACAAATAACAATAAGATGAGGACAATAGTCTGAATAATCTAAATAATACAAACTAATAACAGTATTAACAAAAGTCATTTTTTTTTTTACAGACAAGTTTTATTGTAATTATAAAACAAATTTCCATTATAAAATGTTGTCATTCATTTTCTTGTTCATTGAATGTATTGTAAGAAATCATCTTTTTACAAACATACTCTGCGTTCTCTGTGTTCCATAACATTAGAAGCAACATGATGTTTCAAATTATGATTAGTTTGGTGGTTGATTTTGAAGGCTATCACAATGCAGGTGTAAAGAAAAAAAAAGGTAACTATGGTGTTGTTTGTTAACCTGAGATTTATTCTTAATATTTCAAGATAAAGATCCCTTCATCAGAAGATTTCTGAAAGCTAAGTTTGGAGCTTTTGACAAACAAAATTTTTGACAAAACAAAATGGACGGTCGCTAGCAACAGCTTCAGTTTCAGAAATCTTCTGTTGAGGAGATTTTTATCTCGAGATATTAAGACTAAATCACAGGTTAACAAACAACACCATAGTCACCTTATTTTTTCTTTACACTTGCATTGTGATAGCCTTCAAAACCAACCTCCAAACCAATATATACACAATGCTTCAAGCAAATTATAAAACACTTAAATTATGATTAATTTAATAGTAGTGTAGAAATATCAAGGTTCAGTCCAGAAAGAAATTCAATTCAAGAGACCATTCTAAAAGCATAACAATTTTATTGATGTGTAACCATGAAAGTACAAAAAAAAAAAAAAAAAAAAAAAATGGGGGAAAATGTGTATGTGTGAAAAGGTGTGTGTGTGTGATGGAAATAAAATATGATCCATTTGGTGATAATGTTCTTTTGGTTATGTTTGGTTGTAATCAACTTTTCCTTATTTGCTGAGTTCAGCTTACGTAATATTTTAGTGGCTGTGTATGTGTCCATTGCACAAGGCCCCAAGTCACCCAAAAAGTGGGCATCCGCAGATAAAAGGGAAATATCTTTGTGCTTTTTTTTTTTTTTCCTTGTTGCTATGGCAACTACTTACATTGCCTCCTGGCGATCATCCAGAAAATACTTTATGTAGACAAGGGCAGATAATCCAATGATAGGTTTCATTGTAGACAGGCGTAGCAGACCTATTTGCTGCAGATTGTTTAACCAATGTGCGGAGTCAAGTATATTTGGGTTTTGGTAGATAAGAGGTTAATTTCAAACAAGACTAGAACTCACTCTGTTTACCTTCACGGGGAAAGCATTAAACGTGTTGCTATGTTTATAAACTGTCCATCCAAACATCAAATTTCCATGCTGTATCCACTGTGATAACTTCTCTCTCTTGAGACAAAATTCATTTTTATGGCTGTAGTTGCAGCAACATGGCTTTATCCATCCAGAGTGTGTGTAGTGCACCTGTCATTTTCCCCATAAGTTGAACATTGAAGGATCTGGAAGAGCAATGTATTTCAAAGAATTATTGGGACAATTAAACTCCTTGTTTATTTTGTTTTTGTTTTTATCGTTTACACAACATTTTGGACCGGTCTTTTTTTTTTTTTCTCTTTTTTTTTTTTCATGTGTAATATGCATGTCTGTAAGAAAGAGACTCTTGTTTAGGCCTATTTCTTCGGAGCACAAAGCAAGAAACTATTAAACAGATATTTTTTTCTTTTTTGGTATATCATTTCACTTGAATTCCGTTTTGTATATGTTTGTCGAAACCTTTTAAAAGTTAACCTCATTATCGATAATGTTGGACCGAAAAAAAATTTCTATAAAGCTAGTATTGTTTATGAATTCTTGTGTCCATTGAAACTTAGAACTATTCATATACATATTATCACACAAAGACCATAATGCTCATACTAATAATCAATAGCTATTAGCTGATAAAAATTTGGATCAAGTCACCAATAGGCACCCCAGCTGCAAGCATTTTTCAAACCAACAGAATTTTGCTTTTCAACACAAACTTCTAGTTGTTAGTAAACAAAATCAACAGCCGATTTTTTGACATTAGAATTTTATACAAACCAAAGACACGTTTTTATATTAAAATAGTTTTTTAATTTAATAAAAAAAGATTAGTTATTTCATGTTGATGTTGTTAGCATAAAATAAACTGAGAATAAGTGTAATCTTTTTAAATGCATTCATATTTAGTTTTGTCAGTCTTTTTACTAATATGTTTTATTACATTAAAACTTAAGGGATAGCATGTTTTTGCTAGTACATATTAATCAATCTATCATACAAGACCATAACACTCATACTAATATTCAATTGCTATTTGTTGACAACAAAAATTTCATTTTGCACTTAAAAAAAAACAACAAAAATAAACAAAAGTTATCAAATACTTCATTATAAAGCTAAAACAACCGAAATTAAATAAAACATCTTTCACCCAACTATGTACTTACCAACCTCTCAAGCATAAGCAGGATGTGACACAAGGTCAATCTTTTTTTTTTTTTTTTTTTTGTTAAAGGAATTTAACAGGTTTGAATTCTGAGTTTTCATTCTCCTAGACTGGTTGCCATACCAAGGTTAAAGAGCTAAGATTCTCCTGCTATTTAACCATAGCTGGAAAGAGAATAGTTGGATGTATATCTTTCCCATGATTCGAGTTCAAATCTTGGATAAGGCTGTTTGTTGTCTCATTTACCTTCACTCCTACTCTGTCCCCAGCAGAAGGAGGGGGTGGTCTTATTTATACCTGCCTAGTTTCGGATGCAGGATATTTTGTTTACACTACAACTTATCTGCATATGTCTTTCAATTAAACTTGCACCTGATAACATTAGGGTCATTTCCATAACACACCTGCCACATCTGACAACACTTGTTCTCAGTTACATGAAGCTACCACGTTATACTTAAACATCATCTTTCTTTAATCTCTTCAGTAAATGGAAACCTCCTCATCTGCCCAGCTATGGTTTAAATAGCACCAGTACTATTCTTCTACAAGGATAGCTTTGGCATTAAATAACCCTCAAATGTTCATATGCCATTAAAGAAAAGGAACAAAAACCAAATCTACAGTAAGAATCTCTAATATTCATCATAAGAAGTGCAGGTAGTTGTTGCAAAGAAACAGATATGGATATAGATAAAATTGGTCATTCCTTCTAAAAAAGGAAGTAGAGTATTTCTTCAGTTTTTCGCTTGATATTTTTCTTTGAAAATGTACAGGTTGCCAAAAATCATGACAGCAAGAAATAGTGACCAATGCCACAAGGTGACAGATATAAGAAATAGATAAAACTGCCAATAAGATTGCAGCCTTTTCCATCAGAAATGAATCAATCTAACTTGGCAGCAATGGTGAACTTAAGGGACTCAATTGAAACACAAAGCCCACTGCCTTGCCCTGGTCGAACGTTTGGTGTTGCTGGACACCAGCCAATGCCTCTTCATTATTGTCCGTGCCATCACCCTGAGTCTCAACAGCCACATTCCTCCTCATCTTCATACTCCTCTCCATTTGCTACAGAACATCAAACACATGAAAGGGACAGAAAGATTCTCTATGTCTCCCTCTCTCTCTCTCTCTCTCTCTCTATATATATATATATGTTATATATAATATATATATATGTGTGTGTGTGTGTGTGTGTGTGTGTGTGTGTCCCTTTCCTCTCCCTATTTAAGTATTTATTTATATCATTTTTATTTTTGACCATCAAGAAAAGAAAGTGTAGAACCCTGTGGGCCAGAATGGGATGGTTGCTAAAAAATCTAAAATTATCCGGAGAAGTCTTTGATTCCGTTATAGTTGGATGTGATTCACCATGATGAAAATCTTCAGGAAGACATTCACGAATCATGGTTCCATCCTCGGGTTACTTTTGGTCAAGAGGACCAAAGCCAATTTTAAAACATACATACATTCACACACAGACGTGTGTAAATACTTACTTAAACATGTACACTCCCCACAAAAACACACACACACACACACACACACACACACACACAGAGCATTGGATACAAAAAAGTTACCTTAGTTGTAACAAAAAGTTATAATTTCCTAAAAAGAATTCTCAGAAGTACCAAAAAAAAAAGAAAATGTCTTATAATTTTGTTTTCCTTGATTTGATATTCTAATTTGTGATTAATCCATTGCTAATGACTTTTCACTACAACTAAGGGCACTTTAACAACAATAATCAAAGAAAATAATCACTTCCTATATGTGTCTAAGCTACTGAAGTTACATTAAAATTTGTATAAATAATAATAAAAGAATGCTTCAGTTTTTTTCAATGCTTTTTTTTACTACAATGCTATATATATATATATATATATATATATATATATATATATTAAATCATGTTCAAAAATTGCCAAGGGAGATAATTTTTTTTAAATTTCCTAATTTTCAAACAATTACCAAAATCAGGGAATTGTTCAATTTTAATGAAATTTTCAAATTATTTTTCAACGATTAGCTTATTTTATTAAAAAAACTTCAAAAAAATTTTTTTCATCAATTCAGAATGTGGGGGTGACCATTTGAAGAAAAGAGTTCCCCGGTCTCTAATATATATATATATATATATATATATATATATATTTGGGAGAATATGTGCTTAATTGAAGTCATACGTAATTTGAAAATTAATTAGTTGATAATTAATGAATTAGGCGGATATATCTGTTTAAATGTGAAGCGTAAACAAATCGAGAAAAAAGTCATTGTTTATGCTTCACATTTAAACAGATATATCCGTCTAATTCATTAATTATCAACTAATTAAGACTTCAATTAAGCACATATTCTCTCAAAAATTGTCGGCATAACCATATCAAACTAACTGTTTGCGTACTTTCATATATATATATATATATATATATAACCATTACACCAAGTGAGTTGTCACTTGATCTGAACAGGACCCGAATTCATTTCTGTATCATTCATCATTTCCATGGTTGGAGTCATTTTAAAAAATAAATTATTTAATCTATTAAAACGTTTGCCTTTGATATCTTGAAAATGCCCATATGACGGTAGAGAATACTAGGGAAAAATATTAGAATTTTAAAAAAATAAAATTAAAGTAAAATTTAAATAAGATGAAAAAATCAATTAAAAGTGTTGAAAACAACTTTGACAGTGCTTTTTAACGGAGCATACATAACAAAAATACTATTGCCTAAATACAGCTGTTTCATATCAAAATATATAAATTTAAGTGCAAACGGGAAACATTTCTTGTGACTCCTTTTTAAAAACTAATGACTGAATAAAAACAGTAGAAAAACCAGTAAAAATGCTCAAAATTTTTACATGTTAATTAAACCAAATTCTGAATTAGAAAAATTAGAAACGTACTTAATAAAAAGACTATTTCCTAAACTTTGCTTATATATATATATTATACAAGATGTGCCAAAAAAGTATCGAAATTGAAGCTGTATTTACCAAGATAGGAATAAACAATAAATGTAACGTTAATTTTTTTTCAGAATACAAGGTGTGTCAAAAAGTACAGATTTTAAAGCTGCATTTACCAAGATAGAAATGAAGAATGAATGGAACATTATTTTTTTTTCAGAATACAAGTGTGTCAAAAAGTACAGAAAATCTCGATACTTTTTGACACACACACACACACACACACATATATATATTATATATATATATATATATATATATATATATAAGGGGAAATCCAGTTTCTTCTTTTTTTGATGACTAATGATTGAATGAATGAATACATTGTAGAAAAAAACTCAAAAATGTAGCATGTTTTAATATATAATACTTTTCATAAGAATTTAAACAAAGAAGCAATTAGTTTCGAAATGCTTGGTTTTAAGAGTTAACAACAGCAACATTAACCGAGAAGAACCAAATTTTATTGGCAATAAACATAACAATGTATCAATTTGATCATGTTTTGAGATTCTGAAAGCTACATGTAATAAGTAATTGAGAGTATACTTTATGATTGCCCCCCCCCCCTTGGAGAACTCTCTAGGGAATTCTAGACTATATAAACTCTTAATACGTGTACCAATTATTCTAACGAGAATAAAATTTTCAAAGTCTATCAGTGTTATCGTTTGTCATTACACTACATTTATGGATATCTTTTTTCTTTTGGCGGTGGGGGGGGGGGAGAGGATTAATTATCATATAAATAAACAAGATTTTTGTCTATTCTTGTAAAATTCTGTTCAGAATTGATAATAGATATTTAAATGGCAATCTTAAATTGCTGTTTAGAAAAGTTTCCCAACTTGTAATTTAATTTGGAACCCCTACTCTACTCAAAATTCTTCTTGAGCCAGGAAATTTAAGACTATATTTAAAAAAAGAAGATTTTGTGCTTTTCAGGATACCTATGACCAGCACTTTCTTTTAAAATAGCAAACTGTTCTTATCAGCTATCTGCAGAAAACCCCTGTTCTTGTGTCTGAGACAATAGGACTTTCCAAATAGAAATGAAGAAAAAAATATGGGAAAATTAATTAATTGAACAGGAAAATAACAGTAAAAATAAGAACATTCCCTGATATGAGGTCAGAGTGCTCGCTATAGCTGGGGTCAGTGGGGTGGGGTAAGGTGAGTTTGCAAGGGAACTTCTAGACCTCTTTTACGAATAATAAATTGGCATCGCAAGCTACCATGTTTCTTTCCCTCCCTCTTCCTCATCTTCTTCCTTGTCTACTGTCCCCCATACCAATATATTAATTTTCCCCACTGTTAAATATAAATAAATGAGATAATACTATATTTTAAGGGCGCCCAGGTTCAGATTTCCAGGGTCACTAGGAAACTCAGAGCTGACCCTGGGGAGTACACTTCAATATGAATCATAAATTTGTTTTACATAGTATAAAATTATTGTCGAAATTTTATTGTCAGCAATTGTTTTAAAAATACGACATTGTCCTTGAACTTGGGCAAAATGGAATAGATTAGTGTTGTGTATTTCATCTGGTAGTTACTTGATGTATATAGTTGCGTGATAAACAAATTATTTTGTGTGTTGATGAGTTTATTCTTGTATACATGACACAGTAAACAAAAGATGTATGATATACAGTTTTTTAGTAGACAGGCTCAGCCGTCTACCATTGTCCCATTTATTTCGGAAATTTAACATTACTAAATTGATCAAGAAAAATGTTTGAGAAAGACACCTATATCACGAATCAGCAGATTAACAATATATTGACGCAAAATAAAATTACAACACCCTGAATATGTGTTTCAAATTATTCAAGATTAAACATGCAAGTAATACCGCTGGATTACCATAAATGAGTATATATATATATATATATATATATATATATATATATATATATATATATATACAAGGCGGTCTTTCTATCTATAGCTTTGCTGATGAGGCCTAATAGGCCGAAATATACATACAGAGATTGATTTTTCTGATTTGTTTAGCCTTACATTTAAATAGGTATGCCTGCCTAATTAATTAATTTCAATTAATTATCAATTAATTAACTTTCAAAAATTAGGTACGACTTCAATTAAGCACATATTCTCCAAAAATTGTCGGCTAAAAAAAGCCATATCATAAACACATCGCTAATGTGTATTCACTTATCATATATATATATATATATATATATATATATATATCATCCCCTCCGCACGTTTAACAGGTTTGAATGCAGAGTTTTTCTTCTCCTAGACTGGTTGCCTAACCAAGATTAAAGAGGCCCGTCCGCCCAGCTATTTACCGATAGCAAGAGGAAGAATAGTTGGATGCATACTTTTCCCAAGAGTATTGGTGTTATGTAAAATGCAAACAACTTCTTTCAGGATTTGAACTGTCTCGTAGTGTCCATTTCCTACGACGGTAACCATTACACCAGGCGCCTCATAAATACCCTGTATATTGTTACTAGACAGATAAACGATTTTGTTTGTTTATGAATGTATTCTCATATACACGGCATATTAACAAAAAAGTGTATAATACGCAGTTATTTAGGAGACAGTCTTAGCCGTTTGCCATTCTCACATTCATTTCGAAAATCTAACATTACTTTATACCTGTGTCTGATGTGGCCTGATCCTCGTTGTCGTAGATTTGTTGACCCAAGTGAGTAGCGATAAAAAGCAACTGGAATTACAATGATTCATACGTTAGAAATTGTGATGATAATGATTGACAGAGCTTCAATTAAAATGTCAGCCCTCTCAGTGTGGTTTTAAATACGTTGACTGAATCCGCTGTAGAGGGGTGAGTCCTGGGTATGACGCTAAATTACAATTGATCCTATCGCCTTAGATCTAGAGAGTGTGGAGTACCCCTTCATTTATTCCCAGGTCCACTCTAACCCGGAGAGGTAAATGCTGTTAGGGTTCCATCAAATGATACAAATAGATGTTTAAAATTATTCGTAATCGAAAAGACCGTGTGCAAAAAACAAAAAACGTTTAAGAAGCAAGTACAATTAACGCGATTCCCTAACCCCTAGGCATAAAATTACCATACAGGGGTTGACCTGCCGTTAAAAATCAATCAATCAATTAAAAGAATGTCGTCCTGGATGAGTTTCGATAAAGAAGCGACTAGAATTACAAAGATTAAAGCAATGTAACTCAAAAGTATTTAATTAATAATGGAGATTCCTCTCTGTCTGTAACTGAAACTGCGTCACTGCTTATGTCACAATACCCAAAATCGCTGATAGATAGAATAAATTAATAAAATAAATAAAAGCTGTTCCTTTTTACGAAATTTGTAATTTTAAAAATATTTTTACTCTCGCACTTTTTTCAGTAACAAGAAGTTACTATTATCTAATTTTTATACCGCCTGAAGTGCGTTTTTGGTGTTTTTTTTTTGGGGGGGGGTGCTAGTAAATGATAATGATTGATAGATCCTCTTCTAAAAACTGAACTTAAAAAATATACTATGAAATTATAACAAACGTATCAAGTACTATCTAACATGCAAATTACTATTTCTCTTAATTTTTGAGATGAGGCTTGATAATTAATATTATTTGTATCATTGATGATGAGGACAATAGCCCGAATAATACAAATAATACTAACTATGCAAATTGCTGTACCTAGGTAAAAATTGGCATCGTCCTTCCTGGGTGTTACAATTTTATTTCCCGTCAAAATAAAAAAACTGTTGCAACAAAAGTGTTAGTAAAAATAATCATGAAATATTTTTGGTACTGACCTGATATATGACATCTTTATCTTTCTGTGACCGTATTCCTTGGTTAGAACCCTTTTGACTTCTGTCCAGTTGGTCGCCAGGGTAAATCCCTCGCCTTGACTTAGTCTGGTGTGACGTTCGGCCAATGTCCACGTCCGTCATGCGATCAGCTGGGACATCAGCCCATGAAGAGTCCAAGTGCGATGTGCACATCAAATGTCTTTGTTCACTAACGTGTTTTTTGCAGGCGTTGGCCGCCTGGGCTTTTTGGTTTCGGCAGCGCACAAAACAGATAGCCATGACGGCCGTGATGGGCACGGACACCGTCATTGACACTAGGACGATGACAATCATTAAAAACATGTGAACCTTGTCATCGTCTTTTTGGCCACCGCCATTTAGCATCTCGTAGGTTTTGTTGCTTACAGTCAGAACCAAAGAGAGGTTCGTGGTCCGGTTGAGCATCGGCGTACCGTTGTCTTTAACAATAAACTGTAGGTTGTATACACCGGCATCGTTGGGCGTGACATCGCGACTGAACGACAAAAGACCCGTGTAACGATTGAGGGTGAACAATTTCTTTTGGTTGCCGTGAAGAATTTCATATTTAAGGAAGGCATTTTCACGGCTATCCCTATCAGAAGCCCTCAGAACGGTAATATTCCTGGAATCGTGTAAGTAATAAAGAAGTTTCAATGTGTAAGGGTTTATGCTGGGAAATGTAAAATAGGGAGCATTGTCGTTTTCGTCTTTCACTTCAACAATCACGTTTGCCGTATTATTACGAGATGGCATCCCTTTGTCTTTTACAAAAACCCGGAATCGGTAAGTGTCCTGGAATTCGTGATCCAGCGACACAAGAGTAACGATTAATCCATCGTCCGTGATGTGAAAGGGGAGAAAGTTCTTTTTGTCGGTCAGTAACGAATAAGACAACTGACCACCCAGTCCGAGGTCCAGATCCGTGGCGTTTATATAACCGACTGGAAACTTGGACTCTTGGTTCTCGTAAACTAAAAACTTAAATGTCCTTTTCGAAAATTCCGGTCTTTCGTCATTGACGTCCATCACTTGAACAGAAAAGTTACTTTCGCTGTGCAGTGGGGGAGAGCCTTTGTCCTGGCAGGCGATCGAGACCTCGTGGTGGTCTTTTGTCTCCCTGTCCAGCGAATTTTTGACGATCACTTTGTACTTTTTAGTTCCCAAGCTCTGGAGTTGAAATTTATCATGGTAGAGCTCGCAGCGTACCTCCCCGTTCTGCCCCGCATCGCGATCCGTCACTTTTACGTAGGCAATAAAACTGCCAACCTCAATGTCTTCCGAAATGGTGGCAACATTGCCGGTCGAGTCCGAAACAAAGTTTACGTCGATAGCCGGGGCATTGTTCTGCTGGTTGATAACATTGACAATAACTTTCACTGCGGAACTCAAGGGTGGATTGCCGCGATCAGTGGCTTCAACGTACAAGTAATAAGTCAACGGCTGACCGACTGTGAAAGGCTTGTAAAGAAAGACCTCGCCGGTCTCCTCGTTTAAATTAAAAAGTGACTTGGCTACATCCGACGTTTGAGAGCTGAAGTGGTAGTAAATCTCTCCGTTTTCGTTTTTGTCCAAGTCGGTGGCGGACAGAATTACAATCGGTGCTGTCACGTCATGTTCATTGTTAATGGTGACATTGTAGACGTTCTGTAAGAAATTGGGGACGTTGTCGTTAACGTCGGTGATTGTGATGTAAACATCCAAAATACTCTGCTTTGGCGGCGATCCGCCATCCTCGGCAATCACTTGCACAATATAAGAATCCTTCACCTCCCTATCAAGCACGTCCTCTAAAACTATGCTGAGTTTTGAAGATCCGGCCACGCTTTTCAATACGGACAGCGTGAAAGGATCGTACACGTCTTTTTTGAGGTGATAATTGATCTGCGAGTTAACATCCCCGACATCCGATCTATGGCATTCGGAATCGATCTCCTAGCACCCTTACGGTCATCCTCGGAAAACTCTATCCTCGCCTGGGAACTGGGGAATTCCGGTTTATGGTCATTTATATCTTTAACCACGACTTTGATTTCTAAGATCCTTATGAAGGACTCTCTTTTTCGGACGGCAACGTCCACGGTTTTAAAACACTCCGTGTTACGTCTACATATGGACTCAGCGTCCAATGTCTGTGCAGTGTAAAGTTTCCCAGTTCTTTTTGATACTTGAAACAACTGGGCAGTGCTGACCACATCTTCTTGTATTTGGCTGAATCGTATTAAATTCTGGTCCTGGGTGAAATGCTGTCCATCAGGTGAGTATCCGCTGCTATGTCCCCAACATAGGTGCCAGGGCTTTTGCCTTCTTCGACGTAATAAGTAAAATCAATTGATAGACCCAACTGCAACATAGACAGCAGCAGGATCACTGATAAAAACATGTTCCTCTGATATATCTGTAGGGAGAGAGAAGGAAGAAATATTCCTTTTGTTGACGGATGTAGAAGAGGTCAGTATTCAATCTGCAAAAAAAGAAAAGAGAAAATACAATCAGAACAATTTGAATATAAGTCGAAAATAAAATCATTGTAATGTGTGTGTGGGGGGGGGGCATTAGATTTGTCGTTGCATTAGCTGTCAACGTCTGAATGACAGTTGGAAGTTGCAAACGAAAAACGTGTATTTCTGGTGACAAGAGAGAAACCTCTTTTAATACAACAAATGAATATACTATGTTACCAGTTCATTTTTCGTTGCTTTTTTATTGTAGAACTAGAAGCGGCTACCCAGCATTGCTTGGGTAGAGGGTGGGATAAAAAAGTTAGTATCGCAGATCCATTGATGGTTTTGGTCTTTCATAATTGATTTTTTTATGTTTTTTTTTATCATGAAGGCAACCAATGACTTTCCCTTCTCTTACTATTCAAATCCTAATTTTTAAATATCTTCTCGAATATAAATCAAATCTCCATAATTTTTGCACAAAAAACAAGCTCTAGTGACAGTGAATGTGTATATATATTTACTTTGCCGTTAATTGTTTTATTTTCCTCCATACATACATATATACATACATACACACACAACTGCCCTTTACATATGTATGGATAGATATCAACTCTTTAAGAAAAACACTATTTAAAAAAAAAAAAAATTTTCTTCACTAAAAAAATTTCTCCTGACGATGACCTAAGGTCAAACATTGATCGGAACAATAAAAAGATAAATACAAAGAAATATTCCTATTTGTTTTACCCCCTCTCTCGCTCTCTCAAGAGACGTAGGCAAAGACAGTCGGAGATAGAGCAAGTCAGAAAATAAGATATAGAACCAGCTCTGATTGAATCAAGTGAGGGGTGAACAGTGAAGATGATTCTCTAACACAGTTGTAGTAAAATTCATAAAACTCTGAGCAGTTAAATATTAGTGAAAAACAAACAGCTTCACCTAGGATTTGAACTCGACTCACCAAGTCCATTTCTTACAATTATATCCGTTACGCCTCATCACCTCTGCTGTTAAAATGTTACCAAATATAGTGGGCAGAACTCATATAGTCACAATGTGTGAGTGTGAGTGTGTGTGTGTGTTTTAAATTATCTTCTATTCTTTTTTTTTCTAAACGATAACTTTGAATCTATGAAACCTGAAAATATTAATGATTCTGAATATTGAATATGGAATAATAGTTAAATAAACAACAATATTTCTAAAGCCATAGCTCTCAGTCTCGCTTAAACACATGTACAAAGAAGAGAAAGAAGAAATCCTTCAAAATCCATTGAATCTTTAACATACGCATCAGGAGAATCCGTGATTCCCGCATTCAGTAAACAACAATGGACATTTTCCATAATTATACTTGCTGATAGCCTAAAATGTTACAAGTTTAGAAAGCCAGCGATTAGCAGTGGTTAAGCTGCTAACATCGTCTGCAAATTCTGCGGAGATGATAAAGCCTTGGAGGTCTTGTAACGGCTTCCCCCATATCTTTTTATGCAATCATGTAAAGACTTCGGGGTTAGACATCTTTAAAATTAATGACGGCAGCAGTTGCAAACAAGAATAAAGAACACAAGAGAAACAATGCTTTAATTGCAAAATGCAGTGAAGTATTTGCCTGAATCTTCATTAGCAATATAAATACTACAGACTGCAATTAAGCAGTGATTTCCCTGAAATGCTCACAATCCCTACTGGATATAGAGAATAAATTATTTAGCAGTTCGTTTGAATCTTCTTTTGCTTAGAGCAAACAGAAGACACTGGCCCTTGGCCAGTTTAGTTTCTGCATTGCTGAGTCTCGGCATTAATTTACACCTGATTTAGAAAATGAATCACTGATACCTTCTTGTCTTTCATTGTCTTACCCAAGGATATCGGTCGCATAATGAACCATTAGAAAACTCCAAAGACAGAAACAGGGATGTTGGCTAATCAAAGTCGATCATTAACGGACTTCCTGTGTCAACATCCTATGAGTCAGCAAGGAATTCAATGGCTCAATTCTTAGAATCCTCATTCTGTGAGATCAAATCTGAATATATTTCTCTGAACCCTACCAAAATGAATAAACAACAACCATCTGAAATTGATCCTCTCAACAATAGACATTAATTCTCAAACTTACTAACTCTCTCTCTCTCTCTCTCTCATATATATATATATATATATATATATATATATATATATATATATGTGTGTGTGTGTGTGTGTGTGTGTGTGTGTGTGTGTGAAGAAAGGAAGTGAATCCGACGGTATGTAGTATATTAAGAAAAATGAAAAAACACAGGTTTAAATGGGTTAAGTGGTGAGTTTATTGGCCGACGCTGCAGTGTTTCGATCTATTAATTAGATCATAGGGCATTTGTTGGTATATGGAAGGTAATAAGAATTTTTTATCACAGAATAACGAGAAAAGCGAGTGGTAGTCATTATTCAGTCTGTTTAAAAAAATTTTTTTGAGGTTTGAAAAAAGGGGACGGTTTGAAGTATGACGTCAAATATTCTTATTACCTTCCATATACCAACAAATACCCTGAAGATGATCTAATTAATAGATCGAAACACTGTAGCGTCGGCCAATAAACTCACCACTTAACCCATTTAAACCTGTGTTTTTTCATTTTTCTTAATATATATATATATATATATATATATATATATATATGCTGTATGATTTATAGATATGAACATTGCCCCACTGATTTTTTTCCAAATTTGGTACACATACGAAGCTGGCCTGTGTGAAGGGCGATGCGGTTTGAACGTCTGGACACTGCTAGAAAAATAAGGACCAACTCAGAAGTGACGTTCTCCTATGAACTCATACACATAGACATGCAAGTATTGGCTAACCAGCAAAAACATACATTCTCCAGCTCTGTGCAGACACTAATGCCGTCTAGAGGACTTACGAGAGAGAGAGAGAGAGAGAGAGAGGGGGGGCAAAGGAATCTATATTATCAGAACGTTTTGAGGATGATGATATGACTCACTTTCGGGTATGTTCATGGTAAAAAAAAAATTTTGATGCTTATCTTCAAATAATCTTAGGGCCCAAAAATGTCCAAATTAATCTGTTATTAATGTGAGGTCTACACTTCTGTCCAAAGGAATGTGCAAGTTAAACTAGACACATATTCATGTAATTTGCTTAACTTTCTTGATGATAAGATATGATATATATATATACACACACACACGTATATATATATATATATATATGTGTGTGTGTGTGTAATATATATATGTGTGTGTGTATGTATATGTGTATATATATATGTGTGTGTGTGTGTGTGTGTATATATGTGTATATATATATATGTGTGTGTGTGTGTATATATATATGTGTATATATCTATATGTGTGTGTGTGTGTGTCATTAATTATTAATCACAGATATTTTGTAAATTCTTTACGCGAGCCAAGAATTAGAACCCTGGACCCCTCAAGCAAGACATATGAAACTAGTTCACTGATACACATCAACACCTCCTACAACATCACTTCATATACCACCCCCATCAGCATTAGCAGCAGCAGTATCAACATGATGAACATTTTTTTAAAGTTAAGATCTTGTACAAAGAAGTATGAAGGGCAAATGGGCTAAGACACTTAGGAATGGTTAACTGTGACACTGTTTGGCCCCTAAAGATCAAGGCTTCGTGGAATAGGGTCTTCGACCAGGGTATCTGGTCACTATGTAAGTGGCTTTCACCTTAGGCACTTCCATATTGAAGTTTCTGGATCAAAGATGAGGATAAGGATGTAGGAAAAAAGGTAAAACGCACAATGCGAATGCATAAACATGCTAACTAGAATACAATCACTGACTTGTAAAATCGAAAAGATGGGTTTCTTTAACTTGAGATGTGTTGATCTCAAGTTTAGTTTGTTGGTTTGGTTTTTCTACAGGAGAAAGTCATATATGAATTCGTCCTTACTTCTCTAACAGTGTCTAGCATACCTACATAATGCTAATTAGAATCTTTCACTCCTTCCTTAATAGAAGCATCAGTATCATTATGGACCACTGTTACAACAGAAGGTCAACAAGTTAATGGGTTGTCTTACTATTCATTATTAATTTTGATTAGTATTTTCTTTCATTTATTTTTGCTTGGTTAGATTTTACAGCATGTCAACTCTTGTTGGGTTATTTTATGCTGAAGACGTTTTCTTCTATTCAAGCTTGATGGGTATTCAAAATTTTTTTCAAACTCAAATTTTTAACTCATATTTTTCTATTTAACCCATAGATGGGACCCTAACAGGTACTACCACTCCGGGTAGATCTGGGAGTAATGGTGATGAAGAGGTACTATACACTTTCCAAAGCTTCAAAATTGGAACTTCACTAATGTCATACCCAGGACAATAAGACCCTCAACCACCACCTTCTAGCACATATATGATAAAAAAAGATAGAGGTTGCCATAAGGGCAATAGTGTTGGAACAATTATATAAGTGCTAGATGTGACCAGCCAATGATTTCAAATTATTATTATTTCCTATTATATATATATATATATATATATATATATATATATATATATATATATGCCTGCTGCCCGGTTTCGATTTCTGTCGGAGGGAAATCGTTAGTATACATCGCTGATGAGAATGAATAAAGTTGAAACAGTCTGTACGATGTTCTACACACCAAACAATTCTTTGTCGAGATTCACTTGTCATGATTATTTTCTATAATTATCGAATTTTATGCGATATATGCATTGTAATTGCCTTCAAGCAAAAATATAAATATTAATAATAATAATAATATATGATATATATATATATATATATATATATATATATGAAACTAGCAGTGTTGTTCTAGTAATGAAAAATCACAACCTCCAGTTTCATATAAAATAATATAACAACAAAGATATTTTAATTTAATGAAATGACACATAAAACCATTGGATCTCTATGATAAAAGCAATCCATGATGATATTGATACTTCTATTTAAGAAGCAATGACGTATTTTAATTAACATTTCATAGTTATTTCTGTTATATTACAAATTTAGATAATAAAAAAAAAAGTATGTTTAGTGCAAATACAGACCCCACAAAATTAACATTCATTTGTAAAATAGACTGGAAATTGTGTTATTTATAAAGAATTTTAAGTATATTGCTCTAATAAAAATCTTACTATTATGTGCCATTTTCTCTGGGTTAGACAAACACACATATATCAGGGAAAAATGGAAATAAATCAAAAGGTATGTAGATATAAAAAATATGGAAAAAAAGGTATTTAGATTTTATTATAGTTAGCAGTATCAACCAATGTCAAACATTTCTTTTTTTTTATTATTATTAAAACATTATAGGGCATTAATGTCACAGTTTTTTTTAAACAGAACAGTTTAACAGCTATAGAATGCTAATATTTGTGTCTTTTTCTTTCCATTTTTAACTGAATATTATTTAGAAAATACAACATCACATATTAACAATGCACTGACGATGGTTTTAATATGAAAAATGAAACATTTAACATTGGTTGATACTTCTAACAATAATAAAATCATCATCTGGATACCTTGTTTTTCCATATCTTATATATTTACACACACAAACATAATGTGAGTTTTAATGATAAGTAGATTTAAAAAATGGCATTCAGCATGAAGCAGGACACACAAAATTGAACTGGATATTGTTTTATTTTCTGAGAGTATTTTAAATGTATTGCTCTAATGAAAATCATGCAATGATGCGCCATTTATTTCTGGGTTGTGATTACATACATGAATCAAGGAAGAAAGAGAAATCTCAGTTCTTAGCCTATAAGAAGTCTTGGTCTGATGATCCTATAGTGAGAAACTGATAGTTACCAAGCACTATTGATTCTGTGCCTATATATATATATATATATATATATATATATATATATATATAAACAAATATTTAAACAGTCTTGATAATGATATTTTAAACAAATAATAAACAGCCTTGATAATGGTTCATAAAATAACCAAAAGTACTTGATTTAATAATAACTCTTTTGGACAAGTCATTAATGCCTTTCAATGTGATAACATCAAAAAAATTGTTAGAAAACTTGAAAGAAACAAAGAAAAAATTAAAAACAATAAGGATTCTATTATTTTTAACCAAATTTGTTTAAATATATATATATATATAAATAGTCGAGGTGGTCTAAAGTCAGTATCAGCCAGACAGTGAGGGAGTCTATCCTTTTTTCACTAGTGCTAGACCAAGGAGATTCTGCATCTGATATGGAGTACTACAACTACCATCAGCTCCTTACTTTACCAGACATATCCCTGTGCTACTCATACGCTGATTTTGTGAGGGCCGGTATCGAACCCGGAACCTTGTGGTTCCTTGGCTGATGCTCTACTGACTAAGCTAAGCCAGCCTTACATATATATATATATATATATATATATATATATATGTGTGTGTGTGTGTGTGTGTGTGTTTGTATGTGTGTGTGTGTGTGTTTACATGTAAGGAAAATATCATTGAATTATTTTAGGCAATAGAACATGATTGGTTAAAGATTGATAAAAGTAATCATTTAGCTTAGCTAAGTTTGGCACAAGGCCACAAGTACAGAGTCCTCAGAGAGAATCAAACTCACTCAGTCAATTACTAAGCCTAGCTTGTTAACTATCACACCACACGAGGCTTGCTGTCAGAGAGATACAAGTTGGCACGGAAATAATATTAAATATTTGATGATATCTTTAGAAATAGATTAAAAGAAAGTAGAATGGAAGGAATGCTGTTTATTTTTGTTACCAAATTTAACTTTTTCAAATAACTGATGTCTCTGTCAAGTCAACTCTTATACAGTACACTCGCACACATATGCACATATGTGTGTCTATTCGTGTATAACATTGATATTTTTATTATTGATTTTCTTTCCTTTTCTTTTTTTCTGTTTTCTAAACAATTTCCCACATCAATGTTCTCTTTATCAGAATTCTGATTGCCCATTATTGCAAGCCAACTCTGTGGTTTCACGTGAACATTGAACCATCAGACAATTCTGATAGTCATGGATTTTATTGAACACAGCTGAGAGCATTGAAATACTAAACTCTTGAAAGAGATTGCTTCAGACTCCACTAATTTGCAGAAAGTCTGTATGTATTGGTCTGCCTCTCTCTTACCAATCATTAAATACCGAAACACAAAACTTTGAACTCGGGCAGATCTAAAAACTGGAAAAATAATATGACCCACAACTTTGCTTTCTTTAATTGGTACAGTTCAAAAGCTTTAAATGAAGATTATAAATAGTTTGGTTTTCTGCTCTAATTCTGTTATTTGTTTAATGGCATATCAACCTTTGTAGGTTATTTAATGCCAAAATACCTTTCCCAATGATATTAGTCTGAAAGGAATGCAATAGAGTGACTAGAGTTTGAACTCACTAACTATGATGTTGCAGTCCAGCAGGTTAGCCACTACACCCCCAGGGACTTTCCCTCGCATTTTATTTTATATATTTGTTGTATAGAATAAAGACTTTGTTCATCATTAGGTTACAAACTTATTGGTATAGATAGATAGATAGAGAGAGAGATGTAAACCGAGATAAATATATAGATAGATAAAAACAAAATATTTGCACTATGAAATAAAGGCTTTATTCATCATTAAGCTACAAACATATTGGTATACCGAGATTGATAGATGTAAATAGATACATTGATGTGTAGAGAGAAAGAGAGATGTATATCTAGAGAGATAGATAAAAAACAAGATATTTTTTTCTCTGAATGTTTGAGATGAGACTTGATGACTTGTATTATCTGCATTATTCGGACTATTGTCCTCATCTTTATTGTTATTTGTACAATGTTTCGGCCGATATACCCTCCAGCCTTCTTCAAGTATTTCTTGTCGGACTCAGGGAACCTTCTTTTCGAACCCGGGAACATTCTTGTCGTAATATGGTTAGTGGAATGAGAACAGGATACCACCGTGGATTGAATAAAGGGTTAAGTTCAAAGTTTCGTGATGGCTCCCGATAACGACAAGAAAATTCTCAAGTTCGAAAAGAAGGTTCCCGTGTCCGAGAAGGTTCCTGAGTCAGACAAGAAATACCTGAAGAAGGCCGGAGGGTATATCAGCCGAAACGTTGTACAAATAACAATAAAGATGAGGACAATAGTCCGAATAACACAGATAATACTAACAAGATATTTGTTGTATAGAATATAACTTTGTTCATCATAAGGCTACAAACTTATTGGTGTACCTAGATAGATAAATAGATATAAACAGAGATAAATAAATAGATAAAAACAAAATATTTTTTGTATGAAATAAAGCCTTTGTTCATCATTTAGGCTACAAACTTATTGGTATACCTATCTATGTAGATAGATAGAAACAAAATCTTTGTTGTGTAAAATAAAAGGCATTGTTCTACACTTATATGGATGTGCTTATGAAAATTCCATATTTTAATCCTATTATATTTTTTTCTTTATATATCTTTATACTTTTAAATGCTTACTTCTTTAGCATCCTGCCCATTGAGGTGGGTAAAGACTTCAATAAGACAAGTAAGTAGATTCACCCACACGAAAAGAATTACAAGTTTTTTTTTTGTTTTTTTTTTCAAAGAAACTTTTTGCAGATTTTTCTTTTGCTAATATTCTATGGAATTTTTTGAAACTATTTCAAAATTTATTTATCATTTTTGAAAAAAACAAAAAACAATATAAACTTTATATGTAAACATAATCTTACCACAGGGATAAAATGAATTTGTAAAAACAAGGTTGGTTTTTTTTTTCAACTTTTTTCCTAATTTACATTTTATAACTCAATTAATTCAATAACATTCTACTTTATTTCAGTTTTAATTAAAAATTTCATTATTTTTCAAAAGAAACAGCTGTAACATAATTTACTCTGAATTTATTTAATATCAGAATCTACATACATACATATTCAGCCATCTTGATTTTGTTAAAAAAATATCATGTAAAATAAACAAAACATAAAAAGGGAAATAACACTTTGTTAATTTAAAAAATTATTTCTGATTGGGATGAAATAAACGGTAAACAGACAATTGGCCACAAGTTAAAGAATAAAAAAAGATAACAGAAAATTGTAAATTGTAAATGTATGTAAGAAAACAATAAACAACCTTGAGTCCAAAAGCAAAATTAATCAATATTACACAAAGAAAAATAAGATTTATTCATTTTTATTATAAAGAAGATGAGTTGAGGATAATAGGCAACCATATTGTTTTAAAATTAAATACTTTTAATTTTTCCCAACCCCAACTGCCAAAATAAATAAATGAAAATAAAAAAAAGTTTACAAAAATTAATTATTTTTGTTGAATAGAATGAGGTGGATTATTCAAGAAAAATTATTAATTTGGTCATTTTTGGCAGACCTCATATATTAAAAGAATCTTATCTGAAGATTTTGACAGCATTACAGATCATTTAAAGATTGGGTAAAAGAAAATCGAAAAAACGAAAAAACAAAACAAAAAACAACAACAAAAAACTCTAATCTAAAATTTGAAAATAGAGATGAAAACTGTAGAAAATTATCTTTACAGCTTTACTAATATCACTAAGATATTTTCTGTCATTTATGACAAGATTATTTATAAAGAAATCACATTGATACTTAATCTCTTTTTTTTCTCTCTCTCTCTCTCTCTTTCTTTATTCCTCTTTCACTATAACTTCCCATACTTGAGTCTTCTCTCCTAGCATCCCATGATGGTGTGATGGTTAGCAAGCTAGTTTCACAGACCTGAACCTGTAGCTATTGTTTTCCCTTATTGGGGATATGATTGAGTTTGGAAAAGGGTTATTTTCCCTTGCCACTTGAGAGCATACACACCCTGGCTATTTAAACACAGACTGGGAAAAACTAGCTCTCTTTCATCTGGCATCCACAAAGATGCACAAGACAAGTTGTGTCTTTCCATTAAGGCTGGGTGGGGGGCAACTATAGCTTATACCCATGTATGTATGCAGCCTCTTTCTACACCCTAGTTATGAAACTATAGTAAGAAGGTGAGATCTTAATACTAATATTGATAATATAGATTGATATAGATCAAGATCTACTTATATATAAGTTGGTGATATTTCATAGAAAATACTGATATTGATTAGAGGATCTCTTTAAGTTATAATTTTTTGCTTCATGTTTCATGCTTGACCTTATAATATATATATATATATATATATATATAAGAGAGTTTTATAATTTGCTTGAAGCATTGTGTATATATTGGTTAGGAGGTTGATTTAGAAGGCTATCACAATGCAGGTGTAAAGAACAAAATAATAATACAGTAAATAATAATACGGTAACACCATTGTTACCGTATTATTTTTTTTTTCTTTACACCTGCATTGTGATAGCCTTCTAAATCAACCTCCTAACCAATATATATATATATATATATATATATTTGTGTGTGTGTGTAGTAAAGAATAAAGGAAAAAGTAGACAAAAAGAGCAAAACAAGTAGATGCAGGAGATATATTTCATTCTGCATTGAGCAGGACTTCCTCAGTCATTTATTTAAAGCATCAGTGCAACATATATTTGTATTTATCGAAGAGAAAGTGAGTGGGTGGGGGTGAGTTTGGTGATGAAGTCAGGAGGAAGGGAAGAGTTTGTGAGGATTTGATTGGCCAGAGGAAATCTATCATGGATGGGGTGGGGGAAAAGATCAAAAGTATGGAATCTGTTGGGGATGATAAGAGAAGGTAGTTTAGTGCTAATGGATGTAGAGGATAGTAGGGAGAAATTAGGTCAACATTCTTTGATTACTCATATTCAACACGGATGAAACGATCAACAACCAAGGACTCTGCTTAACATAGAGGAACAACACAAGGGCTCTGCCAAACACTGAGGAACAACACAAGGATTCAGCCAAATACCGAGGAACAATACAAGTATTCAGCCAAACACCGAGGAACAACATATGGATTCTGCCTAACACCGAGGAACAACATAAGGATTCTGCCTAAACAGAGGAACAACATAAGGATTCTGCCTAACAAGGAACAACACAAGGATTCTGCCAAACACTAAAGAACACAAGGGATTCTGCCAAACACTAAGGAACACAAGGGATTCTGCCAAACACTAAGGAACACAAGGGATTCTGCCAAACACTAAGGAACACAAGGGATTCCCACTGTAAAGAGCTCTCACCTGAAGCCTAAAAATGGCCACAAAAATTGTAACACCATCTATTGTGTGAAAAAATTATTTATCTAACCAGTTCAGGATTTGACACAAGGTCACAAATATTGGGCATCCAATGAGGATCGAACTCACTATTCATTAATAGCAGATGTTAGACTAGAATGGATAAGAATGGAAAACATTTTGTCAGCTCCTGTACTTAAAAATAAATTAGCACTGCATCCTTTGTGATGAATATCTAACAGTAACAATAAAGAATGAATATTCATTTTATTCTTATTTTTGCCTTTTGAATAAGA
Source organism: Doryteuthis pealeii (assembly GCA_023376005.1). NCBI lineage: Eukaryota > Metazoa > Mollusca > Cephalopoda > Myopsida > Loliginidae > Doryteuthis > Doryteuthis pealeii. Next base: position 50,541,692 of record CM042151.1, on the reverse strand, counting down.
TCTCTGTTCCAATGTGCATCTGCAGATAAGCTGGACTGAGCTCTCCAGATTTTGAGGGCATTTAAATGCAGTGATAACCTTCACAGGAAAACACTGCAAATGTCATAAAGAACTGGAAATCTGTTTTCAGCTGATATGACAGCAACAGAGGATTAACTTCTCTGTATTTCAACTTATTTTTGTTCTCGTCCTCTTTCCAATGTGCTTCGTAGAGCGAAGTAATGAAAATCAAGGAAATAATACAGTTTTGATTATGCAAGATTTGCTCTTTTTCTTTGTTTTGTTTTTGTTTTTTTTGTTGTTTAAAACAAAGATCTTGTTTGAATTAATATTGCAAATGCTTAAAAGTTTCAATGAAAACTGTAATTAAAATATTAACTATTTTGCAAAATTTTATTAATTTCTACTTTTTACGTGAAATTTTGATTTAATGTAGTTGGTTGAATTCAGTTAAAGGATTATAATTCTTCCGAAAATGAAAAAAAATAAAATAAAATGAAGAAAACAATGAGAATTGAATTTTACAGTGTTATTTTCATTGTAGCTAAGTCACACAGAATTAATTTAAAACTAATAACAAGGTATTGTTTAAAATTTTATTCCTGTTCTTATTTCATGCAAGTTATTAAATATTTTAGAGCAGTTTTCTTTTTCTTTTCTTTTTCTTTCTTTCTTTCTTTGAACTAAGAAACACATTGCAGTTAAATTTAAGTGCTTTAAATACAAAAAGTTCAAATAATCAAGCAATCTTACATTTTAAAGTATAGATTACAAAATTAATTTACACAAATAGCAAACAGGATACAATTCAAAAGTTCAGTGATTTTGAACAGATCGATCAAAATGTTCATCTTAGAGTGACTGTCATTATTATTGATTTTGACTCATTCTCTTTCAAAACAACAACAAAGACCTGAGGTGGTAGTACCTGTTAGGGTCCCATCTAAGGATTTAATAGAAAAAAATAAGTTTAAAAATTGTGTTTAAAAACAAATTGATTTTTAAGAAAATATTGGATAGACATCAAGAATGAATAAAACAAAACGTTTTCTGCATAAAATAACCCAACAAGGGTTGACATGCTGTAAAATCCAACCAACCAAAAATAAATGAAAGAAAATGCTAATAAAAATTAATAATAAATAGTAAGACAACCCATTAACTTGTTGACCTCCTGTTGTAACATTGGTCCATGATGATACTGATGCTTCTATTAAGGAAGGAGTGAAAGATTCTAATTAGCATTATGTAGGTATGCTACACACTGCTAGAGAAGTAAGGACGAATTCATATATTCATTCTCTTGTAGACACCTAAACATGGACACACCAGTGTAGGCTAACCAGCAAAAACATACATGGAAAACTCTGAATTCCAACCATCTATATAATCCAGATTGAAGTCATTCCTTACTACTGGTACCATGTAACCCAATACAACTCAAATTCCCTGTGGTGTAGTGGTTAACATGCTGGACTGTGAGTAAGTGAGTTCAATCTCCAGTTATGTTTATAAATATTCTAATTAATAATAATAATAATAATATTATTATTATTATTATTATTAACAAAAAAAAGAGAATGTGTCAACTGATAGATTTTGCAGTTCCAGCTGATCACAGGGTGAAGATGAAGGAAAACGAAAAGTTAGACAAATACCTGGACCTTGCCAGAGAGTTGAAAAAGCTGTGGAATATGAGGGTGAAAGTGATAACCAATTGTTATTGGTACATGAGTAACAATCCCAAAAAACTTGGAAAAAAGACTGGTGGAATTGGAAATTAGAGGAAGAATTGAGACCATGCTGAAATCAGCTAGAATACTCAGAAGAATCCTGGAGATCTGAGGAGACTTGTCACTGAGACTCTAGGGAAAGACCATCAGCTAATGCTGGTGTAAAAATGCAAAAGAGTAATAATGATAATATTAATAAAAAAAAATGGAGAATCTGGAAATCAAAGTAAGAATTGAGACCATCCAGACAACTGCATTGCTACAATCGGCTAGAATACTCAGAAGAGTCCTGGAGACCTGAGGAGACTTGTTGTCACGCTGGTGTGAAAAACTCACAAGGTTTGGTTTGTTTTTTGTTTTATGGCATATCAACCTCAGTGGGTCATTTAATGCCGATAACGTTTTGAAATAAAGTCATTCATTCTTAATGGATACTCAATGTTTTTTATAAATATATTTTTCTATTTAACCCATAGATGGGACCCTAACAGGTACTACCACTCCGGATCAGAGTGGACCAGGGAGCAATGGTGATGAAAGGGTGCTCCACATTCTCCAAACTTGGAACCTCACCATCAGAGAGTTTAACGTCATTCCCAGGACATGTAGACCCTCAGCCACCACCTTCTAGTAGCCATATGATAAAAAGGGTTGGGGCTGCCATAAGGGCAATAGGGTTGGGGCAATCATATAGGTGCTAGGGCTTGACGTGACCAGCCAATTGATCGGGGCAGGGAGGGTCTCTCTGATCGCCTGTCTAGTCTAAGTGGAGTTTTGCAGGTCATGGACTGCTCATCCACCAAGACTCCGTCCTTAAGCATCACGGGTCGCCACCCATGGCCAACAGGTGGCTCCATTTGGGGGAGTCTTACCCCTCTGCAGAATTCACAGATGATTAACTGATTATTGCATTTCCAAAGAAATAGAAAGAAAAAAACAGAAAGAAAAAAAAAAAAAGAAAGAAAAAAAGAAAAAAGAAAAAAACAGAAAGAAACAAAAAAAGAGGATTTGTTTAAGAAGCAGCAGAAAATTAATAACAATTTAGATTGGCTTACAGCAAATTGGTCAAATCAAAGAACGTCTAGAATAAAAGAGATCACAAATGCACAATAACAAAAAATGATTTGTGGTAAACACATTTTTTTTCTTTCTTGCTCTCTTGGAAATATTTCATTTTCTTATTTTGTTCAAATACGATCGCAAAAGATTTAAGCAATAACATGCGCAAACAAAACAGTGCAGCTACTCAACTGTTTTGACCAATGTACTAGTTGTACCACAAATAAGAAAATCATTTTGAGAAATCTTAGTTCAAGATGTCTATATCTAGACATATAAATATAACTCTTGATCTCCCTCCCCCTATCCTAATGTATGTAATTCCATTAAAAGAGATCCAACTGCTCTGACAAACGGTTTTTTATTCGATTCTTATATATATATATATATATATATATATATATATATATATATGTGTGTGTGTGTGTGTGTGTGTGTGTGTGTGTGTGTGTGAAGAAAGGAAGTGAATCCGACGGTATGTAGTATACTATATATATATATATATATAGGGCTGGTTTAGCTCAGTCAGTAGAGTGTCGGACTAAGAATCACAAGGTTCGATACTGGCCCTCGCCAACTCAGCGTATGAGTAGCAGAGGAATATGTGCAGCAAAATGAGGAGCTGATGGTAGGTGTGGCGCTCCGTCTCAGGTGCCAAAAACAATATTCTTGGTCTAGCTCTAGTGAAAAAAGGGCAGACTCCCTCTGGCCGATACCAACATTAGGCCATTTCAACGACTTATATATATATATATATATATATATATATATATATATATATATGTGCACACACACGCATACATATAAAAGTCGTCAGGGTGGTCTAAAGTCAGTATCAGCCAAGCAGCAAGGGAGTCTATCCCCTTTTCATTAGCGCTAGACCAAGGAGATTGTTTTGGCATCTGAGGTAGAGTGCCACACATACCATCAGCTCCTCACTTTACCACACAGATCCCTGTGGAACCTTGTTGCTTTTAGGCAAACACTTTACTGACGGTGTCTGCCAGTTTAGTTAATTCAAATATTTATCTTCCTGTTTAACCATATAAAGTAGATATCTGGCTGAATTTGTTTTAGCCAAAAAGCAGAGTAATGGCCTTTTTTCGATGATCAGAAAAACAAGATCGACTAAAAATTACTTTGTTGTATTTACATTTGTTGTAGACATTTACCCAACCCCTTTACCACTGGTAGGATGTGACACAAGTATAGTGGATCCAGCAAGGATCGAACTCACTATTCAGAAGTAATGGATTGCGAGACTAGCTTGCTAACCATTACACCATGATGGGATGCCCTATCACTCCAGAAAGTACCGTATTTGATGGCATAAAGGACACTCTTTTTTCCAAAATTCTGGCTAAAAAAATTGCCCTGCGTCTTATACATCATAGGTGAAGTTTGAAGTTCTATTACTATTAATTTTATTATTATTATTATTATTATTTCCTGCTATTGAGATGTCTTGTGTATTCTTATTGCTTGCCAGCTATGTTTCTGCTTGTGTAATGCACAGCTAGACTGTTTTCAACAATATATACTTAAATACACTAAAAACTTTTTTCCCTGAATCTGACCTGCTGAAATGGGGGGGGGGGTCTTATACGCCCGTGTGTCTGATATGCCGTCAAATACGGTATTTAACATCTAATGCTTTGTTGTACCTATACTCTTTCAAGACACATGGCATAAAAGTTTTCCTTTTAGGAAATGGAACCAAGTACAAGAGTTCAAATACTGGAATTGATTCACTGGTTAGTCGATTGGTTAGATTTTACGGCATGTCAACCCTTGGGTTATTTTATGCCAAAAATGTTTTTGTTTTATTCATTCTAGTTGGGTATTCAATTTAAAAACAAAACTTTTTAAGCAAATTCTTTAGAACTCAGTTTTTTTTCTATTTAACCCATAAATGAGACCTTAACAGGTACTACCACTCAGGGTCAGAGTGGGCCTGGGAGTAATGGCAATGAAGGAGTACTCCACACTCTCCAAAGCTCCAAATTAGAACTTCACCATTAGATGCAGTTTAACATCATACCCAGGACACCCTTCATAAAGGTATGAATCCATCTTTTCTCCCCTTCTATGTATAAACAGTAGGACAGACTGAGTTCTTTAACTTTGGTGTGGTAACCAGTCTAAGAGAAGGAAAACTCTGAATTCAAACCTGCCACAAAAAAAAAAATTTAAAAAACAAAAAAACAAACTCATGTCACATCCTGCCAGGGTTAGATGGGTTGGGTAAATACGTACTAGCTCACATATGTTTTTTATGACACAGGTAAGCCTGTATCTATTGTTCATGTGTGTCACACTGGGAAAGTGAAGACTGGTGCAAAGACAATGACTAATTAACCATTTGGATCATTTTCTTCTGTATCTTCCCCTCCCCTGCCTTTTCTTTACCTCCATCCTCCCCCACATCTTTTTTTCTCTGCACTAGCATTCTTAAGACTTTTCTTTCTCTCTCTCGCTCTCACACACATTGTGAAAGCATTTAGTTTAACAAAAAGCATCCAATACCAAATGTATGTATTTACCTAATCACTCTGCTACGAGCAGGATGTGAAACAAGGCCAATTGTTTAGTAGAGTAAAAAGCTGTTTTAATTTCCTTCTCCTAGGCTGGTTGCTATGCCAAAGCTAAAGAGCCCAGGCTGTCCTACTATTTACCCATAACTGGAGGGAGAGTAGTTGGATGCATACGTTTCCCAAGGATATTAGTGTAATATGAAATGCAAACAGCCTCCCCTAGGATATAAACTTGGGTTGATGAGTCTATTTCCTATGACTAACCATTACACCACATGCCTCCACATATAAGACTATATATTCTTTATTTTGGTAAATAAAATCATTTACACATAGCTATATATATATATATTATATATATATATATATATATATATATATATATAGAGAGAGAGAGAGAGAGAGAGAGAGATTCATGCCTTTCACAAGTGCATTATCACGAAGTGAAATGCAAACAACCTCGTCCAGGATTTGAACTCAGGTCAACAATTCCATTTCCTGATAACCATTACACAAAGCACACCTCTTATATTTGATACTGAATGTATATCTATAGCCTCTATAGATTATTTCATCTATTCATTCCACTCTTAGTGTGACATATACCAAATCCCAAGTACAGATGTAGGTAGGTAGATAGTCAGGATAGTAATTTAGAGGAAGCTTAGTCTATGTTGTGTCAGTAAAATGTTTATTCCTCTGTGTGTGATTAAGTTAGGGAGAGTCTTTCTGTGATATACCAATCATGTGATGAGCCGAGAAGTTTTGGCGCAAAATACCAAAAATCACCAGATACATTCCGGACCAGCTCCCAGCGGTACGTCAACCAGATATTCTCTCCAAGAAATCACTAAGTCAGATACCAGCTATCCTCTCCATCACATGGTAAGTCTCTCAAAGTTGACTCAATACACAGGAAGGGCTTTTTAGTGTTATTAATTGTTTTATTTGTTCTTTAATAAATTGTTAAAATTAAACTAAGTTTTAATTCATTTATTTGTTGCTGTTAGTCTTAGAGTTAAATGCGATACTAACACCAATATCTATTTATCCTATCACACCTATTTAGAGTGATGTATACCAAATCTCAAAGATGAACGTAGGTAGGTAGTTTTTTAAAAGGTCTCCCATTCGATTAAAACTACAAAACACTTTACTTCTCACACAGGTGATTTTATTTATTTATTGTCAAACCAGCCACACTTATTGGATAAACTGATAATAGAAGAATGGTACATCAGAGTGCCACAGATTTTCAGGTTTTGAAATTTTAGTTTTTTTCTTCTCCAAGACTGGTTGATTTATCTATATTAACCTAATCCCTCCACACAAATATGATGCAATACATGGCCGGTTTCTTAAGCAGAGTTTAACAGGTTTAAATTCAGAGTTTTCTTTCTCATAGACTGTTTGACTAACCATGGTTAAAGAGCCCAGTCTACCCTACTGTCTACCCATAGCTAGAGGGACAATAGTTGAATGCATACCCTTCTTAAGTGTATTAGCGCTATGTGAAATGCAAACACCCTTATCCAGGATTTGAACTGAATGATGAGTCCATTTCCTAAGATGATAACAATTATACTACTTACCTCCTAAAGACTAAAGGCTAAAGAGCCCAGTCTGCACAACTACATATCCATAGCTCAGCAAAAAAGAAAAGGTCTCATACATACTTTTTCCCAAGAGCATTAGCGTGAAGTAAAACACAAACGGCTTTGTCTAGGATTTGAACTCAGTTTGTTGAGTCCATTTCCTATGATGATAACCATTATGCCATGCACACCTCCAAGGTAGGTAGTTACGTGATATTGACACAAAGATTCTATAATTAGGGAAGTGACTGGAAATTGAGCTTAAAAGACGCCTTTGGTGAATCTTCAGTACACATGAATAATGGAAATATTTAAACCACATTTTTCTTTTTTTTCTCATTAATCAGATCTTGATTATCTATAAGCGTATTTATTCATTCATCAGCAATTTGTCATAAATAATTCCGTTTCTAAGCCTTCCAGCATACACTTGAACAAAGATTTATAGTGTTACATTATTAAGATAATGCAGCAAATATTTGATAAGAGCCACAAAAAAAAAAAAAAATTAGTCTATTCATGTAAAATTTTTAAACACATATACACGAAACGGTTCTCTAAATTAATTAGTTTGCTGAAAGCATATAAGACGTCTGAAATTTTATTTGCCATTTAAAGAGATTGGAGATGCAAATGTTAAGGTGCGGGTTGCATGCACGTGTGAATTTGCTGAAGTATAATCGTGAAGCTATAAAATAAGAAATAAGAAAAGAGGAAGAAAAACAGCGTAAACAAACAAATTAATTAATTAAAAATGTCAACCTGAGGCAGAAGAAGAGTCAAGTGTAGGAGATAATTTTAATCTGATATTATAAGAAGCTGATAAAATGTCAGCCATGAGGAAGGGACACATAGTTGGCTTGGAAATTCATGTGGGTCACTAAATGAAACTTTATGAAGAAGACATCATAAGAATCATGGTGCCTTTATTTGAAATATAAGGAGTGTTCAGTTTCAAAAATTGAATTTCTAAGAAAAGACAAAAAAAAAAACAAACAAAAAAAAAAACTAGTGGTACCATGACTTACGAGTTTAATTCATTCCACTTGTATCTCAATTTCCTCGTATATCAAATCAATTTTCCCAATTGAAATAAACTGAAATGCTATTAATCTGTCCCTCAACAAATCACCTTCATTTTTTTGGTTACATTTTTTTCGTAAGCAAAATAGCACTGTATTGTATAAAAACATTATAAGATACTAAGCAATGACTTATGTGCTGTAATGTGTTTTAATGTTTTATATATATATATATATATATATATATATATATATATATATTTCTTTGGCTTAATAGATTTGGAAACTTAAACGATTTCAGTGAACTTATCAATTGTTGTAACCTAACAAAGGTTATTAAATGAGGAATAACCAAAACGGAGGTTGGAAATAAAATGGAATCTTTATAACATTAGTAGGTCACTAAATTAAAGTTTATGAAGAAGACATTATAAGAAACCTGATACCTTATTTGAAATATAAGGTGTGTTCCGTTTCAAAAATTGATTTAAAAAAACTACGGTGGTAACTTTACTTAAGAGTTTAATTCATTCCACTCATAACTCAATTTCTAATATATCAAATCAATTTTCCCCGTTGAAATAAACTATAAATAATATATTTGTTGCCTCTTTTGGGTGTTTTTTTTTCCAATCTAAATAGTACTCTCTATAAGGAAATGAGTTGTTCCGCAAAGTGCAATTTGTTGTATTTCATATATAGGCTTGGACTGCTAGGTATCTTGTTGATGTATTCATCTATCCCTTTTTTGTCCAATCTCAGGTATCCCACTTTTACTGGCATGGTGGTAGTTTTAAGGTGCACAATTTTCAATTTCTATTCCAGGTCTTTGTATCTATTTATGTTATTATACTCTTTGATTGATATGTTATTAACTGTTGGTACTGACATATCAATCAAAAGGTATGTTTTTCTTTTATAGTACTTAGCCATTATATCTGGTCTATTGTTCTTTATTTTTCTGTCAGTTTGGGAAATAAAGTCCCAGAGAATAGTAACTTCTTTGGCTTCTGTTATTGTTTCTGGTTGATGTTTATAGCATTTTTCAGGTTTCGACATCATCATCATCATCATTATTATTATCATTATCATTCAATGTTGGTGTCAGTGTGTGGGAATTAAAATACAGTCTTTTGGGATTAGGTTTCCTAGACTGAATGTCTCTCTTTCTCTCTGTATATATTCATGATTTGTTTTTCATACTGAAATATTTAATGTCTCTTTTTATCATGTAGTGTAATGGTTCTCTTTACGGGAAATTGATGAGACACACCAAAGATGTTTTCATTTTGTGCTAATCCTATTAGTAAGTAAGTAAAGTCGACGGGGCGGCCTAAAGTCGGTATCAGCCAGTCAGCGAGGGAGTCTATCCCCTTTTCAATAGCGCTAGACCGAGGAGATTGTTTTAGCATCTGAGGTGGAGCGCCACACCTACCATCAGCTTCTTACTTTACCGCACAGATGCCTGTGCTACTCATACGCTGAGTTGGCGGGGACCGGTATCAAACTAGGAACGTTGTGGTTTCTAGCCGAACGCTCTACCGACTGATCTAACAAATACATAAATTCATCTCTTCTCTTCCCAACGATGGGTAAATAGGCAGACTGGGTTCTCTAGTTTGCAGGTAGACAAACGAGTCTATGAGAAGGAAAAACTGAATTTTAAACTGGGGACGATGAGCTAGCAATTTCATTGCATAAAAATGTACTCATTACTGAAATCATATCCCGCTTGCTGACCTAGTGTGGCTACAGCCCTATACTCTGAAAGGAGTCTACAGGATATAAACTAAAAATTTATCATATATATAAGAAACAGCATGACATGGAGGGTGCACACATACCAGTCGGTAGAGCAACCACCTAGGATTCGTAAGGTTTCGGGTTTGATACTGGTCCTCACCATCTCAGCGTATGAGTAGCACAGATTGGGCAATCTGTAGACTTGTATACAAATCTATGGATGGTTTGAAACATCATAAAAGATACAAGCATCAGAACTGATGAAAGCTGTTGATATAGGAATATCATCAGGAGAGTTCATTTATATATATATATATATATATATATATATATATATTGTATTAAAAAGGGGGAGTAGCCTATTGCCAGTATCAGCCAGACAGCGAGGGAGTCTATTCCCTTTTCGCTAGACTAGGGAGATTTTTTTCAGAGGTGAAGTTCCACAGCTAACGCTATATCTCTCTTTACCACATAGATAAGATTATCCAAGATATGCTACTCATGCTGAGGACTGGTATCAAATCCGGAACCTTGCGATTCCTAGGCAATGCTTGACCGACTGAGCTAAACTATATATATATATATATATATATATATATATATATATATATATATATATTTTAGAGAGGGTTGTAAATAAAAATTCATTGATGTAAACTGTGGGTAAAAATTTACAATCAAAACAAGATGTTTTTCAGAAAATGATCTTAGATTCAGTAAATTAGCGATGTCTGTGGTTGCTAAGGGCAACATATAATTTTTTTTCATACAAGTGTTTTATTGGTAGAATCTACTACACACATCTAGACTCATTCAAAACACACGTGTATGCATGTGCACAAACATGTGTACTCCACTGGTAAACACATACGAAAACAAAAAGACAATAATTTGTATAAAGAAAAATCAAAACCAAGAACATTGTGAAAATTATTAGAGAGGAAAAAAATCACTGCATGTGGTTTTATGAATTCTAATTTTGTGTTTGTGATTCATAATCTCAGATGACAAAAAATAAATAATAAATACAATGAAGGAATTAAATAAGCTAAATAAATCGATGCAAATTATGGAAACAAATCTTTGAATCTTTAGAGTTCATGCCTTTTGTAAAAAAAAATCATTGTGACAGACCCTTGTATCAAAACGATTACTATTTACCAGCAATGTAATCAATGAGCCGTCAAATTATCCTCATTATAAGATCTTCCATAGATAAATAAAATACAGAGAGAAAGTCATGCACATAGGTAATAGAACTTGATATCACTACAATGCCATGGGAAAATGGTTAATATGAGGAATAACTAAGGAAAAAAGAAGAGAAAAAATCTTATACATAAAATACAATGTTACTATATATATATATACCAGATAAAACGTGACCCATTGGGTCACCAATTCAGCTCTTGATTGATAATTGAGATTAGGGAAAAGCGAGTTAGCAAAGCGATTAAAATAAATAAATACGCCGGACGAAACATTAAAATCATTTTGTAAACTTTCTAGGAAAGGGAATGTTTGACCTCGTTTAAGCTATGGGTTGCTGGTTGTGAAATTTAACATAGAAATACATTTCAAATTCTCCCCCCCCCGAGAAACTAACATTATATAGCGAGGAGGTAGTCAAGAGATACATAGAGGGGAAGAAAGAGATAGACACAGAGTAAGAGATTGGTCGGTTTTTCACTTAATTGCAAATTACGACTAATTAGAACCAATTTAAACAGAATACTTTCAAACATAATTCAATCCTAAAAGTAAGGAATAATTTAGTAAAATTTTTGTGTCATTAAACTAAACAGTAAAAAAAAGCCTTTAAGAAGCAAAAGTTGATTAACTCAGCTTTAGTATAATAATAGATAGATAAAAGTCGTCTATCCGGTGTCACTATTGACTAATAAATAAACATAAGAAAGAAAGCATCGGAAGAAGAAGGTAAAGATAAACTAAGTTGTAAAGAAAGAGAGATTGAAAACTCAGCAAAGAACACAGTGACACGGAGAAAATAGAAAAGACTGAAGTAAATTATAATGAAATGGGGGAAACGAAGAGGGAGAGGGAGGGAGTAGTATAATTCCTTAGATTGTGTTTGGGTTCAAGATGGTGACACCAGTCATGTTGATGAGATTGAAAATGTAGGAGGATTGTCTCAATGAAATCCTTTCAAATCACTGAAGTAAACAGAAGAAACAATGAAAGCATGAAAAGAAAAAAAGGAAAGAGAGTCTGATGGAAAGAGAGTTAGAAAGAAAGAGAAACTGGTGAGAAAGAACACAAGTGATGCAGACTGAAGTATAAAAGTTACTGCGAAGGAGAAAAAAAAATGAAATAAAAATAAAAAAAAAAAAAAAAGAAAGGATCTATACCTTGTCATAAATGACTAACATCGTGCTAGTATTCTTATATTCATGAAAAAAATCTATTAATAAAATTAAGAATATATTAAGTCATAAGGAAGTAAGCTTATTTCAAATTTCGCCCAAAATGCTACGAATTCTATAGAATACCTCAGTCTCATACATTACTACTAGTAGTAAAAACTGTGGTGAGCTGGAAGTTAACGCTTTGAAAGCAGAAATAAAATGCCGAAAATAAGAAGTCTGTGTATAGATCAGCGCAGGTAGAAAGAAAAAAATAGTAATATTAAAATGATAATTTTCAACCAATCAAAAGCGTTCGTGCCTAAAAAAGTGTTGAATTAACTCCAAATAAGAAAGAAAAACGTAAAGTCTGCGGACTGGCCTATTGTTGGTATCAAAGGAGTCTATCTCCCTTTCGTTTGCGCTAGACCAGGGAGATTGTTTTTGCTGAAGTGGAGCGTCACACCCACCATAATCTCCCAGATGCTTTACCGCACAGATCAGACTATCCAAGCTGTACTGCTCATCCACCGAGATGGCGAGGGCCAGTATCGAATCTTGCGATTCATAGGTGAATTTATCTAATGTTCTTGCAAATATGTTTTCATTTATTAAGCTTGGCTTAGTTTAGCTCAAAGGCAGAAATATGGGGATACACAGTGAGAATCAAACTCACAAACAATAGTCTATTAGCCTTCCTTGTTAACCATTATACCAATGGTTCTCAACCCGGAGGTACATATAAGATTTTGTGTAGGAAGCGCGTGGTGTAATGGTTAAAGTCATAGGAAATGGACTCGTCGCCCCGAGTTCAAATCCTGGACGTGGTAATTGCATTTCACTTAGCGCTAATACCCTTGGGAAAGGTATGAATTCTACTCTCCCTCCAGCTATGGGTAAATAGTAGAACAGACTGGGCTCTTTAACCTTGGTTAGGCAACCGGTCTAGGAGAGGGAAAACTCTGAATTCAAAACTGTTAAACCCCGCTTAAGAAATTGACCTTGTGTCACATCCTGCTCGTGTGGAGGGGTTGGTAAATATATATAAGATTTTGTGTGGACCACGATAGTATTCTAGTGGTCAATAAATAAAAAAAATTGAATTGCACAGTGATGAAATATTTCAAGCAAGATTTAAAGATAGGAATCATAATGTTTGGAAAGTAATGACACTAATAAAAAAAATATTCACTTCTTTGGGGTAAAGCGCAGTTGTATGTTCTGCTTTTCCTTTGTTTATATTGTATTATCTCCCCAGAACTCCACTCTCTAGAGAAGGAGAGAGAGAGAGAGAGAGAGAGAGCATTCATTTATGGTGTCGTCCCAATAAAACACTTATAGACCAAGCTCTTTGTTATTATATTCTTCCCAGGCCGACCATGCTCCTCGGAACCATTTATACAACCATGACATGGTGTCAGAAGTGACCTCACCACGAGAAGTTTTAAAAAAATCTTTGTTGAATCTGGTTTCAGCTGTTATATCTGTGTATCGATCGATCCTCAGTTATCTTCGATTTTCTGCCATCTTAGCTTGGGCTGGATCTATCTATCTCTGGATGGCCTGGATTGGTGGCTTTGTCTGATCTTCTATTATTCTGGACACGTCTGAGACGTCCGTGTTGTTATTTGGTTCTTGATTAACGCGCGAGACTTTGCTTTGTTTTGAGCGCATTTTTTCTAAAGATCCCAGATCACAAACACGCGTGTGAAAATTTGGCTAATTGAACGGACCATGGCCATTACGACCTGTCTCCTTCAGCGGCGAGCGAAAGACTGATTGTTTAAAACTCACTTCCACGGCTCCCACTGGCGAACCGGAAGAATGGGTCACCATAGGAATACCAAGTGTCCATCATCCCACATGTGCTTTTTCACCAACCGTTATTTTTAAAATCTACATTACACATAGGTACATAATTAATAGGCTACCTATCAAAAACTCGTTTATACAGAGTGGTAATCTTCAATTATCATCGACAGCATTGGAGTCGAATATTGCAAGACTAGCAGATCAGCATCAACCATAAGGCTCACATTGAATAAAACAGCTCTAAAGAAGTATCTTTTTTTTTTAAAATAAATATCTAATACACATCTATGACTTATTCTACGAGCGAACATTCATTTTCCATAGAAGGGGAAGTCTCTGTGGCGTATTGTCTAACGTGATGAACCGGACATCCTAGTGAGTTCGAACTCCAATCACGCTATTACGTTCACTAATACCATTGGAAAATGTATGAACCCCCTCATCTCACAGCTATTGGTTAAATAGTACCACTGCTGTTCTTATACACGGATGGTTTTGGAATTAAATACCCCACGAAGTATTATATGCCACTAAGCAAAGAAACCAAACCTTTTCCATTGAATTTAGTGGTTGAAGTTTATGTATAATGAATTATGTATACTTCTGCAATATACAAAATATTCCAACAATTTTTTCTACAATTCCTAATAATATTTAATTCTAATAATACAATATAATTTTTAAAACATCGAATGGCTTTGGGAGTCAACCAGAGCAAAATAGGAATCAAAGTGGTCCATAGATTTAAAAAAGGTTGGGAACAATTGCATTAAACTATATGAAGTGCCCCCAAGCAAATGTGAATTTTATTGAAAATACATTCAAATTAAATTGTCAGTGTCTTAAAATGTAATCATATAAGTAAAAAAAATGATCTAATTCCTAGTACGAAGAAAAAAAAGATAGTAAATTAATATTACATTTGTTTCATTACATTTGCGTATACATTTAATACAATGAATCTATTAATAATGGAGATTCGCTTCCGGTTTTTTCTGTTAAAAAAACTACGTCACTGCTTATGTCACATTACCCAAAATCGTCATAGAATAAATACACTCAAAATTTGAGCATCCAATGTTAGACAGTCCTCATTGGTTTTTTAAACAAGTTTTAATGAATACATAGCTGGTATTATCTATCTATATATAGTTTGTTTTATTTTAATATATATTTAAAGTTATTAGAACTAAGTTTCCATTTCAAATTGTTTATTTTTTACTCCTTTAATAAATTTATTTTATTTTTTACTCCTTTAATAAATTTGATGATTTTACTTTACTTATGATACAAACTCTCTGATATTAAATTTTCAACCCCATTCCCTCAGGCAATATTTATTTTACGTCGTCCAGAGGGTGTTTTTTTTTATTTTGCTACTATAACTAAGGTAGGATATTTATTATATTGTTACCGTAATCACTCGCGTATCACGCGACTTTCTAAGACCTAAATTTTAGCCTAATATTAGATGATCGCACCATACGCGAAAGACAAACTTAATGTGTATTGGCCAAGGCAAGGCCTAGGTATTTACATAGGTAGGTATTTACTCAACCCGTTCACTACGGGTAGAATTTGACACAAGGCCACAAGTATGGTGGATCCAGTGACGATCGAACTCACTGTTCAGTAGTAATGGATCTGAGAGACTAGCTTGCTAACCATTACACCACGATTGGAAGCCAAGGTATTTGCAAATATATTTTCAAATCTTTGCAGAGCCAGGCATACAGGTCTCAAGATTAAATAGTAACGCATTTGTAAACAACATCCCACCTGAATGTTAAAGTAATTACTCTTGAATATAAATTTCATACATGAAATGTAACAACCTGTGGGACAGACCTAGTTCGTTTTGTTACATTAGCAAACAATATACTACCCTGACCCATAAAGGTAGCTACACTTAAATATATCTTATTATAATGGCGATTATGTGTTTTTCTGTCTGTAGACGAAACTAAATTACTACTCCAGTTACAATTCCCTTGGTTATTAACGTCACATTCTCCATGATTTTATTTCTATTTAAACCTCAATTATTGATAAAATTGTTTTACATTATCAATACTGTTGACCATATCTACATACTAATAACATGCAATTGCATTTATATATACTACAAAATGGCAGTTTACAGTGTAAACAAGAAGTCTAATTTGAATATTGATATAACAATTTTATCCTAATAAATATGTGCTTGGTATTATTGATTTCTAATTGTTTGGTTTTATCTTAATGAATGAACACATATCTCGGAGATAAATCTTAAAAGAAATCCATTAACAAGAAGAAATAACTGTTATTTTCTTCATTATTTCCTATTTTAATTAATTAGTTAAATTAGGAAACTTTAGCAATGAAAGACGGGAGTGAAGGAAGAGTAAGTTCAGTTGTTCTATTTTTCGATTATACCCCTCTGTTTCAAATCTTTTTATCTGCATTTCTGTTTAGTTTCATTCACCTTTATAATTTAATATAATATTTTATTACATTAAAACCTAAATTCTTGCCCCTGGAGGGTGCATATATTTGCTAGTATTACTAATATTTTCATTATATTTGCATATGTATATGTATATGTATTCAACTGTAACGCAGAAAAACACAAACACATCATAGCATGATAGTTTTTAGCATAAGAAATGAAATCGGCGACCCGAGTTCAAATCCTGTTTGCATTTTACTTCGTGATAATACCATTTGGAAAAGCATAAATTCTTCTCTCTCCTCACCTAACTATGGATAAATAGTAGAGTGGACTGGGTTATTTAATCGTGGGAAGGCAGCCAGTCTAGAAGAAGGGAAAACTCTGAATTCAAACCAGCTATACTCTGCTTAAAATTGACCGTGTGTCGTATACCTCTCGTAGCGGAGACGTTGGTCAACACACACATTATATATATATATATATATATATATATATATATATATATAGTGTTCTTGCACTACCCCTAAAGATGGCCCGTGACAGGGCGGAAAGTACTCGGGAAATAAGCTAGGGCAAATACATCAGCCAATTTTCGCCTGATATTGTTACATCAATCTGGCAACTCGAAAGGACCATGAACAAGATTTGCAGACAGAAAATGCCTGCGCAGTTCAACAAAATATGTCTTAAGGAAGAAATGCTGCCTAACTATACATATATCTCTTTATTAGAGCAATGACGTTGATATTTTAATTTACTAAAGCAATTTCCAGTCCAATTCGCAACTGACTTATTTGCAATTTTCAGTCCAGCTGGAAAAATGAATGATAATTTAGAGGGCTCTGTATTCACACTGAATGTCTTTTTAATCATCCAAATTCTTATAATGGATATCACTATGTAATGATAATTAGAATCCTTCACTTCTTCCTAAATAAACGCATAAACGCAATTCTGTTATGAGGTGCCCAACGAGTTCGCGGATATGCATAAAAATGTACTTTAAATGGTGTTAGAATTAAGCATATGATCATATAGCAGAGATGTATATCTGTAGATAAAAAGAAAAGAAAAAGCACTTTTATATACAGATAAATCTTATTTTTATACCTATATACACACATACATAAATCTTATTTTTATATCCATATACACATACATAAATCTATTCACATCGAATATATATCCACTCACATAAATGACAACATGAAAAAAACAAAACAAATGGAAATTCAATCTAATCTTGTTTTACTATCTTCTATTGAATTAAGACAATTGAAGAATATTTTTCAAGCATTAAAAAATAAAGACCATAAAAAAGACAAGAACAAAACAATTTCTATCAGCCATTATCTTATTTTGAAAAAAAAATTAGAATGAGACGTTGTAGAAGAGAATCAATAGATGATTAAAAAAAACAATGTAGGTAAAAGGCAAAAATAAAGAAAAGAAAAGAAAAAAAGAAAAAGAAAAAAGAAAAGAAGAAGAAGAAAAAAAAGAAAAAGAAAAAGAAAAGAAAAGAAAAGAAAAAAAAAAGAAAAAAAGAAAAAGAAAAAAGAAAAGAAAAAAAAAAGAAAAGAAAAAAAAATTCCCTGAGTTTTTAACAATAGCGAGAAAATAATAGATAAAAGAAGAGTAATATTGACTGGAAAGGAATGTGAAAAAAAATCGCTGATATAAAATAATGATTTGATAATGAACAATGCTTGAATCGGATATAGATATAAATCAGTGAGTTTTGATAAAAAGCAGCTAGAATTAGGAAGATGAAGGATGATAATCAAAAGTATAATAATAATTGACAGGGCTTCATCTAAATTAGATAAAAATAGATGAAATATACAAATAATAGTTTGTTTTTAGTTAAAATCTCTAATAATAAATGCGAACGCCAGTGTGTCACAGTTTTTCAAGTTTACTCCTAGAGGACTTAGCTCAATATATCATACCATTTTGTAATCAGCAAATGAGCAAATTGAAAATATCAAGGGTTGACTTCAAATGATTAATAAAAAGCAATTAGAATTAGGAAGATGAAGGATAATACTAGTCAAAATTATTGATAAAAAGTAACTAGAATTAGGAAGCTACTCATGCGCTGAATTGGCGAGGGTCGGTATTAAACCAGGAACCTTGTGGTTTCTAGCATCCCAATATTTCTAGCCTTGTGCCAGACTAAGCAAATCTTAGAAATTCTAAGAATTACTGGGAGAAGAATGTTAGGATTTTTTTTGTTTAGATATAAAGCAAAATTTAACTTTTCATAATATTCTATACAAAGAAGATTTTAAAAATCAAGTATTCCTAAAAGAAAATATTTTTTGCGTTGAAGAGAGAGAGAGAGAGAGAGAGAGAGAGAGAGAGAGAGAGAGATAGAGAGAGTGTGTGTGTGTGTGTGTGTGTATGTGTGTGTGTGTAAAAGACGTAACCTAAGTTTGTTCCATCTCTTCCTGACTTTCTTGGAGCATTTCTTGTACCGTTCCAAGATCAAAGCCAATAATGCTGCTCCCTGACCCCAGTTGCTTTGCCTGGTGGCCTGTTTGGTAAGCAACTCACTACACATCTTATCCATGTTGGCAATAGTTGAAAGTGTGTTGCCAGGCTGTTTGATTGTTAAATAATTGGGGTGGCGATAGAAAGGTGGGTCAGATGAAGAGAGTAACAAAACTATTCGTTAGTAGGCATCATCTACCATCATCATCATCGTCAGTCATTCTGAGTCCACATTTGGACAAAGGCCATTCCTAGTTCCTTCCATGATGACCCTCATTGGGTCATCCTCTGTCAAGTCGTACCAGCCATGTCCTTCCACTATCTCATTTTACTAGCTTCTGAAAGATCCTTGGCAGACATGTCTGTTATTCCTTGGGCACCATTTTACTGTGTGTCCTGCTCACTTCAAGTTTTGTTGTTCACTAACTTCATAAAGTGATAAGTTAAATGTCCCTCTCACAATCACCCCTCATCTCTCTCTTTACTCACACACAGAGAAACTAACATATATAATGAAGAGGTAATCAAGATATACATAGAGAGGGGAAAGTGAAAGGCAGAATGTAAAGTAAAAGACTGGCCGGTTTTTGACTTAATTGCAAATTACAACTAATTAAAACCAATTAAAATGGTTTTTTTCCAAACATAACTCAACCCTAAAAGCAAGGAATATTTTAGTATGAATTTTGTGTCATCATACTAAATAGGAAAAAAGACTTTAGCAAACAATCATTGATTCACTCAGCTTTAGTATTATATATATATATATATATATATATATATATATATAATATTAATAATGTAGTTTGCTATATTTATTAGAAAAGAGTGCTCAATATCATTGATAGAGCATGCATATCTTGGTTTGAAAATTGCATAGGTGAGAAACTGTCCGTTACCAAGCATTGTTGACTTCATGTGTTAGCTACCCATATATATATATATATATATATATATATATATATATATATATATATATAACCCCTCTATTACAGACAGCATGAAACACATGGTCAATTCTAAAGCTGAGTAAAGAGTTTTCCCTCTCCTAGACTGGTTGTCTAACCAAGGCTTAAGAGCCCAGTCTACTCTATTACTTACACATAGCTGGGGAAGAACAGATAGATTCATGTTTTTCCCTTGATATTAGACCAAAGTGTGATAGAGAAATTGTATTAGTACAAGCATAGATTATTTGATTATTGTGGTTAATATTAGAGCAGACTGGGTCCTTTAATCTTGGTAGGGTGAATGGTTTAGGAGAAGGAAAACTAAATTCAAACCTTTTAAACTCCACTTAGAAATTGACCTTGTTTCATATCCTGCTTGTGTGAAGGGGTTGGGTTAATATATAAATGGATCCAAGTAACTAATAATAATATTTGTAAACCATTATAGGTTCAACTATCTATTCCTGATACTACACATTTATACACTACTATATAGCTTCAAATAATTATTCTTAATAGTATACACACACACAATTATATATATATATATATATATATATATATATATATATATATATATATATAGAGAGAGAGAGAGAGAGAGAGAGAGAGATTTTACTGATCCTTCCACATGAGCTCGATGTGGCACAAGGTAAATTTCTTTAGCGGAGTTTAACAGGTTTGAATTCAGTTTTCCTTCTCGTAGACTGATTGCCAAGCCAAAGTTAAAGAAACCAGTCTGCCCTACTATTTACCCATAGCTGGAGGGAGAGTAGTTGGATGCATATCTTTCCCAAGAGTATTAGCACTAAGTAAAATGCAAACAGCCTCGTCCAGGATTTGAACTCTGGTTGATGAGTTCATTTCCTACGACTCTATACACTACTATAGAGCTTCAAGTAACTTTTTAACAGGTATTTTAGAACACACCTTTGGTGAGCCTTGGACAAAAGGCAACCTAATGTATGCAGTGGGTGACAAATTTCAAATGTGACAATATTCCCCATTTTTCTTTCAACCCTCTCAAGACCATTAACATGTCAACTCCCAATCTGACAAAGGAAATGAGAATGGCACACCCTGCTCATGGCACTTGCTGCTGATGACTCAGAAATAGCCATTTTCTTGAATGTGGCCAGATTCTTTGTTCTCAAGGTCAAGAGTTGGAGGCCACTGATGGGGATGTGTCATCTGTGGCCAAGAGAAAGAATTATTCTTAAGGGGTCAAACATCATAAAGACAGCGAAGTTCATTCAGCAGACCTAGGACATCATAAACCACAACCCTCCGACAAGTTAATGAAACAATCTAATATACTTTTTTTCTGTTGAAAATCATTATTTTTGGGGATTTGAATATTTTCGAAATGGATCTTAATATTTTGATGAAAAAATCTGTTTTGGAATTTGTCTTATTAGAAATGGATCTGAATATTTTTTTAAAAAGACCACCAATGAAAAATTTAATTTTATTTATTTTTGTTTTAAGAAATGAATCTTAATTTCGTTGGAATGCAATATATATATATATATATATATATATATATATATATATATATATATATATGTGTGTGTGTGTGTGTGTGTGATAAAAGTATAGAGATAGAAACTGTATTTACTAAGATAGAAAAGAAAAGTACCAAAAATCTTGATACTTTTTTTTAATATATGTGTACATATTTATATGTGTGTTTATTTTCTTGGTTTAATGGCATATCAACCTTCGTGGGTTATTTAATGACAATGTCATCATTGTAGAAAAGCATTAGCAGTAGTACCTAACACATAGTAATGCACATGATCCCTCGAGCTATGAAGTGAAATACTAATAGCCTCATCCAGGATTTAAACTTGGGTCACTGATTCCATTTCTAACAGTGCACCTCTATGAATTTGGAAATGTAAGAGCATTTTGCATGAGTGCTTGCGTATATGCTTGTGTATACCTATATTTACCAAGACAGAAATGAGCAAGGAATGAAATGTTAATTTTCTTCAAGACAGCCCCATTGGAAACTAATACACTTATTCTAAGGGAGATTTGATTGGTCAAAGCACCTCTGAAACCTCCCAGCAAGTGGCATTAGCCTCTATGTTAACTCATTTCATGTATGTAGGTAGCAATATCACATCTACAGAAAGCGATGTCAATATACACATAGGAAAGGCATGGACTACCATTGACAGTTTATGGATTGTAAGGGAATCTGATCTCTCTAACAAGATAATGTGAGAATTCTTCCAAGCTGTGGCTTTGTCAGTGCTACTGTAAGGCTGCACCATTTGAAATTTAACGAAATATATATATATATGTATATATACACACAGATGCTGGTAGGTACATGGCCTGCGTCTCTGACATGCTAAAATCTAAAAGGACACAGTAAAATTGTATCTATGCATCCCAGAGTTTTTCTTTTTTCTTCCCTCGCCATTTCAAGCTAACTGTAAATACACTTCAATATTTTCTTAGAAACGAATTATACAGGATAGGTTAAAAGGTAGGAGTTAGACAGCCTTAGTTGGGACCAATACATTTTCCTGGGGACTCATTCAAAGAAATATGTGCGTCCCAGGACACACTAAACCAAAAAGCTATCAGCATCACTGTATATATACATTCTGTGTCTGTTAAGTTTGGGATCTTATGTATAAGAATTGTTTTGTTTCATATATGAAACAAAACAATTCATATAATTATGCTAAACAACCAAAGTAGAGATGAGACTGTTCAATAATCAGATGGGCAACCATTTAAGCAATAGAAGGTACTATAACCAACCTGATATCAAAATCACTTGATTCAGCATTAAATAACCCGGAAAGGGTTGATATACCATAAAACAAAACAACCAACCAACCAACCATATAAATATTATCCAAAATATAACCAAGACAAGATCACACACTTCTCTCTTCCTTTTCTCATATAGACTATATATATATATATATATATATATATATATATATATATATATATAGACTAGACAAAACGTGACCCTCTGAGTAGATAATTGAGATTAGGGAAAAGGGAGTTAGCAAAGAGAATTTTTTTTAAATAAACAAATACAGTCGGACAAAACCTTAAAATCATTTTATTAGCTTTCTAAGAAAGAAAATGTTTGACCTCATTTGAGCTACGGGTTGCTGGTTGTGAAATTTAACATAGAAATACATTTCAAATTCTCCCGGCTCTCTCTCTCTCTCTCTCCTCCAGAGAAACTAACATTATACAATAAGGAGGTAGTCAAGAGATACATAGAGGGGAAGAAAGAGATAGACACAGAGTAAAGTAAGAGATTGGTTGGTCTTTGACTTAATTGCAAATTACAACTAAATAGAACCAATTAAAACGGAATTTTTTTCAAACATAATTCAATCCTAAAAGTAAGGAATAATTTAGTATAATTTTATATTATCAATACTGTTGACCATATCTACATACTAATAATATGCAATTGTATTTATATATACAACAAAATGACTGTTTACAGTATGAATGGGAAGGCTAATTTGCATATTAATAATACAAAATTGATTTTAGTAAGTATGTGCTAAGTATTATTGATTTTTAATTGTTTTGTTTTATTTTGATAATCATGAGCAAAATTCTCTTCAAAAAGAGTTTTCCTTCTCTTAGGCTGGTTGTCATACCAAAGTTAAAGAGTCCAGTCTGCCCTACTATTAACCCACAGCTGCAGGGACAATAGTTGGATTATAGCCTAAATAATAGGGTGATTTTCGGATACTGTTGTCCTGGCCTCCTGCCCTAAAAAACGCTAGGCAGCACCTGCTGAGAAAAATGAAATGTGCTAGGTATGAATTGTGTAATGGTTTGAAGGCGTTTTTATTGACAAGTTAATGTGATATGAAATCGATATTGTACAGCCTCCCCCACCCAAGTCTTTTTTCATCGACACCAGTAATCATAAATATCTTTTTTTTAAAACTAGGGTGGGGGCTATGAAATATTGCTTTCTTATCGCATTAACTTGTCAATAAAAACGCCTTCAAACCGCTACACGGTTCATAACTAGTACGGTTCACTTTTGCAGCAGGCGTTGCCTAGCGTAATTTAGGGCAGGAGGCCGGGACAAAAGAAATCCATTAACAAGAAGAAATAACTGTAACTTTATTCTTAACTTCCTATTCTGACTAAATAGTTAAATTATGAAAATTTTGAAATGAAAGACGTAAATGATGGAAGAGTAAGCTTCAGTTGTTCTATTTTTTTTATTATACTCCTCTTTGTTTCAAATCTTTTTATCTGCATTCTTATTTAGTTTAATTAGCCTTTCTAATTTACTATAAGATTTTATCACTTTAAAACTTAAATACTTGCACCCGGAAGGTGCATATATTTGCTAATTATATATATATATATATATATATATATATATATATATATATATATATATATATATATATATATAAAGAGTAAATGTGTAACTAAGACACCAAGTGTTTCAGGAAACAATTGGTTGTCTTTCTTGATTGATATTGACATTTCCCACAATAATCTTCACATGATGTCATCATCAAATTACCAAGCATCAATCTTTTTTTATTTACTTCCTCTACACACACTAAAAATAACAGACATTCTTCCATAAAACTGGTAAAATTATCCCTATGAGATATGCTAGAATGTGTCATGAAAAACAAACTACAATGTTCAAAGACAATAGAATAATAGGATAATAATGAAAGCACTATATATATATATATATATATATACACACACAATCACACGCACATGTACATCTATACATAAAATATTTTAAGATAATAGAACAGGAAAACAAAATATATAGATATATATAAGTAAAGTCGTCAGGGTGGTCTAAAGTCAGTATCAGCCAAACAGCGAGGAGTCTATCCTCTTTTATTAGCGCTAGATACCAAGGAGGTTGTTTTGTATCTGAGGCGGAGCGCCACCTACCATCAGCTCCTTATTTTATCACACAGATCCCTGTGTTACTCATATGCTGAGTTGGCCAGGGCCTGTATCGAACCCGGAACCTTGTGTTTCCTAGTCAGACGCTATATATATATATATATATATATATTATATATATATCAAAGAGACTTTTACTATTTTGTAACCTTTTTACCTGCTACTTGTTCATCAGTCAATATGAATATAGTTTTAGCTGTTGGTACGCATTTGTGTATTCTTTCTATTTAATACTACTTGCATGTATATTATGTATCTTTAATGTTTTTCTATGTACAAATGAATTTATTTTGTACTTCCTTCCATTGTGTTCAGTGTTAGTATATTACAGATATACTAATGTTAATATTAGTCTTTAGCGACTGAGGACTCAACAAAAATATCTTCCTACCATCAAACATACCATTACTGATATTTGAATCTTCTATGTGTTTGGCTTCTCTAAAGTAGCAATTGTTTCATGAGCAAATTTTTCACTCTTTTCCAAGTTGTGCAGTCATTTCTTTCCTTTTCTTTTTATAAAAAAAACAAACAAACAAACAAAAAAAAAAAACAAAAAAAAAAAACAGAAAAGAAAAAAGCGATACTCTCCAGACTGTGTATTCCAGATCATCCATTCTCACCATTTAAAAAGGGAGGATGTCCCAGTATGCTCAACATGCAAGGTACTTGAACACATCCTCCTAAATTGCAACAATCTCAAACAAACCCACACTAAATATTATAGGACAAACAACTTAAGAGACCTCTGCAAAAATATCAAACAAGAAGACATCTTAAATTTTCTAAAAAAGCAACCTTTTCAACAAGATCTAAACTAAACCGATTCTTTAACCAAAAATGACCAAACATAACCGAATACCACCATAAAACCCTTACACTAAAGACTGTAACTCATATGAAAAACAAATTCTATATAATCCTTTCTGGCATTAAATGACCCACAGAGGTTGATATGCCATTAAACAAAACTCAAACTCGCACAAGGTGACCCTGTTTGACAGTTAGAATTTATACTAACTGCCTACAGATGTGATTCAAACACACACACACACACACACCACACACACACCACACACAATATATATATATATATATATATATATATATATATATAAGATGGAATAAACTTGTAATAAAATAATCGTATTATTAAGAATAATCACAGGTTAATAAACAACACCATTGTTACCTTATTTTAATTTAATTTACATTTGCTTGTGATAGCCTTTCAAAACCAACAACCAAATCAATATATATATATATATATAATATATATATATATTATATATATATATATGTGTGTGTGTGGTGTGTGTGTGTTGTGTGTGTGTGTGTGTAAGAACAAAATTTACATTGTTATTTATATATATTATATATGTATGTGCATGCATATGTGTTTGTGTGAATGAAACTATATTTACTATACACATACATACACACTATGTATATGTGTGTGTGAGTATATATATTATTATATATTATATAATATATATAAAAACTATATGTGTAGGTGTGAGGTGTATATTTAGAAAATTAAATGTACATTTGTAGATAATGTGTGTGCCTACTAAATGAGAGGATATTTTTGTAGAAATTCGTGCATGATGCAACTTTATGAATAATTGTCTCCCAATAGTATAATCCCATAATCACATATCAGCCTCTTCTATCCCCAAACAATTAAGATGTGCCTTTCTATCTATTTATTGAATAAAACTTGTCTCACCATTTGGCAAATGACATTGTCTCTTTTGCTCAGCATTTAAACGTAATGCCCACATAGCTATGACCACCAAAAAGAAACTCAAGTAAGACTTTTACCATATTTGTACCCCTACCATATACTGCTTGTTCATAGAACTATATGTGCACATTTCATTTGTTGGGTCACATTTGTGTATTCTTATGAATAGTTTTTTGCATGAATATTATGTATGTATTTAAAATTTTCCATACGTGTATATGAGCTTGTCTTTTCTCTGCGCTGGTCACCATTTGTCCTGCCCAATGGGCTGGGACTGGCAGAATATCAC